>JAHTLZ010000016.1:22057089-22070848 GCA_023846285.1 Phrynocephalus versicolor | reverse complement strand
GGTCCCATGGTCTGTTCCAACAGGGAGCACCCTTGTTCCCATGGCAACGTCTCTGCTTGCTCTCTTTAAGCAGCAAAGCACAAAGGAGGCTCCCTGAAGCAGCATACAGATTTTTTTTAGAGGGGCTGAAATCCCGGGAAAACCAGTTGTCTTCTAACCAAGAGAACTTTTATCTCTTTTGGGTTGTTCCACTTTATTTCGCCACCTCTGTCCCTCTGTGTGCTTCTTGTCTATTGTCTCTCATGGATTACCAAGAGGGACAAACCAAACATTTGGCTGTACCAAGGCCATCGCTGGTATTTAAACTTTATTAGCTGGCACTAAGATCAGAGGTAGACAGCATTCCATTTAAGACCAAATAACCCTCTTCCCATCCAGATTTTGGGGGACAAAAATGTATCCTTTTGATATGATCCTTTAAAAAATTGCCCAAGGCAAAATAGATTAATAAAAGGTCCTGGTACTGACTGATTTTCTGGCAGTACCAAGTAGGAATCAAATAGAGTTTTCCTTTCCCTCTTTATTCATTGGTATGATGGAATGAGAGTCGGATATTCCTGCCCCTTCTTTTGTCATTTATTTTCGACTTTGCACAGAGACAGCAAGCAAGGCAAGAATTTCTTTTCTAGTCAGCTCACTGCAGACTGACTTCAGCAGTCTGAAAGAAGCAATAATTGATTTCAATAATTAATTCCTGCTGACTAAAATAATGTTGCTGTTTATGCCACACCTCACCCAGACCCAGTTAAAAGGAACTTTGAGTCAGGGATGCATAAATAGTAACATTACTTTAGGGAGCAGAAGTCCCCTAACATACTGCAGATTTGGGAAGGGCTTTTTAAGCCCCCAGGCTACATTAAAGTTTAGTTATGCTTTTTTCATATTGCCTCCTGATAACCCCAGATCAAGTCCACAGAGTCTGAAAGGCTAAGCAGAAGGAGGAGGGATGGTTTTGACAACCCGGGGGAGCTCATGGTGGAACACTGCTGTTAGTTTGATGGAGGAGCAAGCTTTGGTTTGTTTTCTCCTGTCCTTTTAAAGGTGGTTTAAGTATTTCATCAAAACGTTTACCACACATACCCCATGTCAGGTGTTAATGACATTAGTTGGGCTGAGGATTTTTTAAAAAAAAATGTGTCTGCAACCCAAGGGCTGCACTTCTAATGGGCATGGGCATGGACCAAGATGATAATTTGCATATTTTTTTTAGGTGTTCTAGGTTTAGGTATCCACTGTGCAGCCAGCAATTGGAGGTTCAATTCCACATTGTAGCTCCTGCCAGTAGAGCCAGCCTGTGTGGCCTTGGGAAGGCTGGACAATTCCAGCGCTCCCCCAGAAAAAGGGAATGGTAAACCGCTTCTGAGTACTCTCTATCTAGAAAGTTTCTTAAATGGAGGTTTTGATAACTGAAATGGAAGTTTAACTTTAAAATGGGAGCTTAAACTGAAAATACCTCACTGAGCTTTCTAACAGCCCCATTTTTGAAACTGTAAAAGGGAGGCAGAGCCTCTCAAAACATGATGATGTTGCACCACCAACAACAGCAGCAGCATCCCTGGAGCAATAGGGCAACTTTTCCAGCAACTTCTTCCTGAAATTTAACAAAAATGTTGGGGGGGGGGGGTCAGGAGGTCCAGCATGATGGGGGGGCTTCTAAAATGTCCATGGTCCTGCAGGTGGACAACAGGCTCCATTTGACCAACCCCACTGCCAATAAATATGACTTAAATACTGATGTATATATCACAGGAAAATCCCTAGACCACATGGACACAGTGTTTCATTTTGTATTCAGAGCAGGTCAAAGGATTTCCATTCCATTTCAGCTATAAATGGAAAAGGGCGAGTTTTGTCACCATAAATTTAAACTCTATCATAACATTTTCATGGTTATCCAAACATATCAGACCAAGGAGAGTGTCCTAAATGGGGATACAGCACAATTAGATGCATAGTTACTTATGTGCTGTCAAGTCAGAACTGACTTATAGCAGCTCTAATAGGGCTCTCAAGGCAAGTGATATATTTAAGGGGTGGTTTTACCAGTCCCAACACATAGATATTTCTAAGTTATAACCACCTGTACATGCCTCATTCATATTTCCCTACCATTATGACTACAAAGGGGGTACAGAGCAACTTGGCATCATTTCTAAGCTTTGACACTTATTCAGACTCTCACTGAGTGGTGCAATCTTAACCCTAAAACTGGAGCAAAATAGATGCATTGCCATACACACATAGCTCCAAGAATCAATATTTTGTCACATCTTCTTGTCAAGAAGGACTGCTTCAAAACTTTTGATGATCTTGAGACAGAAGTTAGGCTCCCACAGTGTGTATAACAGGCACAGTATAAGAGTTATGCTTCGTCCAGATGGTGTGGTTGTTGCAGTGATTCCAATAATGTTTACTGTCTGGTGCACTGTAGAATCTTTCTCATTGGTACATTTTTTCCATTTCTATGTCAGAACTGAACTGTGTCCTACATTAGCTGATTTGTGGATCATTTGGAGCTATAGAGAGACCACTGGAGAATTTCTTAGGGTAACTGTATGCTTGGAAGTAGAGATGGGCACGACTTAGCGGTATTTCCGTTTCCGTTTCCGTTACTCGTTTCCGTTACTCTACGGAAACGGAAACGGGAATTACTCCGCCAGACTTCGAGCTCGAACCGACGAACGAACAATTTGGTCTGATTTGTCGTGCTCGTTACTTGCATCGCGCGATCGCGCGCGATGCCAAGCGGCACAGAAAAAAAAGTTTTTAAAAGTTAAAAAGCCCGGGTCCCGGCCAAAAAGCAGGCGGAAATATGCCTGCCGTGCCTCAGGGCACCTACCAGAGGGGTGGTTTCTGGAGGTCCCCGCCCGGCCTCCCCCCTCCTCCGTCCTGGGATGCTCTGGTGTGGTGGTGGGACTCGCCCGCCGCAAAAAGCCCAGTCTCGCCGCCGGCCGCCAAAGCACAACCAAGCGGCACGGGCGGCACAGGAAAAAACTTTTTTAAACTCTCCCCCGGGTCTCCCCCCCACCCATTCCCGGGCCAAAAAGCAGGCGGAAAATGCCCGCTTGACTAAGGGCACTCACTCAGTAGGGCACCTACCGGAGGGGGGGTTTCTGGTCTGGAGGGGGGTGTCCCGGCTTCCCCCGTCCTGGGCAGCCGGACTCGAGTCGCCTCGTCGCCATGCCATGCGGTGCGGGCGGGGGATCGAAAATGGGGCGGCGAATGCAATATTGTTTTTGAAATCGTGGTCCAAAAACACACAAGCACAACAGAAACACGCGGAAATGTATGAACTGCCAGATTTTTCACAGTAGCAGTGGTTTTTTTCTTGCAACAAAATGTCTCTCCTCTCCTCCTGTGTCCTCCATTGATTTTATTTTATTTTATTTTTTTTTACACCTGCGCAGTGTGCAATGATGGGCTGGCCCAGTGGCCTGGCCAGCCATGTGGGAGGGGACGACCATGCAAATTTTTGGAGCCATCTCACCAATCGCATGGCCACTTGGCCACTGAGACTTCTGGGATGTGCCAAAAAGCCCCCTAAAACTTGCCCTAGCCCCCTAACCCGCTAACCCTAATCCTTGACTCCTTACCCATACGTCACAGACTGTCTTCTTAGTGGGTCAGAGAGGCACCCAGAGGTGCAACCCAATAGCCCACCATAACCTTACCCGTCATTAGCCTAACCCTAGCCCTAACCCTAATCCACCTTAGCCCATAGCCAGATCGACTTGCATTGCACTACACACGCAAGTACGATTCCCTTCTGTGGGATGTGATGGCAGGTGCGACCCACTCGGATCAGGTGCTTGAGCAGGTGCAGTGGCACCGCCTGGCCTGGCGACACGCAGGTCTCGCTCTGCCTGCAAATGGCATGCATAACCATATGGTTGTGCATGCCATTTTGCAGCAGCAGCAGGTGAGGATGGGAGACCCCCATGTTGAGGGGTCTCTTGGAGCCTGCTGCTGCTGTCCCCTTTATAGCGGGCCGGCGGAGGCACCCACCCCACAGAGGTGCCTCCAGGAGCCCGCTACCCCCCCCAAAAAAACAGTATAACGATAACGAAAAAAACGAAAAACGAAACGACTAATTTTTTCCGATTTATCGCGAAAACGGAAACGAAACGACTCGGACCCTAGCCGAAAAAGAAAACGAAAACGAGGTTTTTTTCCTGAGTCGTGCCCATCTCTACTTGGAAGCATAACAAATTCTGCCTTAGATGTGAGATTGTGGTTCATCCAACAGGAAAATTATCTCTGACTGAAAGAATGCACTCGAATATAGCAAATGCATGGAAACTGTTCTGAAAATAGAGGGGCCCTAATTCACATACCATAGGCCTATCAAGTTATTATATAGTTTCCTCCTGCAGGAAATAGAGAGACAAATAAGTTTTACATTAAGTAGCCCATTGGATTCCTCTGCATATGATTTACTAGCCTAAAATATTTTGCATAGCTGTACAGGTAGTCTAACTTTTGGAGGAAAATTACCCCAAGAGAAGAAATCCCCACAGACATTATCAGTTGTGCACAGAGTTATAGAACTCCATATACAAAAAAGTATAGAATGATGTCTTCACTTGGGGCAATTTGCCTTCAAAAGTTCTGCTGTTTGTGATATGCTTATATAATTGTGATTTACTAGTTAGGAAATGAGACAGTGAAAAACGATGTAGACTTTGAACTTGATAGGCAACTATGGTAGTTAAGCCTATTGTTTTACAGATCTAAAATGAAAAATGGTGAACACAGTATCTCTTGGACTTGGCCATTACAGAGAAAGCAGCATGCAAATGGAAATATTTTTGTGTGTGGCCCATGTCTTGGGACAACTTAATAGTTGACTTAGGGCTCTATCACATGTCCTTTAAAATGCTGATTAAATTTCAAGATAAAGCATTTCCAAAAATCTTGTCCCCACGGCCACTGGGCTTTTAAAAAAATGGTTATGTCCCCTTTAGTGAGTTTTCCAAGACCTACTGGGGAAGTTGGGAAAATTTTGCTCCGGTAAAAAATGTGAGCCAGAAATCCTTGGGAGCTCACATATGATCTGGTTTTCTCCTCCCCCCCCCTAGCCCTGACCAGCTCATCATGGGGCTCGTCAGTGCTTTTGTTTTAAAAAAATAATTTTCCCTCCCCCAACACTGATCAGCTGGCCTTCGGGATGTCAGCGCTGTTTTATTTTATTTTATTTTATTTTATTTTATTTTATTTTTTCTAGCGCCAACCAGCTCATCCTGGGGCTCATCAGCGCTTTTCTTAATTTTTTTAAAAAAAATTCCTCCCCCCCCCCAGAACTGATTAGCTGGCCTTCGGGCTGATCACGCCCACGTGTTGGCCTTGGGCTGGTCTGGGCTTTAAAAAAATCCTTGTACATGGGAACGGAGATCCCACATCTTCAGTCACATGACCAAGAAAGAAGAAACCCTGGACTTTCACAATATCCGGACCTTCCCCCAGGTGAGATAGCGGCCTAAGTTGACTTAGTTGACCAGGGAACATGTACACTTTTATTCAGAAGTCCTGTCCTACCTTATCTCTTCTTCCCTTCTGTCATCGCTCTCCCTCCCTGTCCCATCTTTTGCATCTTTTGCATTTTATGTTTCTTAATTGCTTGTAGATCCCCATGTATGGTTGAACTGTGGTTGCAATGTTAGTCTTAGTTATTGTGATACATATATGTAAACAGCTGAAGATTGATGGAAGACAGGTATGGGTAAATTAGGGATAATGGTATTAGTTATTCTACTACACTAACACTAGTAAAAGCTTTAAAAGAGGCTCTGTTAGTAGAGGCCATCTGGACTGAATGAATCTAAAAGGTATGCTTTAAAAAGTAACTATCAAGCTCTGAATTTTCCATACCATATTTATTTATTTATTTATTTATTTATTTATTTATTTGTGAAGCTTATATCCTGCCCATCTTCCCGGGAGGGAACTCTGGGCGGCTAACAACAAAGAGATGCAACAATAAACACAATAAAATATCACAAGAGGTGGCAAAAGAGAAGGCAAAGATGATGGGGGGGGACTTAAAATGAAAGGTCGCCAAACGCCTCCCTAAACAGATGGGTCTTTAGGGCCTTCTTAAAGGCGGGCAGGGACTCAATTAGGCGCAGCTCACTTGAAGCTCTATATAACTCTCAAGGACATCTTAACTCAAACTGGACTAAATACTTTTCCCTCTTCTATGTATGATAAATTCAGCAAAAACAAACAAAACAAAACAAAAAATAAATATGACTTTGCATGTTTTTATGATTTCCTGTGGTGTTTTTAAAGTCATAAAACTGATGGAAGAGAAAGCCACATACATGATGTATGTTTTACTGTGATATACAATATCATGTATACAGTTAAACACAACTGTTTCAGTATTTTGAAATTTACACATTTTCCTTGGGTGTTTTACTTATTTTGCTATCCTCTTATTAATTACTTCTTTATATTATCTCCAGTACACAGATATGCATCATGAACCAGACTGCATTTATTTCAGAATGTTTCCATTCTATACTTTCCACACAACCTGAATTTACTGAAACTGTGAGATCAATTCTTATCATTAACGTAATGGCTCTGAACC
Source organism: Phrynocephalus versicolor (assembly GCA_023846285.1). Lineage (NCBI taxonomy): Eukaryota > Metazoa > Chordata > Lepidosauria > Squamata > Agamidae > Phrynocephalus > Phrynocephalus versicolor. The sequence goes on along the minus strand of JAHTLZ010000016.1, from coordinate 22,064,256 downwards.
CTGTAAACTAAAAACATAGAAAGCCCCTCACTATTCACATGTATTCACTATTAAAAGCATGCAAGTATACTACAAAATGTTGACCTTGTCTGACTCCACTAGTCCCCTGGTGATGAGGTTCCTGCTGTAAAGCACAGAATAAAAGCACAGCTAAGCCAGATGTTTTCCCTATTAAATAGATTAACTTAGCCCAAACCTAAAATTAAGAAACCATACCGGTACTGATTTACTATCAGTCCATGATCTCTTGCTGCAAAGGGAACAACGAATGGTCCTGAACAGCCAACTTGCAATTTATTAAGAACAGCAAGGGAATTCCATACCCTCGCCCCTGACTGCTCTAAAAATGCTGAACGGAGGGCCCTGGCCTAGTGATGAAAGGTGCTTTCTGACAGTAAAAGCTGAGTAAAAACAACATTAAAATCATTTAGTGAATGGCTGGAAAAGTACTAGAGCAAAACACTCAGACCCCACAAAAGATACTTGTTTTCTGAAAGGCTTTGAAACGTACAATTTCAAGGCCTGCCTGGGGTATTTTCCTTCACAAATGAAATCTCTTTTTTTTTCTTGCTATATTTTTGTGAGCCATGAAAGAAGATTAAAATCTGTAGAAGAGGAAAGAGGGGAAATGAACTCTTGCATTATATTGTTTCATTGAAATATAATATTGTATATAAATTGCCCTTCAATAGCTGGAAATACAAAAGGAAGGGAATGTATTGTAAAGTAAAAATTTTGGAGAGATTCATTGTAGAAATCCTTTCATGTTACAAATGTTTTGCCATTCATTCTAATACACAGCCAAGGGTCTTCCAAATACTCTCAAAAATCTAAGATGTTTAGTGTTTGGTTTTGCCTGTCTTGTTCAGAAAACAGCTATCTTATCAGACAGCCATATAGCAACTGGACTGTTCTCCCAAATGTTCTGTTTCTGTTTTAGAAATCAAAATGAGACTGTACACGAGTTTCGGATGTTAGTTGCCAAAAAGGAGATCTGTATCCCACATGCCCCTGTGATAGATACATCCCCTTTTTCTGTTCCCATTAGAACTGACTTCTAAGAAGACACTACTATTCTGTCTGGTTGTCTCTGCTGGCAGTATTCCAGGATGTGTTTTATTTATTTATTTATTTATTTATTTATTTATTTATTTTATTGAGCTTATATACTGCCCGTCTTCCCAGGGGAACTCCGGGCGGTTTACATCAAAAGGAATATAAACAAAATCAAACAACAAATAAAACAATTAAAAACAGGAATGATCTAACAGGACAAATAAAAAAATAACAATTAACAGTTAACAGATGACGGGTAAATGTTTAGAAATCATAGGCCCAAATCCTCTATGCTACACCGCCGTATTTGCTATAAAATGGGCTGCAACCACTGATCTCTCAGACTGAATGGATGCAGAAACCAAAATGCCCCTTACAATTTCACTTGCTTGCTGTTCAAAGGGCCAATGACCCCCTAGTCTTTGGCTGTGAAGGGGGATCCTTTTCCAGCTGTATTCCAAAGTGAGACCAATTCCATGGCTATGCTGAGGGTCATTATGCATTAAGGCAAAGTAAAACAACAGAATTCTAATTACAGGTAGTGGCAAAATTTAATATCACCATAAAACCCATTCATAGATTCAGTATGTAAGTCATTAATTTTTTAATGTGCTGAAGAGTCATAGCATTCCAGCCAACACAGAGAATGGAGTTTTCATAAAACCACCATATTTTTTATTCCAATGGGAAGATATTTCCTTCATCCTTTCACTCTACATAGCTACAAATGTGCTCACTGTATTGAGTTTCCAACAGGTTGTGGACTTAGGCAACATAAATCCTACATTCTGTGATCCCATGTATGGTTTTTCTTTTTTAGGGGAACTTTTAGTCCACACATTTCTTGGATTAGACTCTGATTATATGATTCTTTATTATCCTTTCCAGGAGGCACACAGATAAATCTAATGCTACAGTTGGCTTCATAGAGAATACCTATCTATCAGAATATCTGAGAACACAGTTGATATTGATACCAGCTATCAGAACATCTAGGGCAAGTGTAAATCATGGTGCTAATCTTTTTCTTTTTTTGAGAAAACTCAGGGCTAATTCCAGTCTTTTCCTCTTCTGAGCAGACAAAGCAATTTAATAAAAAGAGAAATTAAAATTATCGTAACATAGAAACAACAACATGAAGAATTACTTAAAATGTCTCATTACATTACTGACACATAGAGGAAGATGAACAGGCCATTATAACTAGCAGTTACATACTAGTGTTGTGTTCTGGACAGGCTTTAAAACGAAATAATTTTATTGTTAAAGCAAAATCAAAAAAATCAAAAACTGAGTTAGATTTCCACATACTCTGTACAATTAACTAATTAATGGTCTCTTTTATTTATTTATTTTAGAGTATTTTTACCCCATCTTTCTCCTTGGAAAAGGACCCAAGGCTTCTTACAGTAATGAGGGACACTATACCATCCAGTAGAATTTAGACATATCCAAGTATTTAGAACAGGGAATTGAGGGACATATTACAGCATTAAAAGACAGTGAGCAGTTAAAGAAGGAATAAAAATTCCATGTAAATGTTATGAGTGATGGAAATTAACATTGAAATAATTGGTCTACAAATCATTAATGACATCAAGACATGTGAGACCCAGGTTAGCATGTTTCTTCCTGATCTTAAAAGGTTATTAATTTTTTAACTGAGAACCCCATGTAAAAGCACCCAATGGTAATGGGCCGGATCCAGAATTCAGAATTCTCTCCGTTAAGCTCTATAGAAAGGGTGTGGTAGCTCAGCAGACTAGAGTGCCAAAACAGCTGCAAAGTCAGCAGCTTGGCAGTTCAAATCCTGGGTGCATACAGTGGAGTGAGCTCCCGGTGTTAACCCCAGCTCCTGCCAACCTAGCAGTTCAAAGAATGTAATTTCAAGTAGACAAATAGGTACCGCCATAAAAAGTGGGAAGGTAAACAGCCATGTCGTGCAGCCATGCTGGCCACATGGCCACGGACTTGCACAACACTGGCTCTTTGGCTTGAAAACAGAGATGAACACCGCCCCTTGAGTTGGACATGACTAGTATGCATGTGCGGGGGGAACCTTTACCTTTTTAAAGCTCTGTAAAACTATTAATCTGGTTGCTAAAATTTCTCTCTAGATCTCAGCCCTGGCATGTCATTTAACCAGAGATAAGAACATTTTTCTGAGGAATGCTTTTTCCCTATATCCAACTCCAAATGAGTCAATTTAGGAAGATTTGCTGACTGCTAAAGTCCCATTTCCACATCAGAGGAAGAAGAAAAGTGCCACTCTCAGCAGTGTGAATTTGGCCAGGATCCAAAGAAGAGAGAGCTGACTTAGATCTCAGTGGGTGGTGACCATTATGCGTTAGGGGGAAGCTGTTCAAACCTGGCAGGAGAACTAGTTTTCGCATAGGGGGTGAAAAATACAGATACTGAAGTCACCTAGTGTCATTAGCCTTCCCTGCTGTGGGTTAGTATATCGAAATTGGGCTCTGAGAAGTGATTGCTGTTCACGAGGATATCAAACAAAGCAAATTGGAGGTAATAGGATGCTGTTAACATCAGACAATCCACATAAAATACTGGCAAGAAGGTGGGATTATGAAGGACTTCTATTGAGAATAAGCATTTGGTTAAACAATGACATGGTGCAGGCCATGCCCTGGGTTTCCCCCCACAATGATATGGCCTTTAAACTGAGAGAGAATACTGATTGAGCATTTTGACAAGCAGACCTCTGTCAGGGGCAATTAGTCCAGCATAAAATGTGAGTCTGTAATCAAACATGTGTCCCCTGTACAGTGCTGGGTGGTGGAATAAATACATTTTCAAACAAAGGAGAAAAAAACAGATTTAAAAAAAATTTCAAAGGAAGCTATCTTGAAAGACCTGAAGTCATCTTTTAATTACAGACTCTGTCTATGTTGAGGAAAGAGGAAGAAAGCCTTCAGTCCACATGGGACGTCCATGAGACAAACCAGTTCTTAATTTAAACTTGGAACTCAAATGCCAGGATAATAACAGCAAAGGAAGACACAATTAAGAACCCTTATTTTATTATTGCAAACTATAATTTAAGCTACTATACACAACATTTTTAAAGACAAATTACAAGTGAATCAGTCTCAAAATTATTGTGCAGCAGAGCAAATCAATATTCTACAATGCAATTCTAAAAATAGGGGGCAGACCAAACAAACAAAAAGCATAACTTTGAAACTGAACATTAGATGAGCACCAAATCTGGCATTGATGTAGCAGATAGACTGCTCTTGCTCTATGCCATATTTGGGCAAAGGATTTTCTAGTTTTGCTTTTTTAAAAGCAAAAGTGTTCCTCCCTATACGAAAATGAACAATTCTAAAATAATCTCAACATTTAAAATAGGGGTGTGACTACATTGCCTAAAAATCCAGCAGTTATTTTCAGCTATTATTGGATCAATTCATGTCTATCCTGTGTCATTGCTCCCATCCTCATGGGGCAGCCTAAAACTGGGTTGATTCGGTGTAGGAGACCACACAGCTCTTTAAATTGCATTGACACTTTGATCTACTCATGGATTTGTCCTGACTGCAATTACATGCTGTTCTTGTCTGTAACTGTCTTGTCTGAAGTTTTTGTTTTTCTAAACATTCACAGTGGGGGTTTTGTTGTTTGTTTGTTTGAATTTGTTATTTGTTGTATTTTTATTCTAAGTGGCATAGCACTGCTTCAGTCTTTTTTGCAATTGAAATTTCACTCTCACATTCTTTGACAATCTACTACTAACTACAGACATTCCTGTGCAATAGGCTTGCAAAACCTACAAATGCAACAATAAAGATAAGAAAAGGAAAAAGGAAAAGAAGGAAAAGAAAGGAACAGGTACAGCATTTGTAGAGAGCATCTAAAGTCAACATATAGAGGGCAAATCATATGTCAGTAAAAGCCAAAAAGATTCCAGTGCCACTGTGATGCAGAACTAATGTTGAACAGTTTGTCTAAACATATTTTAAATGGCTAACAGTTCAGACATAATTGCTGATTTTCCAGTAGGACAGCATTTTGCACCACCTAAACACATTACCAAGATGTCATCACAGGGAAAGCCCCCAGGACAGGGTCATTTACACAATCAAAACAGGTCGAAAATAGCAGAATGTAGAGCAATTTAAAATAAACAGTCTCCCAACAGGTGTTCAAAGAGAAATGAGTACTCAAAGAAAAATGTTAATTCCCCCCCCCCAATTATTATTGCACCTTGCACCTTGCTAAACCCAGAGTAACTAGACAAATACATTCCAATATAGTTACATTTTAAGCTCATATAAATTTAAAAGACAAATCTTGCTTATCTTGAAAGAGAATGATTACCCCTTTCCTGATGTTATTTGGAAAGGATCCAGGCAGCTGGGGCTGAAATACTGATCCTTTAAAAGGCCTTTCAAAAGGGAGAAACAGCCACTTTGCTATAAACCAACCACGCATACCAGTATTCTAAAGAAAATACACGGGGTGAAGGCTGTAGGGCAATGAAAAGTCACAGAATCAGAGTCTTTTTTAAAAATATATATTTTTTTAACAAATAGAAAACAAAAATCATACATATCTAAAAGACGTATTAAAACAAAAAATGGCTCTGCTACTAGTTTGGTGGGATAGAAATATAATTATATAAATAAAACAATAATATAAAACAAGTTCCTTCATCCTTTTATATGAAGTTTCCCTCCCTTCCCCCCAATCCTCTTCTAAAACTGCATTTATTCTTTTATTAATACAAAATCACATTATCTCCAAATATCTATAAAATATCCCTTTTTACCAGATCCTTCTTTAATATTACAGATTAACTTATCATTAATAACTGTATTCCAAACTCTTTTTAGATTTTGTTATAACATTTATATATCTTTATATCATTTTCCAGTTCCTCGCTACCATTTGCCTTACCATTGTTAATAAATATGAATTTAATTCTTTCATTGTCCAATCTCATTGAGCCTTATAAAATATTGATAAAAGCACTCTTTTAGGACATAAATCTACATTTAACTTAGCTGTTTTATTTATTTTCTTGACAACCAACTGCAAAAAAAATCAATTTATTCTCACATTCCTACAAGATATGAACATAAGAACATAAGAACAGCCTTGCTGGAACAGGCCACAGCCCATCCAGTCCAGCATTCTTTCTCACACAGTGGGTCACCATTAGCTTCAGGGTATTCCCAAGCAGATGTGTTAACCTGATTATGATTCCCCGCAAATGGCATTGAGAGATATCCTGCCTATCTCTCCAAGCCAGCCATTGTCCTTAGACATCCATAATGATAGCCATTGATAGCCTTGTTCTCCATGAACCTCTCCAATCCTTTCTTAAAGCTCTCAAGTTCCATAGACCAGTGATCCTCTGGATGAAAAAGTACTTTCTGATATTTGTTTGAGATCTAGCTTCCAAAAGTTTCATGGAGTGTCCCCTAGTTCTAGTGTTGTGTGATAGGGAAAATAGTTTTTCCTTATCTACTTTGTCCATACCGTGTATGACTTTATAAACTTAAATGAGGTCACCTCTTAGGCACCATCGTTCAAGAGTGAAGAGGCCTCAGATGGTAAGGAAGGTGTTCCAGTCCCCTAATCATTCTGGTTACCCTCCTCTGCAACCATTCCTGAGAACTTCCATAAGTAACTATTCCTGAGAATTTCTCCAATACAACATAAAATAATCAGCCTCTATCTCATATAATTTCACCATAGTTGAATACCATCTTCAAATTAAGTTTCCCTTTATCTTTACATAATTATCCAATTTTAGAGATGGGTGTTTCGTGTTGGAAAGGGACTAGTTCTAAAATGAAACATGCCAGCACAGGTGTGCAATCAGGAGCTGTGCGAGGACATGCATCATCCCACCTCCCTGTCTGATTGTTTAGCACCAGGGAGAGGGGAAGATGATAAATCAGAGGCTGCTTCCTGATTGGAGTGTTGCCCCACAAAGGTAAGACAGTGGTTGATTTTGTTCGGGAGGGTGGCATGTTTCATTTCGGAACCAGTCCTCTTCCGATATGAAATGCCCATCTCTAACTAATATATTTTTAATTTCTTCTTCTTCTTCTTCTTCTTCTTCTTCTTCTTCTTCTTCTTCTT
>JAHTLZ010000016.1:22038917-22057079 GCA_023846285.1 Phrynocephalus versicolor | reverse complement strand
ACTTTTACTCTATACCTGTATTTAAAACCTATACCACAAAGTAATTTTTCTTCTGTAATAACATTCATCAGAAAATCTATACCTAAAGCTGTCAGGATTGGGGCTGCAGCAGAGAGTTCTCTGCAGCATAGCCATAGTAGTTGCAGGATCTGGATGAACTTGCTCCCAGGAGACACCCTGTGTTTGCAGGATCACACCCTGCTTGGGCAGCATCTGTCAGGGCTCTCATTAGGTTCATCCAAGAGCCCTGAGGGAAGATCTACTTAAGGAGTAGCTCTCTGGAAAGTTGTCCCACCAACATAGGTCTTTGGCTGTGTTCTTCCTCTGTTCCAGTTCACCCTCTTGCACCCTAGACCTTGCATGCCAGTCTTTTGTTCTAACTGAATGTTCCTGCATTGGTGGTCTGATTCCAGTCCTGGTATGCTGCCTTCAGTTCCTGTGCTTCTGTTTGGACAGGTTGTTCTGGGAGCAGCCTTGGACTATTCACCCTGTTCTGTTGGCTGAGTCCTGGTGCCTCTGCTTTGCTACTAACGGCCTTTGAGTACCACACGGACTCTTACAGAAGCAAACAATACTGAGGAAAGGGAACATATTTGTCTATTACCACAGACTAGAAATATCTGTTCCGTTATACCATCATCTACCAACTCTGTTACAATATTCTCTGATTAGAACTATCTACCACATCTTTTAACAGTTCACCCAAACTTAAAGTTTTTATTACCATTTTTAATCCTGGCCATTCCACACAAACAAATGCCTTCAGAATGCCTATTTAAATCATTCCTGCCTTCACCTTTTGTTTTGAAGATCAAATATCCTGACTTATTTCTCTTAATTAAATGAAGTACATGTATACCTAAATAACTCTGATACACTTAAATTGTATCAGAGTTATTGGACCGACAGACTGTTCATTGCTGTTACCCGAGCTGCCAACTGCAAGATATCTGAAGTGGGCCCATGACAATACCTCATCATAGTCAAGAAAGACTTTTTTTGTCGTTTCCCTCAAAAATCTGTGGAAAACCTTACTGTAGTAAAGAAGTGCAGAATTCTTCCAATGGGGCAGTGTGTGGTTATTTCTTCCTAGAATTCCAGAATTCCTCTTATACCAGCAGCAGCAGCCAAAAATAATATATCTGACAATAGTAAAAAGAAGCAGCAGTATTTACTTTCAAACATATGTGCTCAAAAGCTTGACATGAAGTGGTGAGATGAAGAATAATTTTTGTGTTAAATAGTCAAAAAATTTCTTTTTCTTTCTTTCTCTCTCTCTCTCTCTCTCAAACCCATACCTGAGAAGAGAGCTCAACTTAACATGTCTCTTACAAGATGGAGGACAAGCAGAAAGAACCCAACTGAAAAGCCAAATGTGTCAGAGTGAAGGAAGTTATGGCGCCCTGTCACAACCCAGTTTGGGGACGGGGCAAGTTTGCCTGCTTGCTCGGCGCTTGGGCGGGCAGCTTCCTGCCCCTCTGGGTACCTGGTGTGGGGGTGGCATAACCTATTTAGGCCACCCCCGCGCTTTCCTGGCGCCATTCTCTGCAAGACCGGCAGCCCCTCCCTCCCACCCTTAAGTTGAGAGAGTGAATCTAACTGGTCGCCCTGCGAGGGGCCAGATGGGAATTTTTGGTGATCACTCTATTGGCCCCGAGTGACTATGCATTTTCACCCATCCCACTCTCCAGCAGGTGCTGGGAGGGTTTATCTACCCTGGTCACAGCTTGTTAGGTGGGTAGCACAGGGGTATTGGTATTCAGGTTAGCCTTGGAAAACCATCCGTAAGGTGCAGGACAACCCTCGGCATAAAATTGCACCAGCCCACGCATAGGAGCTAATAACACCAGAACCCTAATGCTAGGCCGAACCTAGGGTTGCCAGGGGCTAGTAGATTCACACAGGTTGGGTGATGCTGAACAGATGGGCAGCAATACAGCAGAGTGTGACTCTCTCTGAATACAACAGCTGGAGGGCTATGTTCCCTCCAATATCATTACCCCTGAGCTACGGGATTGGTCCCCTCGTATGGGGAGAACATGCTTTAAAAAGGAGGGAGAGAGAGAGAGAGAGAGAGAGAGAGAGAGAGAGAGAGAACACGTTGGTGTATGCACCTGGCATAGCACTAATAGAAAAAGAGTCCTCACTAGAGATGGGCACGAAAAGAACTTTTTTGTTTCCGTTATTTGTTATTCATTTCATTACATAATGAAACGGATAACGAACATTGTGATGAAATTGGAACGAACCGAACAGAACTGCAAAATCAGGTTTGTTACATTTTGTTTTTCGTTAATGGCGATGCGCAGTGAAATGAGCTGTTTTAAATGTTAAAAAACGCCCTGGACATCCATAAAAATGCAGCAATAATTATTTATACTGTCTGATAATACCTACCGGGGGGTTGGGGTCCTTAAAACATTTGCTTTTGTCCTCTCCCATCGTGATGTATTTTTCTTTTCCCTTTAAGGATGACAAAATGGATGTCGCCAGCCACAAAATGGAGGCAATGTGATGGGATCATGTAAATTCTTGGACAACTTCAACCAATAGCATGCCCAGGTTGCAGACTGGGCAGGTCTGGCAGCCACAGAGGGCATAAAAAGCTCTGGCAGCCCCCGTCCTCCTTGCAGTCTCCGGTGGGAGTTAGGGTGGGATTGCTGTCTCTGCAACTCGTTATTTTCACTTTAGGCCAGCCAGGCAGGTGTGTGTCTCTGTGTTCCTGCTGGCTGCAGCCTGGCTCTTAGGGGAGAGAAAGAAGAGATTTCTCTCTAGCTTCAGTCCTGCAGCCTCCCTGTGTGAGTGCATGTGTACCTCTCAGTGAGTACCCTCCCCTGCCCTGCATTGCAGTCACTCTGTGGCTGCCTTGCACCCTGGGCAATGCCCGCTGCTGCCTTTGCAGCCTCCCTGCGTACCTAGTCTATACTGTGTCTCTGCCAGCATCAATTTTTTAGTGTTTTCCCTCTGGTCTGGGTCATTGGGGGACGCCCGTGCACGGAAATGCTTTAAAGTCGCACAAAAAGTGGGTAAAAATGAAAAATGAATTAATGAATTAATGAAAATGAATTTTTTCAACAATTCACGAAAAACAAAAACAAACAAAATTGGACCCGTCAATGAAAAATGAAAGAGTGAAATCCCATTTTTTCGATTCGTGCCCATCTCTACTCCTGACAATTGTTTTGTGTTTGGGTGAGAAGTGTTTAAATGATGAAAGAAGGAGTCAGTTTTTCAGATTTTTCCTTTGCCTGTTGTCACATTGTGAATGATGGTGAGCACAAAGCATTTTCAACATGCAGGCTGTCTGTTGCTTTGTAAAGCCTGGCATCCTTTTTCTCACTGGCAATGTGGGTATGATATTGTGCTTCAGTATGAGACCATTTCCTGGTGCTCAATCATTGATAGAGAAGTATCATATCCTACATTGGTGGTGTTTTTTAAAAAAAGAACTGCATATATATTAGCATAGAAATAAGTCCCACTGACATGAATGGACTTCTTCATGTTATATGCATTCAAGTTGCTTCCAATCGGTGATAACAAGGAGTAGATGTTCAAGGAGTAGTTTTCCCATTACCAACTCCCATTACATTTCCATGGCTGACCATGGTATTTGAGTCCAGATCTCCTGAGTCTGATACATTATCTGCTACACCACACTAGCTCTCTAAATGGATTTCCTCCCTCATAAATCAGTATCGGGCTGCAGCTGTAATATGCAAGGCAGCTAATTAAGCAAACATAACATAAGCTAAGACAAAAACTGAGTACATTGCAACTTGGTTTTGACTGGCATGAAAAGGAGACCAGAAAAAAGTCCACATTGCCTAGCGTATGGTGGGAATTGTTTTTCTGCATCCAGTGAAAGCAACCATTTTGTGTCAGCAAAGCACAAAAGAAAAAAAATGGCTACAATGTAATAATGTTAATAGCGGTAATACAAAAATATTATTTGTGTTAAGTTCCTGCAAGTATTCAGAATACATCTGGAAGAACTGTGTGAAACCAGAGAGGAAGGAAGAAATCAGTTTTAAAACTGATCCAAAGCAGAGAGCAATGAAGATTAGTTACTCCCAAGTGTTTCCCTTATAAAACTAAAATTATTTGGTGCAGTAGGTCTCAGATGAGGCCACTAGCAAAATCCTAATGGCATATTTATATAAGAACTGATGTCACTCAGTGGTATGTGAAATATTAGGAAAGGAAGTTTCATGTTTTCTTAGGTTGAAGGGCAGCCTGGAAATGGTCAAATGAACATATAACATGTCTCCTGAACAGAATGGAGGAGATATTCTGAAAGAATTTGATGAGGTGTTTAATGAGCTTGGATACATTATGGATATAATACATCATGTAATATAGATCCAAATGTAGTGCTAAAAATATATGTGCCATTTAAGCCCCATTAGCACTAAGGAACAAAGGAGATTCTGAAATCAACAGGATGATAAAATCATACTTCACTGAGAAAATTTAGTTCATCTTTTTATTCATCTTGAGGCAGGAACAGCCAAAGTTGAACAACACCTTCAACTGTTGAGTGTGAGTAAGATGGTTACCGGAGCTCTTCCCTTGCCTACAAATGAAATTTTCATGTTATCTCCCAGATGGGAATAAAAATACTTTTGTCCACTGCTGCAATAAATTACATACTTCTCTACCTTGAATGATCAAAATCTACATGCCTGCTAGACTTAACATGAATAAATGGTATGAAATGCTGAAAAGTAACTCTGAAATTGCTTCAGGTGAGCTTTTGTCCTCTCTCACAATTTTATGATTGCTGACCAATACTAATAAATTATGCCTGTATAAATAAAATGGCATGACTTTGCAGCAAATAGCTGCTGATTAACTGGATACTCATTGCATTCCTGTTCGTGGAATAGGATGCACCTCCTGGAATTCAAAACATTGCACATCTGTTTAATAGTATGGACATATTGATAAGTGAAAAAAGTATAGAGGATGGAAGGAAATAAGGGAGAGTTGTACAATTGATGGTTCCTCTCTGTGAGGCTGCAAAGAAGTAGAATGTTAGTTTAAAGCTGCAAAGCTGCAAAAGTAGGAGAACTTTCTTTTCTTTCTTTTTCTTTTTTTGTTATTAGAGAGGCAGCCACTCACATTTCTCTGCACTAAATATAAAAGGTAAATAAATTATCCTAACCAAGAAGGCTTGCAGAACCTTGGGGGATTACACCTGTTTTTCGCATTGGAAATCCCCCCCCCCTTTACTTGGTGTTTGCCATAGATCTTGAACCCTCCCTGGATCCTCTGATTTCTGCCCAATTTCTTAAAACTGACAACTAATTTTTAGAAGAACAACAGATTTCCTGAGAATCATCTACATTCTTATGGCTATCAAACACCACTATTCAGTATTTGTAAATACTAATATACAAAAATGCCCCTATTATGTAATGCCAGACTAGCTGTGCTCATCTGAGAAACAGCCAAGCTAGCTATGGTACTCCGAAAGGGACATAAAGGAAGTTTATAGACTCATGGAGGATCTTGGGTTAGTCACATGCAGAGCAAGAAAGGAGATGTGCAAGAAAGCTTAAGAATTGGGGAAATGGACTGTCTGGATCAGCCATAGTAAAATCATAGCAGCCATCAGCCTATTGGTTAGTGAAAAGCAAACAGCCATTCTAGGAAGGAGGTGACAAATTTAATAGCTGACACAAGATCCTGAATCTCCTAGCTTGCCATAAAATAGCTAGAAGATGAAAGGTGATCTCACATGATTTCGAAAGCTAAGCAGGGTCAGCCCTGGTTAGTACTTGGATGGGAGACCACCAGGGAATACCAGGTGCTGGTATACGCATGGAGTAGGACCTGGCAAATCACTCCAGTATTCCTGCCAAGAAAACTCCATAGACATAGGGTCACAAAGAGTCGGTCACAACTGTAACGACATAACATACTAGATCATGAGAAGGACCAATTTACCTCATTTATTCCCCAGCTAATGCTGTGTCACCAGCATCAACAAATGTTGTATGCACAGCAATATTAAATATCAGTAGAGTGGCCCACAATACAAAACTGAATGTTTGGAGTCCGCATTGAACTCATCCATTCAAAACTAATGTAGATCTGTTAGCTTCGCAGGCCTGTTCACTCATATAAACAATACTGGCATGTCCCAAAATGCTGGAACCTAAGCATAATAGTACCAATATTCAGGAAAGATAATCATAAAAAGACTAAGAATTTCAGATCAATAAGTTTGATTGATAGTCCATCTGAAATTCATGATCAATGATATGGTTTAAGTCTTGCAGAACCAGGATCCTCACATGCCCCAAATTTTGAGTTGATTTGTAAATGTTTTACTTCGTGCAGATGATAGGATTTTATTGCCAACAGCAGAAGTTGGTCTACAAAGATGGCTAAGATGGTTTAGCTCTTATTGTGCAGAAAATGACTTCAGCATTAACAATATTAAAGCCAAGTTGTGATATACTGCATGCATATGGTAAAAAGAAAATGTGCACAGATGGCATGTAAACTCAATAGAATTAGAGCAGATAAAATTGTATAATTATCTTGGCATAACTTTCTGAGTTTCAGGATCTTGGGCTCTTCAGATAAAGAGAAGGAAACTGAAATCAGCCATTTACCTAAAGTCTTTAAACAGAATTTTGTGGCTAATTTGAATTTTACATAACAAGGCATAACACATCCAATTCTAAATATCTTCGAGGCAAGATGTATGTATGTATTTGATTCATAGAATCATAGAATCATAGAGTTGGAAAAGACCTCAAGGGCCATCTAGTCCAACCCCCTGCCATGCAGGAACCCCAATCACAGCGCTCCTAACTTATGACCATCCATCCTCTGCTTAAAAACCTCCAAAGAAGGAGACTCCACCACTCTCTGTGGCAGCATATTCCACTGCTGAACAGCTCTGACTGTCATGAAGTTCTTCCTAATGTTCAAATGGAATATCTTTTCTTGTAGTTTGAGACCATTGCCCCATGTCATAGACTCTGAAGCCATGGAAAAACAAACCAGTCCCCTCTTAATATGACATCCTTTCAAATATTTAAGCATAGCTATCATATCCCCCCTCAGCCTTCTTTTGTAAGGCTAAACATTCCCAGCTCCCTAAGCCACTCCTTGTAAGACATTTCTTCCAGACCTTCAACCATCTTGGTCGCCCTCCTCTGGACCCGTTCAAGATTGTCAATATCCTTTTTAAATTGAGGTGCACAGAGCTGTACACAGTACTTCAGAGGGGGTTTGACCAGAGCAGAACAGAGTGTTACTATAACTTCCCTTGATCTAGACACTATGCTTCTCTTGATGCAACCAAGAATCGTGTTGGCTTTCTTGACTGCCATATTTAACTCTCTTGTATGCCATATCACACTGCTGACTCATGTTCAATTTGTGGTCCACCAAGACTCCCAGATCCCTTTCACAGGTACTATTTTCCAGCCAAGTATCTCCCATTCTATATCTGTGCAATTCATTCTTTTTACCTAGAGCCTTTTCACACGACCCCTAAGATCTACTGGCCACTTAAATTCGGACCACAGATCTTGGGGGTTTGTCGCTGTTTCTGTGTTCCCACCCCCTCTGCACTCCTGGCTGCTGGCTGCGTGAGGGGAGGGAGAAAAAAAGAAAGAAAAGAATGCTGGATTACCTCCATTCTGCCGGTCTCGCTCTGTTCCCGGCAGCATTCAAATCTCTTAAAGGGGCAGGGGGCAAAAAAACAACAAACAGAAGCCAGGAGAGCCCGGCACTCTCTACCTTAGATCCACATCAGGGATTTTTCAACCCCGGAGAGCAGGTACCTGAAAAGTGCACTGGGACGCGCTTAGGTGGGCGTGGTCGCACTTAATTTTCTGTAAACTCCGGAGCTGGTGGGGAAACAATTTTAAGCTCCGGAGCTGGGAACCATTTGCCGCGGAGTTTAGGGGTCGTGTGAAAAGGCTCCTAGATGCACCACCCTACATTTCCCTCTGTTGAATGCCATTCTGTTAACTTTGGCTCAGGACTCTAATTGGTCGAGGTCCTTTTGGATTTTCATCCTATCCTCTAGGGTATCATCTGCAAATTTGGTATCTACTCTCTATTCAACCTACTATCTATTCCTTCCTCCAAGTCATTAATAAAGATATTGAATAGTACCGGACCGTGAACAGAAGCCTGCGGCACCCCACTGGTCATGTCTCTCCATGCTGAAGAGAAGCCATTAATGATCACCCTTTGGGTGTGATCATGATTTTTGCTTTGTTGTGAGATTTAATTATGTTTGATTGGTTAGTTCTTATTTCAGTCTATATATTGTATATTGTCAATGTTTTTATTCATTGTATTGTTCATGTCCTAACTTTTGTAAACTGCCCAGAGTGACCGTTGGCCAGATGGTGTGGTATAAAAATCAAATAAATAAATAAATAAATAAAGGTAACCAATGCTAAATTTGGGGTTTTGTTGATCTGACCAGCATCAAAAGATTAACACTTGATTTATGTATATGATATTAAGGATTTCTAAATCCACCCCAACTTATTTAATGAGAGCAGAATTGGACACGGGAATGATTTGTAGTAAAATATAGTTTGGTATGATCACTTTTTGTTACAGAGTTTCTCTAAATCACCTCCAAATTATAGACTGTTTCAATAGAGACTTAATCTATGATACCAGGAATGGACTCAAACAAAAGCATAACTGCCATCAGGTCCTTTAAAACTGCTAAATGATTAGCAGGTACAAAATATCACCATCCATAAAAAAATGCTTGTCACACCCATTAAAATGGAAAACTAGAAACGTTTTGCCAGATTACATTTTGAACAAATGGAATCAGTGATAAAACTGAGGAGATTCCATGGCATGCAAGTAGAGCGTGTCTGAGAGTCACTGGAAGATGTGACCCACTAAGTTTTGCATTTCAATCATACCATGATATCAGAGAATATTGTTTAGTGCCCATGTTAAAGAGAAGGAAACATTGGGAAGCAAAAGAAAAACTGCAAACATTACAGTATGACTAAAATCTGACAAAATCGATTCACTAGAGATGAACACAAAACACAAAACAAAATGTTGTTTTGTCATTTCATTAGTTAATGAATTATTTTGTTTCCTAACAAACTGATAGGATGTGTTTCATTTCATTTCATCACGAAACACCATGTTTTTCCTCTAGCACAAATCGATTAATCTTATAGGAATCAATGGCAGGGGAGCTCAAGCTCTTCCTTGAAAGCCCCCCAAATTTGAAAAGCTTTGGGGGTCAGGAAGCTGAGTTGTGAAGCTCCAAAGGGGGTGCTTCTAGGAAAAAATCTTTCTAATTGGAATCAGAACTTCAGAAGCCAAGCCATGGACAAGCCGCAGCTTGGCTTCTGATTCCAATCGAAATATTTTTTCCTAGGGACACCCCGCTTTGAACTTTGGAACTCAGCCACCTAAACTCCAAACCTTTCCAAAATCCAGGGATTTACAGGGAAGATTCCAAATTTGAGCTCCAGTGATTTTGGTGCCAAAACATGCTTGCAAATTACTGTTTTGGAGTACATTGAGAAACATGCCAAAATAGTAACTATTGCAAGCATATTACGGCATCAAAATCGCTCATGTTTGAGTTCGTGTTTGGAATCTTCCCTGTAAACCCCTGAAATTTGGAAATGTTTGGGGTTCAGGTGGCTGTGTTACAAAGCTCCAAAGGGGGGGTGCCACTATGAAAAAAAGTCTATTGGAATTGGAAACCAAGCCATGGCTCAGCTTCCGACCTTCTGATTCCAATAAAAATATATTTTTTCCTAGGGTCACCCACTTTAGTTCCCTGACTCCCAAAACCCTTTCAAATTTCAGGGGGTTACCTAGAATCGTTTGCAGAAGCCCCCTGCCATTTTGGTACTTGGACCCAAGGGAGCATAGCATTTCATTTCATTTCATAATGAAACTACTTTAACAATTTGTTACAAACAAAACAAAACTATTACAGAAATGAAATGAAACACTATTTTTTCCATCCTGTGCCCATCTCTACATGTCTTAACAGCTTTTTCTGCAAATTTGTTTAACAAGTAAAGGTTTACTCTTTCTTAAGTGCTAAACGTATATGTGTGTATACTTTGTATGTAATGTTTTATGTGTTAATTTTAAGTTGTCGTATTTTCTAATTGACTGTAATTGTTTTACTTAGGCACAGTCTGTGGGCTAGTGCAATAAAATAAAGTAAAACAAGCCAAAGGATACTTAGTTGGGGTGGGCAATGAAGTAGAAAGCAAACAAAAAAGAGTGATGCAATTCTGTGGAGGGGGGAGGCATCATTTAACAGGTCATAAGTTGGGATCTTGTGATTTAGGTCAGGCAGCCTTATCCAACGTGACTGCTTCCAGATGTGCTGGACCCCACCATTCTGAATTTTAAACTGTATTATGGAATTTATAATCCAGCTTGGGGGTTTTTCCAGATGAAAGAAGGTAATTTTAAAAGAAAAAGAGCACCTTTCAAGGTATGAATAAAAATGTGCCACTTTTCCCTTATCTTCTCAACCCAATTTACATAAATTAAATGACTGATTGCCCATTTTCAACAATGAGAAATTGATGTCCGAACTAACTTTTAATATAAATTAATTATCAAACTTCATATTGCAAGCTCTAGTCATCAAGAAGTGAATTCACTCCATATGGTTCACCTAAAGATTTATCCACCAGCCCTGTCCTGGAACTTGATGGAACCTGAAGGCAAACACAAACAAAACAAATGACATTAAAATCAATTTCTAGGCCCAGTTTGCACATGCAGGTAATTCCTTGATATTTACCATTATAACATGAATGCATACAATCTCATTTAATTTTGGAGTCTAAGCAGTGTCAGACCTGGTCAACAGTTGGACAGGAGAAGACTATCAAGTAATGTCAGGGTTGTCCAGACAGGACTGTGAAAGAAAATCTGCGCTAAATTCTGCAGAGCAGCTGCCAAGTTATGTTAGTAGTGTGTTCAGTGAACCAATTGTCTCACTCAGCTTCTCCATTTTCACCTGAAAATGGAACTGCATGGACACTGCTCCACATATAGGCTAATTCAATTGTAACTGGCTGTAACCAAGAACTCTACTGTCTGTTTTAGGGCTCCACCATGAGGAGTGAAGGGCAACTGTCACATCCAAATACAGATTCCTCCTCACTTAATAACCCTACAAACTTTGCCCCTCTCCCCCAATTAGTAGCTAGGAACTTCTGCTTCTCATTTATCTCAAGGAACCTTGGCAACAATCTCTATGGTATGAGTGTCATTCTTCTCAATCCCATGCACTATATAATGGTGATTAAAAAGGTAAAGTTTCCCCCAGCACATCCGTGCTAGTCGTGTCTGACTCTAGGGGCGGTGCTCATGTCCGTATACAAGGTGAAGAGCCATTGTTGTGCAAGTCCATGGCCACATGGCCGGCATGGCTGCAAGGAAACACTGGTGTTTGGTTTGTTTTTTACTGCAGTACCTATTTATCTACTTGCATTTACATGCTTTTGAACTGCTAGGTTGGCAGGAGCTGGGGCTATCAGTGGGAGTTCGCTCCACTGTGTGGCACCCAGGATTCGAACAGCTGAGCTGCCAACCTTGCAGCCAACAGTTTTCGGAGCCTTAGTCCACTGAGCCACCACACCCCCAATAATGATGATTACATCCCACTAAACTAAAAAGTCTAGTTTAGGTTCCACTGCTTTCAGTGGTAAGGAGCCCATTACTTGCAGGTCTTTTCATGTTCACCAAAATGGATCAAAATATATGCAAGATTGAAACCTTACTCACAGGATGGGACCAAATCACATCTGGATCCATATACTGATGCAATGCAAAGCACGAACCCATACATATTCCAGTGCCACCTTCCACTGCGTTGCTCAGAAAGGTCTCCTAAAACTCTGCCACACATTTTAGCAGAGATACAGGTGACAGGGAACCAGCAAAATTGTTTATTCTCCTTCCACCATCTTTGCTAGTGAGAGACGAATTACACTTATGCAGAACTTTAGGATCCAAGCTCTAAGTTCATTAAAGTGAAATCCCTTTTCACACAAAGTTATTAACAAATTAGATTCCTCAGAAACCAAACTTCTCTCTTCAAAAGCACTGGGGATAGGGGCACCAGATCCCTATGTATAACTTTTATACAATGGTACCTCTGATAACGAATTTAATTGGTTCTCAGAGGCAATTTGTTATCCGAAAAATTTGTTATCCGAAACATGCTTTCCCATTGAAATGAATGGGAAACCAATTAATCTGTTCCAGAAGTTCAAAAAAGGCAAAACAAAAGCTGGGGGAGGGGGTCCAGACCTTTTTATAAAATGTACTTTAAAGGCTTGCAGTGCTGGAACACCCTCCAGAGCATCCCCCTGCAGTGCAATGCAAACATGGACAAGAGAAACCAGCAAGACTACCCCAGCCTGTTCCCACCCAAAGTGCAATGGGAAAAAATGCAAACAAACAAACATAAGCAGGAAGAAAAATCCAGCCCATTTTTGCCTGCAGAGCAATGAAAAAAAAGACTGCAAACACGGAGAAATGAAACTAGCAATACTACCTCAGCCTCTTCCAGCCAAAAATGCAAAGAAAAGCAGTGCAAAAATTAATAAAAGTTAGCTCCCTATCTTACAAAGTTTGAAAGGTCCAAATCCCTCAGCAAAACATGTCCAGAATAACTCCAAAACAGCTTGAAAAAATGCTCTAACTCCTTCCACCCCTCCACAAACTATACATCCTGCAATGCATGCCGGGTACACGTTTTTTGCAAGGCATTATGAAACATTTGTTATCCGAGGCAGCCCATAGGGAACATTTGCTATCCAAGGCAGCTATATACCTGGAAATTTCCATTTGTTATCCAAGGCATTCTTTTTCTGAGGTATTACTGTACATCCTGGAGTAGGAGCTGGCAAGCCCACTCTAGTATTTCTGCCAAGAAAACTCCATGGAAATGGGGTCACGGAGAGTCAGTCATGACTGTAACGACACAACACACACACTGTACATCCCAAAGTAACCTGAAAACATAAACAGTTTATTCACACAGAGAGAAACACAGACATAGCGAGACTACCCCCAACTCATGCCAGTCTCCTGGCATGCCCCAACTACTCTCCCTAGCCACCATGTGAAGCCACGGTGCCAGGAGAGGGGACAGGGCAGGCCACCACCTCCCGGGGGTGGGGGAGTCACCATGCCAACATGGTCTTCCTAAGTACAAGACATCCTCATGCACATATATCAGGCAACTTTCTGGATACAAATAGCCATATAGTATTTACTGGAGATTTAATTTATTTAATATTTATTTATTTATTTAAATATTCATTTATTTGTTGTTGGTGGTGGAGAAATCAATTGATAACCCAAACTGTGCTGCTTGGACCCATGCAATTCAATGGAGATGTGTACAGGCAATATGATGGGAGGGACATATATTTAGGAACATGCTCTCAAGGAGTATGTGTTAAACCAAAGTAATAATAGATTGAGTACCTCACTTGCCATCTTCCTTGACCACAATAATCCAATCTTAGAAAGCCCTTGCCTATTCTATACACTGCGAGCATGATATTTCCCATTCTATCAAATAGTGTGAATCATTACAGTTGCCATAGTCACACAAGCTATGGCTCTTTGGGCTGCTAAAAACACACCTGCAACTGAAACTGTTTGGTTAAATGAAGTGCTCAGTGTCTGTAGTGGAATGATTCTCTCTGCCTTCTCCATGTTAAATTCTCATGCACTAGAATGGGACAGTTTAATCTCCCAGTGTTGCTTTTAGCTGCAGAATCTACCCAGAATTAGATTTAAAAAGCAGACATTCTATGTCCTTGTCACTGGACGAGCTGCAAACAATGTCTCTAGGTTTCAGCCTAGAGACATTGCAACATATGGCACGTTGGGTTACCAACCAACCAACCAGGACCGTAATTTCCCCAACAAATCTATTGCTCTTTATCATTGGTTTTTTTTTTCTTCATCCCAGCAAGTGTAATGAACTAGGATTTTTAAAAACAGTCATGTGACATTTTCTGCCAACTCTGATTGCTGAGAACCAGCCAAGAGTAGTTACTCTCTTTAAGAGAAAAGGCCACTGGAGATCTCTGTAGGTCAGGAAACACAAGGCACATAACTCTAACCCCAAGTCTACCACTAGTCCTTTACATGGGCATTCCAATCCAGGTATGAAATACTAAATAATTTTCTCTGTGTGGTTGGGTGAGTTGGTTGCATGCACATGTATATATGCATCTGTATAACAATCCTGAAATATATGGGTTAAATTAAGGATTACAGCATGCTCATGTATGTGTCCAGTGCCCATTGATCTTGGTGCACTGAATTAAGAAGATGCAATGGCCAAATATTTCTGAATATTTTCTTTTTGTTTTGTTTTGTTTAATTCTTTAAAAAAAATGAAATGCATAAACATTCTGTTTCAAAAATCTGTTCTCTACATACAAGCGGCATAGAGCAAAATGCATTTGGCATTTGTTTATATATTCTTCGTACAAGTGAAAGTGTGCGTTTATCTTTACTACCTATAGTAAAATTATAAAATGTGCAGTCCTTGTGATTACATTGCCCTTTGCCGTCTGTCTAAAAAAAAGAACAGAAAAAAGGCTGTGTTCAAATCTCCCCCCTGTTTTATTTGCACCCTATTAACAACTGTTACTGGAGCTTTAATTATGCCCCTGTGATTGCAGAGATGCGGCTGACTTGTGTCATTTTCCTCCCAGGGGATGCTTTATAATTACCAGCATCCATCGTGGCTGCCTGTAAGCTGATGCTTTTTTATTACCAGTTCAATAATCACTGCATCCTTGTGAACATCTGCTCTGCAAGCCATGCATCGGAGGTCCCTTTGCCTGTCACTCGATGCTCCCTTGCTGTGGTGACCCTTTTGCCCTCACCTTCAGTTTATATCTAATTTGCTTAGCAGAAGCTCAGTCCAGATTGCCACGCAGGAATGCAATTAATGCTCTGCATTTGCAAACAAAGAAAAAAATTGCCACTTTCCTTCGCTTTTTTCCCCCCTGGTTTGTTTTATTATCTTATTGTCAAGCCCCATTATTTGTATTCACAGCAGGATGAATCAATATAAGTCCTGAGGAGAAGATACATTATTTTATTAGTGTTTTAGGCAGATAATGAAAAGTTAGGCAGGCTTGACTGGATGTGGACGTGGGCTTTTATCTGGAAATGCACAGCTGGGCTTTTAGTTTTGCTTTCTTTAAGACGAAAGCCATGTGCACAGATTTACTGCAAATACAGAGATTCCATAACATGTGTTGGAAGTGCCTAAGATTGCCATTGCCAAGGCAAAACTGTCCATTCTAGTCTGCTGAATATTTGGGAGATTCAGATACTCTATTCAGAAGGATTTCCTATTTTAGAATCTGAACCCGGGGACCTCCAGAGCTTAGACATGGTAGAAGATGCAGTCCAATAATATATGGGAGGCCAAAGGATTCCAAGCACTGGTTTATATTACAGGGTTTGGATGGATTCCTGTGGCTTCAGCTGTTCTGATTTCCCAGGCTATCAAGCATCCCCAACAAAGAAAATGACCCCTGCATGGGCACAATTGGAAGACTTCAGCATGGTGTCACACAACACTAGAGGACATGAAGGAGATTCTAAGGAGACTGGCCTGATATTTACTGCAGCAGTAACAGATTCCCACAAAATAACTTTTCCTTATAAGACTGGGTGCCTCAACCTGTGCTGTTCAGTCTGTTGTTAGCCCGTTGTTAATGCCTGTAAGATTCCTCACCTCTTATACAAAGCAAGGCAGTGAGCAGAATTTCTTTCCCACCATTATGCTTCATGTGGTTTGCAGAAGATGCTCAAAAATAGAGTATTTATCCTTTATGAAGTAAATACACATGCTCAGCAAGCACAGAAAGAATGTCTGGTAGATCAAAAAGACCAAAACTTATCCAAGTCTAACAGTTTTTACAGGCACATGCCATAAAACAACCACGAACATAATTTTCTGTAATCTGCACAAAGATTGTTCTCACAAAAGTGAGAATTCACAATATTAATGGGGGGGGGGAGTTCAGTGGTGGCTCAGGTAAGGAATTTTAAAAAGCTCGTTTCCCACTGAAAACATAGCAAGTGAGGACTTGCTTCCCTACGGTCAGCCTCTGTCACACAAAAGCCTGATTTATCGAAGAAAATAAATATATATTTGTCATCCAAGCTCACTAAATCAGTGGTTCTCAACCTTCCTTATGCTGTGACCCTTTAATACAGTTCCTCATGTTGTGGTGACCACTTGCCCTGCTTGGAAGAGGCCACAAGCCCCCTTTGGTAGGCCACTGCCACAGGTGCCATAGAGAACATCCCTCTACAGGCACCCTCAGCCAATTGCAGCCTCCGGTGCCATTGACTGACATCCCTTCCAACCTATCAAGCTGTAACTTACTCTTCCCCCCCCTTCCTCCCTTGCCTCCCCCAGACCCAAGCCGTTTGTGCCTTTTTCTTCCCTGGCTCATGGTGACCCCCTGTTAAATGGTCGTTCAACCCCCAAAGGGGTCCCAACAACCCCCAGGTTGGGAACCACTGCACTAAATGCACATGCTCCATTTTTCCATCCCATAGAATCATCAAATCATAGAGTTGGAAGAGACCTCAAGGGCCATCCAGTCCAACCCCCTACCATGCAGGAACCCCATCACAATATCTATCTCTAAACAGAAGGATGGAATATCCCCAAAAGCCTTCCATTATACAGGGAAACATCCATTGGTCACTGTTTACTTATTAAAAATAGTATGTGGGAGTTGTGGTCCAAAACATCTGGAGGGCCAAAGGTTCCCAATCTCTGCTCTAAATCAACACATTTCCATGAATCCTAGTGATACTTCATTGTTACATCATGTCATCTTATAGATGTTTGCATTCGCTAGATTAAGATGTGTCCAACAAAATTACACTTTGGTTTTGGAGGGGGGTGTTTCTGGTGTGAAAGAATGTTAAGGGAAGGAGTGAATTTTCAAAGGGATACGGTTCTCATCTGAAGACTGCATCAAGTTCAATTACAAAGATATTCAAAGCACTCTTCCGAGCTGTACTGGACTGACTGGTCAGCTGAAACTTTATGGTCATTTGGGTTAAGTAAAGCAGATGGGGGAAAATATAAAACCATTTACATACTTAGTGGAAGATTTAGTCTGTGAGACATCATACTTTTTATAGACCCTTAAATACAGAGTTTTGCCAGCTGGTTACTGTAGCTGAATGGTTTTTCATCTGCAGCCACAATCAGGAATACTTGCTTAATAGATAATAGGTTTTGCTTTTCAGATTTCATAAATAACTACATGATTTTCTTATAAAATGGCTAAGTAATTTACGGTTACTTTTTCTGCTCTGCACTTTGGAAAGCATAACCATTTTTTAAAAAAAATAGTATATTACTAACAGTGACTAAATATTATCCACCGCTTCCCAGGGCATGCCAAATGAGAGGAACTCTTTTCAGCAGAAATAGAGACATCATTTTGTATACTGTCAATAATATAGAATCTTCCTACACTGTTTCTTAGTGTGAGGAAATTTACTTGCCTCAACAGGATCATCAACTGAATGTTTATCCGTGGTTCTTACAGGTGGCTTTTATTTCTTCAGGATTCTTAGAAACCCCAACCTCCAGCCCATATTTGGTTCAACTAGGTAACCCCAGGGTCCCTGCCAGCTTTGGCTCTGATTATCTGAGAAATGCAGCTTAAGGCCATGATTTGATTCCTACTTTGAATCAACAACTGGAATTCCTTCCAATTCCTTCCCATTTACTTCCAATTCCTACTGCTACTTCAGATCAACAAAGAGATTTATAACCACAATTATTTCTTATACTAGCAAAATGAAAAGTCTCATCTTCTGTGCTGAACCTAGCAATGAGTAGAGGCTGGTTGGGTCCTTCATTATACTTCAAAATATGGCAGATGTGAAAATTTCTAGTCCACAAAATAAGACAACTCCAGTACACAAAAATTATAGGGTAAGGGACTGATATTTTCCATGCCCTCCTATATTTCTGTGATGCCCTTTTCCATGCCCTTTCAATCGTTCTGTGATGGTCCAAAAAATAAAATATTTCAAATATTTCATATATATATGAAAATATATATGAAAGTAGCACAC
>JAHTLZ010000016.1:22028819-22038877 GCA_023846285.1 Phrynocephalus versicolor | reverse complement strand
ATCCACCCTAACATGCATACCTATACCCGTGAAAATCTACGAAAACATATATATATATATATATATATATAAACTAGTGTGCTACTTTCATGCTACTTTCATGCTACAGGCTGCCACATCTATTCTCACTTACTCTATTCCACTTGTAGACTTCAGTTTGTGGTATGGAGTAGATGTTCTACTTAACCACCAACATCTGTGGACTTAATAATAGTAACAGAACATTGTCATTCTATTGTAAGCAGAACAAAATGTGAAGCCAAGTGTTAACATCAGTAATGAGAAGAGGCATAGTCAATTAAACTGGCAAAGGAATAGTTTTCTCTTATAATGTTTGAAAGGAATTCCCACTAAAAACCAACTCGAAATTTTATTTAGTAGCATAAACCAAGTAGAGTTTATATATTGGGACAGGTGAATTTGATTAGTTATAAGTTTGACTGTAGCACTAGGGCTCTGGCTTCAGGGTTCTAGTTATCTTACTGAACACTCTGATTGTCCTACATCAGTGGTGGCGATTACCATCAGCATTGGACCACAACTCCCACAGTCCTTGTCATTGGCAATCTTGGCTCAGAATTCTGGGAGTGCCGAAGGTTCACCACCACTGTCCTACATCAAAATTATGATGGCTTCATGGACATAAAACAATAGGGGATGATGACTTAGGATTCTAGTGAATACTGGCTTATTTTGAACTGGCTGCATGCTAATGCCTGCCCTATGTTTGCTCCTACCAGTACCTATCAGTACATGCAAAAGCAGACATCATTTTTTCCATTCAGGAGCTCTTTTTTCCCAATGGCATTCTCTCAGCGACCACATGCTGGTGGTAGTTGGGGCCCTATTATCTTCCCCTATCCCTTCTTACTTAGCACCTTCAGGGATTCTGGAGAACAGACTGGTTACTCTTATGGGAATATGAATGAATCAATAGCATGTTGCTTTTGAAATTAGGACAAAGGCTGCATTGACTAAAACAAAAAACCAAACAAATGAAGCAAACAGAACAACTACCACAACAAAAAACACCCAGAAATTGTTTGTTTGGTGCTACTTCCTTTGCAATCTGGCATTACTTCCTATGCAAGTCAGAATCATAACCCAATATTTTTCCCTTGCCTTATAAATGCTAGATTATTTGGGAAGGATGTTCCAGAATCCCTTGATGATGCTAATAGGAAGAAACAAGTGACCAAGGCCATATTATTCATAAGACTGAAGTTTAGGGGCCTCACAGGGACTAAAAAGCACCCCATTTATTTATTTATTTATTTGCCAAGGCATTTTCCTGAAGAATTCTACTTGTACAATAAACATATTTAAAATGTTTGTGAATAGAATTCTTCAAGACACCCTCACAATGAATATGGGGCTATGTGCTGTCATCTGTTGCCTAACATAGCACCAAGCAGTCACCTGTAGTGGGTCAAGTGCAGAAGGCCCCCCAAAATACCTGAAAGGCCAAGGGCCTGGCCATGGATTAATATGGACCGGCATGTGACAGTGAATAGGCTACACAGATCAATGGAGATTCTCAGTTATCCAGGTGAGGTTATCTGGGAGTTGCATCATGGCAACTGGACTTCTTTTTTGTGGGATCAAAACATTTCAATCTCACAAGAAAAGTCCAGTTGACATGACTCAATTCCTGGCTGCACAGATCTGGAAGGATCTAGAGCAATATCTTGGGTTTTATGTGAATGAGATGGGGTAACTCCCCACATGAACTGGGGTTACCTCACTCCCAAAGTATCTATGGGCTGCTACAATCATAAACCAAGTATATAAAGAGGTCAGACTATAGGATTTATTTTTTTTTTGCTCTTTTGAGAATTCATTTGCAAACCAAGACTTGATAGTAACTGATCCCAAACACATTTGCTAGTTTCACTGAATGTGCAAGATTGTCTTTCCATCATATGTTTTAAGTATTAGTCCCATTTAGTGGTTGCATTTTCTCTTATTTTTAATTCATTTGCATTGGAGTAAACTCAGGTAAAGACTTTGATCAAAGCTAACCAGAAACAGAAACAATGGATCTTAAATAGGATGGGTAGTTTAAATTTAAGTTTCTCTGACTGTTTGTAAATGCTAAGCAGAACAATTATAAAACTATCACAGTATATTTATGAGAACAAAGATGGTTTTCCCCACAATAAAGTTTCAGCTGCTATAAAACCCTAGTCATTTCCTTTATCAAAACTGTAATGTCTTTCATAACTTCCAGATGCTTCTTTATCTCTCCAAATGGAAGAAATAATTGTGATTCTGACGTTTAAAGGGTTGCAAGGCAATATTTTCACGCAGCTTTATAAAGGAACTTGCCCAATATTCCAACTAATAAGAATGTTTCCCTCTTTGTCAAAGAAAGGGAATGAGGAGGAACATTCTCAAGTGTCACTGTCCAAAATGACCGGTAGCTCATTGATGATACTGCAGATGATACCAACCAGAATGTTGCCATTTTCCTCCCTCTATGTCTATGTCACAGGCCCCCACAACCAGTCTCTCTTAGTTAATCCCTCCTGACTTCTGTGTGTACATGTAGTAGCTTGGGAAAGATGTAAGGCTAACCGTCAGAGTTGGAGCGTCCATCAGGAAGTCTGAGCTGCTGATGTTTTTTTGTGTGTGTGTGTTGTGTCATTGCAGTGTCCATGGAGTTTTCTTGACAGGAATACTGGAGTGATTTGCCAGTTCCTGCTCCAGACACCTACAGCACCTGGGATTCCCTGGAGGTCTTCCATCCAAGTACTAACCAGGGCCGACCCTGCTTAGCTTCCAAAATCAGGCAAGGATGCGCTGAGGGCAGGCATGTCCAAACTTCGGCCCTCCAGATGTTTTGGACCAAAACTCCCAGAATTCTAAGCTTAGATTGCCAATGGCAGAGGACTGTGGGAGTTGTGGTCCAAAACATCTGGAGGGCCGAAGTTTGGACATGCCTGGCTTAGGGCATCTAGGCAGGGGTGGAAAAAGGATCAGCCTTAAATATCTGCCAACTGCTCTTTAGAGCCAAGCCCTAATATTGGTTAAAGCACCATTTGGTTCTTGCATACTGCTATAGGGATCAAAAGCTACATCAGGTAGCTTTCTGTCCCATTGCTTTGACTGGTACAGGACACACACACATGCATGCATGCACACGCACACGCACAGAGAGAGAGAGAGAAAGAGAGAGAGAGAGAGAGAGAGAGATTCCTACAGTTACAAAGGAGAACTGTAAACTGCCCAGAGTGGTCTCGTTGCTAGATGCCATGGTATATGAGTCTAATAAATAAATAAACTAACTAAATAGGTCTACAGTTGAAGGGAAGCTCTCCTTAGAAGAAATGGGAACAGCTTAAAGGGAATTTTTTTAAAAGAGGAAGACAGTGCTTTGTTGCAGACGGAATAAAAAGATATGGTGCTTTAAAAAAATCCTGGATACTAGAAAATAAGAATAATTTTACAACTGCAAAAGTGTGCCAATTCTAATAGTTTTAACAGGTTCCATCCCCTGTGCCCTGGGTAAATACCAGTCTGAATTGATATACTCAACGTAATAACATTTTCCCAGCAGTTTTGGCTACCTTTACTCTTCCTTTTCCTCCCCTGACCTATTGAACAGAGTCTAGCTCACATTCATCAAACTGCTCTGTGAAAGAGGTGCCGTGTTCATTCAACTCCACAAATGTCTGCAGTTCAGGGGCAAGTGAAGTAATTTCAGTATATCGTTTGGAATCTTTGGGGAATAAAATTAAAAAGGACCAGTATATCAGCTGTTATTAACTGGCACGGCTCCATTTAAAGGGAGCCTTGCATTTATTATCGCTGTTAAATAAAACCTTCTGCACCCAGTTTAAAAGGACATTGTTTGGGCTGTTGATTCAAGTCGGGAAATGTCAGATTTATAGCTGCCATGCAACCTTAATTCCTGCTTCCCTGCGTGTCCTTCCTGTACGAAGAATAAAGAAGTTGTCCTATAGAAAGAGTGCAGACTGCATCATGAGCCCCACTGGGACAGCCATAATTTTAGTATATCCTAAATTTTGCAAACTTAACTTCCCTTTAACCTGTTATGTGGCTAAATATATATCACCTTCATCCTGTAAGGATTACAACATATAGTTGTAACATAACAGATTTTTTTTAAAAAAGAATAGTTTCAGATAACCATTGATTTTGATGTTTTTTGCTTTTGTTTCTTAGCTCCACAGCATTCAGACTTTGCCAGACAGCTTAGCCCAGTGTTGGAGGACATGGTGCCAAAGGTGGCATGTGGAGCCCTTTCTGTGAGCACATGATATTGCCCCCTCACAGCCACGACACTTCCCCTTCTGTTTGGAGCATGCCAATGTGCTCTGTACAGAAAGCTGGGTGAAGGGGAGGCAGCGGTTTGTGGGCTCCTTCATACAGGTAGTCCCAGTTTACTCTCCAGACACACCACTCTGGGCATCCCAAAGGCAGTGTGACTGCAGGGCAAACTGGGGTTACAAACAAGCCCCACCTTTCCTGATGGTGTAGCACCCCATCCACCTCTCTGCCATCTTCCCTGCTACTCTTCGGGAAAGCAAGGATCAAAGAGCAGGTTTTTGAATTTCCCATGGCCACAGCAAGGGTGCAGTGGCATCAGGAAATTCAAAAGTCTGCTCTTCAATCCTTGCTTTCTCAAAGGATAGCACCCCTGCTGTTCCATCTTCACTTTCCCGAAGGTTAGCATCCTTCGAGAAAGTGAGGATCAAACAGCAGGTTTTTTTTAAAATTTTCTGCAGCCTCTGTGAGGGTGCTGTGGCTGTGGGAAATTCAAAAGTCTACTCTTCGATCCTCACTTTCCCAAATGGGAGCACCTCTGCTCTTTGGTCCTCACTTTCCCGAAGGGTAACATCCGGAGCATTTGTAACCCAAGGTACTACCATATTTATGTTAAATTGCCATGTTGGGACTTTGCGAAAAATAAGTGGGTTTTGAATCGCAGTTTGGACACTTGGGGCCTTTTCACGCGACCCCTAAGATCCGCTGGCCACTTAAATTCGGACCAGAGATCTTGGGGGTTCATTGCTCTTCCTGCGTCCCCACCCCTCCACACTTCCTTGCTCCTGTCTGCGTGAGGGGAGGGAGAAAAAAAGAGAGAGAAAATGCAGGCTCACCTCTGAAGCCGCCCGGAGCCCCGTCGTCATCCTGATTCCTTCTCTTAAAGGGGCAGGCAAAAAAAACAACAACAAACAGAAGCGAGGAGAGCCCGGCAGTCTAGGTTACATCCGGATCTGGGGATTTTCACCCTCCGAGAGCAGGTACATGAAAAGTGCGCTGGGACGCGCTTAGGTGGGTGTGGTCACACTTAATTTTCTGCAAACTCAGATGCTGGTGGGGAAACAATTGTAAGCTCCGGAGCTGGCAGCCATTTTCGGCGGAGTTTAGGAGTCGTGTACAAATACCCTTGGTCTCTAAAAGGTTCGCCATCGTTCTCATTTGAAAATGTAATGTTTCTAAGCTCAGTTTTTCAATGTAGGTAACATCTGAAAGGGCCAATGTTGTTATGCTTGGCGGTTGTTCCATAACAATATTCAGATATAAGCGTGAACTCTGATTTAATGTTGTAAGAGATCACTACAATCAGCCTTGTCCAATGTCCTGGTTTGATAACTAATTGTCATCCAAATTCCAAAACGTTCATTCCATTAAAATACAGAATATATCTAAGGTAGAACAGTTGGGGGGCTGAGTTCAAATGACTATAAGCTCATGTCTTCCTCATCACTACCACACATGCCAATATCAATGTAGACTGAAAGGTGGGAGTTTTCTTCCTCTTACCACCCTCTGTGATAGCCTGCATAAGCATCGCTTTCACAACATATGTACAGTCTCAACACTATTGGGAGCATTCACAGTCCAAAGCTCCTGATCCTTTCTATCAGATGTGAAAAAGGCAAATCTACTTGCTGACATAGCCTCCCCCTTGGACTTCCTTATTCTCTCAGATGTTAGCTGCAATCTTCATAGTATTTTGGAAACAAACGGATTTCCCAGGAACAAAACGTTGGTACAAGTTATTGTTCTTGAATGGGTAATTAAAAAACATTGACTTTGCAAACTTCTGCCCTCCAGATGTTTTGGACCACAGCTCTCAGAATTCCAAGCCTGTATTGCCAATGACATATGACTGTGGGAGTTGTGGTTCAAAACATCTGGAGGGCTGAAGTTTGGACAGCAGGGGCATAAGACCTTATCCTCATTTGTCAGTATCGACCAGTTCAGCTGCCAGCATTTTTTAGACTTTCCTTACAGGAAATGTAATGGGATTATGATAATTCACCACTAGAGCCTTGCATATAAAGCAAGACTCGAGTGTCTCAGTTTTCACCCAAGTATGAGGAATGGGCAGACTCAATCTGTTTTGACAGCAACATTTTCACCTTTGGTTTCACAAAGTTCCTTTCTGGGACATGGATGAGTTTCAGGGAAATTTCCAGAAGCAATCAATGGATCTGGTATGTTTCCTATTTTAAACGATTCAGCCATGATATGCACACACAACTCAAAGCACCCATAGTTTAGAAGAGCAGAAATTCTACAAATAGGCTTTGCAACAAACATAGCTTCACTATCAAAAAGCCAAAACAGGTCATATGCAAAACTGTCCCAGAAAGAAATTATTTTGATTACAAAATTAGCCAGCATACCTCCATCTTTGCTGATGACCCCCATCTTTTGGCACCTGCTTCGAATAAAAGGCTGGATGAATGGCAACTCTTTATTTACAGAGAGAGGAATAATTCACCTCCCTTGAGATAAAACTTTATATCATCACACCATAAACTTGTTCTTCAACCCTGAAATCCACATTTTGGCATTTTAGTCTTCATTCTGATGCTGTGGCTTTAACACCTGGCCAGTATGATTTTTAACTTGGTTGCTTCTCTTTCACCCATTCCCCACCCAAGATTCTGTAATGTCCAGCCTAATGAGTTCTGCAGAACTCAAAAACTCACATTTTTATGACGTTTTGGTGGTGCACCAGACGTACCACACAACTCAGTTTTGCTCAAGGGCAACAAGCCTGCTTTTATTTTTTAAACACTGGCTTAAATCTTATTCTTAGATGTATGTCTTGAGAGCTATATAGATAGTACCTCTCTTACTTGACACCATGGGAGTGTCAGTTATGGAGAGAAATTTGTAGTTTTCTCCCCACCTATGGGATACCCCGTTGGGTAAAAAGGATACAATGATGGATTAGAAGTCATGAGATCTGGGTTCAAATCTTTGCTCGGCCATGAAAACTCATGGGTGGATGTGGAGCTAGTAAAATAATTAAAGCTCTCAGTTGCTGCGAAAGCCCTATGATGGTCACTGTAACTTGATTTTGATTTAACAACACATAGCACATAAATAAAAAATAAATCCTCAGGGAACTCGAGAAAATAAAAACAAACAAGTAAAAAACCAATAATATAAAGAGCAATAAAACAACACAATGCAGCCCTAGAGCAAACTACAAATTAAGGTGTGTACGAATGACTCTGTGTTTTAAATCAGACTAACAGGGGTGACAAAAAATAAGTGAACGTCTGCTATTGTTCACAGATTTCACAACATTTTAAAAATGCAGAACTAGTCATTAGAATAGACACAGGGCTCAAAAATGACAGCCCCTTTGTCTTGTTCTGCCACTTCCCTGTTACATCCAGTGCTAAATTCACCACATGGCATGAAACCATCGCTATGGGATTTTATCCTCCATCTCTAGTGGTAGTTAATGACTGGGAATAGAGGGGGGAGGACTGACAGTGTGGCAGTGTCACATCACCCAATTCAGTGCACTAGATCTTAGGGGGAAGAAGATCTAAAGAATTATTTCTAAGAACATGACACAAGGCTAAATCCAATGTAAAGTCCTACTTACTGAAATACATGGAATCCATTAGTTGTCATTAAGTTCCATAGCTTAAAAATGGTGTCTACTTTTGGTAGGGCTAACATTATATTTTTGTCAACAAGGCTGCTATTTTTGGTGGCCAAGGTGCATTGATGCTAACATTCCACTCTGGTAGGATATTCATCCAAAATGACATTTACCTAAAATGTATTTGTTTTTCAACTTATCTGAATGAAAATTGGTTCAAATTAAATGACATTTCCTCCCACCACAAAGAACTGGAAAGGACTTCTGTAAGACTATTTTCTGTTCTCCAAAACCAAAGAGCAGAATGGATTTCTAATATGCAGTTCTGTTAGAAACCACAATAAAGCTTTCTATTTACACTTAAACAGCAAAGGATTGTTTGTGGCAAAGAGACTTTAGGAAATTTAAAACAAAAACAAAAACAAGAACCCTTCCCATTACTTCTGTACTTCACTTCTCCTAATATGGCAAACACATTTTGCAAACTATGGCCACATTTTTGGATCAAAAGAAAAAAATCATATACTGTATGCTGCAAAGTTGAAAAAGAAAAGGATTAAATAATAAGGCCATCCAGAGAAGTCTCTCAATTTTATGCATTTCAGTATTTTTTGGCTTTGTTAATCAGAAACAGATGACCTTCTGTTTTTTAAGAGTATTACTGAAATGGCTTGTATCAAGAAGTATGATGTTTCCAGCCATATTTCCAACTTAAAGAGGAACAGTTACATTTAGATAAGCAACAAAACATGTGGATGTTTGTCTGAATTGAAATGAACTTTTGAACCTTACTATTCACAAGCCCGTCCTAATCATAGCCAAATATTGCCAACATCTGTTGTTTCATCTCAGGCCATTTACACTGAAAATCCTAGAATTTCATCATCCTGGCTTCAGGAAGAAGAAAGAAGGGGGTTGGGATGAATACAAGTTGGGCATCCAAAGTCCCCTTAGTTTTGTTGTTTGTACATAGCAAAAGGCAGCCAGAATGTTGACAGCAGCTCTGGCACCAGTCAAGATGTTCTGCAGGATTCCCTCTTTTGCTCACTACTACAATTCACAAAATGACACCTTGCAAGATACAATCCCAGAAACTGACTCCATTTTTTCAACCAAGCACCAAGCAATTGCCAGGGCTGTTTTTCAACAAATATCAATGGCATTGGGAAGAAGTGGGTATTCTACGGACCATTTTGACTGCTACTATTAGTGTTGTCAAGATTCAGTTTGCCCTTTGCTATGGCATCCCTTTTTCCTGCTGGCAAGGCAGGCAT
This sequence comes from Phrynocephalus versicolor, assembly GCA_023846285.1. Lineage (NCBI taxonomy): Eukaryota > Metazoa > Chordata > Lepidosauria > Squamata > Agamidae > Phrynocephalus > Phrynocephalus versicolor. The sequence continues at coordinate 22,029,718 of JAHTLZ010000016.1, read as the reverse complement.
GATATTGTGCAGCATTTTGGGACCATTTCCTGCCCACAATCATAAACCATAGATTTTGTTTGTTTGTTTGTTTGTTTGTTCTGAAGCATTGAATCATTTGTAGTCCACCTTTCTTCCAGTGAAAGGATCAAAGGTGGCTCCTAGTGTTAAGACAGGTAAATCTAAAAACACATTGAATTGCTGATTAAAAAGCAATTGAACTACATTATTTCTTTAAAATCCATTGAATAATTTAAAAACAGCCAAAGCTCTAAAAGCAAACTTTTAGAAGCATCCAGGGGCTCTGTTATTAATAACTATTAGTTATCAAAAGTTATTTATGCCATTGAATGCTGGTAGTGACAAGTACCTTGATGGCAGCTTCATATGTTGGAAATATGGTGGCCCCAGAGGGTTGGAGAGGCCCAAGCGGGTTGGTCCTGTGTGAAATTGACATTTGCCATCTACTTCTGGAAGTGAAGGTTTGCTTGATCTTCCAGGAAAAAAATGCACTGGGCCTTTGTTAATAAAATCATGAGATTATCCATCAGTCTTAACTTATTTATTTAATGCATTTATTTAAAATATATTTACCCTACCTTTCCCCTTAAGGAGGACTCAAGGTGACTTACATCTTTAAAACTCAATATTTAAAGATAAAAACAGTAAGTATGCAAATACTAAAAAGGTTCAAACAAATCCCAGCACTAAAAGGCAGTAAACAAAAGCAACACTAGCAACTTATTTAAAGCAGTAAGGCATGACTTGATTTTATTATTTTATAATGATGTTGTATTTAACTTGCTTATTGTTTTGCTTTTGTTGTAAACCGCCCGGAGTTCCTCCTGGAGGATGGGCGGTATATAAGCCCTAAAATAAATAAATAAATAAATAAATAAATAAATAAATAAATAAATAAA
>JAHTLZ010000016.1:21985742-22003595 GCA_023846285.1 Phrynocephalus versicolor | reverse complement strand
AAATAAATAAATAAATAAATAAATAAATAAATAAATAAATAAATAAAATACAGCACGAACAAACTCCTTTCCTGTCAAATGCCACCTTCCCTTGTAAATAATGTGTTGATGCTCATGTGTCATTGCCAAGTGGGGGCCAAAACCTCAGGTGTGAGGGGCAAGAGCCTAGAGTCATTGAGAAGTAGATGTTGCTCAGCCAAGGAAACTGTGTTTTACTTCTGTCAAAAGACTTCAGATGAATCTATGCTACACAGTTATTTCCAATGGTGTAGTAGGATTAGGGGGGTCATAGACGTCAAGCGGGGATGGCTTGAATGAGTAGGGATGGTGATGGTATCTGGCCTAGAATGCCTTTAAATGGGGATTGGACCAATTTCTGGAGGAAAAGTTCATCATAGGTTACAGGCTATGAAAGGGACATGTGTTATCTCCTGTAGAAAAACGGTGTATCTGTGGAAAAAAACAAAAACAAATGTTAAGGTTAGAACTAAACTAGAATTTGGAATCATGTTGGTAAAACAAATACAGTGGTACCTCAACTTATGAATTTAATCCATTCCGAATGCATGCTCTTAAATCAAACTACTCTTAAATCGGGGTACCTATCTAAAAATTGGAAAAAATAAGTTAAAAAAATCAAAAAATTAAAAAAATGTAAGTCGAGCAGACCATATCTAAAATTTGTAAGGCAGAAATTAAAACACCAACACTTTTCTGCTCTTAAGTCAAGTTGCTCTTAAATTGAGCTGCTCTTAAGTCCGGGTACCACTGCATACAGTTTAATGGCAATCACTATTGATACAGCTGCAATACAATTTAATGTAATTTAATCAAGTGGATTGAACAGTTTTCATCATAACAGTGACATGCCAGAGATCTTGACCATTCTTCCCTAGTTACCCTAGTAAGAGGTCAGTGAAAATCAACTTCCACCATGTGCCTAATGTTAATGGGTAGTTTTGTTTATTAGTTTGCTGGAATTAAATGCAAGTTTGGCTTTGTACTCTAAATCTCAGTAATAAATCAACCATTCTCAGTAGAGGCCATGACCCCCCCCCCATAGGGCTGGCACATTCGAAGGGGGCCACATACTGGAAACAGTTCTTCACACACCACCTTAAAAGGTTAAAAGCGTATACAATCTCATTGGACTGTCATCTGAACAAACCAAAACTGTCAGTTCATGACCATCTCTGGCCACAGCCCCCCCAAAAAGGTTGGCAATGGTTGCTCTAAATCTTCATATTCTAAATCCCAATGTGTGTGGGGGGGGTGTTAGGGTGTTGTGTGCGGTGGGGGTGAACATAACTAATTTGGCACTTTGTAGCCACGTAGATATTTATACACACAGGTGATTGTATAACAGATTTACTACTTAACAGCTATTTTACTGTGGTCTCTGAAATTATGAGTGAAAAGCATTTGAAAGTTGGACTGGGTGCAAGACTATCAATTCTGTGTCCCTGAAAATGATACAAGCCAATTTTCCTGAGAATGCCAGGGTGTGGGCTGTAAAAACAATATCAGAGGCTGTACTGAACCACATCAGAGAAATACCTTTGCCTTGGCACCATTTATCATTTCTTCCTTTCCTGCCCCCTCACTGAAAATCTTGGACCTTTTTAATTCTGTTCGTGTCCAGGGGTAAAATATTATGCCAGCGTTGGCCGCTAAAACAACTGTCCAGTCATTTCTTTCAAGAGTCTGGCAGTTCTTTTCTCTACTTGCATTTTGCCTGAACTGAATTAAACCTGCTGTTTCTTACACGGGAGAAGCAAATGAAAATTCTTAATAGCATGGCAGTGATTTGTTTTAAAAAATATCTATGTCCTCTCCGGCATACTCAGTGCACAAAAACGGAAGCATTAATGTGAAGAGTCTTGCCAGCTAAATTCCTCTTGAGCTTTTGAATATGCTGGAACACTCAGGCCAAATGCTGCTGGAGTCAGGATTGCCAAGGGCAGCAGGAAGCTGGAAGATATATGTTTTGCTCCAGGAAATGTGCCGGTCAGGGCAAGAGTCCATTGGGTGAACTGGAAGGAATCACTGCTGGTTTCATTTCAGCACCGCTCTGAAAAGGAGCAGTGTGTGCCACTAGCTACGATAAGCTGCCAAGTGTTTTATGCATGCTAAATAATAGCTAAGCAGCAAGAAACCACTCTGAATAGCAGGCCATTCCTTCTGTGGAGCTTGATTTCATGGAAGAGCCCTTTCTACAGCTTACAGCTGGGGGAGTCCAAACAGGGCTGACTACTGGGAGTACGTGCAGTCCTAATTCTTGTTCTGTTGCCCATTTCTAATTCTCAGCTTGGCAGTATATTTTCTATGATATGGGCAGAATAAAAGGAGAATGACCAATAATCAGAATTAATCCATAGATAAGTGGTGTATTTATTGAGGCAGGTTCTTGACACCGAGCATGATATACGGCCATCCAGATTAATAGCCATTGTAGCATCCTCCTCTATGAATGTGCCTTCCCTCTGCTGAAAGCCATTTGAGGCAGTGGCCAGCACCGCATCCTGTGAGAATAAATTCCATGATCCAACAACAGCTAGTATCTTTCAGCAATGGAATGCAAACAGCATTCCAAATGTGGCTCAAAGGAAACAGCAAGTTCGCTTATACTGAATTCATTCTTGCCCTCATCATCCTGACCTGGACCACTCATATCTCTCAATCTATAACAATGGGACTGACTGACAGTAGCTCACGAAGGTGTTTTTTCACCATTCGTAACTGATGATGCCAGGGAATGAATCCAGAACCTTGGACCTTTGTCCTCTCCCCAAAACTGTGCCCCACAGGATAGTACGATACTAGTCGTGTTCTTAATGGTTCCTTTTCAAATGATACCCAGCCAAGAATATTCCTTTTGCACACGAACAACAAACGAGTTCAACTTATGAATCCAGTTATCAGCTATAGTCTAAGCACCTCGGTTAATTTCTGCCTTTTCTGTATACAGTACTTGATATTTTTGCCTCATTGTGCCTAAATTTGCACCTTCTTATTTACCATTTGAATGCCCCCACCCCAGTTGGAAGGTATTATTTTGGAGCTTTCCACAAAGTACTTTTTCTGTAATGTACCTCAAAGATTTGGTGTCCTCAGCCACCCTCTTCAGATGGAACTCCAGATCATTACCAGGATAGATTCATGGTGAATCACACTGTTTGCATCACTCCATCAAGGGAACAGATCATTTATTCCTACTCTCCCCTTTTGGATCTTTCACCAGTTACCAATCAATAATGAGACTTAGGACAACAGTTCCTCTGAAACATTTTGCCTCCAAATTTCTGCAGTGTCATTGGTGGAGGCCACCAGAAAATGCATCCCTCCATTGCCCAAGTCATCTCTTCATGATAACTTTCCATACACAAAACCAAAGACTAGCCTACCTGCCTGTCACGGTCCACTTAACTGGGGTGTCTTAGGCTCCATCATTACAGGTGTTTCAAACAGTTACTACAATGTAATAGCTGTTTTTCCTAGGTTTTTCTTCCGAGATGCCTTTCGGGGCCATTGAATGGAAGTCATTTTAGCTCTGCAGGTTAGGGGCTGTCAAAATACATCTGATTTTCAAGCAATGTGATATATTTAAGCAGTGTTTTTTAATCAATGTCACCCCTTCTCATGAATTTTCATAGTCAAATAGGGATATAAACCCAGGTCTACAGAGCTTTGAGTTGTTCTGTAGTGGATAGAGAGATGGACTAGCACTCAGGATATCTGGGTTCAAATACTTGCTCAGCCAAGGAAACTAACTGGGTGAATGGGTTGAACTTGCACAATTACTCCTGAATCTCACATCTTGAGGTGACTTATAATCAGGTTCCAACTTGAAGGCACAAAACACATACATACTACTGAGTCTTAGTCTATCACTCTATCTACTGTGCCACTCTGGTTCTGTTTTAGCTACTGTTCTTTAAATATTTATCAGTGTTTTATATTTTACTTGACAGTGTGTTTTAATTTCAGGCTGATTTTTATGTAGCCTTTAGCAAGATTTTGTACAGTGTTTATACTGAGCTGTAGAAGCTGCCTTGGGATTTCTCTCTCCCTTAAAGGCACCATACAATCACACTGTGTAAGCAAATATAATAAAAAGAATAAACAAAATATGGAACACAAATGCATTTTGTAGAACAGCACATTGTATCAGGGTAAACTGTACTGTTTTATGCATTATCTACATCTGGAATATCCAGTTCCCTAGCCTGTTTTTTTCCTCCAAACTGTTAATAGAGTAGGATGATTCAACACATGTTGTATAAGACCATATTTAGTGTTCCTTTGGTTCTATGGGACAAAATTAAAGTCTCGTCAAGACAGCACTTCCTTTCTCCAAAATTCATGTTACCACAATTGTGGATGTCTCTAACCTGTTATTCACAGTGCAACAGATCCCTCACAATCAATGAGTCTAGGTTTGTTATTTATTATACATTATATACTGCAGGCCTGCCCAATAGATAGACCACGGGCTACTGGTAGCTCACAAAGGGTTCAAAAGTAGCCCACCAACCATCAATAAAAAAGTGAGGGGATAAGTTCTCCACCCCTCCCTCTCCCATCCCAAGGACCACCACTGCCCCAGCAAAGTTCTGGATTTGCCAGCCCATTGTCTTAGCCAAGCAGGGCAGTTCAAGGGCCATGGCACATTGAAAACTGTCCCCTCCAGAACAGATTAATTGGTTTTCAATGCACTCCTATAGGAAACCACTGCTCTACTTACCAATTTTTTTATTTATGAGCATGTGCTCGGAACGGATAAAATCCGTAAGTAGAGGTTTTAGTGTAGTAGCCCTCAGGCACTTTGGGCTGGAAAAAGTAGACCTTGGCCTGTTCAAAGTTGAACAGCCTGCACTATATGTTATGTGCACAAATTTTAATAGCACACCTCTATATACCTCTTTACAAAAATCTTGTGGTCAGTCTTGCCCTTCACCATAACAATGTTCTCAGTTAATTGTACATTCCACACCTGTGCCACCACCATTCCTAAGCAGAGGTCCTGAAGATCCCAGCAATGCTTTCTCAGGAGCCAGAGGAATCCACAGAGAATTTTGATGTTTGACTACTTGTTGAGAATTGGCAGGATTTTTTCCCCCTGGGAGGAGGGTAGTAATAATTGCTAGTATCTATGCTAAATGCTGGTGTCATTTTCAAATTTCACCATTTTCTTGAGGCATGTTTTCCCTTTATGTTATTTTTAAGTTATAAATTTCACAAATTTTTGTAACAGTTAAAAACAATCCTATGCTTTTGAAAATGGTGTAAGCTATATTGTGTTTGAAGCTGTCATCTCCAGACAGTTTTGAAAAGCATGTTCTTACGCATGAATAAAAGTATCCTTGTGGGTGTCTTCTACAAGATGTCATTGGTAGAAAACTCGTCAGATGGGGAACTGTGGAAGTTTATAAAATGAACTGTGCCCAGTTCCATCTTCCAAAGTTTCAGCCTGACTTATACTGACTTCAGTCATCAGTCAGTTCTACCATGTAGCCCTCTCCACCTTTACATTTGTGAATCATTAGTGGGCAAGACTCACTCCTGAGTGGACAGAAGTGTTTTGGAAGCACAAGGCTGGGATGCTCCTGAACAGATACAGGAATTTCTTGCCCTGCTATGAAGCCTGGAAGGTCACAGGGAAAGACACCCAGGAAGGAACAAGAGAGATGTGAAGGAGAGGAAAACTGGAATGGAGTCACTGGGGGAAAGGAAAATAGAATCAATAGTGGGTAATGGAAGGAAGAAAGGAAGGAAGGGAAAAGGAAGAAAAGAGGAAGAAAAAGCTGCCCCAGCCAAGCCAGATATGATGAAAACAGACATATAGGCCAAACATTTGTTTTAGAATTTCAGAACGGAGGCCTTCACATCATCAAAAATAACTAGAGATGGGCACAAAATGAACTTTTTTTGTTTCTGTTATTTGTTATTCGTTCCATTACGTAACAAAACGACTAACAAAAATTGTGATGAAAATGGAACAAAAAGAACAGAACCATGAAAATTGGGTTCGTTACGTTCCGTTTTCATTAATGGCGACACGCAATGAAATGAGCTGTTTTAAATGTTAAAAAACATCCTGGACATCCATAAAAACACAGCGATAATTATTTATACTGTCTGATAATACCTACCGGGGCGGGGGTCCTTAAAGCGTGCATTTATGTCTTTTCTCAGATCGTTGTATTTTTTTCCTTCAAGGGGAGTTAGGGGACATTGACCCAAAATGGCTCCCAGATGCCTAATATTGATTTCTTGGGTATTAAAACGCCCTGGACATCCATACAAACGCAGCAATAACGCAATAATTATTTGAAATTATTACCTACCAGGGGGTTGGGGTCCTTAAAACATTTGTTTTTGTCTTCTCCCATCGTGATGTATTTTTCTTTTCCCTTTAAGGATGACAAAATGGATGTCACCAGCCACAAAATGGAGGCAAGCCATGTGATGGGATCATGTTCAACCAATAGCATGCCAAGGTTGCAGACTGGGCAGGTCTGGCAGCCACAGAGGGCATAAAAAGCTCTGGAAGTCCCTGTCCTCCTTGCAGTCTCTGGTGGGAGTTAGGGTGGGATTGCTGTCTCTGCGACTCTAGCTTCAGTCCTGCAGCCTCCCTGTATGCGTGCATGCGTACCTCTCGATGAGTACCCTCCCCTGCCCCGCAGTGCAGTCACTCTGCGGCTGCCTTGCACCCTGGGCAACACCCGCCGCTGCCTTTGCAGCCTCCCTGTGTACCTAGTCTATACTGTGTCTCTGCTAGCATCAATTTTTTAAGTGTTTTCCCTCTGGTCCGGGGTGTTGGGGGACGCCTGCACACAGAAATGCTTTAAAAATGCGCAAAAAGCGGGTAGAAACAAAAAACAAAAAAATGAAAATCGAAAACAAAATTTTTCCAAAACTTTGTGAAAAACAGAAATGAACTGAAACAGACCTCTCAACAAAAAAACGAAACACCATTTTTTTATTCATGCCCATCTCTAAAAATAACTATGAAGCAACATTCAGCACATCTGTTTAAAATTTGTAGGCACATTGTGGCTGCCTTAAAGGCGCCACCGCCTGACCCGCCCGCCACCGCCCGCCCCCCGCCCCCTGCCGCCGCCCGCCCCCCCCCCGCCCCGCGCCTAGCACGAAAAACCCTAATGCTGGCCCTGTGTGTGTGTGTGTGTGTGTGTACACCAGATATCATCCATTTGGGGGCTGTTTACACTGTTCTGAACCACACAAAGTGGCCTTGCGGCCAGATGGGTGGTAAATAAAGAAATAAAAAAATAATATGAGTTTATATGGATCAAGCCCACTTCCTCAAACACAAGAGGCCATGAAAGCTCATATTAAAGTATAGTACTTAGTATCAAAGATGTTATTAACAATTTGTCTTTTGTTTTGTTTTTATTTTGTTGGCTGATATGCTTACACAAGCTACTATGCCCATTCCTTGGAACACTACAAACAGTTGTGTTATGTAAAGCAAAGGTAGCTAAAGCCAGTGTAAGGCAGTCACATGACAGAGTGCTGAGGTATGATGCCAGAGATCTGGGTTCTCATCATGAAACTAATTGAATGACTTTGGGCCAGTTACTATTTCTCAGCTGCTATTAATGACTCTTATTAAAAACAAAGGGGCAAAATGGAGAGTCATAAGTGATGCCCAGTGGAGGAAATTAGATAGATAGATAGATAGATAGATAGATAGATAGATAGATAGATAGATAGATAGATAGATAGATAGATAGATAGATAGATAGATAGATAGATAGATAGATAGTATATGGGTGCATGTACCCACATCTATCCAACCAAATCCAAAGCTACCTATAACTTATTTTCCATACCCCATGAGCTTTATTTACAGTATGCAATTTTACCCCATTGCAAAATGCCAAGAAAGGACCAAAGACAATAAAAAAGAGCTCTGACAAAATCTGGGTTTATGAACTCTTGAGAAACTCTGACATATGTGGCAAATTTATTCCCTGTATGTCTTCCTTTTTGTAAATGATTTGCTTCCCTCCCTTCTTGTATAAATAAACAGAGATGTGTCTGTATATTTGCTGGGTTTTTTTCCTTTGGTCATGATAATCAAGGGCTATTACAGCAATAGATCTTATCTGTAGAATGGCAGTCCCTCTGCACCTTCAGTTCAGATTTTTGTTTATGCTTGGCTGCAATTGTGGCTGTTTTTGATAGTTTTAGGTCAGCCATGACAGACTATGGGTGACACTAAATAAACAAGCTTGGAGACTGGGACCAGCCAGGAAGGAACGATACTAGCACTCACAGTTTGAATTTCCTTCATTAATCAACATTTTTTTATTTAAAGTACCTTACTGTGTTAGAGTCTTGGCTAACTATATTATGCTGTGAGAACAACACTAACATCAAAGATTCTCACAGTAGGTAGGACAGAGGAATATGTTTGACACTCTATAACACAGAAAAACGAGCCAGCTCAGTTGTAACAGATAATGTAATCTCACTTTTATTGTGAGGAGTTTGTATATTTTCCCCCCTTTGGCAAACCCAGATGAATCATTCAATCTCAGTATCCTAAATATCCATCCCTAGAGCTCCTGTGAATGGCAAAGATTTCTAATGAACCAGTCCCTGATTATATATTTTGGACAGTACTTGGAACAGCCATTTGGTGGATTATGACTCCTCTTGCATCTTTTCGCTAGTATCACCAAGAAATATTGGGAGGTGTACTCCAAATATGTAACTTTCCCCATCTGGCCCTTGTTGCCCTTTTCTGTCCTTTCTCACCCTGTTAGACTTGCAAACTACTTCCATTTTCTGTAAAACCTCACACATCCATGCAGATCAAGGAAAATGGCCCGATTTTTCCCAGATAGTTCTAAGGTCTCAGGAAGCTGCTTAGTTCAAATCACTGGTCCCTCCAGGCCAATATCATTGATTGTCACAACATTTCAACTGATCTCCAGGATCTAGGCTGGGGCTCCTTGCATGTCCTTTCTCATTTCAGTTGAGGATTCTTTCCTTAGCAGTTCTAAACACTGAACCAGAACTTTGCTGCATGTCTCACATTTGCTCTGTCTCTGAGCTGACTGCTCTGGAGTATCCCTTCTGTTTTCATGAGGCATTAATTATGTTTCATTCTTGACATCCAAGCTCCCATTTCAGTTGGGTGGCACAGTTCTTTGAGAAATATTTGGAGAAGTACTACAGGAAACCCAATGTGGAAACGTAGGTCGTGTGTAAGTTGCTTGTTTGAACTCCTCAGTGCTTGTTGCACAAATGCACAGTTCTGCAGCCTCTGCTCTAGAAGACTCAAAACATCCTATCAGTGCAATGGATTTGTCTCTTATATAATTGAGATTTTTCCCCCTCAAAAACAAAACAAACTAAAAGAAACCCCCACCTCTCTTTGGAGGCCACAAGCCAAAGCAACACAATTTTAGCCCACACTGGCTGGCACTGCTAGGGTTTAATTAGTTACACATTTGCCTTCTAGCCAGGTCCAATAAATATGCACGCTTTGGCACAGCTGCATCTCAGCATGTGCACTGAAATTGAAAATGTTTCCTCTGAGGCTGTTGTAATCTTGGCACTACTTCCCTTTACCATAAGACACTGCGTCAGTTAACAAATTGCTTGTGCATTCATAATCACAGTGTAGGTAGTGGCTGGCTATATGCTGGAGAACACGTGGAGCCTGGTGGGTTGCTCATCGACTCAGTGATTGTAGGACTCATCCCAAATTAGTATTTTGGAGCTACAGACAGAGGACCGCCTCCAGAACCTCTTGAATGACTGGGTGACTAAGCCTGCCAAGTGAGCTGGTGCTTCCCTCATTTTCTTCTTCTCACTTAGCGGGCACAGCCAAGATTTATCTTACAAACTCTGAACTACTGTTGACTTCCACAACTGAAATACTGAAGATGGTGACAATATCTCTTCCTACCTACCTCCTTCTCCCTCTCTCTTAAATTCACACACACACACACACACACACACACACACACACACACACACACAAAGAGAGAGAGAGAGAATCCTCCAGGTTGCTTCTGAGCAAACTAATTCTCACAGTAGCAGTTAGGATGGGGTGGATTTTCCCAGAAATAATATATTGTTGTGCACCTTACATCATCATACTTATCTGCATGTATGCTATCTGATTTTAGAAGCTACGTCGGTACAGGCCTGGCTAGCATTTGGATGGGAGACCAGCAGAGAATACTAGGCACCTCTAGCAAAAAAAAAAAAAAATTATTTCAAATTATTTGAGATGCATTGGTTTTCCAGCGCCTGGTCTTTTTCTGGGAAAAGGCTGGAAGTAACGAAGGGACTGTGGTGTACTTTTATACAGTACACCATGTTTTTGGTCTAGAGTCACCTCCAATGAGATTTTGAGTGATGAAGCCTTGTTACTGGAGAACAAAAAAGCATGTAGCACCCTCATGAATAGCATCCTACTTCATTGGGCTTCTGAAGGTCACCCCAGACAGCAGTAATATCAGAGGTCAATACAGATGCTGATTGTGATTCTACAGATGTTCATACCTGAGCAGCCAGTCTGCAAATAAAGCCCTGTTCACCTCCAGATGACCACGTACAAAACAAGGTAGACTAATTTGCAAGGTACTGGAAATGAAATAGCTTGTCCAATGATAACCAGCCATTTGGGGTATTCAGATAATTTCTCCTTCAAAGTATATGTTGTCTATATTATAAGTTTTGAGCCACACTTTATGAATCTGATTAAGCAACTAGTAACCCATGAAAGTGTGTGTCAGACAATCCAGTCTATTTTATTTTCTTATTTTTGTTAGTTCACAGTGTGCCATGACACTCTGTTGTAGTTCATGAAGAGATGAGCTCGTTGTATTCACAGAACTAATTAATATCAGAAAATATTACAGTTAGGGGATGTAAGGAGGCAATTTTCATTGATCTTATCTTCTCCCTGTGACCACCATCAACAGTGTACTAGCAGATTTCCCAAACCTTCATAAGAGCCTCAAAGAAAACATGGGTTACAGGGTTAGGGTTAGGGTTAGGGTTAGGGTTAGGATTGGAGAAGTTGGAGAAAACCACCTAACCTTCTGCTCCTTCAGTGGGAACACTGCTTGACCAGGTTTCCTTCACAAGAATTCTGGAGTCAGCCTAGACTGCTGAAAAGAGAACATCAGCTTTAAATTATGGCTCAATAAAATAAAATAAAATCCAGCTAATTAACTAGAATTATTTAGTCTATTAATTTTGCTTGATGCTGAATATGAGCGAAACCAGCATTATACATTGCTTTAGATTGTATCCATATGTCCCACAGCAAGAATCTTGGATCTTGCATCTCCTTTTGGGTGAGAGAAAGAGCATCTCTTTTTAAAGTTAATGCTTGCCATTTGCAGTTTTATAAATTGTTTTTAAAAGGAGGGGGAGGGTAGATCTACTGTCATATTTAGCAGGAGACTTCTTTAGTCAATCAAAAGAGGCTTTTTTTTAAAAAAAAGCCTGGTTAATAGATTACATGCATTGGCAAGCATCCGATTACGTACATACACCACTGTAAGTAAATAGCAGACTGTTGCTGTTTGCAAAGTCAATATGTACATTTTGATATGCACCAAGTCACACATGATAAATCATTTGACTTAGGGTGTTGTATGCAAGTGATAGGATTCCGGACCCTTGTTTTTGTTCACAAAACACTTTTTAATATGATCCTGACTATTACTCAAACAATGCATTTATCCTGAGTGAGAGAGAAACATGTTGTGATCTCAATCTTGCAAACTCATACTCAGACAAAGCCTGTGTTTGTTAAAGTAGTGAAGCTGTTTCATGTGTCTTACATTCCAGACATTTTTAAAAATGCAGCATGGGAGAAAAGGGATACATATTCTAGGAATACACATATTACAGCATATATAATCTTCTTTGCACATATATCCAAACCTCAAAAAGAGATGGGAACACACTTTTCCCTATCACACGTACTGGCCTCAGTTGGTGCTATAATTGTTGTTAGATAATTCATTCCATTAAAAAAACTGCACGACTAATCCTTAATCATGGCAAGAATTTATTAGGGGTCTTGTTAGGGGTCTTTTGGTGATCCACCTTGGTGGTAATGATTTGACCCAAGTGTCGGGTAAAATGTTTATCCTCCAAGTCATTGATGACCTGAGGAAGTACAATCTTAGATTCCCCAGGACTAGGATGTTATGGTCTGCATTCATACCATCAGCCCATGACCCTAGGAAAATGCATAAAGCTAGGAAATGAGTAAATAGGGAAATTGGATGTTTTGTTTATGCTGGCTTAGATTAAGTCGTTAGGCACCCTGGCATTTCTGTCCAATATAAGGAGCTCTATCAGCCTGATGGAGTCAATTTGTCTGATTTGGGCCTGGACATATTTCTGAAGGACCTACAAGAGGGCCTTCGAGCCAGGCTATTTGGTTGTGTGGAGTAAAGGGGCATTCTCCGTAGCCCTTTTTGTGTGGCGGGTAGCACAAGAGGTCTCCAAATTATGTATGCCCCAACTCATAGGGCACCTATTGGGTGCCAGGTAGCCCTCATATTAACATAAAGTAACAAACATTCGACAAGCACAGAATAGAGTTAGAGTAAATTAAGGGTAGGAAGGAAATGAGGACTGCTTTCGGCTTATGAGAAGTTGGGGTGGCAAAGGGCGCCTAACCTGTGGGTGGCACCCTTGCCCTCCATTTAGGAATTTGATGAAGCCATGGAGGGGCAGTTATTAAGACCAATTGTTTTTGGACGACCCTTGGACTATGTTACAAGTCTTCTTGCTTTCCAACAGTTAATAGAGTTAAATTGATTATAAATAAATTGTGTCCCAAATTAAACCCAAAACTTGTGTCCCGTATCGTTATTTCATGCTGGGTGGGCAAAGAATAGCAACATATAAAGGCAATCCATATGATTTTTTTAAAAAAAAATGTGTGTGGGAGAGTACTTCGAGGTGTGAACCCTTCTTTAAACATACAGGGGAAAGTAGAGGAGAACTCTTCCTTGCCAATTCCAGATGTTGCCTCTGTTAGCACTGAAGAAAGGGAAGCCTTTCTAATCAACTAGTGTCCACCACACATCTCTGCATGATTCTACTGAGAATATGGAATAAAAAAATGAAATGACAATTCCAGCTGGGTTATTAGCCCCACAATCCACAATCCGCAGTCTGAAAGGTAGCTGAAACTAGAGGTCAAATCTTATATCACCCAGAATTTGTGCCATCTCTTAGTAAGAATGCCGCCATGGCATAGGGGCTACACGGTACTGGACTGAAACATGGGCCATAGGTTCAAGTCCTCATTGAGTTATGAAATTTATGAATGGGATAACTCTGAACCAAACCCGTTCTCTCAGTCTGACCTATCTCAAAAATTTGTCAAGGAGCAGGAGCAGAAGCATGTATCCTGTTTTGAACTCACTGGCTGGAAAGGGAGGAGATCCCAGCACATCTCTCTGTCTCTGCATCCTTAGTCCTTATTCTGCTTTTTCCCCTCCTGACTTGAACTGGCTGTCTGTTCATTTCTTTATCTGTCCAACACTCTTATCCATGGGCCTGAACACCTAACAGATGTGAAAGAAATTTCCTATACAGTGACTACAGTCCAGATAGTGGTTATCTCTATCAGAAAACAATAATCAGCTTCAATATTAGCTGACAGGTGTGTTGACTTTCTCAATGACAGACTCGCTGGCCTTCTCTGAATGGCAACCATCAAACTGTGCACTGACAGAAGCGCTGCCACTAATGTAACAGGATGGCCTGTGGGAGGACTATTATGGAGAACTTTGTGTGCAGTCATCCATAGCAGCAGACCTGTAAATAAAAGGCTGTAGTCTCACAGGTTAGAATTAAAGTACCATCCATCCCTGTTAAGTGCACCTTTTGAACACAAATCCTTTGTGCCTGTTTGTAAGATATACAATTAGCTCACATAGGTCTGCCATCAGTTGAAAGCAGTCAGTTCGTGTCCTCTAGAAAGAGCAAACGGAGGGAATCTGAACTTCCTCTCCTCTACCAAACAAAATCATAATGAATGATCTTTCTTCCCACATTTCCAACAATCAATCCCAGCTCATTCCATAAGTCACTCTGAATGAGGCTGTCTTGATGGGAATATGCTTTGCCAATTGTTAACAAGAAGAGCTGGCCCTAATGTTAGGCAAAAGGAAAGCACTACCAATGTACAAAAAATTAATGATTAGTTACTTACTACTAAAATCAATAACTAACTGATTGATGATAACTAATCAAGAAAGAGAAAGAACATTTTAGGCATTATACAATGGCTCTAGCAACCATGTGGTTCTGGCTGAAGACATGCTTCCGTGTTATCTCCTCCACACAAATAGCACATGAACTCCCCCTATTTTTCACAACCTTTTAATTACAGCTATTATTCACTGTTGCTGGAGTTCTACCAAGTCTTGCCACTTTCTGAAAACTAAGAAACCTCTACTTTTGCCTGTCATCTAATATGTAGTCGAAATTACAGAGTCAGACTTGTAGCTTTCTACCCACCTACAGGATACCCAGAATGGAATAGCGAATGGAGTGATGGACTAGGACTCAGGAGTAGAGATGGGCATGAAATAAACCCCCTGCCATGCAGGAACCCCCATCACAGGACTCCCGACAGATGGCCATGCAGCCTGTGCCTAAAAATCTCCAGAGAAGGAGACTCAACCACCCTCCGTAGCAGCATATTCCACTGCTGAACAGTGCTGACTGTCATGAAATTCTTCCTAATGTTTAAATTGAATCTCTTTTCCTGCAGTTTGAATCCATTTTCCCGTGCGCTGGGGGGGAATGGTGTGGGGTTTTTAAACTGCCTCTGAGCCACCAAAGCTAGCGGTGGCTGTGGCCATCGCCACTTGCTTCGGTGGCTCAAAGTCTGTTTAAAAACCTCATGCCATTCCCCCACAACTTGCCCAATGGGGGGGAGAAGGTGCGGGTTTTTAAACTGTCTTCGTGCCACCGAAGCAAGCGGTGGCTGCGGTCTTCGCCATTTGCTTCAGTGGCTCAAAGACAGTTTCAAAACCCTGTGCCCCCCATGTGTCCATTTGGTGGCGGGGGAGGTTCAGAGTTTTTAAAATGTCTTTGAGCCACTGAAGCAAGTGGCAGCAAAAGACAGTGTAGTGTTTTAAGACAAAAAAATAAAAAATGACGCGGCACAAACTGAACATTTCTAGTTCATTTTGTCTCATTTTTCTTTTAAAATCAGTTCATTTTTTGCTTCATTCTGAAATGAAATAAAAAATGTTTCATGCCCCTCTCTACATAGCAGACCTTCACTTGGTTATAGAATTTTGATGATACCAAATTGGAAGGGGTTGCTAATTCCCTAGAGGATAGGGTGAAAATCCAAAAGGACCGTGACAGATTAGAGTACTGGGCCAAAGCTAACACAATGGGGTTCAACAGAGGGAAATGTAGGGTGCTGCATCTAGGTAAAAAGAATGAATTGCACAGATATAGGATGGGGGATATTTGGCTGGAGAATAGTACCTGTGAAAGGGATCTGGAAATCTTGGTGGACCACAAATTGAACATGAGTCAGCAGTGTGATGTAGTGGCCAAGAAAGCCAATGTGATCCTTGGTTGCATCAACAGAACCATAGCGTCTAGATCAAGGAAACTGACAGTACCACTCTATTCTGCTCTGATCAGACCCCACCTGGAGTACTGTGTCCACTTCTGGGCACCTCAATTTTAAAATTATGTTGACAACCTCAAATGGGTCCAGATGATGGCAACCAGGATGGTTGAAGGTCTGGAAGAAATGTCTTACGAGGAACGGTTTAGGGAACTCGGAATGCTTAGCCTTACAAAAAGAAGGTTGAGAGCCACGTTTAAATATTTGAAAGGATGTCATATTGAAGAGGGGACTGGTTTGTTTTCCATGGCTTTAGAAACTAGGACTTGGACCAATGGTTTCAAACTACAGGGAAAGAGATTCCATTTGAATATTAGGAAGAACTTTCTCATGGTTAGAGCTGTTCGGCAGTGGAATAAGCTGCCATGGAGGGTGGTAGAGTCTCTCTTTTTAGAGGTTTTTAAGCAGAGGCTGGGTGGCCATATGTCAGGAGTACTTTGATGGGGGTTCCTGTATGGCAGGGGGTTGGACTGGATGGCCCTTGAGGTTTCTTCCAACTATGACTCTATGATTCTATGTGATTCATCTGATATAAATTAGTGAATGCCTCATTAATGTCACTGCTTTCTGGTAGTTGCCTCACTACTCCATGGGAAGGGTAGTTTTGCTAGGACTCTGTAGGGGGAGACTTTCACTGAACTATCCTCTAATGGAGCAATGAGGTGGATGGGATTTGTTATAAATCTGTAATACAAGCAGAAAGGAATACAGTGGTACCTCGGATAATGACTGCCCCGAATAACGACTGCAAATTTCCGGGTATAGGACTGCTTCTGATAACGAATTTTCCCTATGGGCTGTCTCGGATAACGAATCACAATTCTAGGTATAGGTCTGCCTCAGATAATGAATTTTCTCTATGGGCTGCCTCGGATAACGAATTTTCTATGGGCTGCCTCAGATAATGAATTTTCCCTATGGACTACCTCGGATAACAAATTTCCAGCATGCATCAGTAAAAAAGAGTTATCCCGGGTGGCATTGCATCTGTACCTTTAAAGTGCTCTTTATAAAGAGTTTTGAGCAAAAAACCAAGTGTCTGTGCCTTTTTCCTAGGCTCTGGAACGGATTAATCAATTTCCCATTCATTCCTATGGGAAACTGTGTTTTAGATAATGACGTGTTTCGGATAAGAACTAACATCAGAGAATGAATTAAAGTCGTTATCCGAGGCACCACTGTATCTTTAATTCCCCTAAATGCACAACAAAAGCACTAGTAACATTAGCAATTAAGATTGATTATCTGGTTCTCAAGAAAAACATACACATACCCCACAGCATTTAACTAGCTTAAGTCCAATAATTATCCAGACACTGTTATAAGGTAAAAAGAAAATAGATCTTTAGTCACTGAAAACTTCTAAATTCAAGGCTTGGACTTGATCCATGGGTTTCAGTAAAGTACACAAACCTAGAGGATAGCAAGAGAAATGAAGAAAAAGGTTTAGCATGATAAAAAAACCAAAAGTGGTCTTTCATGGTTAAGAAAATGGACATGAAGAGAACCTCAACCAAGCGTCCATACTCTTTCTCCTCAATTTCCCCCTCCCTCCCAAAAAAACGGTGGTGGCCTAAAACAAAGGCAGTAAGGCAAGTGAAGACAAAGGAGGGGTTAAGGAAAGAGTATAAGTTAATCGGTCAAGGAATTGAATAGGTCATGAAAATTAGCATGTTAGTAAACAAGAACTTCCTACCTCTCAGGTGATCATGCACTAATTTGCATTTTGATTTTCTGACAAACTACAACACAGAGCTATCCAGCCCAAGACCCCCATGAATTCGTTTGCTGTGAATTTACATGAACATACCATTAAGATGGCAAAATCACTGGGATGTGAATCCACTGAGGAGAAACAAAGTTTTCAGCTCCAGTTTCTGGAGATGATGTGACAGTTTAGGCTGTTACCACCATACGTGGTAGACCTACTTAACTGCCACTCCATTTTAGACAGTTCTATTCACAGAAATTGAAAAGATAGCTGAATTATGCATTCTCTCTGTGTTTACAGACAAACACTGTGACCCAATGGGACTTAGTGGGAAATTGGCAGAGGCCTTTCTTCAGAGACATCAGAATTTGCCTCTTGTGGAAATACAGTCACAACAACCAGACAGACAGACAGATGATAGATAGATAGATAGATAGATAGATAGATAGATAGATAGATAGAT
>JAHTLZ010000016.1:21942551-21978544 GCA_023846285.1 Phrynocephalus versicolor | reverse complement strand
TATTATTATTATTATTATTATTATTATTATTATTATTATTATTATTACTACTACTACTACTACTACTACTACTACTACTACTACTACTACTACTACACAGCAGACAAGATGACTAAACTGGATTTTGTATTACAAACCACTAGTCAAATGCTTCCCAACTCGTTTAGGACTATGTGATGTATCGGCGAAATATGCGAGCAGATCCCAGTAAGGTGGCTTTCTGCAGATGACTGATGGTGACTTTGTCAACTCCAATTTCTTCTAAATACTTGCTTAGCTCTTTAGGCACCACACACAGTGTGCCAATTACCACTGGGACCACCTGTACTGGTTTATGCCAGAGTCTCTGAAGTTCATTTTTCAGATCCTGATATTGGGTAATTTTTTTCAAGTTGTTTCTTTGTAACTCTACTATCACCTGATATAGCATCATCAATGATCCACACTTTTTTCTTCTCCACAATCACAATATCCAGGGTATTATGCTCCCAAACCCTGTCTATCTGTATTCTGAAAGAAATTATGCATGCTCATTTTCAATTACTTTTTCATGGTTATGATCCCACCAGTTCTTGCCTACAGGCAGATGATAGTTGTGACACAAATTCCAGTTGACCATTTGAGCAACTACCTTATGATGCTGTTTATAATCAGTCTGAGCAATTTTCTTGCAACAACTCATTATATGGTTGATAGGTTCATCCGTCTCTTTACAGAGTCTACATGTGCGGTACTCAGCTGATTTTTTTCTATTCTAGCCTTAACTGCATTTGTTCTAATAGCTTGTTCTTGAGCTGCAAAAATCAGGGCTTCTGTCTCTTTTTTCAGTGTTCCACTGGTGAGCCATAACCAAGTCTTTTCCTCATCTTCTTTTCCTTTGATTTTTTTAAAGGAACTGCCCTTGCAGTGCTTTATTATGCCAGCTATCAGTGCGTATTTGCATTGTTGTTTTCCTTTATTGGCCCTTTGTTTGCTTTACTTTAAACACCTCATTGTTCTTAACCTGCAATAATGCTGGCTCTGTACTATTTTTTACATAATCTGCCAACGCATGCTTCTCTTCTTCAACTGTCTGCTTCACTTAAAAAAAGACCTCTACCACCTAATTTTCTAGGTAAATACAGCCTGTCAACATCATTAAGACATATTCAAGTCTGAGAACAGGGAATTGAGGGACAACATTTAAGTTACAAGAGAACATAGGCAGTTAAAGAAAGAGTAAAAATTCCATGTTAAATTTATGAATGATGGAAACTAACATTGAAAACATAATGTCTATGCAATCTCATGAGGCTATAAATGGTTAGAATGAAACACAAAGTCTATGTGATTATGTATGGTACATTCATATATAAGACACATAAGACATAGTCCATCATCCAGGGAAAGCTTCCCTGAAGAAAAAGGTCTTTACCTATTTCTGGAAAGGAATCAGAGATGGGCCAATCCTGGCATCTAGTGGGAGGGAGTTCCAGAGTCTGGGCACAGCAGCCGAGAAGGCCCTTTCATGTGTACCCAATAATTGTACCTGTGAGGGTGGCAGGATGGAGAGACAGGCCTCTCCTGATAACCTTATCACCTGAAGCGGTTTATTATACATTACATAAAGCTATCAGACTCTTGTTCCTTTAAGAGTGTGACAAGATGACACAAAATTGTTTGGAGCAGCTAATACTCGGGAAAACAAAGACAAAATTCAAAATGAGCTATGTAGGCTTGGACACTGAACTAAAAACAACAGAATAAAATTCAACAGGGCTAAATGCAAAATACTGCACCTAGAAAAAAGAAAACAAACACACATACAAGGTGGGAGAATCCCAGTCTCAGCAATACTATAAGAAAGCACCCTTATTTGTTTTTTCATCTCATTTGCTCTAGACCTGCAGTTGCTGGAATTCTCACACTAGCTTTTGTTTTCTCCACAGTCCCTTTGTTGCCTATTCTGTACACAAGTTTTTTTACAGTTTCTGTTGAAAAGGTCTTCCATAAGATATTACAGAAGCCTGCTCCCATGACATACCAAGGGGTTACCCATCAGGATAGACCTCTGGCTATAAAATCTCCATGTACTTTCAAATGATGGATAAGATGTACTGCTCTTGCAAGGGATTCATTGCACAATTCTTTGAACTCAAAACAACTTACTACCAAAAATGAATGGATGCTGTCAAATTTCACAAGGTGTTGGAAGCTATTTGGTCTGATAATTAATTCATCAAGCCCAGTATTGCCTATTCCTACTGCCAATGGCTCAGGGTTTTAGGAACAGTTTTGATAAATATCTGAAAGCTGAGTTATGGCAACTAGACTTGTTTTCTTCAGAGACTGAAACATCTTACCACTCATCCAAGTAGCTTGGACTTGGATGAGTAGTAAAATGTTTTGATCTATCAGGAAAAGAAGTCCAGTTGCTATGACTCAATGCCCAGATCACCTAACCTAGATGATTGAGAATTTTCACAGACAGTTTTGGTAAGTGTGAAATTGTTAATATTTTTCTCCCAACATTTACCATTTTATAGTCATATCCAGGAAGTGAATCTTGAATTTTCTAAAAGCAAAGAAGGAGCACTCCTCTAATCTTAAGGAAAGAGATTAGACAGCTTGAAGTTGCCGATCATATTGAGGACCTCAGCAGCTGACTTGATAAGCACAATGAGTCAGTCGTTACCTGTCCTACCTGTGAAATACACTGTAATCCTCTTCAGGTTCTGTTTAAATTACAGAAATGTTTATCGGCCCAAAGTCTGTGGCAAAGTTGCTCTACTGGACAATAGTACACCACACAGAGGTAAGCTGCCATTAAGTAACAGATCACCACCTGGATTCCTGGCCTTACGCTGGTAACTTCTCAATTAGTAGCAGTTTGCCCCTGTGAGTTACACCACTGACATTCTACTGGTTTACCACTGCAAGAAGATTTCAGTCATAATATTCCATCTGCAGATATAAATTTACATTTTCAGTTTGTGCACCTCCTTTATCTTTAATTTTTGGTAATGCATGTCTTCTTTTTTATTATGTGTAAGTGCCCACTTTATTTCCTTGTTACGAAGATAATGGGGTAATAGTTGGATAACTGTAGTAATTAGGTTAACAACAACTAGGCATTGTTTTAATTGCCCAGAGTAGCCTCGCTGCCAGATGGGCAGTATACAAATCCAATGAATAAATAAATAAAATAGGGGGAGCTGGCCAGATAGTTTACTACGGTATCTGGAAGTTGAGTCATGGCGACTGGACTTCTTTTCTTGTGAGGTCAAAATGTTTCACTACTCATCCAAGCAGCTTTGTCAGACTAAAGAAGCTGCTTGGATGAGTAGCAAAGTGTTTCAATCTCACAAGATAAAAAGTCCGGTTGCCTTGATTTAACTTCCAGATAACTTCACCTGGATGACTGAGAATCTTCACAGGTACTCAGTATGTTATGTATCCAGAGCCAGAGATTGGGATTTTGTTTCTTCATTTTTTTCCCCAGGAGAACAGCCAACCTGAGTGGCCTTGGGTAAGCTGCACCATCCAAGGTTGGCCCCAGAAGAACCTGAAAAGTAAATGACTTCTGAGAACTCTGTTAGAAGAAAGCCGTAGCAGAGGTTGCCATAAAACTTGACCAAATTTTTTTTATTCTGCTGTTGTTGAAAAATACCTGATTCAATCCCTTATATTTAGGAGAGACTTATCAGCATGGTCAGATAAATGCCTCTTCTCATGGCAAACAGTTTTGAGAATAGCCTCTTTCCCCCACATCATATAAAATTCCAAATACTAACATTTTAACACTTATCTGTTGTTATTCTTTAAGAAACTTTGTTTAAATAATGCTCCAAACCACAGATGAAATAGCGAACAATTTAAAAAAAAGAATGGAAGTTTCTGGAGGGAAAGAAAGCACTTCTGTTAACATTCCTAAATGTCCTTTAACCATGTACTCCTACTTACTTTCATAATGATTGCATGTTTTCCCTTTGGGCCCACTAAAGTATTTAATTGCAATTACACTCATTTACATAGCAGATGAGGCTAATTGCTGGTATTAGTTACCAAATGTATGCTTGCATTGTGAGAGTAAAAAAATGCCCTACAGAAAAGAAAAAGACGATGCCTCTAATTAAGGAGCTATGAGTCAAAGTGAGCTTGTTCACAGATGTAAATATAGAATCAAATGCAGTTTTCTTCCCTGAGAACTCTTCAGTGCAGTTGATTGCATTCTCATACTTTACATGCCCTACAAAGAAATTAGGTGGGATACGGATGTGCACATTATAACAGACAACAAAACAAGTGGGTATTGTAGTCAAGTGTCTTGGTTTAATGCTTTATGAAATGTTAGTTCAATGACCAATCCAGAGATTATTGTCCCACTGAAAAAAAGATAATATTTGCACAAGCATATATTGCAATCTTGAGTTCATTCATTTATAAAAAATAATTCTGCCGCTTTCTCTTGCATATTTTGAGGCACAGACCTCTTCCCATCAGCAGTTCCAAGAAATCCACAAAATTTAGTTGATAGTTGTTGTGAGATTTTCAGGCTGTTTCACCGTGTTCTAGAAATTTATCTTCCTGACATTTTGCTAGACTCTGTGGCTCACATCTTCAGAGGGCAAGGAGCTCAGGGAACTAGGAGTTCTCTCTGCACTCTGAGGTACAGAGTGAGTGAACTGGGGTTTTTTAAGCTGTGCGAAAGAGGAAACTTGTCCTATGCAGGAGAATAGGTGTTAGTCATAGTACTGTGATGAAGGGATTAAGAAGTTTCAATGCAATCAGGGGTAGCAAAGTTCCTTCTGTGTAGCTGATGGGTGTCATTAGCTGTTCTATTGTGTGAACTTATCACTGTTCTTGTGGCTGGATGGGAATCATTGATTTTTGATATTTTGCATTCTGCAGCTTTTAGTACTGGAAGCCAGGCTTTGTTGATTTTTAGACTTTCTTCTCTTTTGATGAAACTGTCCTTATGTTTGTGGATTTCAATGGCTTCTCTGTGCAGTCTGACATAGTGGTTGGTAGTAGTGTCCAGTACCTCTGTGACCTGGAATAGGATTTCATGTCCAGTTTGTTTCAGGATGTGTTCAGCTACTACTGATTTTTCAGGTTCTTTCAGTCTGCAGTGTTGTTCATGTTCTTTGATTCTGGTCTGGATGCTCTGCTTTGTGGTCCCGATATATACCTGGCCACAACTACAAGGTATTCCAGTATACTACTCCGAGTGGGTTCCTTTTGTCCTTTGCTGACCATAGCACCTGCTTTATTTTTTGTGGTGTGTCTAAACTCTAAATACTGTTTGTAGGTTGTGTAGGACCTGATAATCTCCCCCAATGGTTTCATATAGATGTTAAATAACAGAGGAGAAAGAACAGAACCCTGGGGAACTCCACAGATCAGCAGCCGTAGTGTCGAACATGAATCACCTAACAATACTTTCTGCATTCTTTCCTGCAGGAAGGACTGGAGCCACTTCAATGCAGTACCTCCAATTCCCATTTCAGAGAGATGAATCAGGAGGATGCCATGGTCTAGTGTCAAAAGGAGGGTGGGGTGTTTTATTTACAGGCTCTGAATCAATAGCAGCATACAAGGTAGCCTGGATCTGTTCAATTTTTCATGCAAAGTGAACAGGAAAAGATACAGAGTGGTCTGTGTTTTCCGCCTGTGGCTCAGCGTGTAGCAGACTTTTGACTATTCTGAAAAGCTGCCCTGGGCAATTTTGTGCAATATCAATGGTGCTTTTTTTGCTGCCTCCGTTGCCTTGGAGTAAGCCTTCCAAGGGCTTTCACTGTTTCTTTGTCTGTTTCAATTTGGGTTTTCCGCCAATGCCTTTCAGCTCTATGGGCCACCCGTTTCAACTTTGCCAACTCCCCAGGAGCCAAGCAGCCAATTTGAGTCTATTTTGAGGAAGGAGACATTTAGGAGCTATCTGGTCAATGGCTTTGCTCATTTCCCCATTCCAGAGGTCAACCAAGGATTCAATAGAATCACCCATCAGAGAGGTAGGAAACTCCCCAAGGGTGGTTAACAAAGCATCTGGATCCATCAACCTATTTTGTCCCTGGCTCCTACTTTTAAGTACATACATTCAAAACCAGGAAATTGGGGGACATGGCATCTAGCAAGAGGGATGGAATTGTGGTAGACTGTTGCCACTCCACCACCCCGCCTCCCTGGTCTGGCCTGTTGTTCCACAGAGAGAACTGGAGGACATTGCTGAGTGGGGTTGACATCCCCAGCCTCATCCAGCCAAGTCTCTGTGATGCAAGTGAGATCTGCTCATTTTTTCAGGATCAGGCCTTGAATGATTGTTGATTTCCCATTCACTGATCTTGCATTTACTAGCAAAGTTTTCAGTCCAGGGATCCTGTCACTACATTTTTCAGAGCAATTCAAATTTGTATGTACCTTGGGAGTTATCAAGACCCTGTAGACCTTCCTTCTCTGTACTGCTGAGGAACATTATGATAGCCATGTCTTCCATTACCCAAAACAGTAAAAAAAGTTTTATTTCTCTGAAGACAGAAAGGAGGTCAGAAAATCAGTTTTGCTCGTAAGTAGTAATATTGGGTCTTATCTCCATGTATGAAGTTGAATGAGCCTATATAGGCACATTTGACCAGTAAGGAAATAAAGAATTTTATTTCCATTGTTAGAGGGTTATTATTTTTTCATTGTTTGTAAGTGGCATTTCTATCCTGTGCTTCCTACAAATAGCTACCCAACCTTCTCCTCACTAGGTCCATGTCACACAGGTCACACAGGCAAGTGACTGCCCCCAAGCTCACCCAGTGAGTTTCACAGGTGACTAGGTACTTGAAACAAAATCTTCCACTCCAATACGTGCCAGCATAGCTTTCACTTTCCTCCAGCCTGCAGCTTATACATTTGTCATCACTTTTGATACCTTTTTTGTTTGTTTTCATATGAAAGTTGAATGTATAGGGGAAAGTCCTAAGGGGAGGAAATAACTATGTTGAGTCTGGTATAGCAAAAATGAGATGAAAATGTGTGGCATCTTATTTTTTGTTTGTTTGTTTGTTTATATCTTGCCCATCAGGACACTTGGGGAGGCTTACAATGTTACAACATCCTAAATACAAATTTAGCTCTGCTTCTTCAGATGAACCAAAGGAATATTTGGACTTTGCAAAGAAAGCTATGCTATTGTTACTATGTGAAATAATACTTCTTATACATTTTGTTATGTGCTGGCATCTGCACTCCCCCCAAATGCAAACTGGAGAATTTTGGTCAGTTCAAATCTTTCCAAGTCTAGGGCAGACACTTATTGAGGAAACACAGAGCATAATGCCCTGTGGGTGCAGCATGCCATGCAATCTCCGCCTCAACATTGCACAAGCTGGAGACCACCCTTTCAAACCAACAGGAACTCTGCTTGCCCCAAGAAATGGTGAATAACCTCTTGTGCAGATGTCAGGGAAGAAACAACCCACTGTGCAATGGACTATTGCATGTGTTGTACAAATGGAATAGATCTTGCCATTTATTTCAACAAAGCTCCAGCTGCATCCTGTAGACAGAATTTACATAATTGGAGTGGGGTGGGCTTGTGTTCATCTTATGGTATGATTCACTGCCTGCCCTTCCACTGCTCCACAGTGAAGAAACAGGAATGGGCACTCCTAGAATCAAAGAATCATAGATTCATAGAGTTGGAAGAGACATCAAGGGCCATCCAGTCCAACCCCCTGCCATGCAGGAACCCCCAACACAGTATTTCTGACAGATGGCCATCCAGCCTCTGCTTAAAAACCTCCAAAGAAGGAGACTCCACCACCCTCCGTGGCAGCGTATTCCACTGCCAAACAGCTCAAACTGTCGTGAAGTTCTTCCTAATGTTCAAATGGAATCTCTTTTCCTGCAGTTTGAAACCATTGCCCCGAGTCCTAGTATCCTAGATCCTGATGGGTCCCAAAATACCCAGCAAGAAACTGGTGCTGTGCACATTGTTTCCATCAAGGAGAATGCCCCTGGTTGTGCCCCCTTTTTCTAGTGAGAACAGTGTGTGTAACATCGAGTCATTTCTGTGTAGGAAAATTCCCTAAGGATCTTAAACGTAGGTGCTGGATGGAGTCACTGTCTCTGCATCCTTCCAGTGCTTCAGGAGCAAACATTATGTTTCAAGAGCTGCAGTGCCATCTTTCCTGACATTCTTACCCATTTTCTGCTTTTCACACAAACATATATTGAAGAAAATACACTTCATTTCGATGCTATTCAGCCCGTTCCATGCCCTCTTTGCATGAGCACTTCCTCAGAAGAATATCTCATCTGGTGAAGCTAAATGAATTGCTTCAGTGCTACATAGACTATGCTAAGGCAAAATGCAATTCAGTGGCGATGCCTTACCTACACAGGTCATTTCATGAAACAAAATGGGCATTTGGCCAGATATCAGCTGGTGCCTATTTTCTCTGCTAAAGAGGAAAGAAGAGAAAAGCCTTCGAGACAATCAAAAAACCCATTCTTTCGATACCCCCTCTTTTCACTTCTGTCTTATGTATAATCCTCCTTTAAAGCATATACCCTTGAAAAACTGCGTTCTCAATTTTGTGATGACAGGGGTCATGGAAGTGTCATTCCTCAAATTTGTGTGAAAATCCTTTTCAAGTACTCCCGGGCTCTTTTGTTTCGTCTCACTTCTTGAGAACTCATGTCGTGTAATTACTTAGCTATAGCACAGAATGTAAACAGGACATCCTTTCAGATAGGAGATCCCAGCATGTTGTAAAGTAAATGTTGTAGAGCTTGTGCCGTTCTGGAAGCAGCCCGGAGCCAAGGGCTTCACAAAAGAAGAAGAAGCAGTAGCCTGGAAGCTTGCCTGCTATTGTAGCACAGAAACACAACCTTTATGTTTTCTTTCTTCCTTTCTTTCCTTCCGTCTTGGTTTTTTTTTTTTTTAAAGAAGTCTTAAATTATGACTTGTGGCTGCAACCAGCGAAAACTCTCCTTGTGTCACAGCAACCCCTGCAGGCTAAAGATCATTCTAATTTTCCTCTGGACAAGACTTTATGATTATGAGTTAAAAGGTGAAGGAAGCACCGCACATGTGGCGTGCTTTTAACTTTATGGTCTGATGACTCTCTTCCTCTTCTATAATTTCAGTGCGACTTTGGGCAGCTTTCTCTGCAGTGGTGCTCACACAGAGGAATTTCCTTTCAAGGGGGATCAAAGATAGAGAGCAGTGGAGAAAAGAAGCAAAAATGACTGCGTTTGGTTTCTTCTTTGGTATGGGTGTGATCCAGAGGTCTTTTTTTAATGCCTCTGTTTTCATGAAATTTTAGAAATCTTTTGTTGTTGTGTTGTTGTTGGTCACCTTTGTTAGCTATTAAGGAGACATATTAAATTGTGGCGCTCCCTGGCTTAAGGAAGGGAGGAAGTGGGCATCTAATTTTGTTCATCTTCATTACTACTTCAAATCTAGAAGGCTGGAAAAAATATAAGCCGGTGTTCAAGAAGCAGAAATACTTTCCACTCATACAAAACTATCCCTAACATCCTTGCACACCCAAATCTAAGTCCCACACACAGTTAAGTATGCTTCAGCTCACTGAAATCAATGGGCTTAAGCCTGTCTGACTTGCTTTGAACTTAGATTCTAAAAAACATCAGTGCAGCAACGTTCTCTTCTAAAATCCTTCCTTTCTCCTAAAAGTTAAAGCAATGTATTACAGTAATACCTTGGTTTATGAGCATAATTCTTTCTGGAAACATGCTTGTAAACCAAAACACTCTTATATCAAAGCAAATTTCACAATAAAAAAATAATGGAAACTCACATGATTAGTTCTGGGGTTCCATAGACCACATACTGTACACACAACATGCCAAAACTCATAAAAGAAGTTGGCTAGAAGTCCATGTCCACACCATGGGTTAGGTACCTGGCTGCAGAATCTGCTCAGCTTGGGACTAACCACTGGATTTTACTCTGTATTTTTAATGTGACAATAATAAAGTGCAACTTGTAGCCCTATACACTCTTGACTAGTTGTCCCAGTACTAGAAATGGATTGAAAAAATAAGAATGTTGAAAATGTATTCAATAAAAAATATAAATATAAAGAAAAATAAAACCCTAACCTAAAACTCCCCTTTGAAAATGTTCCTGCTGGCTGGTAGACCTCTGTTCATCTCTCCTCCCTCTGCTTTTGAGGCTGCCTGAGATGGAACATTCCAGACAATCAACCACAAACCAGCAGAGGGGGAAGGGCAGGACCTGCTCCAGTGATTGTATATCAAGACATTGCTTGTTGATCAAGGCAACCTTTAGAAGGTATTACTGTACTAGTAACAAATGTGATAGCAAAATAATTGGTCATGTGATTTTCACCACCAGTGCAACAGTAGCATCTGGGGGAAATGAAAATATTTTGTTGGGGCATATTGAACACTCCGCCTCCCATTTTTTAAAAAAGGATTAAGATGCTTTTTAAAAACCACTTTCCAATTTCTACACTTCTCCCATTAAGCAAATGGCCTTTTAAGCTGCAGAGCCCCTCATCATTGTATGGATATGCAACTGGGGTGTTCTCTGTTTATCTCATGAGTTTTCTTACAATTTGGCTGGGTTTTCACAGAAAAATTCCTGTATACCAAATGGTCTTTGGTCCACTGAAGCAGCATCTGGAGCAGCATTTCTTCAGCATTTGCTTACCATGCTGAGGAAAATGCCATGCTCTATATGGCTTCTCACAAGTACGTTCTGCTGTTTACAAACAAGGGTTACTCTCCAGAAATAGTGCCTAGGATGCAGTCGGCCTCAGACAATGTTTTATTCTTACTTATTTTAGTGGCAAATAAATTTATGAGGAAATTGTTTCATTGCAAACCTTAATAAATGTAAACTGAGATTTCAATTAACTGATAATCATCAGTAAAATATCTTCCATAGAAGAGGGTTTCAGCAGAAAATGCTTCACAGTAGATGAAGCGCAGCAGACCCATCCTTTTCATGTCACTCCATAAAGATGGCTAATTAAGTGTAAATAAAATATGCAAATGAGCCAGAGCCCTCTAGCAGATGATAAAATTTCTGAGGTTCTTATTGATGAACAAGTAGAGTCCCAGCTAACCTTGGCATTAGGTGTGTTTGTTTTGCAGACTGGCTATATTGCACCCAAGTGTAAATAAATTTATTGATATATTATTAAAATCAAATAATGGCTTCAGAACAGAGGGTTGTACTAAGAATGGGTGGTTATTTCTGAGCTGTGTCACCTTCCGTTTTTAACCTGTTATTCCATTTGGTTCTATTATTCTGCCATTTTTTAAAACCCTGTAAACACATGGTTACTAAACTGTATTAAAATGCAGCTTTTCTGCAACATTTTAACTTACTTGTCTAGATTCAGCACCAATAATAAAAATCCAGAAATTCAAGTACATGCATCTAAGGGCTCGGTCCCACGTCCCTTTAAAAGTAGTTTATATTACTAGATTAAACCGTGTCTAAAAATGCCATCCCCACAGCCACCGGGCTTTTTTAAAAAAAAAGAAAAAAGAAAACCCGGTAATGCCCCTTTAAGCGAGGTTTCTGTGACTCACCCAAGAGGTAGGGAATTTTTTGCTCACCTTAAAAATCCACCTTTTAAGAAGGCAGATGTCATGGGACCAGGCAGATGATCCAGGTTTCTTCTTTTTTTAAACTCATAGCACCGACCGGCTGTTCCTGGGGCCGATCGGCGCTGTGTTTTTTTAAATTTCTCTGCACCTTCAGAGAAACAGGAAGCTCCATCAGGTGCCGTAAGTTTTAATTTCCCCCAGCCAAGTGGTCCATTTTTTCAAATGCTAGTGCCACCTGCTGGCCAAGGGGGCTGAAATGCACTTTAAAATTAAAAAAAAAAGCTTTGGACATGGAAACTCCTGTCCCACTTATTCAATTACATGATGGGATGAAGAGGAAAAGCCGGACCTTCAGAAGATCAGGAGCGAAACCCAGGTGAGATAGCAGCCTAAAACAGCCTCAGAATGGAACACTAAATTTAAAATGAAGCAAGAGGCTGAAATATATAACAGGCATCACAGCAACACGGAAATATTTTTAAACGCACAGAATTAAAAAAAATCCTTCAAAACACAGCATAGCAAAATGTATATTTTCGCTCAAAATAGTTACTTGAATTTCATTTATTTATTTATAATACTTGAACAATATTTGACATAAAATCTGTATGTGAGCTGTATTATCAAAGCAATATAGATTAGTATTTAATATGTTTTGAAAGATAGTGGATCAGGGAATGGAAACCAAGCATCATGAGGAATGACAGAAAGAACTAGCGATGTTTAGCCTTGAGAAAAGATTGAATGAAGACATGATAGTGGTTTTCAAATACTTGAAAGGGAGTTTTACAGGTTCTGAGGGATCTGTTTCTTGATCATTCCAGAATGCAAGAACTGTAATAATGGTCTCAAGCTACAGGAAGCCAGATCTAGGCTGAATATCAGTAAAAACTTCTAAACACTTAGAGCAGTACAACAAAGGAACCAGTTACCCTGGGAGGTGGTGAGCACTCCAACACTGAAGGCACTGGAGAGAAATTTGAATATCTATCTGTCAGATCTACTTGATCTGGATTTCTTCATTGAGTACTGAGTTGGACTTGATGGCCTTATAGGCTCCTTCCAACTCAATTATTCTGATTCGATGAGTGTAGTGCTAACTTTAAAAATACCATAATCATTAGAGAAGTTTTAGTTCATTTTGTTATTCGTTATTCATTTCATTACCTAACAAAATGAATAACAAACCCTAGAGTGAATTTAGAACGAAACAAACCAAACAGCAAAAAAATTGGTTTGGTTTGGTTCCTTTCATTAATGGCGGCGATGTCTCCTACCTGGTGGTGGATGGTCTTCGGTCTTCCTGCCTACAGGGAAAAGCCACCCCGCCCACGCTACAGCTGTAGCGCAGGCCATGTGGTCAGAAGTAAAAAAATAAAATAAAAATAAAATAAAATAAAATAAAATAAAATAAAATAAAGGAGCGCCGACCAGGTCCCAGGGGTGACCTGGGTAGCACCCTAAAATGATTTTTTTTAAAAAAAAAAAACCAGTGCAAACTGGGTCCCAGGGGCAGTGCGGTTGGCACTTGGGGAGGAGAGCTGGCCCGCACTACATCTGTAGCATGGCCAGAAGCTAGAAGCAAAAAAGAAAAAAGAAAACAAAATAAAATAAAATAAAATAAAGGAGAGCTGACCAGGCCCCTGGAGTGGCCTGGTTGGCACTCTAAAATAATAATAAAAAAACTAAAAAAAACAACAGCGCCGACCACTCCCCAGGGGCTTCAGAGTTTGAAGGAAAACAAAAAACAAAAAAAATCCCGGCCCACACTATAGCTGTAGCACGGCTGGAACCCAGAAGTAAAATAAAATAAAATAAATATAAATATAAATACAAATATAAAATAAAGGAGCGCCGACCTGGCCCTAGGGGTGGCCGGGTCGGTGCTCTAAAATAAATAAAAAATAAAAAATAAAAGAAGCGCCCACCTGGCCCCAGTGGCCGCGCGGTGGGCACTTGAAAAAAAGAGACGCTAGCCCCATGCCAGCACCTCAAAAAGCCACTTCTGCAGGGGCCAGGATCCACCGCCACCGCTGCCACCACAGAACTGTCACCACTGCTGGTAAGAACCCAAACCGGTTTGGGTTCGTACAATTTTTTTGAAAACTTCGTATGAACTGAACTCAAACCAAATGAAGGGTGGACCCAAACCAGATGAACCCGAACCATGGGTTTTCTCGTTCGTGTCCATCTCTAATAATAATAACACAGCAAAACAAAAACATTTATCACCAACCACTATGTTTTCAGTTTGTGTTTAAACTCATTGTCCACCCACTGGACCACATAAACTTATATCTTCAAGAAAGTCAGTACCACAACTGACTTTGCAGTGTTATACCATGGCGTGTTGTTGCTTGCACAAGGACAATCTGTAGACAATCACAGGAGCTGATTATGTAGGGGAGTCAGGGCTCATAAAGACACAGCATTTGTTCTCTCTTGCTTTGTGCAGCTTGGTACCACTCCATGCAGATGTTATCATGTTACTATGGTTTCTGTTCATGTCTGTTCTTTAAATCTCACTTCTCTTAGAAAACATCAGTACCTTTTAAAGAAATGGTGGAAGTTATTTCAAAGAGCTTAAAGAACTGTTTTTAAAATTATTTTCTGTACTGAATTTTGTTTTCGTTTCGTTTCAGTTTATTTCATTTTAGTAGATGAATGCTAACACTGAAAATATACAGTATGAGCCCTTTACAGCTAATCGACTTCAGAGAGCAACTATTTTTCAACATAACTCTTCCAAGAATGTTAAGAAAATGTTTTCAGAATCTTTTCTGCATGATATTTGAACACTCTTCCTATGAAAGAAAACAAACTAAAAACCCACATGGAAAACATAATTTAAAAACCCCAGAAAACCAAGGTTTTTGTCACCCTTTGTTGCTTTTTGGGATTTATGTTTTGCATCATCTAGACAGCAGCACAACTACCAACATAACTAGGTGATGTAACTATTCTATTTAGATGAGCCTTTTGTCTGCTAGTTACCCTTGCCCTGAGAGTTTTAGGGCTTTTCATGTCAAAATAACTGAGCAATAAGTAGGCAATCAATAGAGTTCTCATGACAGAACTGTAACATATGGCTCCTTGCTCCACTGGGCATCTTAGCTTCTTCACTGTGTACTAATTAAAACATCAGTACCAGGTATGAGGACTGATCCACACAAAGTGTTTTACTAATTGTGGGGTTACCAGTACATGAATCACCAAGGACAAAACTATTCCTACCCAGGAACAGGGATAGATGGTGGCTCACTAGCCAAAGTTGGTGGCTCACTAGCCAAACTTCTGTCACTGAGGTCCTTTGGCCCACCTGTGACAGAAGTGGGCCCCAGTATCACCTCCAGAATCCCATTCAAAAAAGATGAACAGCTCAACATCCAAAATGCACCCCTTCATTTGTTTCCATGCATCTGAGAAATATGTCACAGCATTATGCCTGTGAAGATTCTCAGTCATCCATGTGAGGTTATCTGGAAGTTGAGTCATGGCAACAGGACTTCTTTTCTTGATACAAAAGTGGAACAGGTGATCCCTTTAGGCTACTAGAACATTAACAAAAACATTGCTAATATTTCAGGAGCAAAACACCCTTCCTCAGAGCAGTACCAATAGGTTATAATGTGGCAAAAGATGGATTTGCCAGGAGTAATTTCTTAGATGTAAGGTCCTTGGCAAGATGGAAAAAAAGCCAGGCAGTTTCTTAGTTGAGGCTCAGAGCTTAGATGTTCTTAGGCTGCATCCGAAATGAAGGGAGGGAGGTGTTTTTATTGCCCCAGTCCTTCCAAAGACATGTATTTCTTGAGAGATTGAAACATTTTGCTACTCGCCCAAGCAGCTTTGTCAGTCTGAGGAAAGTTAGCACAAGGCCTTTGGTTTCACATCATCCTCGACTGAAGAGGCTCATTAGGTGGACAGTGGCCTGAATAGACTTGTTAGATCTACAAAGTCCTTCCTTCGATTCCCATACAAATCAGAAGCACTTCACACCTGCACCAGGAAGACCACAGCTAATGATCCATACTTAATGGTTGTTGGGAGGGGTTGCACAGGTGGGACTTTCACACACCCCAAGATATTCCTCAAAGATCATTTGGTTGGGTTTATTTATATTTGCTAGCTCCAGGTCAAGGAAGCAGAACTGAAGGGATTCATTACAGATACAGGCAGGACATAAAAGGAGCATGATTTTGGTTAGCCCCGGCTCTCATTCCAAGAGATACCAGTGACATCCCAAATTATTCAGCCACATGCTATCAAAGTGACATGCATGTATGTTAATGGACTTTCTATTCCCAAAAGAGGAGAGTATGGCATGGCTGTCCATGAGCTGCTATTTCAGTTGTTCTACTTGTACCTCAGGAACTGCAGTAGGAAAATGATGGATGCCCAAATATCCTTCAAGTTCCTCTTCTGAATACAATTCCTTTGCTAGGGTGCCATCAGGATGTCCTTCAATGGGTTGGTTTAGATAGTTAATTATTCTGTTCCTCTCTTAATTGTGATTTATTGATGGATAAATAGAGCATTTGATTGGAAATTAAAGGTAATTAAAAAGTCTGTTTTTTATCATAAGCCTGAGGAAAAATAGCTAAGCAATAAAAAGAGCCCGCTATAAGTAGAGTTATGCTCACCAAACAACAGTCGGTCTGAAACTCTGTTTGTGGAAAGATAAGCTGCTCAGCCTGAACACAGATTAAAATATCTTCCTGTAACTATTTGTCCACATTTGTCTAAAAAGTCAGTCGAGAGGTATAGGGAGCAGAACCTTTAGATGTTTTTCAAATAGAGTATTGAAAGGAATGCAAGATTGTGTTAGAATGAGGAAAGCTTAGTTTCTTTGTTGTACTCAATCAACTGAGGCCATGATATGAATAATTAATTTAACTCGAGCTAATTTAAAACCACACATTTGGCTGCAAACAAACATTTTCCTTTACTACCCAAAGCATTCAAGCAATGGAACAGATTGTACTTTTTTAAAAAAAATGGGCTGCAGAATTTCTGTCCTTTTAGGTTTCCTGAAGAGAAGCATCTGTCAAAGATAATTTCAGTGGAGACTCAGCTATCTCCCTTTAGGGGAGGAGGCTGGCCTATTTGACCCCTAGAGTATCTTTCAGATGTACAGATATATTCGTTTCTTGAAAGGCACAAAAAAGTGCTAGGCTCATGGCTTTTCTGCTTCTTACCTTGGGCTTGTGGCAGAGAAAATGCTTTCAGACTTCAAAACACTGTCCTAGAGCTGCTCCATGGTTACTCTGAGGGAATGTTTTCTAGGCCCATTTCATGCCTTCTGTCATCTGCTGAAGAGCTATCTCTAAGGGCATGTGTCGCTACAGCTGCCTTATTGACACTGTATCAGTCTGTAGCCTCTAGAACTTACAAAAAACTTAGCAATGAAAAGTGTGGTTTCCTCCATCTGCCACATAGTAGATGGTGGTGCAATAGGTGAAATATATTTTATCAGTGTTGTGACACCTTTCCAAACTCCCTCTGTTTAATTACAACTGTGAGCGAGTGCCTGTACCTCTGTACCTCATTCCATAGAAAGAAAGGTGCAGAACCATATTCATGGGTAGGGGTGCCCCTATGCAAAATACGTAGCAATAGTATTACTATTTTTACTTTATTTTTGAGTATTTTACCCCTCCTTTCTCCTTGATTAACCACTCAAGATGGCTTACAGTAATGAGGGACAATATACAGTCCAATACAATTAAGACATATTCAAGTACTGAGAGCAGGGAATTGAGGGACATCTTACAGCATTAACAGACAACATTACATTAATGCAATCCCAAAGTCTATAAACACAAAGCATTAAAATACAACATTACATTAATTCAATCACAAAAGTCTATGTGATCATGTATGGTAGATTCATATAAAAGTCACATAAAAGGCATCCATCCTATCCCACCAAATGAGAGAGAGAGTAGATCAACAGTAGGGTGCATGCCAAGAGCTCAATACTCAATCCTGGACAGTTCTAAGCAGGAAAACATAGCTTTTCCTCAATTAGTCCTGCAAAGCTATTGCCTATTATTTTAGAGCAAAGTTGTGAACTTCGTGAGGTCCAGGACCTCTGTCGTGAGCCATTTTCCTTTAAACCCTGACATTTGTATTTTTCAAACAGATGTTCACTTCCACTGTTAATGTACACAACACATATGCATTTGCTAGTCTCTGTCTTGCTTTGGATGGCAGTTCCTACTCCTTCAGGCTTCCAAGGATGAAATTTCTTTATGGGTTTTTTATTTATTTTCTTATAGGGAGGGCCAGGGACTGCAAAGCAATTGTAAGAGGTATTTTCAGCCTGCGGGTTACATATTGCCCACCCCAGTACTGTCAATATAGACCTAATAGCTGATAGGTATTTGTTGGAGAGAAGGCAGCTTGCTTACAGATATAATGTATACTTCAGTCCTGTTTCATCTTTTAA
This sequence comes from Phrynocephalus versicolor, assembly GCA_023846285.1. NCBI lineage: Eukaryota > Metazoa > Chordata > Lepidosauria > Squamata > Agamidae > Phrynocephalus > Phrynocephalus versicolor. The sequence goes on along the minus strand of JAHTLZ010000016.1, from coordinate 21,960,519 downwards.
ATAAATATGGGAGAAATCCTTATCTGAGATGCTTTCTCCAGCCACATAGAGAGATGGGAAAGATTTGTTTTATTTTATTTTATTTCATTTCTTCCCAGAATATTCCCCTCATTTTGGTTGTGGTGATTCTAGCTCTATATTGTCTGTTTTGCCTTGGCTTTCTGTGTAGTCCAAAAAAGGATCTTCCCCCATCTCTAATCACAAGAGACAAAATTACATGGGCTGGGGTAGTGCTCTGTCTCAGAATCAATCATCCTCCTCTGATTCAAAATGAGACTGAGCTAAGATAAAGTAAAAGAGCAATTTGATTGACTGATTGTTTGTTTAATCCATCATCCTAATTATTTTCAATTTCATTTTTCGAACCTCCTCACATAAGATATCTGTCAAATCTTCATCAAGGGAATAATCTCTGTCATGTCTCCATCATTTTTATCATCATTTTTGCTGAACGGATTCATGAATCAGATGTGTAGAAAACAGCTCTCTGAATGCCTGAGTTCTTTTCATCAGAGCCCCTTTCAGACTCTGTGCCAGGCGGTGAGTGTCTCCATAAACCTGACATGAAATCTGCATTGCAGCAAATATAAACATCTAGTAGCCTCATCAAACAATATTACATCATCAGGACCACAGCAGGAGTTTGGAATGCCTGAAACAAAAACTTCATATATCATCCTCACTGAATGTATATTTACCTTACAACAGTGGATACCACTTTAATGGGCATAGCTCTGTCCTCACTTGGATTGACTTTAGGGATGTGAACATCTCCCAGGTGAAGGCAATACAGAGCTTGAGGCACCAATGTTCTGGTCAGTTTAAAGCAGTTTCCATGTTCCCAAACAGGGGCTTTCCAATAGGAGATCATAAACACCCATTTCAAAGGAGAGAAAACTTGTTGTCAGCTCCAAAATTATTTTAAAATGTAACCCAGGGAAGAATGTCTAGCTTACCTTGCACCCATCCTAGTCTCTCAAGCATCCCCTCTCCTGCTGCTTCCCTTTCAGTATAGCACACTCATATTGGGTGTGGAAATTTGGGTTCTCAGGCTATTGGGATTTTAACTCCTGGTATTCACTATTAGCCTGCCTGACATAGGCAGAGTGAAAGACTAAGACAGGCATGTCCAAACTTTGGCCCTCCAGATGTTTTGGACCTCAACTCCCACAGTCATTTGCCATTGGCAATCTAAGCTTAGAATCCTGAGAGTTGTGGTCCGAAACATCAGGAAGGCTGAAGTTTGGACATGCCTGGACTAAGAGATTGGGAAAGATCTAGCTCTGCCTTTTATCTTGCTCATTCATTCTTGCTGTGTTTTGAGTCACCTAGTGCTGTTCTGAAATTATACTGAATGAAAGGATGGAGAGGCTTTGAAATATGGGTGGCTGGGATGGAGAAGTTGGGTGGGCTATTGTGAACACTGGATTGGCATTAAAATGAGCCCCATTATTATACAGCCATTTATTAGGTGGGGAATGAATAATTTCTGAGTCAGTTCAAGACAAGCAGATGTGTAGAAGTGACTCATAGGTTCTTCTATGAAGATCTCTCTCTCTCTCATAGATCTGAGACAAATATCATTCATGCCTTCATGCAGCAAGGCAGAGTCCCATAATGTTTGAAGGAGGCGATAGTGAGACTGCTACTGCTACTCTCCTTGAATCCCACCATAATGAATAATTACCAGCCAGTCTCTCATATTCCGTTCTTGGACAAGGAGCTAGAGCAGGTTGTGGCTTCCCAACTCCATGGGTTCTTGGATGAAATGGATCTAGATACATTTTAGTCTGGCTTCAGGCCTGGTTATGGGATGGAGTCTGCTTTGGTCACCTTGGTGGAGAACTGGACTGAGAACTGGACAAGGGGAGTGTGTTCTGGTTGGATCGTCTGGACTTCTTAGCCATTTACCATCTACCACGGCATCCGTCTGAATGGTCTCTTTGAGATGGGGCTTAAAGGAACTAGTTTACAATGGCTCTGGACCTTCCTGGAGGGGAGAACTCAAAGGGTGTTGCTGGGCGACTCCAGTTTGACACTCTGGTTATTGGCCTGTGGTGTCTCTCAGGGTCTGGTTTTGTCCCCTATGGTATTTAACTTCCACATGAAACACCTAGGAAAAGTTGTCTAGAGTTTGGGTTTTTCATTACATTAGTATACAGAAGACACCCAACTCACTCACTCTCTCTCTTTTCCATCTACATTGAGGAAGCTGTTTTGGTTCTAGATCAGTATCTGGTGGCAGCAAAGGACTAGATGAGGATGAATAAATTCAAACAGTTGATCCTGGTCATCTGAAAAAAAAAGATTATGGAACAGGGTTGCAGTCTGTGCTGGATGGGACTACACTCCTTCTGAAAACATAGGTGCACAATTTGTGTGTGCTCCTTGATTAATCTCTGAGCCTGGATGCCCAGGTTTTGGCAGAACTACATTTGCACAATTAAAAATACTGTGCCTGCTTCTTCAGGGGGTCTGATCTGGCCCCAATGACACATGCCCTAACTACAACACAGCTGGTTTACTATAACACACTCTACATAGCACTGCCTCTAGAAAGTGTGTTGAAACTCTAGCGAACCCAAAATGCTGCAGCCAGATTGATAACTGGGGGCAGGTAACTGTACATGGAACATATAACTCCCTTGTTCCAGAAGCTCTACTGGCTGCCAATATGTTTCTAGACACAATTCGAAATCCTAGTTTTTACCTATAAAGCCCCAAATAGCTTGCATCCAATATATCTAAAATACTGAATAGCCTGCTATGAGCCCACCTGGGTGTAAAGACCATCTGGGAAGGTATTTCTCTTAGTCCGCTCACTGTCACATGTGTGGTTGGTGGCAACACAGAAGAGAACCTTCTCTGTTGCTGCTACCAGAACTCTTGAACTCTCACCCACAGGAGGCCAGACTGCCCCCATCTTAGTTTTTCTTCCACAAGCAGACAAATACCTTTCTCTCCAGGCAGGCTTCCTTTGAGTGACTAGTGGATTGAATGGGGGGTATTTAAATTGATTGTTGTGCTCTGTTGCATTTAACACATTTTTGTATCAGATTTATTTGCCATAATACTTGTTTAATTCTTTTAAATTAATTGTATACTTGCTGTTTTCAGTTTTAAACACTGTACAGTCTTTTTAATTATGTAAGTTTCCTTGTGTCTTTTTAAGGAGAAAGGGAGGGTAAAAATATTTTAAATAAATAAATAAATTCACAATCTGTAAAAATGTCTTAGCGAAAGACAGGGCAGAGCCCTAAAGCAAAGCTTGTAAAAATTGGTTTCAAGGCTTTTAGTTGTTGTTCATCTGAAGGGCAAAACAAAAAGTGTTTTCCTTTTATTTCCTGTACAGTTGTAGATACGCAATTATGGATCACTCAAAAGCTCTTTTTGCAGAAGATTTTGTTGACATACTCAGTTGCACTGATAGAAGATGATACAGGTATCTTACAAATACCAAAATGCTTTCAACCTCCCTTTGTGACCTGGAACTTTTCGTGATTCAACACTGACATGTGACAATTCCCCCCCCCCCCCCGTCATTCTTCAATACATGCTGCTGCTTCTAAGGCTAAGTTTTACATGCAACCTAATCTGATACTGCTTTTCAGGCTAAGATGTACATGGGACCTAATCTTCAGGCAACAGATAGGACTTTTGACCAACAGTGTTGAAACATTCGGCAAAGATCAAGGTCACAATCAGTTCCATATCTGATCGGCATGCAATCTAGAGACTATAAGGTATCAGTGACAAGCAAAAAGATGAGCCAGAAGACCCTTCCATTTATCTTTCATTGAAAACAAATTAATAAATATGTTGATAGATCAGAGGACGAAAGGAGTAGAATTACACTGTGTATAATATTTTCTTTAAAAGAACATTTCTAGAGTGCACTGCATAATGACAACATTTCAGCCTCTCTTTTTTCAGTTGGGGGGGGGCAGATAAGAATCAGGTTTTCTGTACCATCATTGTGGTAAATAACACTTGGTATGTTTCCACTTGAAAGACAAAGAAATAGGAAGAGTGGTGCTAATCTTTGTGACCTGAAAGCATCTCTTAGATTTGGCCATGAGAAAGATAAGGAAATTCCACTTGATGCACAGTGAAGGTACAAAACGAAGTTCAACAACATGCTTGCCCTTTCCGCAATTAGGAGAGATATTTCACACATGATTTATAGATATGCAGTGAATTCCTCTAGGTCAAAGCAAGTTCAGTGCACTTAAGTTCCATTGCAAAAATGGGACAGTTTCCCCCTAGATTGGGTCCCACATGGTTTAGACAGAACATTATTAGAAGCCACTACTGCTTATGGAAAAGCCCTGTGCAGATATACATGTGAAATACATATAAGGTGAAAAAATGGAGATGTGACCTGGTCAGTGCTTGATTGCTTCATCCCCAAGTGTACTCCCACTCTCCACTGTCCCACAGCCTGTTAACGGAGGATTCCTAAACACAGTTTTGTGTAAAAGCATTCAGCTCAAGATGCCTACTTGCTCCTATAGAAACCATCACATTCAGTGTATGAAGGTCATCCCAGGATTTTTGAAGATGGGACGATTTAGTAGAGCACTCATTGCAGGAGAGAAAGCAGTCCTAGGAAAAAAAAAGCAGGCTAATCTTTGTACCAAGTAATGTCCAGGGTGCACTGCTAAATTGTTTAAATCACAAAGGAGATTTATTACTGTTTTTATTTATTTATTTATTTATTTATTTATTTATTTATTTATTTATATAGTTTGTATGCTGCACACTACCCAGAGGTCTCTGGGTGGCTCACAATCAAAATAAACAATTAAAATATCAAAATTACAATAAAAATAAAACAATAACATATTTAAATACAATAAATACAATACATTAAAACACAACACTAAAATTGCCATCAAGATTATCAGTTAAAAATCTTCTGGAACAAGAAGGTTTTACCTGGCACTGAAATGTCATCAATGTCAGTGCCAGGTGGGTCACACTTGGGAGGGTGTTCCATAACCTGGGGGCGGCTGCCGAAAAGGCCCTAGACTTACAAGCCATCCCTTTTACCTCCTTGAGGGATGGCTCTTTCAAGAGGGCCCCCTGGCTCGATCTTAATTGCCAGGTAGGTTCGTATGGATGGAGGCGGTCCTTCAGGTATCTAGGTTCTAAGCAATTTAGGGCTTTATATATCATAACAAGCACTTTGAATTTGGCTTGGACAACAACTGGTAACCAATGAAGGTTATACAGATTTGGTGTGATGTGTTAGCTACTGCTGGTGGATTTATCCACACTATTGAATCTTCTTCTTTTTAAGAGGTAAATGATACATTTGTTCCATTGTGGTTAATGGTCATGTTATTATCTGTCATGCTGGCATAAATGGATAAATTAACTGATGATGGTGTATTAGTATTAAAATATCATAGGATCATAAGATTCTAGAGCTGAAAAGGAGTCCAAAAGGACATTGTCTCCAACCTTTGGCTAAGGATAGTAATCTCTTATTTGCTTCCCATGTTGGAGTTCTCACAATCTCCCAAGATAACTGGTTCCATGGATGTACTCCTCTAACATTGATTGATTGATTGATTGATTGATTGATTGATTGATTGATTGATTGATTGATTGATTGATTGATATTTTTACCCTGCCCTTCTCCTTGGAAAAGGATCCAAGGCGGCTTACAATAATGAGCGAAAATACATAGCCCAGAACATTTAAGACACACTCAAGTTAGGAACAGGGAATTAGAAGCGGCATCTTAACATTCAAAGTTAACATTAAAGCTACAAAGAGCATGCAGGGGGAAAATTCCATTATGAGGGATGGAAACCAACATGAAAAACACTGGTGTTCATGCATGGTGATCCATCTAGAAGTCACATACAGTTAGGAAGTCTTTCCTTATAATCAGCTGTTATCTGGCTTCCTGTAACTTGAACCCATTATTGCATGACCTTCACTCTGTGTTGATAAAAAAGCAGATTCTGCTCTCCTTTGTATGACAGTCTTTCATATCTCCCCTCAGTCTTCCTTTCTCAAGGTTAAACATGCCCAGTTCCTTCAGTCTTTCCTCATAGAGCTTAGGTTCCAGACCCCTGATGCACCTGCACTTGGCTTTTTTGTTTCGTTTCAAATAAATAACACCAATATAACATGGAGGCTTTCTTCCAGAGCTTCCCTTACTGCCACTAAGTCACCTCTATTGGTCAGAATCAGGTACTAATCCTCTAGATTTTTTTCCTCCACTTGTTGTAGAAGAAACCTTTTGGAGAAAGTGAGGAATTTCTTGCTAGGCAGAATTTGTCTCCCACCAGAGACCAAGGTAATTGAAGTTTCCCATTGTGTCCCTTTGAAATTCTTGCTATTTGTTTTTCAAATTTTATCTGTGTCTTCTTCTTTGGCTGGTTGGCAAATATTTTTACCCTTCCTTTCTCCTTAAAATGTTACCCATGGTCACTTACATCATTAAAAACACGATAGTAATAGCTAAAACAGTTTGCTCCATCTATATTAATATTATATAAACCGGCAAGCTTCCCTCTGCAGTTTATTTGACTTCTGTAAGCTCCATTTTCCCAAGAGGATGTCCTGTGTTGAAATTATACATTTTTCCATTTTTCGAGTGCATAGCTATATTATTTCTTTAATATGCATACTATAGCAGATTTTAACTTGGAATAGAATTATAGAATTGAATTGGGAAGAACCTAAAAAACAGTAAGTCCAATCCCCTGCATAGTGGAGCCTTGTGGCTTAGAGCTTAAACTACAGTACTGCAGTCCAGACTATGCTCATGACCTGAGTTTGATCTGAACAGGCCTAGGTCGCCAACTCAACATTGACTCAGCCTTCCATCTTTCTAAGGTTGATAAACTGAGCACACATCTCACCTGGGGAGGCAATGTGTAGCTGACATAAATTGTAAACTACTCAAAGAGCTCTTAAAGCACTATGGCGTGGTATATAAGCAACACACTGCTATAGTGCAGGAATTCAAATCAAAGTATTTATGTTATTGTTTGTGTAGTCCAACTGAAGATGGCTTTCACTACCATAAATGCAACAGGAACCACAGAACTTCTGGATATGAATCCTTGAGCTGAGGTGCATTTTTTCCCCATAGGGGAAACATTTCTTCTCTACTGGATGGGTTGTCATATATTTTATTTATTGTGTCCTTCCTTTTCTTAGCTTGAATTAATTTGTTTATTTGCAGTCAGCCAACCATTTGTTGCTGACTTGATTAATTCTTTTCTGCATGTATGTTATGACTTTTGAAGGAAGGAATGTTTTTCCCTATTGCTGAATCCTTTCTTTAGAAATATACTAACCTGAAAGAAGAATTACTAAAGTGATAAAAAGCAGTCAGGATGGAGCTCCTGGCACACTATTTCATGTTGAACTTTTAGGGGGCATTTGCTAATATCTTCTCATCAACCTGGTTGTAATTGTGTGAATGCCCAATGTTGTGAGCTGTCCAAGACACAACTCGTTTTTTTTTTAAAATTTGTTGAGTTTTCCACTGACTTTTCTGCCCCCTTCAAGAGACAGATGAGATTATGGTCATGATCTGCTATAGCTGTCTGTATGGTTTCTCCACATCCATACACTAAAATGTCATCTGATATGACACTTATCCCTGTGAGACCTGCCAACGCATCCCGTTGGCGGCACTGATACTCTGCCACTGGTTTTATTCCAAAGGCAACCTCAGCCATCTGTAACAGCCTTCTGGAATCCAAAAAAAGTAGTCAAATAACTGCCTTCTTCATTTAATAAGACTTGCCAGTATCCATCTTTTTACATCCACTACAGAAATGCTGTTTTCTTAGGCAATATCTAACAAGATTTCTCCTGCGGTGGACATGTGGGCATGAACTCTCAATATGATTTCGCTTGCTTGGTCTATGCAAATGTGATCGTTGCACATGCAGTTTTGCAGGCTTTGCCACCTTGACAGTGACAGCATCTTGTCCTCTCGATATAATCAGAACTCTGTGCACTCACTCCGTTCTGCTACAAAATGCAGTAAGGCTGGGAGACATCCAAGTCCTTCCAATATTTCATCGTCATGTGAATATTTATGTGCTTTCATATGTCATTTTGTATCTGTCCCTAAGCAAGATATTTGTATATTCTGTATCATTTAGTGTGAGTGGCTTGAGTAGTGTTGGAAAATTGACTCCCACAATCCTCCAACCAGCACAGCCACTGGCTTGTGACCTGGAAAATATTACTGGTAATGTGTGCTTGCTACTGTGGAGATGGAGAGTCACAGAGCAATGGCACAGAGGAGGTCTTTCTGACTTGAATCTACAGCCTGATGCTCTGCCTGTATTACGGGGTTCTGCTTGTAGTATGAACAGCCTATCAGTGTGAGAAGGTAGGACATTGATGGAGCCACACTGGAATTGGAGGGTAGGGTTGCTGTCTAAAAGCAACAATTTGCACACCTCTTGTGATATCATAAAGATTTCTGTTTGGCTTTTTAAAGGAACTATTTTACATCTCTGACATTTATAATATTGACAGCATTCTTGTATATATTTACCAATAAATCACTGTGTCTTGGACATCCAGTTTCTTGGTGGGGTAAGAAATTAAACGTTTATTTACAAGGCACCAAAAGAAGTTAAGCCAACCAGTCTTTGGATGTACTGTTTTTGATATGATAGACCTAGCTCACAATCACAGTCTGAATTTCTGTGTAGATCACCATTATTAGTATTCACCTATGTGAGCTTTCTCCTTATTGTATGTTCATAAATTCTACCATACATTTTTCACCTTCCTTTCTTTCTGTATGCTGCCAGTGATTGACATGTACCAAGAATATGCATCTTTCCATAATAAATATCCCCAGCAGTCATTATAGCACCTGCTGGTCTTATCACTATTATTGGGTGGTTTGCCTGTTTGTAATTATTTTTATTCACATAATTCAGATGCTAGTTTCAGAGGGGTTCATTCATTTTCATTCTTTTGTGAGTTTCTTCACCCCCTTCTCACAGAACTAACACAGTACTGGTGAAACTTTTTGCCTTACACCTAATGAATTCTAACTCCAAAAGATGATGTCCACATGAATAATTATTTTATTAGTAGCTTAACTGAAGACTCTTGCATATCTTTGAGACATATTATCACAGAATCATAGAACTGTTTATTGGAAAGAGTTATTAAGTCTACCTAGTCCAAACCAGACATTCCATACTTAAAGCACCACTAGCAGGTGTCTAACCTAACCTCTATTTAAACTTTCTTTCAACAATAAAATAAAATAAAATAAAATAAAATAAAATAAAATCCACCACTCTCCAATGTACTCCATTGCACAGTCTAACCATTCTCTTACTGCCCAGAAGTTCTTTCTTATATTGAACGAAAATCTCCTTTCTCATTGTCAGAATCTGTTCATTTGGGTCCTATCCTTGCAACAAAAAATTTGACAAACTTTCTATTCTCCATGACAAATATATTTAGGTCACTCCATCGTTCCTCAAAAGGCTTGGGTTCCGTACACATATCCCATTCACTGTGTTCATTATGTTCATTTTATTATAGTTCCTTCAGGTTCAGATGCTTCTGTAGTGTTCTGATCATTTGGATGGCTCTTCCTTGTCTTGTCAGTGCTGGCTACAGATGCATCCAACAGCAACTGGACCACAACATACCCTTCCTGTCATAGGCAATAAAGCAGTTACCCCCAAGTATGTTGCCGTTTTCATTTAGCCTTGTTGCAATTTTAAGAATGTTCCAGTATGTACTGAGGCGGGGGGGGGGTCCATGTTTTGGTTTTTCCCACCCATTAGTCCATGAAGTAAAAGAAGACTGGTTGCCACCATAACAATATCTGCACTACCAACATTTGCAAATGTCACATCAGTGTTTTACTTCAGGAAAGTAGTTTCATTCTTGACGTCATGCATTAGTATGATGCCTCTTATCTGAGAAAATGTAAAGCACGAGTTACAACTTGGATTTCCTCCAGACCTTTTGCATTCTGGCACTAGCTAGTGCTTATGTTTTTCTCCCATTTCTCTCAACTATCTAACCTGCAGCTCCATTACTTAGTTAGTGCTATAGAAGTGGGGTACTGTATGTTCTGTTTTACAGGGGACAGGCTTTTTGAAGGATTACCCAGTCCCAGTCTTTTTAGACGATGTAATACATAGTATATGACTTTGAGAAAGTACACTGATACAAAAGTACCAGTTATTTGCATATAAACTCCAGTTAACCATACTTGGGGAGGAAAACTGAAGCATCTGTAGCATCAAGAGTCAAGACTGAAATTCTAAACACACTTGCTCAGGAGTATGTAGCTCCACTGAACACAATCGCAATGTGAACATGGTTTATTTGCTAAAAGAGAATAGCAAGGAATTTTTATTTCTGATTTCTTTCTCATGAACGCTACTTGTGGTAGTTTATCACATGTTCTGCAACTACTGGATTTGTGGTTTGTGATCGATTTCCATTATTTAAATGTACGTTTTAAAAATTATGCGGGGAAGTATGCTATCTAACTGGAAAAATAAATACAGGGAGTGTTGCAATAGTGATAGAAATAATGAAAAGCTACCTAAGAGCTGATTATTAGTCAGACAATATACAAAATTATGATGAGGAAGGTAGGGTCATTTCTCAGTTAAATGGCACAATACAGGGAATACAGTACATGCAACCAGAAAGAGGAGTCCATATTTTGTTCTAGTCATATTTTGTATAGCTCTTCCTTCTCCTGAACAAGCTAGTTCCTCAAAGTAGCTTGGAGGATTATTTATTTATAGGCCTGCTAGTTCAAGGCCCAGAAATCCATTCATCATGTTCCTGCCTTCTGCCATCTGTTGTAAATGAACAAACCAGCCTGCAACTTTCTCAAGTATCTGTGTTTGCTATTATGTAGATTAATGTAAAATGAGGTGGGGGGGATAAATCTATTGAATATGCTGCCTATATGCCTAATGAACCTGCCTCAAAATTCATCACTTAGCATGCAGTAAATGAAAATAAGTCTACTCTCCAGTAATGCAAGGGGGGAAAACCCTCAACCTATCATTTACTAACAACTGTATCAATTTGTTAACCTAATTAGCTGCCAAAAATGGGTTTATTAAGTGACTCACAATATCACTTGCAATCATTAAAATGAGTTTCAGAATTTTAATTCAAACATATAACCTTGTCGTTTTGATTCTCAGAATAATAGCACAATAGTTGCCCATTAAGTTTTATTTATTTATTTATTTATTTATTTATTTATTTATTTATTTATTTATTTATTTATTTCCAGGTGTTTATTTTCTTGGCTTTCACATCTTTAGTCTCCTCCAGGTGATTTCCCACTCAAAGGTCACATCACAGGCTTCCCTGTCCCGTCTGAGTGAGCCACATCCAGAGGAGGTGGGGGAGAAAACCAAACACACATGCTCATGGAACAGCTGTACAGGCATTGTGCCAGACTAGGCCCAATTGCCAAACCATGGTTTGTCCCCGTTTTTAATCCACACTATATCTAAAGATGACACCAACATGGCCTGGGAAACTGGTTCCTGTCTGCTGTTTCATAATTAAAATATTGACCAAATTGTGGGTACAATTTTTGTCACATTTTCTGTGGAATATTTCCTATGCCCTCTAGCTGTACAATTTTTCTCACATTTTCTGTGGAATATTTCCTATGCCCTCTAGCTTTGCAAGATTTTTCTGAGGCAAAGTGCACAGCAAAAAAAAAGTCCTATAAAGCTAGATGGCATAGGAAAGCTAGCTATTGTTTTCAAATAGGCAGATGAAAAAGAATGTAAAGAATGAAGTTTTAGCCTTTAATGAAACATTGATTTTGTGTGTTTTTTTAAAGAAGTCATAACCTTTTGCGTACTCCAAATTTACTTATGTCTATCAGCTTTGATAAGCAGCCTTCCTCACTAACAAGAGTATAAGATGATAGTGTCATTCAATCACTCACACACCCTTTCCTGCTATTTGTCCAAGGCAGGAAGCTATGGGCTTTCTTGTCGTGTGGACAGAAAGGAAATATTGAGCAAGCAAACACTGACCTTTGCATGCAAACAGGTCCATATCCTTTTTCCGCTTGACAACTTCCTGCTTGCCTGCTAGGAGCAAATCCACTCTTCATTTATCCGGTGTCCTTTACACTGAATACTTTGAAAAATCATTTGGTGTAAGGCAAACTCTTTTTTTTTTTTTACATAAACTGCGGGGAACAGCCGGACAACCAAGCAGCCATTCTTTAATTTTCTTAGCAGATGCAAAAGCTGTTTTGTAGAATGACACGGCAGCTGAGTCACCAGTATCCCAATATAAAGCAGCTTTCTGATTCATGTAGCTCCTCTTCTCCTCTTCTCTCCCCCCCCCCGCATACTGATATTTTGCCTGCTACAGTATTTTAAAATAAGATTATCCTACATTGTGAAATAGAGGTGCACAGATGGGGGTGGGGGGAATGTTAGACTACATCTTCCAGACTTCACCAGGCCACAAGGCACAGGCGCAGAATCAAATGCTTTTTGGTCATCCGTATAAGTGACTGACAAATTTCTGGAGTTCATTTGAGCCGAATTCAATATGAAGAAGTCAACAGTGAACAGTTGCTTACGACTACAGGATATCATCACGAGGTCTGTTAAGACGTGGGTGCATTCAAGAGAACTGAATGTTTTGGAAAACAAAAGATGCAAAGAACTTGTTAATCATCTGAAACAGTTGATAGGCTGGTGATTTTTAGGATCGGAATAACTACCGGATTGATAAAAGGGATAGGTTATTCCTTGTGTAAAGAATTCTGGAATATGTTCAGAGTTGCCAAGGGCTTCATAAAAAAAAGAAAGACAAATGTGAGTTGAAGTCAAGATTTTTTCCCCTATCAGTGCTTCATGTTGCTTCTCATCACTCAGGGGCTTTCCATTTTTTTATTTTCTCCAATGCTTAATATACATCTCTATTCTTTCTGTTCTTTTTGAACTATTTAGTTGCTGTGTTCTAGTCATGAGAATCACCTGCCAAGTTTCAGTTCTTATCAAGTCATATTTAACCTTCTAAACTAAAATTTCCAGTTCTTCTTGCTTGTTTCCCATATACAGTGGTACCTTGTATAAAGGAATTAATTTGTTCCAAATCAAATTATGTTAAGCAATTTTCCTTTATACAAATTTCCCATTGGAATGGTAATCCTTAATTGTGACCATTTTTATGTTATACAGATTTGCCCCATAGACAATTCTGTTAAGCAAATTTCCCCTATCTCCAGAATTGTTTATGTTGTACAGATTTTATGTTATACAAACCGTTTGTTATACGAGGGCCCACTGCACATGGAATTCATGACACCAGAAATTGTGTGATTTGCGGTTTGCATTCCTCCATACATTTTTATAAAAATATTGTTGGACCCTATTAGGCAGGTTTGTCAGTTACCGCCTCTGGAATACACTGGAATACCCTGCTAGCACCCTGCTGTCTTGGTTCAAGGCAGGTCAAAATAATTCTATCAATCTAGTTAACCTGCATATTTGCAGGCTGTTTCACAATACACCACCTGTTGACCCACCTGAAAGCTGAGACGTGCCTTGCATTGTTGTTGACGATGACTTAGTGCTAAAAGAACACATAATTTACTGAAGCTTAACTATTGCACAGCAGTTATATTATTGTCTACTGTATAAGTGCCCACACAATTTTTGCTTCATTTAAAAGAGAACAAGCATTCTTCTTAAACTTGCACAACTACAGACATGTAAAAGTTTTTTCCCTTCATCATCCCAATCATAAGTCTTAATTTTAAAGGGTTTTTTTTTTTTTTTTTTTTTTGCAATGCCTTTAACTTATGTAGAAAGATAATATGGCAATCTTTTTGGTTCCAGAAGGTAAAGATGTAAAGGGAAAAACAAGGAGTGTGAATGTACATTGGATTGGGACAGTGCCTTCAACAGGTCCATGAAATGGTCCACCAAGTTCTCTGCTTCCAGAAGGAAGGAAGACAGTAAGGAGATGCTTTACTCATTGCCTGATACATTGTGGTAAATTTAGGGGAGTGTTAAATTGTTGTTAGTATGAACTAGTACAAAAAAATAAACCAAGGACTAGAGATGAGCAAAAAGGCTATGAAAAAAGCAGTAAAATATAGGAACATCATCTGCATGTTGGGGAATTTCTATTAACATCCGTCCACTGTGTACTACTAATATTCCCCACAGATGAGCTGTTAGCTTTAATAACTCTTAATTAGTAATTCCTGAGAGAAGACAACCCATTAGTTGTCATTCTAGTTTGAAGGCTAAGTGTAACACTACAACATTTGCAATGTTGAACATTCATTCATTCGGTTGGCTGGTTGTTTGTTTGTTCATTCATTCATGTCTTCTTTTTCTTCAAATCAAGGAACTCAAGTGCCCTGCCACAGGATGTGGTGCTGGCATCTGGCCTGGATGCCTCCAAAAGGGGATTGGACAGATTCCTAGAGGAAAAGTCCATCACAGGTTACAAACCATGATGGAGATGTGTAATCTCCAGGCTTAAAACCAGGGTGCTTCAAGGGCCAGATGCAGGGGAGTGGTATCAAGAAACAGATATCTAGTCTTGTGCACTCCCAGCACATTTGGTGGGGCCACTATGAGATACAGGAAGATGGACTAGATGGGCCTTTGGCCTGATCCAGTACAGCTCTTCTTATGTTCTTTTGTTCTTATGGGATGCATAGATTTACCACCCCTGGAGCTTCCTGTATGCCAACGGTGTCGCAACCACTAACTTACAGCCCTTACAAGAAAGGAACCATCTTTTAAAATGTGTGTGGGCTAGGAGTAAAGAAACCATATGAATACAAAGAGCATAAATTTCAGAATATGGCTGAACAAATCTACACTCATCCTCTTTGTAATTTCTCCTATTTATTTATTTCACATAACTGTGTAATATGAACACTGGAAAATTGTCTCTTGCAGAAAGAAGATAAAGTCTCTGACCGATATATGTTGAGGTTAAATGCAGTAATCTCATTTTTGCTAACAGATTAACATAGTTGAGGTGCTTAAAAGATCTGTTCTATACATTTAAGTGTCCTAAGATCTTTAACATGCCGTTATTTCCTTCGGTGGTTTTTGCCTTAGAGATTATCAATATCACAATGTGTCATGAGTTTCAAACAGTCTAAATGGTTTCTTTACTTAAAATTAGACAAAATGACAATTAGAAGAAACTATACATTATATTCATCCATTGTTTAATGTGTATCCAAACAAACCATCATAACCCATCCTTGCCGAAAAGTCTTTAGATCAACATATTTACTTAGAAGTAATGGTTTTCAAGAGATGGATTATTCAAGGTGAGGGTACATGATGAGTTGAGGTACATTTCACATCTATGTGATGACAAGTCAAGCCATGACAACCCTTTCCAGGGTTTTCTAGTTATACAGTACCCAGACGTAGTTCACCATTCTCTTCCTATGGGGCACTGTGGGGCTGTACAGCTTATCAAAGACTATATAAACTGGTTCTTCTTTTATGACTTTTTTGTGGTCAGCTTTTTAAAAACACTATTTGCCTTGTTGTGTAGTACCTAGCATCAAAAGAAACTTCAAGATTTTGTTTGCTGATTGAGCTTCCTTCACTTTGGCTTAATTTTTTTAATAAGGTACCATCAAGTCAGTTCTGACTTCTCACAACCCTTTTCAGTGTTTTTCTAGCTTGGGAGTATTCAGAATTGGTTTACTGTTCCTTTCTTCTGGGGGGCATTCTGGGACTCTGCAGCTTGCCCAAGGCCAAACAGGCTAGCCCTTCCCCCTGCAGGCACAGTGGGAATTCAAACGGCACACTTTGGCTTATTTTCCATTTTTTATTTGTGTACTGAGCTGCCTCAAGGTCACAAGAATGACTGTGAATTAGAGATGGGCACAAAATGAATTTTTAATTTGTTTCGTTATTCGTTATTCATTTCGTTACCTAACAAAACGAATAATGAACTGACCCATCAAAGAAAAACGGAACAGAACAGAACGGAAATTTCCGCTTTGTTCATTTCATTTTTCGTTTTCCCATAGGAATGCATTGAAGCAATGCATTCCTATGGGAAAGGTTTCCCTTGCAATTGGTGTGGGGAAACCGCAGGCTGTTCCCCTCCAGAATCCAGCACTGCCGATCAGCTGTAGCACTGGCTTTGGCAGGAAAAGGATTTAAAAAGCCCGCCCTTTCCTCCACCATTTTCTGAGGGCTCCTGCCTAGCTGTCAATGGCTGGACCCTTTAAACCTGGCCCAATCAGTACCAGGGGATCCCCTGGTACTGATTAGCCCAAGTTAAAAGCAGTCCAGTGACTGACAGCCCTGCAGAAGCCTTCAGAAAATGGGTTGGGAGGGAAGTTGCAGCAATCTCGCTGCCCTCCTGACCCATTTTCTCAGGGCTCCTGCCAAGCTGTCTGTCAAGCCCCGCACACAGAGCACACACACAAGCAGAGTTCAGTTCTTTGCCAGGATCTTTAGTGGAAAGCCAGGCAAGTTCAAGTCCTTTGCTAACAAGCAAGTGCCAGATAAATAACAGAATCCAACTCCCAGCAATTACCAGTCCAAGTCAAAACCAGAATATTTCACAGAAACCAGATGCCAAACCCAAGGGAACAGATCAAGCTGTTGTCCGGGAAGCCGGTCCAAAATCAGGAAACAGAGCCAAGGTCACAGACAGGAACGTGGTTGCAAGTTCAAATGACGTGTTGCTCCCACAGAGAGCTCAAGGTGAGCTTGCCAGCTTTATCCCAAAACAGGGAACACACCCTTACTTCTGGAAAGGCTTCTGCTAGTACTCAGGGCTTCCCGACCTGATTCCCTGTCTAGCATCAAAGACCCTTTCCCTAGCTCTCCTGGTAGCACGTCTTTGCAGAATCCTGCTCATGGCCCTTCTAGGAGGAGGAGATATGTTTTCAGCTGAGTCATCAGACTCAGCTGCCTGCTGAGTTGAGCTGCAAGGCTCCTCCAGCAGCTCTTCACCATTTAACCCCTCAGAGGTTCTGTGAGAGGCAGGGTCCTAGCACTGTCAATCACTGGACCCCTTTAAATCCATCCCATTCAGTACCAGGGTACAATTGCTTGTTGAGGCAATGACTCTGTCAGTTGGTGAGGAAGCTGATGAATCCTCTCAAAATTAGCCATTGGAGAAGGTGCCTGTTGAATTCATTGTTGCTTTTTGTTGTTGAAGTTGTACAAGTTCAAGCTGTCAATGCAGTCATTTTTATTAATTGTGAGGTCACAAATCTCTTTGCACTTGTTTCCTTGTACTAAGTGGGAATCCGTCTGCAGATCTTTTCTATTTGCTGTCTTCTTCAGGATGAAGAAGGTTTTTTTTTAAGTAGTCAGTTCAGGTTTCACATGATGCTCAAAACTTCTATGAAGCATAGAAGCTACCACTTACAGATGCCCACTCAAATCCCAGCTCATGCTGGGCAAGTACAAATCAGTTAGAAATTTAAAATGAGACTATTTTAAAATCATTAATAATCTCATTTAATGTATTTTGAAGGAAAAAAAGAAAACCAAGACAAATTGGTTCCTGGAGCCACTCAGACCATTTTATATGTGTGCTTTGTGGTCCATAAGAATCTTAATATTTATCAGTAATGAATATATGACAGCATCCTTGATTCATAAAAGGTGTGCCATAAACGCTAATATCAGCACCGCCAATCAGCTGTTGCACTGGCTTCAGCACAAACTGATGACTTTGGAATCGCTAGCAGGGTTATCTAACATACCACACCACACCCTAGAAGACATTCACCTTTTAAAAATGAGTGGAAGAAATGGGAGACAAACCAACTGTTATCTACACTCAAAAACTGTCATGATCAAATATTAATACACAAATCTCAGAACACACCATGGGAATTAGGATAAGAGAAAATAGAGAAGACTTTTATTTATTTATTTATTTATTTATTTATTTATTTATTTATTTATTTATTTATTTA
>JAHTLZ010000016.1:21919578-21942541 GCA_023846285.1 Phrynocephalus versicolor | reverse complement strand
TTATTTATTTATTTATTTATTTATTTATTTATTTATTTATTTATTTAAACAGCTTATATGTCACCCACTACCAGAAGGTCTCTGGGTGGCTTACAATTCAAAATTAAAATGAACAATTAAAACATTATAATACAATACAATAACATACAATTAAAATATGTTAACATACAATACACTAAAATTGCCAACAGGGCCCACAATCTAAGTTGTATCAGTTAACAAACCTCTGGAACAGGAATGTTTTTACCTGGCTCCAAAATGTCATCAATGTTAGCTCCAGGTGAATCTCACTTGGGAGGGCATTCCATAGGCTAGGGACAACTGCTGAAAAGGCCCTATTCCTACAAGCTATCCCTTTCTCCTCCTTGAGGGATGGACCTTCCCGGAGGGCTCCCTGATTTAATCTTAACTGCAAGGTAGGTTCATATGGAAGGAGGAGGTCCTTCAGGTAACCAATACAGTTGGTGATATTGCCGTTTTGCCAATTGTATCACCACGGAATAGGCTCAAAAATGAGCTCTAAGCCATCTTCGGTCAGACTCACAGTGGTATTTTCTCCCCCTGTGCTCCAGCTGTCTCCCCTGCAGCTTCATCACCCACAGCTGTTTATTCTACAGTCACACTGGTGGGTAGTGACGGAAGGCAGGCGTTGTAGATGAGTTGATGGACACCTGATAAGGGTGTAAGCTGGCCTTCCTCACAGCATTGAAGGCCCAGAGGACTCTGCACTGGGAGGGGGGAAGGGGGGTCCCATGAGCTTTGGTCACCTAGAGATGGGAGACTCAGATAGTTGGGCCTGGAGGGAATTCCTGGATGTTATTTCAGCTCATCTGGTGGTCCATTTGGGGCTATGCCAGCCCCAGATGGATTAGCCTTCTGTCCTATTGTTGCCCCCCCCATAAAAAGTTAATTATGTCGATGGTTATAAAGTGTGGCCCATTTTTAACCCACAAACATGTGTCTTGCCTCTTTTCTCTGAGCTGGGTGGGAAATACATTTGACAGTATACATATTTTATATTGTCATTGCAGTCTAACACAACAATACTGTATTTATGCCATACAAAATAAATAAAATAACCAGTCTCTTTCTGTCTCTCTGTCTCTGTCTCTGTCTCTGTGTCTCTTTCTCTCTGTGTGTGAAATGTGTGAGTGAGTAACTGCGTGAACTCCAAGTTATATGAAAGAAGGAAATTACTCTTTTTGTACTAGAATTCCAAAATTGCTCAACCAGCACAACCACTACACTTTGTGCAACTAATCCTGTAAAATGATGCTCCAAATACATGGAATTGGCATGAAGAAAGGAGTTCTGTGAACTTGGGTACAATGGCAGGATGAATCCCCAAGGGGTTCCCAACTTCAGAATCATAGATGTATCCATTTAATTGATTCTTGCTTTGGCATTGTAGTTTGACTGAAGACTAGGTTATTAATCATCAATAAAATGATTGTTACAATTTTTAGTTGTTAAGATTATGTATCTCAGCAATAAATGTCATTGTTCCTTTTTATACAACTCTCCAAGTTTTAATAAATGGGAAGGACCATATGGACTAATTTTATAATGATCAATAAACACTTTTTATTACTTTTAAATGAAAAGAAAATGAAGACCTGGAATCAAGTGATGAAGAATTGATTTCTGGCAGACAAGCAAAATTGTTTGGTCTATTTTTATAGATGGCATAATTATATCCAAAGCCTATAAACAATGAACATCCACTTCTGTGCTTTTTTTTAAAGCAGCACTTTGGTCACAGAGCCAATCATAAACATGAATGAAATCAAAACATCCCTTCAGTAAATCAAAGGAAATATCAGCAGAGTAACATAAACAACAGAAGAAAACTTGGACTGTTTCCATACCAGTGGCAACATCAAATGCTCCAATTCATAGCAGTGTGTTACCTCTGAATAGTTTATTTACTTTAATGTTAAGGCACTTTTCTTTCCCAGCAGGGATTATATAGATATTTTAAAGCAGCTACATATAGATATTGACCTGTGAGAAGTGTTCAGTCCTGCCAACATATTTCTTTGAATTTTGGCTTCTTATTTTCCTCTAAGTGAGACTGTCCTTTTTGAAATATTAATACCATCTATATGTGTGTGCGCACTGTTGAAATTAGCAGCATAACTGACATTGATTTTAATATTTTTGGATTGCAAAATATTGGGTTGCATTACTGGGAAGAAAACATCTCCAATATGTCTGTGTTGCAAACCCAGATGTGTGTATCTTACTTATTCTTTCCCTTAGAAGCACAGAAGCATAGAATAGTGAAGTTGGAAGGGGCTTATAAGGCCATCAAGCTCACCTCCTGCTCCCTGCAGGAATACAAATAAAAGGCAATCTGCTAGGTGCATGTTCAAATTTCTCTTCAATGCTTCCATGCACCACCTCTTGAGGTAATTGGTTCCATTGCCATACTGCTTGAACAGATATTCTCTCAAGAGCTGTCAACCCTGTCCATAAAACCATAGACCAGTGGTTCTCAACCTGTGGGTCCCCAGATGTTCCTGGACTGCAACTCCCAGAAACCCTTTACAGCACAGTGAGTCATGGAGGCTTCTGGGAGTTGCAGTCCAGGAAAGGTTGAGAACCACTGCCATAGAATAATGCAGTTGGGCCTGTGAGGCCATTGAGTCCAGGCCCCTGCTCAGTGCA
Organism: Phrynocephalus versicolor; assembly: GCA_023846285.1. Classification (NCBI taxonomy): domain Eukaryota; kingdom Metazoa; phylum Chordata; class Lepidosauria; order Squamata; family Agamidae; genus Phrynocephalus; species Phrynocephalus versicolor. The sequence goes on along the minus strand of JAHTLZ010000016.1, from coordinate 21,939,871 downwards.
GGAATCCAAATAAAAGTATATCTGATAGATGGTTGCATAATTTTCTCTTAAATGCCTCCTGCATTGGTGTGCTTACCACCTCCTGAAGTAGTTGGTTCCATTGCCATACTGCTTTAACAGTTAAGAAGGTTTCCACCCACCCACCCCCAATATTCAGCCTAAATCAGGGTTCCCTTGTCTCAAGCTCATTATTAAAGATGGGGAACACCTGGTTCACCAATACTATATGTGAGAAGGATTTTGGAATCCTGGTAGATCATAAGCTGAACATGAGCAAACAGTGTGACGTGGCCTCAAAAAAGGCAAATGGTATTTTAGGCTGCCTTAACAGAATTATAATTTCCAAATCGCATGAGGTGCTCGTCCCCTTCTATTTGGCACCGGTTAGACTTCAACTTGAGTACTGTGTCCAGTTCTGGACACTGTACTTCAAGAAAGGTGCTGACCAGTTGGAAGACATTCAGGGAAGGGCAACAAGGATTGTCAGGGGGCTGGAAACCAAGCCCTGTGAAGAAAGACTGGAAGAACCTTTAAAAATAATAATAATAGTTTTATTGACAATCCACTTAAAATAACACATACCACCTAATAAAACTTGTTATACATATAATAATATATAATACAAAGTAAAACAACAAATTAAACATTCTGAAATTATCCAACAGTTCAATCCATATTCCGATTTACCCAATTTGATTTTTTTAATAAGATTTGTGGTCAGTAGAGGTTGCCATATTTTCAGGAAATAATTATGTTTTATCTCCCCCTAGTTTGAACGCTGCCTAGATGCCCTAAGCGCATCCAATCTCACCTGATTTCAGAAGCTAAGCAGGGTCAGCCCTGGTTAGTACTTGGATGGGAGACCACCAGGGAATACCAGGTGCTCTAGGCGCCTGGAGTAGGAACTGGCAAGCCACTCCAGTGTTCCTGCCAAGAAAACTCCATGGACATGGGGTCACGAAGGGTCGGTCATGACTGTAACGACGCAACACATACACATATAGTTTGAAGCTACTTGTCAGTTTTTTCCTAATTGTGACTTCTCATATTCTGTTTACAAATTTTGTGAATGAGAGATCCTGGGCATATTTCCAATCCCGAGTAATTCCATTCTAGCCAAACCCATGAGAATTGCTATTAACCCCTTATTAGATAGTTTTTCATTCCCCCCAGGAAATAATGAAAATAATAACATTTCATTTGGAACTATTATCTGTTTAGTTAGTTTCTCTGACTAGTTAATTACCTTATTCCAAAATGTTTCTCTTTTTGGGCATGCCAACCACATATGCTCTAAATTACATTTATACTCACAAAGGCCAGATGCACGGGAGTGGTATTAGGAGACAGATATCTAGTCTTGTGTGCTTCCAGACACATTTGGTGGGGCCACTGTAAGATAAAGGAAGCTGGACTAGATGGGCCTTTGACCTGATCCAGCATGGCTCTTCCTATGTTCTTATGCCTCCACGCTCCCAGGAGGACCCTTTGCCAATTAACTAGCCCCAGTCCCTTTAGAGCTTCATAACTAATCCCCCTTTCCCCCAAATCTTTCCCGATTTAAGGGGGCTCCCTAAAATCACTTTGGGAAGATACCCCTGCTACTTTTGAGCCCCAAGGTAAGTAAATTTTGATTTCAATTTTTTAAATTAATTTGTGTGCATGTTTTGTTAAAAAATATGCACTCAAAATTACTTGCATTGGGGCACCAACGTTGCAGGGGTACTTCATAAAGGGATTTTAGGGAACCCCTGAAATTTGGAAACATTTGGGGGTAAGGCGGCTGAGTTATGAAGCTCCAAAGGGGGTGCCCCTAGGCTTGGCTTTTTTTCTGATTCCAATTAGAAAAAAGGCTCCTAGGGGCACCCCCTTTGGAACTTAATAACTTAGCCCCTTACCCCCCAATTTGGAGGGCTTAAAGGGGAGAGTTCAAGGGAGCTATCAAAAAAATGGTGCCCCTTGGACCCTGGGGAGCCCATTTTAAATTAGTAACTAAATCGTTCATTTTTAAAGAAAACAAAACCATTTTGTTACTATCTGAAATGAAACAGGGTCTCTCATTTCGTTAGCTCACGAAACGATTTGTAAGCTACCAAAATGACCAAACAACATTTTGTTTTTGTTAGGGTGTCCATACCTAATTAAAATGTTTATATAATGAGAACAGGATTTCAGCCAATAATTCTTCCTGAGAAAGCCCACTGCTGAGTAATCCAAGTTTAAATAAGTTTACATATAATAAAGCATTTTTAGAAGTGGATATCAGCATGTAAGGAAAGCCAGTGAAAAGTGACCTGGACTAAAGAAAACCCTTCTAGAGTATATACAAACCCAACTCCAACCATCCCAATCACCACAGCTAGGAGATACGATTGATTAGCACTGCAGACCAAGAACATCTGAGACACTATCAATTGGCCATCCTTGAGCTAAGTCTAAAGCTTTCTAAGCCCAAGAAAACCTAGTATGACTGAACACAAAAAAAAATCACTAGAGAATGGTCAGAAAATGTCTTTGTGTGTTTATCTTTACCATGAGTAACTGTGCAAACTTTTATTTATTTATTTATATATTTATTTATTAAATGTTTAATTCACCCACCTGGCCCAAAGGCCATTCAAATTTCAAGGCAATCAATTAAACAAAAAATAGTAAAGCAAAACACAAGCTACTTCCAAAAGTAAAATTAAAATTAATGAACACAAATAAACCATCAATTGTCAAAATAAATCTCAGCATAAATCAGTACTGTTAAAATAGCTTTAGACATCAAACACATTAATATTACTATTGTTGAGAGATCATTCAAGGCTAGATGGCTGTTATTTTAAGATGGATCCAGATAGGCCTGCTTAAAGAGCCTAGTTTTTAATAACCTTGTAAATGTTCCCAAAGAGGAGGCCATGTAGGGGATATGATGTATATAGGTGTGAGGGAAACTTCTCAGAAGGGAAGAGAGGGAGCTCTGCATGCCCAGCTGAGAGGATGGAGAAGCCAGGGCAGAAAGGGGAGTCCAAGAAACAACTGACAGTGTCACCTGTGGAAAGGCTTATGTTACTGAAGGGATACTATGACACCCTCAAAATAATTGAGCAGCAGAAGGAAAGGGAGGAGGAAGAGGACCCGGGTCCGACCAGAAGTAAATAGAAAGACTTGGCAGGAAAAGCTGACCAATCCACTCCGGTGGAGGTGGGGTTCTGGACTTGTAAGAAGGGAGAGAAACGGGAGCTTCCAGAAGGATGGGACTGGGTGTGGATGGAGGATCCCTCGACAGGGAACTGGGAACAAATGATGATGCCCCATAAGGAGGCTGAGAGTTATAGATGCCGGGCTCACAAACAAAAGTGTTCCTATTGGGGAGAGAGAGAGTACAGAGAATACAACCGAAAACGTAAGGAGATCCGTAAAGAGATTGAGCTGGAAGAATGGCTGGCAAATGTCCGGATGGAAGTCGAGACTAGGAAGCTGGACCCCTGAGAGGACTTGACCCAGAGACCCAATTATCCTTTACGTACACCCCAGCTGAGACACCATGGCCCCAGGTCCACTTCGGAAGTTGGGATACAAGTGGGAAAACCCAAACCCTCCGCAAAGGAGATTGGGATACAAGTGGAGGGGCTGAGGCTTTCGGAGGGGGGGGGAGAACAGTGGTGGAGCCAGTTACCCACAAGTGGTGGTGGGGAACTTGATTAAATTCTAGAAACCCCAACTTACGGAGGAAAGAATAATCCATTCACGTCTGATGTTAAAGATGTTGAAACTGTAGTTAGAAGAAAAACTTCGTTTATTGTTGATGAACCCAATAAAAGTTCTCATTCCGAAAGATGCCTTCTTTAAAGTTTGAAGGGTGGGAAGCCTGGGCTAAGACCGAACCCTCACAATTGGGATACACCCACCTTGGGTCCTTTTAAAGAGAGAGGTGGGTAAAATATTTAATAAATGAATAAATAAATAAATAAATAAATAAATAAATAAATAAATAAATAAATGCTCTCCAATTTTTAATTATGTAAAGCATATAATTCCTAAAGCTGTTACAGGGTAGCTTTTACCGTGCAGATAATGTTCATGTGCTTTTTATTTAAAATGATGTGCAGACTTTTCCTCCACGGGAGGACACACCTCTTTCCAAGGGAGTGTTTCAGTCATTTCTCCAAAGCACATGGACCAAAGGCACAATTTCAAAAAAAGGGGCCCCCGTTTCTCATAATTCTGGAAACAGTACAGAGTCTTTTAATAATATTTCTTCTGCTCGTACTTCTCTTGTAACATCTGAATGTAGCCCTTTTCAAAAAAAAAAAAATTCAAATTCTAGCAGAGGTTAAGCAATGACTGAAGAGGGTTACATTTTGATTTCTGACAATTTTTCATTTTAATTTTTACTCAACTAAACAATGAGGCTGAAAGAAGTCAAGGTCCATGTGAACAATCTGAAATGCCATAAAACTCCGAATTCTTTGCCTGTTCGTTTTAATGCAGTCTGTGGCAACAGGATTTCTAAATCCTTGCTTTTTTTTTTTTTTTTTGGAGAAGCGTGTGTGGGTAATGCATCTTGCCTTCACTGGTACACTAAGTCATTTGTCTCTCAGCACTCCAGGAGTTGGGGTTTATTTTTGCTAACTCTGCTAAACCTGTGAAACTGAGACAGCCTGTGTGACTATGAACGGTGTGCTGCTGTATTCGCTGGGATTCTGTTGCTAATGAGAAAGTTGCTGTCACTGCTGCCATCGCAAAGTGCTAAAATGCAGTAAGCAAGACAGGGTATTTGGAACACCCTAAAATGTTATTTTGAGACCACACAAACCCAGGCTTCAAAAAGGGAAGGGGCCCCTGCATGGATGATTTCTCCACAATCTTCTTATAAGAACCAATCCTGCGAAGGAACAGAAAGGATTATTATGCACTTGAAAGTACAGGAAGTGAATTGGGCATCTTTTCATTCGCTTTGATGGGCTTGTGCTATAAGGCTGAAATCCTGTTGCTTAGTGTAGTAAGTTGCCACTAAGGTGGGCTCATTAAATAGCTGGGCATTTGGCAATGGCAACTCAGTTGCCCTCTAAGTCCCAGCCACTGACTGCCATGTCAGTTCAATTTGGATCAGGGATGTTTACCCTTTTGCATCTTATGCCTTCCTAACTGTTGTTTTAGAACCTGGATCCTAACACAAAGCTTAGTTCTTCCAAAAATTCCTATGTTTTTAAAGGCATACTTTTCTGACATAGTTAAGTTTCAAGGGCATAACTATTTCAGTAAGATCCTTACAAAGAAAAATAACAATGTCATTAGAAGTAACACTGAAATATTGTTGCTAAATATAAATGTTATTGCAACGGGAACTGTGAAATCCAAAGATAATAAATTAAAATGTGTGCAAGTGTTATTGAGAATGAACCTTACTTCTCAGAATCAAGGACAAACTAAGGCATAAGCAAAAATAATACTTTCATAGTTGTATCCTATAATTATCTTTAAAACTCTATGTTCCACCAAGGCTAATTTAACATACTACCAAGGTGTTCATTTTCTGTACAACTGAATCAATTTCCCTTTCCATATTTTTTCCAGCTATATGTATCTGAGCAATAAGGTTGGCAAATAAGGGCACGATCATACAATAGATCACATTTTCTACCTTTTGTGACATTTTGGACCATTTGTGGCAGTCATACAATGTACAAGGAATAGCAACTCTGCTGGATCTCAGTGCATGCTCAAGCTGGATCTGTTTGGCCTAGCAGTAGAACCACTGCTTGGGGGGGTGGGTGGAGAACAGTCTCCCTTAAAGTTACCCTTTCCTACGTGATCAGACATGCCCCTTCCTTGGCATCTGATCTCACCTTAACTCCATATTTAAATTACTGTATATTCAGTCACAAAACATCAAAGCATGCTGAATATATAAAACTGAGATGAGGAGAATCACATGCTAGGGCAAATAAGCATCTTTGATTGCTTGGGGGAACATCTGTGCAGAAACATGATAAACCTATTTGTTCTGAGGCAGCCTTAAAAGGGAATTAACGAAATTCCTGAAGAACAAATCTATTATTACAGTTATGCCCATATGGGAGTTTCACGTTTGGAGGCAATGTGTAGGATTTTCCAGGGCTATTGGATTGCCCATTTTTAGAAGTATTATGCAGAACTAGATGAACTTATAGCCTGACACTGCCCGCACCCCCAAACTCTTCTTACTGTTTTTTATCTGACATAAATTCATGTATTTCCCTCAAGTGTTCAGTTACAGCTAAGAATGTACTGAGGATTGAGAAGTTTTGAGTGTTGCTGCTAAAGATATTTTCCAGCTTTCTAAGGAAGTTCCGTAGCTCTCCCTTAAAAAGAGCTGGGCATATTGGAAGTTTGATCATTGAAGCAAGCAGACAAAAAAAAATTTGAAATGTAACAGCATCCTGTGTGAAGCCAAAAATATATAGTGAACCAGCACTGCCCCATTTGTTCCTTGGGGATTAGTCATCATGGCTGCTGTTGAATCAGCTGAAGAATTCAGTGGGAATGAGCCTCAGAGACAGCACTAAGAGATAAAACTGTCCCTTTCTGCTATCTCTCTAAACACCCTTGTCAAACCCTTTTTAACACACCCAAAACTAATTAATTGCAGCTTACAATTATATCCTTTGTTGCTTGCTACTTTCAAGATTTATCTGAACTCTCTTCAAGTCTTTGCTTCTGTACAAGGTTTTCTATCTACCAACTGACTGACCGATCAACCGACCGACCTGCCTGTCTGTCAGGATGTGCAATCTGGTGCCCTCCTAAAGTTTTGGACTTCCAACTCCTGGTGTTCTCAACTCGGCTACTGAGACTGTGGGGAAGTGCTGCGCAAAATATTTGGAAAGCACCAGATTAAGCATGAGCACAACACTGCATTTTGGTAGTAATAAGAGGGAGTTACTGTTGTTCCAAAGTTTCCTCTTGTATGACAAAGGGCAGCAAATCTCTTCTTAGAATCTCAGATACTACAGCAGGGATGAACTTTCCCATCATCTTTGCATCCTATACTGCTTTGGGCATTTGGTTCTTCCTCATAAAGCGGCCTGTATCTGCATTAGAAAGGTACAGGTCATATGAGACCAGCAATTGAACAGTGAGAATGCTATGTGATAACCTGAACTAGTATCTTTTATGGAGGAATTTCCCAGTTAATATTTCCTGAGTTTGGCCTTGTATTATTTTCACTTCTTATAAATATTCTAGAAAATTGTTAAAGATTACTGGAATATTCTTCAGTGTAAACAGTGTACTGTGGGTAATAAAAAAGCAAAGACAAATGGCAATATTTATTGTCTCATTAGGAATAACAATCTATCTACTCATGTACCATAAACCATTTTTCTTTGGCCACTGATCAGAATCAATGCCATTATTGGCAATATATGCATTTACTTGGCTCTGAATTCCAGGATGCTGTCATGTCCAGCTTCCTAATAGTTCAGAAATAATTTGCAGTGAAATGTTGTTTCGGAAAGCTTTTTGATGTTGTGAAATGAAGGAGCTGTTTCTCCCTGACTTTACTGCTGAGTGTTCCGATAGCTCAAGTTGTAGCATTTTAAAAAAACATACATTCATCTGTGAAGATAACCTTGTTTTCTATAATTGTATTAATGTCCTTTTATAGGCTTCTGCACCCATGATTATCATTAATTTCTTATGGAAGCAAATTCTATACTCATTTTGAGATATTTTTTAAAAATATTCCTTTTGACTATCCTACATCTACTAGTAGTAATTTGCATTGCACAACATAATTTCTATTGTGGAGAGAGAGAAAAGAAAGATCCAGCTATTTTTCTCTTCATTTCACAACATAACTTGGTGCAGAATATAACTTTTGCTGTAATCATTCTCCTCCCACACATACTTTTTTATAATAAAGATTCTCCAGGTTCCATTCTTCTTTCTCTTTCTTTATTTTTTCCCAACTCTGTGATTTTGAAAACCAACAGAAATTGTTCATCATGGTTCAGAGGGGAACCCAATAGAAATGTGTTGACAGAAATTATTTGCTGATGTGAGGAAGATTCAGTTGTTGATGTGCGTCCCTAGTAAGCCTAGTGGCCTGGAAACAGGGGTGGTAGGAGCAGGTATCCAGGTGGGACCTAGGACGAGGATGAACCTCACCTGGGGAGGGGTGAGGGTAAAGCCACAGCTGAGGGGGTAATGGCAAGATCCAGGGGGAAGGGAGGAAGAAAGTGGGAGAGTCATTACCTTTATTACAAACAGGGTCAGGGGGCTGGTCTGAAGCTTGAGAAGAGCCACCTATTAACTTCTGTGCCCTGGGAAAGAACTCCTCCAAGACCTCTGTACTGGGAATGGCAGACGTCAAGGAGGCAGAAGTCCAGTGGCGGCGGTCGAGGAGGGGGAAGCACCCCTCTTCTCCCTGTCAAGCCCCTTGTCAAACCACCCAGTAAAGCCAGGCCCAATGAGATCCATCTCAACACAGAAGAGGCACTGGAGGTACAAGCAGTACAAGCAGCTGCTATTCCATTTGGTCTGGAAGTGGGACAAGCAGCTGAGGTGAGAAGACCTTCATTGGCCCTCACTGAGGGGTGCCAGATGGCTGGGGTCAGTACTTGGGAGTTCAACTCCAGCTCTAGATGATGGACAACAAGACCCAACAATGCTTTGGGTCTCTTTCAGGAGAAAGGTGGGGTAAAATAAAATAAATAGTGCTTACAACTAAAGCCCTTGAGCAACAAATGGCCAGTGAAGAAAACTAAGCATTTTTGTGGAGTCTCAGGAGGGGAAACCAGGGCACCTTCCCTCTTGCTTTAATCTGCTTTGCTATCCAACTTATGACCAGTCAACATTAGACATGGGCACAACTAGGCGAAATTGTCGTTTCCATTTTCGGTTATCGTTTCCGTTACGTAACTGAAACGGTAACGACAATTAAGCCGTCAGAACTCGAACTCGAACCGAAAAAAGGAAAATTTGGTCGCGTTTTTCATTGTCGTTTGTGGCATCGCGGCGATCGCGCAATGCAAAGCACAGAAACAGTTTTTAAAAGTTTGTTTAAAAAACCCTGACTCCCAGCCGAAAAAGCAGGCGAAAATATGCCTGCCTGAGGCTTTGCCACCTACCAGAGGGGTGGTTTCTGGGGGGTCCCCGACCTTTCCCCCCTCTTCTCCTGTCCTGGACTGCTTGCACCAGGCTGGGGGGGGGTCATCCTCGTCGTCTCGCCAGTCGCCATGCGGTGGGGGGATCCAAAATGGCGACCGCAATTTTTCTTTAAAAATAGTGGTGAAAAAGCACACCAAATCACCACAGAAACATGTGGAATTTATTTATTTTAAATGCCTGAATTTTAATAGTAGCAGCAGTGGTTTTTTTAGAGCAATAAAGTGTCATATTGATTTTATTTTATTTTATTTTACTTTTTTATTTTTTTAGACCTGCCCATTTGGGCTGGGCATGGGATGGGACCATGCAATTTTTTTTAACCATTCCACCAATGGCATCGCCAGGTTTTTGACTGACACTTCTGGATAAAGGGGGAGGTTGGACTGGGAGTGGGAGGTGTGGATTTATTTTAAATATATATTATATACTACCATTTATTTTCTATTTGCTTGCACACACACACATTTGGGGTGCAAGCCAAGAACAGAACCTTTATCCTATCCTAATATCCTAACTGCCCACTCGCCCGTCCGCCCGCGGCCGCCGCTCACCCACCCACGCCTCCCCCTGCTGCTGTCACCGCCCGCCCATGGCCCCCGCCCCTGCCCCCCACCTGCACCTCCCCCTGCCCCCTGCCCCCTGCCCCGCCCCCCCCACCTAGGGTGCAAAAACACCTAGCACCGGCCCTGATTGCGGGACGCCCCTACGCTCTGGGAAGTCAAATCACGCTAAATCGCGGTGGAAACAACAAACAACAAACGGAAACGACAAATTTTTGAAAATTTTCCCGACAAACGGAAACGACCGAAAACGGACCCGTTCTGACAAACGACAGGTAGGAATTTTTACCTTCATCATCAGAATTGGCCACTAAGTGATGGAGGGAAGTTGTTTAATTATATAGGTTAAACGTCTATCCCACACTGGCTGAGGGAAGTTGTTTAATTAAATAGGTTAAATGTTTTTAGAGCTCAGGTGGCACATGACATATGCTGGTCACACTGGCAGGTAGTGCGGAGTCCAAAAATTGGTGAGTCTGTTTCTAAATGTCATCCTAGCCCATCCAACTTCACGATGTTGCAGCTATTGTGGTTACAGTGTTGTGGGAAGGATGTGTTGGGAATACCCCCAGGCCAAGGGTTACCAATTAATGGAGCTTGGATGCCCAATGGGAATTTTAGACATTTGACCAGCCCCTGATCGCAGCCTTAAAGACTGCACTAATGGGGGGGGGTCATACACTCACCCAGGTAAGGTCACGTGGCAGTTGGGGAGGTCACACATGAGCTCAGTAGCCCAACCATTGTGCCGCACTACCTTAGCCCCCCATGTGGTTTAAAGTTCATAACAGTTTAATAAAGTGTGTCCCAATTATACCCCATCACTCTTGTCTCGTGTCTCATTCTAGTGTGGGAGGGCAAGGAGCAGTCACTTTTTTAAAAAATAAAATAAATAAACACAGTAAATAAGTGAAACCATAGGTACTGATCCTGTGGATATGGCAGTCCTACTGTACTGGGGAGCCATGGCTAGTGGCCAGTAAGTCAAGAGAGGAGGAAGCTGAAAACATTTCAGAACCACTGTCTTTTATATTATATTATATTATATTATAATATAATATAATATTATATAATATTATATGCCTTTGAACAATTACAACTGTGAATAAGATTCTAGCCACTGAGTTTAAGATGCTTTCTGTTCTGTTTCTGCTGAAGTGCCATCTCTGTTATTAAGAAGGGATCAGTGGTTTGTCATTTGTGGTTAACATATACTCATGAAGGTTTTTGTTAACTGCTCTTGATTGTCAACGTGCAGCTGCAAGGGTTGCTACATGCTGTACAGCTATGAACTCACTCAACTAACAATACGTGATCCCACGCTAATACATCTCTGCTTTTCAAGTCAAACATCTATGCAATCAGAAAATAGAGAGTTTCACCAGAAGCATCCCCATGTTATAATTTTGTGCCTTCCTATTCAGAACACATAAAAAAGCAGACTTCACAATCCAAAGTGCTCATATAATGCATTTCACTGTTGGAGTGACTGATGCAGAGTGGGAGACAGGAGGCACACACAATAACGTCGAGAGAAGGGTAAATTTTACTAGACATTTTGTAGAGTAAGGGGAAAAGCTAATATGGGACTGCCAGATTCAGTCATGTGAGGTAAGATTCCTTTAAATATAACTTACCTTGACATTTTATTTCCTGTTCAGTGTTTGGCTCTCTGTTCAGAAAAAAACATGACACTTAGCATAGCTGTGGGCTTCTCCAGAGTTATTTTATGGCTGTCTACATAACGAGCAAGCAGCTCCAAACGGACTAATAACCTGCAGCTCTGCCCCACCACTTACTTCCTATCTGTGATGGGAAGAGCTTTCAGATTCTTCTTGACAATGGTTGGCTCAAGGAAATTATATTTCCTATGTAAAATAGGATCCAAAGATGGATGATGGGTTTTTGCAACTCATTAAAACTTTCTTTCCTCTGGTTAGAACCTATACCATTTTGCCAACTTCCCAGGTTCATTTAAACAAATAAATAAATAATGTTAAAGGGGGCCCTTCTGACAAATTGATTAATAATCCTGAGCCGCTGAAGTTCAGCCAAGTGAGCAATTAAACATTCCAAACAGCAATGAACCTTCAGAGATAATTTATGATAATTTTATGCACAAGAGCTCAGTGGCTTTTTAATTAGATAGAATGTTAGTAGCAGGGATTTCTAACAAGGGAGTGTCAGTGCTCCATACATCACTGAGATTACTTAAACATTTCAAACATGGTTGATGAATGAAGTTTCTTGAGATTGGGGAGATACAGAAGGTGTTCCAGGGTTGAGATTATTCATCATATCAATTATTGAGAGTGGGTGCGCTGACATCCAACTCCCAGCTCATATTTTACAGCCACTGCAAGATTCAGCATTCGAGGAAACGTGAGCTCCTTCTCTTTCTCTGGAGCCTAATTCTGCTGCCCTAGGATGTCACTTCCACTGTTTCTGGGACGCTGATGCAAGGCTATTAGAGATCTGGGGAACTGGAAAAACACATAGGTAGTTATTCCCATATTAAATGGGAAACATAAGTTGACTTATCTCTATTATTCTTCAACAAAGCTCAGGTTGTTATTAAACAAGCTAAACATGGTAGCAATACTGGGGGACACGGATGGGGAATTTTGTGACACTCCCACCTCTTCTATAAACCGGAGATTGTGATACCACCACCTTGTTTCATCCTCCTTAGGATACTGATATAACATCTATGAAATCCTACAAGAAAGCGGAGACTTTCTATGCCACAAAAAAACCCAAGAGAGATAGTCACTAGAAAGGAAGCCAGCATTTTTGAAACATTTAATTATCAGTCACAAAAAGTCACAGGATTGCAATGCTCATATTTTAATTTTCTGATCAGTCAGGGAAGTGATAGGTGTGCTCCTTCATTCAAAGACACATTCCAACATGACCAGACTTCCGGTTCAGCATTTTCCTTTGTATTTTCTGGTGTTTGCTGCAGCTCATAGAAAATCAAGGGAAGAGTGCCAATCGATTTGGAAGTAAAATGAGAGATGATACAACACAAAATGTGGTGATGGGGGAAAGACCTGCTTTGAAATTCAACAGAAAGCAACAGATAAAGTGTACTGTCTGGATTCTGCTAGCTATTTTTATTCTAGCTTCATCTGAGTTTATTTTTTTAATTTAGAACTGGATTTTCTGATTGGAACAGAAAACCTGAGGCAGTGCACAAATAAATAAAATGTATATAAACAGAAATTTAAAACACAGAAGGAAACACTCCACTAACACTACAGATATTCAATACAACATTAAAATATGGCTGCATTCCTGGGCAAACTTGGAATAAATGGAATTAGAACTTAATTCCAATGGAAGAATAGAAATCATTCCAAGTAAATAAATGGACTGTGCTGGAAATCACTACTGACACTAAAGTCTTCACCGTAAGCCTCACACTATTAACAAAATACCTATGCTCAACTCAGGTTAAATTTTTCCTTTGGTGCTATGGGAATATTTTGTGCTGGTTTCTTTTCACATTGTGCCTCAGCCCCATGTGCTGTTGTATTCCTCGACACTTATAACCAGCTGAATGCAGACTGGGCATGCTGCTGGGTAAGAAGCTCAATATTATATATCCATGGAGTTGGCGAATATAAGTGGATTAGTGAATCTGAACTTTAGATGACTTATCCAGAGGGCAACAGCCTATTCTAAAACAAATTCAATACCTTGGATAGCTCCTTGAACATCGGACTAAAATTCTGCACCATGCTACTAACATCAGAGCTACGACATTCCACTGTTGGTGAGATATGTTTACATTTGTTGACAGTGCCGTGTGAAAAGATGAAACCAGAGAGAGAGAGGAGAAAAACACTGTTCAGGTGAAGTGTGAATGATGTAATTATTCACCAAGTTGTCCTTATATGGTACAAAGAACACGCCTGACACATCCCTGTGCAGGGGGTTTATGATCTAGTAATACATGAACAAAAAAAAAGGAAGCAAGGAGAAATGTAATCAACAGTAAACTTGTAGTCTGAATTTCTTACAAGAGGGTAGTATGAAGGGGGGGGGGATTCCAAAGGTTTATCAGAAAGCTGACAAGGAGAATGTTGTGGGTGGTAGGGTTATCAGGTCTTAGGACACTGGCTGGAGTCTCAGGCTATGCTTCATAGTGTCTCTTGGCAGGGAGTGAAATCACAATGGAAGAGCCATCTGTATTCTTATGTGTGGGAAAACTTCAAAGTATGGTGTTATTGGGACACTCATCTCCACTCATTCCTTGATGACTGCCAGGCTGACTGGTTTTACATGGGTGTTGTACTTGTGCAGTGTTAAAGCAGCAAAAAGCCTGGAGTTAGAGAGGGAGAGTTGGTGAACTGTTGGACTCAACACCCCCTGTTTTGAAAACTGCTATTTATTATGTGTGCTGTATGTTAACATGAGGGCAAACTGTGTAGCAACCGGGCTAGTCTATTTTCACCTGAATTCTGGATCCATTCACTTGAGTTCCCCAGATTTTCCCAACCATCTTGTTCAATAGCAGTTGCTTTTTAGAACAGTTTTGAACCTGTTTTGAACCTGCTCCCAACACTTGTCTCTATGATATCACAAGCACCCACCTCCTGGTATCAGTTTTGGCCCAGAATGGGATGGTAATACTAGGCCATCTCTAGGAAGGCAGACAGGCAGTTCTGGGCTTAAGGGGAAATAAAGGGTTTCATCTTTTCACATGGCACTGCCAACAAATGTAATTGTATGTCACCAACAGTGGAATCTTGTAGCTCTGATGTTAGTGGCATGGTGCAGAATTTTAGTCTGATGTTCAAGGACCTTTCCAAGGTACTGAATTTGTTTTAGAATAGGCTGTTGCCCTCTGGATAAGTCATCTAAAGTTCAGATTCACTAATCCACTTATATTCGCCAACTCCATGGATATATAATATTGAGCTTCTTACCCAGCAGCATGCCCAGTCTGCATTCAGCTGGTTATGAGTGTCAAGGAATACAACAGCACATGGGGCTGAGGCACAATGTGAAAAAAAACCAGAGAAAAATTAAAAGTTTTCCAGAGTGTCTTCTTTACATTTTTAGAGGCATATTTATTTTCTCCCATGCCTACTTGTGATCCAGCCTAAAAGTCTGCCTCCAAGAGAAGCACCTGCTCTAATGTCAGACCTCTTACTGTTGCCCTAGCAACAGACATACATGAAAGATCTCATGGAAGATTTTAGTCGCCCTTGTTCTGTGTTATACAATCAGGTAGGCTTGTGCCTGCTGCAAAGATAACCACCCGCTGCAATCAAGTTAGACTGACAATGTTCCCTGACTTTAATAGTCTCCCATTCTACTTTTTAGACAACCTGGTGCAGAATTGTCCTGTATATGTGGCAAGTGTTTCTCTGTGTGTATGGGTCTATCAGCAAATCCTCTATGCATTGATTACAACATTCATATAAACCATAATCCACATTCATCATGCGGCGAATGGGATGTTGCCAATTGCCCTTTGTTGACAAAGGATATATGAAGAGAAAGTGTAATGAAGTTTGGTTATATGACATAACATTCCAGTGCTCTCTCCTGCAAGTGGGAACTCTTCTCTCCATGTTTTTCTCACTGCACAGAGCACTGTGGCTACACTCAATGGTTCTTACCTCCATGCTGAATCACATGGGCAGCCTCAACTGATCATGGAAGCTCTCTCCATCAGAAAGGTGGCATCCTATTATGGAAAGGGCAATAGAGAATAAAGAGGCTAAAGCAATAGGGCGACCAGGGTTACTTTCTTCCTCTCCTCTTGTGTTTATTACACCCAGATCAGAAATACCTGAATGTGGCTTATATGAGTAGGTGTACAGACCTGCCTGTGTCACACATATTGTACACAGGTTGCACATGATGTGTGTTTGTACACATGGAACAGTATGTGTGAATAACAGCGTGGGTATACAGATTGTTCGGTCTGTGCACAAATGAACAGATTGTAGTTGCATTGAGATTTGTGGATGAACATTTATTTTCTTTTCCCCTGTTCTCTCCTCCGCATTGTAAATTTTCATTTTAAACTCGAGCGCTTCGGGTGAAGATACTAGCCAATATCAGTGAGTGGGTGTATAAAAAATTTCTGCTGTAAATTTTAATGTCAGAACACATGGTGAAAATTAAACTTTTATTCAAAGCCTGCATCAAAATTAAAAAAAAAAGGTTTTGTGAGATTTATGGGAAGAACTGGTAAAGTTTAAAGAAGTACCACTGCAAAAGCCTATATAATATTTTTTTTATTTTGCAGGCTTTGAATAAAATTTTGAATTGCACCATGTATTCTGGCAGCTTAAAGACTAGCAAGGTTTATTTCACAGTCTACCTTCATCATATCCCTCTTGATATATTGTGATTTGTTTTTCTTTTTCAGAAGATGACAAATTCTTCCTCTTCATTCCAGGAATGTTTGTATTCTGCAAATCAGTTACATACAGGGGACAAGAATGTGGGGGAGATACCCAATGAATGTGGGGCAGATTCCCTACTCCCCCAGGAGCACATGCACAGTAGTACCTTGTATAAAGGAGTTTATTCGTTCCAAATGAAATTATATTAAGCAAATTTTCCTTTATACACATTTCCTATAGGAATGTATTATAAACAGAATAATCCCTAATTTCGAACATTTTTATGTTGTACAGATTTGCCCCATAGGCGATTATGTTATGCAAATTTCCCCTATCTCCAGAATTTTTTATGTTGTACAGATTTTATGTTATACAAACCATTTGTTATATGAGGGTCCACTGTACATGTTTCTAGATGTGCTTCTTAGTATCCATCCATGAGCAAAGGAAAGCAAAGGAGAAAGCTGTGTCACAATTTAAGAAAAAGTTCAAGGAGATTTGAAATTTTGGCTTCTGTGCACTTATCAGCTACTTTAAAATGTGCTGTATAATTGACACTTTGTTACTTTTAGACTATGGTGTATTTTAATGATCTTACAAAGAAAATGACTTGCTGACACGATCAAGAAACAGATGGTGACCAAAAAAAAATGTATTTAATGTGCCAATCATTCTCTGTGACTTACATGCTATCTAATTTCATTCATGAGTCCAATTCATGAAGACATTCCACTGTTCCTTTTTAATCCTTTTTATTTGATTAAAAAAAACTCAATTCTTTTGTTTGTTTGGTTTTCATTTTAACTGGCACACTCTTTATTGAGAAGTGATATAGTGATAAATTTGGAAGTTTGAGAGCTCATCATGACAGCCTCCACAACCAAGCACCCTTCATTTAAAAGAATCCCAAAGGCAGAAAGCTATATTGGTCCTTATGAACAAATAAAGAACATGTCTTTCATAAAATTAATAGTACTTCCTCGCCTGTTCAAGATCAAGCTACTATCAAATATTTTGCATTAAAACATCTTGAAATTCTATACTGTTCCTGAGAAACTCCATTTCTCTTCTCAGAGGATCGTAATTAAGCTCATGTGTGTGCGTGTGTGTTGTGTTGTTACAGTTGGGACTGACTCTACGTGACTCCATGTCCATGGAGTTTTCTTGGCAGGAGTACTGGAGTGGCTTGCCAGCTCCTACTCCAGGCGCCTACAGCACCTGGTATTCCCTGGTGGTCTCCCATCCAAGTACTAACCAGGGCCGACCCTGCTTAGCTTCCGAAATCAAGTGAGATTGGATGTGCTTAGGGCATCTAGGCAGCTAATTAAGCTCATAGCAATAGAGAAACAGGAAGGGGTGGCAGATGATGTTATAATGCCTGTTACTCAGAAAGTCCCAGGACCTTAAGCTTGACAGCCATGGCTCCACTACATCACTGCTCTGGGGAAGGGTTCTGCATATTCAGTGAGCACTGTCTTGACTGTCACTATACACAATTAGTTCTCTACTTGACTGGAAACTCAAGGTTCTCATTTGTATAGAAATATGGGTTCCTGATTACTACAAAGTGATTATAGGTAGCACATGTACTGAAGGGTGAAGTTTGCCCTCACCTGCCCATGTGTATTCTTCTATAAAACATATGCTTGTCAGAAAGAGGATCTTGAATATAAGCCAGTTATAGAATGAGTATAAAACAGCCATGTGAAAAGAGCTCAGATCAAAAGGGAATGAGAAATATGAAACACATATGAGAACTTGGTACTGAAAGTAAATGGACACAACATGACCAATTTCAGGAGTGGTTTACCTGTCTTTTCTATATGACCTCCCACTATAAAAAGGCTGTTTGCCATTAACAATCCACGGCAGAAAGTAGCCAATGACATCTAACTTGTTCAATGCCAAGCGCCTCTAGTGGTACTCAGAAGATGTGGTTAGCAACAATATTTCTCTGACCATTCCTCTGAAGTCATCCCTGTCTTCTTAAAGACGGGGCTGTATGTCTGACCCATCCTGTACCCTCTGAGCTACCCAGCTGCCCTCAGGTGTATCAGAAGACTGCCCCATTATCACTCTGGAGAAGAATTCAATGGTAATGCAATTTGCTTGCAACTGTGGAATGGGGTAGATGGATGCTATCATGTCTATCTACATGTCAAACATGTTATTATTATTGGACTATCAATATGGTATTTTTAATTTGGAAAGCACTTTGCTCTCTGGTTTGATTTCCTGTTCCAGTAGTGATGGTGATGGTAGCACATGACAAAGAATGGCCTACCCAAAGCATCTTGCTCAACTGTACCAGTGGTGATTTTGACTTCATATACTCTTGCTCCTTGTGACTAATTAGTCCCTTTGCTATCTATTACCAATATGGACATGAAGGGGAGTAAGCCATCAAAAGATTGGCTTTGACTTGTGGAAGTCACCCTGCAAATTGAATTCAAACCCATGTCTTGACTTCCCCTCTCCATCCATCCTTCCCACTGAGTCACCAACAGGTTCATGTTGCTCATGTGCCAGTGAGAATAAGAAGAAGGCGTGTACAGGTCAATGGTCCATGAAACGGCTGGGGGATCTGTACAGGTTCGCCGCAGTGGTTGAACAACTTATGGGCATTTTGCTGATGGGTTTAGAGGTTGATCCAATTGTTGACTCTACATCAGTGTGTTGACCATAACCTGACTTCAGGAGCTTCTTTCACAGTTGAGTCACTGCTACAGAATGAACAACTGAAAGAACAATTACTATATATATGATAATTGCAAATAAATTCCATGTTTTCAGTGTCTTAAATGTACTACCACAATGTTTATTCCAGGGTGGTATTTTATTTTATTTTATTTTATTTTTGTAAGAATAGCTTTCTCCAATTAACTAGCCTGTTGTGTCGGTTGGTATCATGTGTTTCTTTTCATTGTCATTTCTTGGCAAACCTCTTTAGAGAAACACTGTTGGTTTCTTCCTTTAGCAATGAAAGTTATTTATATATATTTTCCCTGTCTGGGCAGCAGCCTCTGTAGATAGCAGTAATCAAGGTTTACACAGGCCCTTGACTTCTATCCAGGCTCCATGGTGTACAAAACAATCATGGCATAGCTTTTCCTCTTTGCTTTACTCATAATGAGTAGCATGGAGGTGTACTCAGATTTAAAATAAAAGGGAACTGGAAGGAAGGAAGGAAGGAAAGAAGCCAGCCAGCATCTCTCGCTCTTAGGGCAGGGGGGTGAGAAATGGGGGGAGGGATGGAGAGAGAGACAGACACAGACACAGACACACACACACACACACACACAGAGAGAGAGAGAGAGAGAGAGAGAGAGAGAGAGAGATCAGGTGTTTGGTTTGATTAGAGAAAAACAGCATCATTGGGAAGGGTGAGATATGGATGAAAGGGGGGGAAAGAAATAAATCAGTACAGCATAAGAGCAGAAAGACAGAGGGGAAAGTGCCATCCAGACACAAATACATTTGCACATATGAAGCTGTTCTAATGAGAGCCAAATTGATTTGACATTCAGTGGCAGTTTCCAGCCAAGAAAAGCAAAGCAGCCTACAAAAGGCCCAGCTCATTGTTTATGGAGTGTCATACTGCATCATCTGTGAGACCAATAACAGTGATGGGAAGACCTTTAAAAGCGGGGGAAATGCAAGGGATGGTTGTGTGGCTACCACGGATGTCAGAACCAATAGACAGCCTGTGAGCCATTTCCTGAGCTGAAATCTCGTTTGTCAGATGCGGTGGGTTCTCTCCACAGATTATTAAAGCATTAAACAGATTTTGTCAATGGCTGGAACTCCCTCAGCCAAAGGAGGCATCTTGAGAAAGCAGGAGTGCAACATCTAAGTCTGTGATAATTCATCAAATCATCTATCTGATAAATCAGTTGCTATTTCTATAACACACCTGCTGAGCATCAACCAAAAAAGACAAGAAAGGGGAGGGGAGGTAACACGATATGTAAAGAACTATGTAAGCGCAGTTATCCCCCCCCCCAGAAAATTGAAGCCGTGAAATAGATATGTGATTCAGAAGTAGTCATCTATTTATATTCCATATAAATGTTAGGTTCACATTGTTATTCAAATTGAAGAAAAAACTTAAATCAGAGGATTGGGTAGATAAAGCATTCCCTTGGAGGTGAAGGGGTGTGTGCATGGATACTCTTGACCGACTACACATACATGATACAGGTTACAGAAAACCAGCTAAAATAT
>JAHTLZ010000016.1:21907175-21919538 GCA_023846285.1 Phrynocephalus versicolor | reverse complement strand
CAAGGGGGCAAGAAGGTAGTGAGCTTGCTGTTGGCTGTGACATTTTGGGAACGGTGGTCCAAATAAGTCATTTCCTCTGATTCTAATGGCGAATTAATACTGGCCATGTCCTCTTTATTTTATTTTTCTCTCCATCCACCAGAGGCAAAGTACATGTGGACATGAAGTCCAGCTAAGCGAGCAGAGACACTAGAGCATCATTCCATTTCCCACAGTGATCAGCCATATGGCTTTGAAATGTCACATGCAAGGCATGAAAACCCAGCAGCATTCTCCTGTGCAATGGGGACATCCAGAAATACAACCTCCAAATAGGAAGGTTAACCATATAAATCATCATTTCTAATAGCCATTGGCTACTTACTTCCATCAATATGTCTGTTAGTTTTTTTTAAAATTTCTCTTGACTTAATTGCCACCACCATATGCTATGGAAGAAAATTCCATAAATTATAATTTACTTCCTGGGACAGAAGCTTCTCATAATTCATAAGAGATCAACATTAGAGAATATATTTTAAAAGTAAATAGCCAGGCCAAGAGTATTTGGGTGCCTGTGCTTCCCAGTTATTTTGTAATACTGTATATTTCATTCCTTATTATGAAATAATAAATATAGATAGCTAAGTCTAGATGTATTTATTGTACATAGACATATTCTTCCAGAATGGCTCACCCACAGGCACAACAGACTCCCCCCTAAAAAACAAATAAACTAGTTTTGTGTTGTTCCTGTCAAACCTTACCATTTCCCTTTGAGAGCTTTCAATGCCAGGGCTTTCAACCCAAATCAGAAGAGAAACCAGGTGTAAATAATTCCCATCTGTAAATAATTTTGTCTAATAAACACCATGACTTTAAAAACCATTAGCCACCTGCATGTGCTCAAGAGGTTGCTTTATTTGTTGACAAAAGTACCCATGAATTCCTGTCAAAAACAAACCAGGAACAGGCACGAAATGAGGAGAACTGTTCTTTTGCAAGGTTTTGTCTGAGGAAAGAAATCAATAGGTTTCATCTGTGTGACACTATAGCAGTAATAATTTCATAGCAGACAGCTTCCACTTCTCTGCAGACACATGGACCTTCTAGTCCTATTTTTGTTTTGTGATTTGTTTTTAATTGTTGCTTTGCATTTGCACTTTTTAGAAAGCAATGATGTGAGCTAATAACAGAGGACAGACTAGTTCAGTTATAACTTCCCCATAATTACCACAAACCGAATGCAAATGAGACTGTAGGGTCTGTTCAATGTACATTTTTGTGCTTGCCAAATCATGTTTGGCAGTGTGGTCAAGCAATAACAGATGCATACTGTGTCTAGGTTTCTTGGGTTTTTCCATAATTAGGGGGACTCTGTATTATAATAAACCATATCCCTTTGGCTGAGAGTCGGATGCAAATTACCCAGTAATTCACTTCCAAGTTTTTGGAAGTACCCCAGAAGACAGGGAAATTGACGAACCATGCCATTTACTCCAGAAAAAGCATGTGAAACTGAAGCCTCAAGTGTAAGTGGCATTTGGTGTGCTCTCATTCCTTTTCCTGTTGGCAAATCAGTAATAACATGTAAGAGTTGACATGTCAGTTCTTAAATAATTCTTTCTTACACATCTCTGTTAAGCTTCTACTGAGTGATCATTACTTTATTTTCCCCTAAGGAAAATATTAGTCTTTTCGCTGGATGATACACAGACACAGACAGACAGAGAGACAGAGAGACAGACAGACAGACAGACAGAAAGGCAGACAGACAGACAGACAGACAGACACACACACACACACAGAGGAGGTGGGAGAGAAAGGAAATAAATCAGCTGCCTTATCCAGTTCCATAAATCAAGCGAATCTTCATTAATGAGTTTAGATTTTTATCATCCAATCGTTTTAGAGAAGTACTTACAACAATTGTAAAACTACTTCGACATAAATTTAAATTAGACATGAAATTATAATGATCCTGAGTTGGATCCTTGCCTATACTTACAGGAGCTGCGTTCACCCTATTTTCAGGAGTTTTCCCTTCTGATCCGAGCCACAGTTCGCCCTGGAGGAGGCTAGAGAGACTCTTCTGAGGCAGGGAAATCCTGACTCTTCCATCAGTGAATGTGCCTACATCTTGAACCCCCGCCACTACAACCCCCCTTGAATTAGGCTGATATTCTAAACACACTGATTATGGAGTAAGACTCATTAAACACATCAGAGTGCACGTGCATAGGACTTCATTGTAAATCACATGCAAGTCTCAACGAGACAATACAACTAGATATTGGAATGTGTGCACTATGATGCTTAAAGAAAGAAAAAGACTGAATAGTAGGTGTTTAGCCAGTTATTTGGTTCACTGCATGGATTGGCTGGTTTGCTCCTAAATATGGCAATCTGATAATATCTTTGCTGGAATGAACAAGCCTGCTCCTAATCTGCACATTTCTGGCCCCTATCAGGGTCTTTAACTGTTTTGGTGTAGTTAGGGCCACTCTGTTTTGGTTTATTTCCAATGTGTGTGATGTCTGGAAACAAACCAAAGATTTCATCTTTTTTATTTGCTAACATTGTGGGGAGCCACTTCACAATATTAGCAAATCAAACGTACCCTTGGCTGCACTGAGGGAGCAAGGAAGTCAACAAAAATATTTAAGGGCGTTTATACACGACCCCTAAGCTCCGCAGCAAAGGGCTGCAAGCTCCAGACCTTAAAAATGTTTCCCCACCAGGTCAGGAGCTAACAGAAAATTAAGTGCGACCCCACCCACCTAAGCGCGACCCAGCGCACCTTTTAAGTACCTGCTCTTAGAAGGTGACAAGTCCTTTATGCGGATCTGCCGGGCTCTCCTCACTTCTTTTTGTTGTTGCTTTTTTGCCTCCCGCCCCTTTAAGAGCAACCAGGAAGTAACTGGAGCTCTGACCGGGGCTCGAAGCAACTTCCACCGGCACCGGAGGTAAGGCTTTCTTATTTTGTCCCTTTTTAAGGCTTTTTTTTCCTCCCTCCCCTCACGCAGACAGAAGCAAGGAAGTGCGGAGTCGTGGGGAGGGAGGAAGAGCAACGAACCCCCAAGATCTCTGGTCTGAATTTAAGGGACCAGCGGATCTTAGGGGTCGTGTAAAAAGGCCCTAAATGTGCATAAGAGAAACTACAGAACAGAAAATGGTCATCAGTCTGCTTCACAATTTATTAATATTTTTATGTTATGAAGGAGAAGCAGAAGGTGTGTTCTTTGCTTTGTTGCAAAGAAGAATTGTGTCTGTGTGTTCTGTGCTGAGTTGGAGCTGACATACAGTGACCCCAATAGGGTTGTCAAGGTAAGAGAGATGTTTAAAGAGTGGTTTCACCAGTTCCACCCCTAGTGAATTTCCAAATTCAAATCCCATTCCCCAGAGTCCTAAACCATCACATTATTCACTACACTGTACTGGGAATCACAGAGGAAATTTCCCACTCCTGGATGTTTCCAGGAATTGCAATGTTCCTTTTTGCTGAAATTATGGGAAGAGGTAGTTGAAGAATGAAGAGTGGGGACAGCCAAGAATATAAAAATAGATGCTGCCACACGTCACCCATTGGATATGCTTCCCATCCTCAGCCTTGCGGAAAGAAGAGCATTTTGCTCTATATAGCCCCCAGATTTGCATCACAGTCCTATGCTGTTCTAATTTGGAAGGACCACCCATTTCTTTGGAGCAGACCTTTTGCAATGAGAAGAACTAGAGAGGAAAAGGTAGTGTAGCCAACTTTCCATTCCCCTTTTTTTGGTTTGTGGAAATACTTTATGCAACTATCAGACTTCCATTCTATCTTATTCCAATCTAAGTACTACACCGAGTCCCTGGAAAAAAATGTATGTTTCCTCTTCATACCTCCCAGCAAGTCATTTGCCTTGTGAGCGCTCCATTTGGCATGGGATGGCATAAAACTTCATGGACAGGAGTGGACAGTGACTCTGAAACTAACAATGATGAACAATTGCTCTCAAAATGAACACTAATGGTGTGACATGTCCATGCCGGTCCTATAAATGTTGTAACAGGTTTTGCTCTGCTCCTCTTAACAGCAGTGCCAAGACAAGACCATTTGCACCGCCTGTTGCTGCCTTGTTTTGTCCCCCAAATTACCACTTTGTCTGGCAAAGCATGGGTTTCTCAGGCTCTGCTTCCATGAGAGCTACTGAGGATCCAAATAAGCTTGCAATTGTGTACAAGTCTAAAAAGGTGGTGGAGATATCACATGCATTTAAACCTTGTGGCCGTCTCTCTCCAGTGACCCCAAAGTCACTAAGACTTCACGTGTGGAATTTTATGGTGCTTGAATAACTGGGACCCAAATAATCGAGAGCTTCATGTCTCATGAACACTATAAGCATGTTGACTTAAATGTATTTATAGTCCTTGCTTTGGACCTTTGTATTCCTCACTTCAAGATCTCAGTGACTTACATGTGAGGAAACGTGGAAGTGAATGCTCTCAACCCCCACTACCTTTTTTACATGGTTTCAGTTCATAAAGCCTGAACAGGGCTGTGGAAGAATGTGTGAATGGTTACTTGATTCATGAAATACTCTGACAGAATAGCACTTCTGAAAGGACTGATTGCCTTCTCCTACAATCTTATTTTCAATGGCATTTCAGTTTTTGGCATATACTCTTGGACATCACATACAATCTAGGTCTCTTAGAGTGCTAAAACAGAAGATCAGCTAATGGTTCTGTAGCCTGTTACAAAACAGATTCTAATTTATGTAAGTTCCTATTGGGTAAACATAATGGTCTACAGGGAAAGATTGCAACCAAGTGGGAGGAACATTTAAATTTAAATGACTCATTGGAGGGCTGGAGTAACATTTGTCGGCAACCTACAGCAATATCAATTAATGAAAGACACGGATGGATTCTCCTTAACTGTAATTCAACGAGGAGGAAAACCCCTTTCCAGAGACCTTTGTCCGGTATAATCCATTTGATCAAATTAAAGTTAAGGCATTTCGCAGGACTAGCCAGCTGCTACTTAATCAATTTTACAAATTGTGATCTGCAACTGCTAATTGGTAAAACATGAAAAGCAGCACGTTTTAACACTGTTTCATTTCTACGTGTTAAGGAGGACAGCAATAATATCACCAATCCTATTACTCCCTCGAAAACAGTCTGCTCTAAATTTAGTCTTTTACCTCATTCTCATCCTTATTCTTAGCGAGCTATCTTTTTTTTTTAAAGTGGGCTAGAATCCTCAGAAAAGAATTTTGCATTTTTGTGCCTCACGATTGATTCAAATGACTAAAAACAGTGTTTGGACTTCAGAGCTGGAAGGGAACTTATAGATCATTAGATTCAGCCCATCTCAACAAGGCAGAATGGGGAAATGGACTCCCAATCTACTGAGCTCTCCATTAGTCAGGATACAACTCTTGTCAATTGATGTTGTGCTCAAACAGTAAAGTCTGTTTGGAGCTTCTCAAAGTTTTCCACCTTGTTCCACTTGTGAGAAGTTTCAGCACAACTAGCCATGTGGCAAATACTTTAAAGTTTTTCAACACTATGTATGTATGTTTATACTGGGCATACTTTAAATACTATATGGGGAGGCATTAGACATGTATAACCCCGGCGCTATAGATTTGTTTAGGTAGTTAAATGTTGCGGCTGGCAAAGTTCCAGAAACTTTATATAGTGGAGGGGCACAGGAGGATTTCATTGTGGTTAATGGAACTTGCCCAGCACGATAGGCCCAGCAAATTAAAAACAATAATAACTGTGTGCTATGAAGTCTTCTGTCTTATGGCAACCCTTTCCAGGGTTCTCCAGGAAGTGAGTACTCATAAGTGGGTTACCGTTCCCTTCTTCTGGGGACACCCTAGGACTATGCACTTTGCTCAGAGCCACACAGGCTGGCTCTAATTCAGAAAGGCACAGTGGGGAATTAAAACTCCCAACTAGGCATGGGCCTTTTGTTTCAGAATGGGTCCAGTTCGGAACCAGTTTAGGTATTTGGCTGTGAAGCTAGAGGTTGGGAGTAGGCATGGACCTTTCATTTTGGAATGGGTCCGGTTCTGAAACGAATCACAGCAGCACAGCTGCTGTTTGGAACTTGGACCCACCCTCCGAAACGAAATCACCCATTGACTTACCTCAACTTATCTCACATGGGACTAAACTCCAACCAGGAAGTAGCCTCCAATGCATCATCATTCCTTCTCCCTGGCACTGGCCAATAAGACAGAGAGGTAGGATGATGCATGACCCTGCACAGCTCCTGATTGGCCAGTGCCAGGGAGAAGGAATAGGAATGTGATTAAAAGTAATGTAAACATAGGGGCACATTAAATTTGGGAACTTCTGGATGGAGAGCAAACATATAGGGAAGAAACACTGAAGTGATAAAAGACCGGATTCCTTCATTTCAAAGATTTTAACAAGTGTTGAATTGTAACTCCCATAATCCCTTGCAATAACATATGTTGTAATGGCTGATGAGAACTGCAGGTCACTAACATCAGCAGGGCCACAAGTTACCCTCCAGTGGTTTAAAGTAAACTATGCTTCTCTAGTCATAAGTGTTCCTGTCAAGAGTGTTTGTGGAGAAAACACCAGCAGCCAACAGTCCTGAAGGTGACAGCTAAGGTGTTCACAGCCTCTTTTATTTAGCCTGGAGGGTAGAAATTCCTCATTTTCACATTTCTTATTTCAACAAGATAAAGATATTAATTTTCCACCCTTAACTTATTGCAACTGTATATGAAACAATGGACAATTTAATATCCATCTGAACTGTCTTGAATCTTTAAGGATAGCTTAGAAAGTAATCTAATTGAATATGCACCACTATATACTTGTATGCTACTATATATACTATATAGTATATGCGTGCGTGCACACATGTGCACAGGCAAACTCACATACAGATAGTAGTTAGCTTTTTGGATGCTTAAAATGTAGCTAAACATTTCAAGTTGAAGAGGGGTTAATTTTAAATTGAGCAGAATCTGATTTGATAGAACCATTTTTTTTAAAAAAAATGTGATTTGATCATTCTTGCATATCAAGGATTGCCCTTCTGCTCTAACAACTGAGCCAAGACTCAGCTCCCAAATAGTATGATGGCTGTGGTTAATTAGATAGTTTGTCTGTGATGGGTTGTTGACACTGAGTTGATTTGTGTTAAATAGTTTTAAGATATTCTGTAAGGCATTAACAAGGAAGTGGAAGCAATGTTCATTCACATTCATGGTATGGCTTCTACCAGTCTTTTTTTCTACCTGTCCATTAACTGAAAGAACTACTTCTTATGTGAGACATGCTCAGATGCTGCCATGCTCTTCCCAGACACTGGATGTAACCTTTCACAAGTAACATCACTAGTAATATGTTACTTTGCAAAGCAATGGTAGTATCACTATATTCTTTTTGTAAAATAAGGAAACAACTGGCACTTACATTGCTTTGTTTAGTGAAATAAGAGATGATTTCTTGATATTTTCAAAACATTTTTTCTGGGGGATAATTCTGATGAGATTTTGATTACTTGGGATTATTTTTGTATTTTCTAAGTGTCCTCCTCCTCCTCTTTGTTGTTGTTGTTGTCAAATTAGAAGATGATATTTTAAAGAAATAATGTTCCAAGATTTCATTGTTTTTGTAACTTTGATTATATGTCGCAAACTGTTTCTCACACAAAGCTTTCTTACATTATAAATCAGTTACAACTATTCAGTTTTTCATGACCTCCTTTGATCATTTTTCCAGCATTCCTTATGAAGAATGTCACCCATCCCATTGCATTGCCTTATCTTGCCATCTCTCTTGGCTGACCTCATTTGTTCTCTACAGTATCATAGCAATCACATGGCCAAGTCTGATTAGCATAGATGTAGCCTTATTCTTTTAACCACTGGAGCTGTAACTAAATAGGATCATCCAGATGATTAATCTAGTAATATTGGTGCTTTGCCAAATTGCCTTCAGTGATGCCATCCTGTAGCAGTTTACATAATGTCATCCCAATAAGTCCTGAACTGCTGCAGTGCCTCATATCATCAGTCCAGGAAAGATAAAGGGAAAACAGATGGTAAAATGATGGTTGAAAAAATGTGTAGTAACTGGTCAATTACTAACCAGAAAAATGTTGTTTATTATAGGTCACCCATGAACACCAGTGAAATAAATAAATAAATAATGAACGAATGAACGAATGAACGAACAAATGAACAAACAAATGAAAGAACAAATGAATATGCTATCAAATCAATTCTGACTTATGGTGACCATTTTCAGGGGTTTCTTGATAAAGAGTACTCAGAAGTGGTTTATCCTTCCCTTCTTGCCCAAGGGAAAGCACATGGGGAATCAAACTCCCAACCTCTTGGGCTCTGCAGCCAGAGACCTACATCACTTAACTACAGTGATCCCTGTTGCTGGGGTTAGGGACCTGACCCGACCCGTGATAACTGAAAATCCGTGATATGCGGGTGCAGGTCAGGTCGGGTGTGGGGGCCCTAACTGGGGGCTCTTGTACTTACCCCCAGCCTGGCGCTGGCCCGAATGGGACTGCGAGGGCCTTCCCAGGCCTTCTAGAGGCCCCTAGGAAGGCCCCTGCAGACCCATTCGGGGCAGCGCCAGTCCTGGGGTAAGTATGGGAGGCCAGAAACAGCCTTTGCCCCTTACCCAAGGGGGGTTTTTCATATAATATGGTCCCACAATATAGCGGGACCACAGTATATGAACCGCGATAGGGCAGGGGACCACTGTATCTAGCCAGCTGTGTGCTACTTTACAGGGTACAGAAAGTGGTCCTCAGTTCCAAAAGGTTTGCAGTCTCGACTGCAACTTAGGAACAGGAATTCATAGAGGAATGATATATGATTCTTTCAGTTGCACACATACTGGTGTCGTAGTTGTGGAGTAACAAAGGAGATGGGAATTTAGGTGGTTCTGGCAATGTTGGTGGAGATAAGAATGAAGAGACATAATACTAATCCTATTAACTAGCTATCTTTGACCCAAAATCTGATAAAAAGAGAATATTACGAGTAGCTTTATTTTACAGTAATACCTGAATAAGAAAAATACAGATGTAGGTTGTATCTCACTGGCAGAAAAAGTGGACAGTGGTAGCAAATTTCAATCATTTCCACTTACTTCTGCAGACATTCATGTCATCCAAAAATTTAGTCCAGAGTTGTGGGGGTCTTGGAGTACATTCTCTCTCTCTCTCTCTCTCTCTCTCTCTCTCTCTCTCTCTCTTTCCCCTCACAGAATATCCTTCATTGAATCTAAAACTTTCTGTAAATGGAAGACGTCCTTTCATTTGTGGAAGACACATTTCTGATCCAAGCCAATATGGCATAATTTGACTTTGTGTGTTGTGTAAAAAAATTGAGTGACAGACATTTCTTTGCTTATGTTACTCATGCAAGAATACCAGCCATTGCTTGTTTTCTATAAACTTTCCATTAAACATGTAATTATTTTTGCAGTCTTCTTTTCCCTTCAAACATGCCAGTTCTGACAGGAAAGGGCATAAACAGGGAAAAGTTGCATTCTTCCTCTTTTTATATAATGACAAGAGCCAGAATAATATCACGATTAAAATATTGGAAGATCTGGGTTCAGGCCTTCACTGAGTCATGAAGCTCACTTAGGCCGTTACTTCACGAGCCGCTCGCTTCGCGGCAAGCCGTCATTTCTGTGCGAACCGATCGCTTCAGTCCGCACGCTCCTCCTTTTTGGCTGCGACGTCACCCCGACCACGCCCCCTTTAGCGTGCTCCAACCGGGGTGAGTGATTCCCCTGGCGGAGGACGGGAATCTTTTCGCTTCGCATCTCGCTTTGCTCCCAACGTCACGTGTGGTCTCGGTTTTTGGCTTTTATTTCAAGTTTTTTTAAAAAATATTCAAACAGGGATATCGATGCATCGCTATATTGTTTCATCGCTTTGCGCTGTTACTTCCTCGCTTGAGTAGCAGCGGCGGCGGCGGCGGTGGTGGCGGCGGCGGCGGCGGGCGCAGGAGGAGCCGCTGCTGCCTCGCCCGGCCAGAGCAGGGCACCCGGGGCAGGCAGCGTGCAAGCGGTGGAGGGCGGGCGACTGTGCCATGCGGGGCTCCCCCCGAGTAGCGGCAGCGGCGGCGGCGGGGGCTGCCAATGATGCCAAGAAACAAAACACAGGATCGTACAGTAACCACGCTCTGTCGTGAATGACAGCCAAGCATTGATGCATCGATATGCCGAGTAAATTTTTTTAAAAAAATAAAAGGAGAGTGGAACCGGACGTTGCAAATCAGCTTTCTAATGCGAAGGGAGCAGGTGAGGTAGTAATCGATTCGGTCCCAAAAATGCCCCACGTGAGTACAGAGAAACAGGGGTGGGAGCGAAGGGAGACCACGTGACCACCACGTGATCGCCTCCGAATTCAAATCGAAGGCAAGGTCAATTCGAAGCGAGGCACCTCGTGAAGTAACGGCCTTAGGCTGGTAGTGGTATCTAAGAATAAAGAGGGGGAAATCACTATGCAGATGTCAAGATAATAAATTGGGGGGGGGAGGTGAGCAGTTTAGACTATCTTAAACTCGCTGGAAAAGCAGAAAATAAATGTAAATAGGAAATGAAATAAGTTTGTGGGGGAACTCTGAAAAGTTTGAACAATTTAAAAAATAAGCTGTGATCTGTCTGAAATCCTATTGGGGAGTTTCCTACCTATTCTCCATCTTCTATTCCTTCAGTCATCTTTAGCAGCTCCACTTTCTTTCCAAACCTATTTCCATAATATCTCTGTCCATGATTCATCCCCATTTCCCTCCTTAATTCACCATTTCCTCCCTTCCTCCATGTTGGATTTTGATTTGCTTATTGTTTCCACTCTTTTCTCAACTCCATTCTCCACAAGTTGATGACAATTCTCCTTCAACACATGGATATGTTGTCTGAACTGAGAGAGGTTTCATTTTTTAAAAAAAAAATGTTTTTATAATTTGTATGTAGGAATAACACTTGCATATGAGCCTTTCTGGGTTAAAAGGGATGTCAATCATCATGCTGAGAATATAAACAGATTGCCAGCGTGGGTTGAAAAGGAATTTTCCCCCACAGATTTCTACAAGTTAGAGAGTAAATTGACCAGTTAGGTCAAACCTGTTCCTTTACCTTCCAAAATGAGATTCTCTCTTCCAGTTCAATCCAGTTTGAGGAAAAAGTAAAATCAAAACAAAATTTAAAAAGCAAACAGGGAGCCACTCTTTGCTAGAAAAGTCTATTTCTTAAATTTATACTATTTCATGCTATTTTATCATGAAGGTTTTACCCTTCATTTATCTCCTAAATCAGCTCTCTCTCTATTTTTATAAAGGAGATCAGCATACACGTATGGCACACTCTACCCCTTTGTGTCAATATGTTTTATTAAACAAGAATGGTACAGTCCTATAACTTCTGTTATGACTTCAGTGGGGAAACATTAGTGGGCATAGCCAAAGGGCATAAAAGAGCAGAAATAATAAATATGTAATTACAGAATTTAGTAACTAAACCTAGTAGAAGACTGCCTTGTCGAGTTACACCCTTAATGACAAAGTACAGCTAACCCCTTATGTGTCACATAATATTCTAGAATCATAGAGTCACAGAATCATAGAGTTGGAAGAGACATCAAGGGCTATCCAGTCCAACTCCCTGCCATGCAGGAACCCCCATCACAGTACAGCAGTACCTCGACTTAAGAGCAGAAAACTGTTGGCATTTTAACTGCTACCTTACAAATTTTAGATATGGTCTCTTCAACTTGCATTTTTTTATTTTTTAACTTATTTTTTTCAATTTTTTAGATAGATACCCCGACTTAAAGAGTAGTTCGACTTAAGAGCATGCATTCAGGTTGGATTAAATTCATAAGTCGGGGTACCACGGTATTTCCAACTAGACATGGGCACGACTTAGCGGAATTCCCGTTTCCGTTTCCGTTACTCGTTTCCGTTACGGAACGGAAACGGTAACGGGAATTACTCCACCAGAACTCGAACTCGAACCGACTAAAGAATAATTGGGTCTGATTTGTCGTTGTCGTTCCTGGCATCGTGGCGATCCCGCGATGCCAAGCGGCACAGAAAAAAAGTTTTTAAAAGTTAAAAAAATACCCGATTCCCGGCCAAAAAGCAGGTGAAAATATGCCTGCCTGAGTGAGTGCACCTACCAGAGGGGTGGTTTCTGGGGGCGGTCCCCGGCCTCCCCCCTCTCCTCCTGTCCCTCCTGGGCTGCGCTGGGGGCGGGCATTCTTGTCATCCCGCCAAAGTCGCCGCCTCGCCACCTCGCCGCCGCCATTCAAGCGGCACAGAAAAAAAAGTTTTTTAAAGTAAAAAAAAACCCCGATTCCCAGCCCAA
>JAHTLZ010000016.1:21886255-21907165 GCA_023846285.1 Phrynocephalus versicolor | reverse complement strand
GGGGTGGTTTCGGGGGGGGGGTCCCCGGCCTCCCCCCTCTCCTCCTGTCCCTCCTGGGCTGCGCTGGGGGCGGGCATCCTTGTCGTCCCGCCAAAGTCGCCGGCTCGACGCCGCCCGCCATTCAAGCAGCACAGAAAAAAAAGTTTTTTAAAGTAAAAAAAAACCCGATTCCCGGCCCAAAAAGCAGGCAAAAATATGCCTGCCTGAGAGTGCACCTACCAGAGGGGTGGTTTCAGGGGGGTCCCCGGCCTCCCCCCTCTCCTGTCCTGGGCTGCTCTGGTGGGGACTCGCAAGCAACAAGCCGGACTCGCCATGCCATGCGGTGCAGGCGGGGGATCGAAAATGGGGCGGCGACCGCAATCTTTTTTTTAAAATCGTTGTCGAAAAACACACAAGCACCACACAGAAACATGCGAAAATTGCTATTTTAAAACTGCCAGAATTTTTACAGTAGCAGTGGGTTTTTCTTGCAACAAAATGTCTCCTCTGTCCTCTCTCCATTGATTTTATTTTATTTTATTTTATTTTATTTTTTTACACCTGCGCAATGATGGGCATGCCATGGGAGTGGACCATGCACATTTTTGGAGCCATTCCACCAATCGCATGGCCACTTGGCCAGGTCTTGACCACAGAGACTTCTGGGATGTGCCAATCGGGCATAAAAAGCCCA
The DNA here is from genome assembly GCA_023846285.1 of Phrynocephalus versicolor. Classification (NCBI taxonomy): domain Eukaryota; kingdom Metazoa; phylum Chordata; class Lepidosauria; order Squamata; family Agamidae; genus Phrynocephalus; species Phrynocephalus versicolor. The sequence continues at coordinate 21,906,492 of JAHTLZ010000016.1, read as the reverse complement.
CTAACCCTAGCCCGAACCCTAACCCTAACCCTAACCCTAACCCATACGCCAGTACACTGTCCTTCTAAGTGGGTCAGAGAGGCACCCAGAGGTGCACCCCAATACTCACCCTAACCTTACCTGTAACCCTAAGCCTAGCCCTTGCGCTAACCCTAACCCTAAAGCCAGATCTGTGTACTCGCATTGCACTACACGCAAGTACGTTTCCCTTCTTAGTGAGACACAGTGAGAGCCCGCATTCTCTCTCACTGACTGATGCAGGGAAGGCATCCCCAAGAGGGGTGCCTCTGCCAGTCCACTAACCAAGTCTGCAACTGGTATGCATATCCAATTGGCTATGCATGCCATTTTGTAGCGGGTGAGGAGAGGAGGCACCCATGGGTCCTCCAGGAGCCCGCTTTCCCTTCATAGCGGGCCAGAGGAGGCACCCACCCCACAGAGGTGCCTCCAGGAGCCCGCTACCCCCCCAAACCAGTACTAACGACAGACGAAAAAACGACGAACGAAACGACAAATTTTTGAAAAATTTCGTGACAAACGGAAACAACCCGAAACGGACCCGTCCCGAAAAACGACAACTCGGAAAAAAAAATCCTGGTCATGCCCATCTCTAATTATACATCTAAGTCTGTCCCAGTTCATAAGGCGACGATTTAAAAGGTGGCAACATTACCAAGTGAATCCTGTGAAGATTAATAAGTTGGTTCCCTACACTTCACATTTTCATCATAATTACACGTTTATAAGGGAGGTGTCATCACAATGATGATGATGATGATGATGATGATGATGATGATGACGACAACGACAACAACAACAACAACAACAACAACAACATTTTCATGGTGTGAGAACAGAAACAACAGGCTTATAGTGACTAACATAACTGTTGCCCAGAGTCCTTCAAGACTATCTAGGTTTTATTTGGGTTATTTATTCATTTGTATAATATCCTGCCTTCATCCTAGCACTGGGACAGAAGCTGGTAAAAAAGAAAAGAGGTGCAGGTGAAAATAAAACAAAACAACTTAGAAACTTATCCAGTAAAAACATAATGAAGCAAATGACATTGAAATTATTAAAATTGAATTAAAATATAATTTAGATAGACATATGTCTCAGCAGCTTGTTGAAAGATTCCTACATGTCACATCAGACCCCACCAAATCAGATCACAATAGGTTCTAGGTCAGTTCTTGACAGAATAGTAACATTAAAAGGGGTTATTTATTTTAGACATAAAAGACAGGTTCTGAAATAGCTACTGTAAATATTCTAACAAGGCATATTTTTGTATTTTCCTATTTTCTATAGCCTTTGTAGATCAGAGTAAACACAATAAATTAATCATGAAAAGCAATTGCTGCAGAGTAGAAGGTTCTTGAAACAGCATCTTCTGTCATTCTTGAACATTATTTATTATTGTCAGGGACTTGTCACTCACCTAATTAGGTTTCTTTGATACCTTGAGATTCAGGAACCCAAACCAGCCATAGTCTACCTGTTTGCTGCACTTGATGGGGAGGAGAAATTACATCTGTTATCTGGTGTCTGAACATCAAGTAAACAAGAATGGACAGGCACCTGGGAATTTGGAGGATGAAATACAAGCAGGGAAATCATAGGATCAGAAAAAGGAAACAAAAAACTGAGGTTTGAAAGTTTTTCTTACTAAGATGGGGAAGGAAACAACTGTTTTCTTGCAACATTAAATGCTAATTAAAAATAAGAAACTATTTATTAAACTAGTCTGAACTATGTGTGTGTGTTGCATCATTATAGTCGTGACCAACTCTCTGTGACCCCATGTCCATGGAGTTTTCTTGGCAGGAACACTGGAGTGGCTTGCCAGTTCCTACTCCAGGCGCCTACAGCACCTGGTATTCCCTTGTGGTCTCCCATCCAAGTACTAACCAGGGCCGACCCTGCTTAGCTTCTGAAATCAGGCGAGGTCGGATGTGCGTAGGGCATCTAGGCAGCTGAACTAGTAAACTATAAAATAGAGGCCTCACCACTAACCTTCCTCAAACTGACGAAGCTGCTTGGCTGAGCAGCAAAATGTTTCAGTCTCTCAAGAAAAGAAACTCAGTTGCCATGACTCAACTTCCAGATAAACTCACCTGGATAATTGAGAATCTTCACATATTTATTAAACTAGGTGTTCCTAGTTCAGTTTGAACTCATGTCCCAATGCTTGATATCTTCTGTTGAAGCTTTGGTCAGGGTTCCATTTTATGCGAAAGCTAGGTCAACAGCACTCTACCACAAACAAGTTTCAGCCTCTGGAATTGCACATAGCCCAGAGAAGGAATTTCAGTCTCTGGACTGATTCCAGACACATAAGCCAGCCACAGGATCATTCTGGATAGAAAAAAAGGTTTATTGTTCCATCTCAGCCTTGCAGGAGCACAGAAGCCTACATCCAACCTTACATTAAAAATCAATAATTATGTACCATCAAGTTGGTTTTGACTGATGGTGACTCTTACCATGATTGTCTGTGTATGACAGATTCAGAAGGAGTTTATTAGTCTTTCCTCCTCACAGCGTTGTCGATGCAGCTTGTCCAAGGACACTTGGGATGTCTGTTCTCTGGGCCACACAGTGGAGATTGGAGCTCCTAGTCTTTTCCCATCTCCATTCCCTGCCAGTTTCTCCATGCTCCCAAACTCTCTGTTAGTAGAATTAAAACCACAGTCAGTGCAGTCCTGCTAGATTATACTGTTGTGCAAACCAAGTTGCACAAGCAGAGGCATAACCACTGGGGCAACGCTATTAGGGACAATCCTTACATGGTACTCACTTTGAAAAGGCACACCTGTTAACCAAAATGTTCTTCTACTAGCTCACTGACATCCTCGGAGAAAGATAAGAGCGAGGAAATGTTACTTTTTCGATAGCACATCTCAGAATCCCTTAGGCCATGCTGACTTGGGAATTCTAACAACTGTTGTCCAAAAAAAGGTACTTTCCTCATCGTTTCACCAACAATGGGCTCCTTAGTTTTGGAATGTTCTTGGAGATTTCATCAGTCTTCAATCTTGACTTCTGAGCTGCTGCTGCTGCTGCTGCTGCTGCTGCTCCTCCTCCTCCTCCTCCTCAACAACAACAACAACAACAACAACAATGCAGGACAGTATATCCTTCATGACAGTCCTGGCTACTTGTTTGTCCCACAGTTTCTATTATCTGGCTCAGTTCAGATTGCAGTCCATGGCCCAGTTTGATACAGTTCCAGTGCTGTCAAGCTTTCCGCTCTTGGATGTAACAGAAAAATAGTATGTTGCATGTCTGTCACAAACACCATCATGTCTCTGCATTTTGGGAGGTGTAATCACATTCAACTGCATCATAGATTACATTTTGGTGTTTAGGGTTTGGAAGGCTTAGTGTGTACTTTCTATACAGATGGTGGTTACATACCTTTATCAACTTTGTGCATTCACAGGGCCTCATTTTTTGCAATGATAACTCTGTTACCGAAAATATACTTCAAGCTGGCATATAAGTTCTGGAAAGAATGTGCCAGTTCTGTCAAGGCCAGAAAAAATTATGACCTAGTTCCAGGAAGAAAACCAATTGCTGAAATATCATTTCAAACAGGAGGTTCCAACTCACTGCAAATAACATGAAATGCTTCCCACTCTTTTTTCCCTTCAAAGTGAGACAAAATATTTTCAGTAGTCTAGTCAAACAAATGTAGACTGAAGCCTGTAGCTTTTGAGCCAAAAACTGTGGCTCAGCAGGTGGCCAAACAGGGACAAATACTTTAATCAAAACCTCCCCCTCCCCAATCTTAATCAGCAGGAAGGTCATTCTATGTTAATATGCTGATGACTGCAACAGTCACTCTGACGTCTCCCACCCCAACAAAAGGGTGTGAACAAATACACTTTCATAGAACAATATCTCATCCTACACATGCTTTTGTTCTTTCAGACTCTGGAGCAATTCTACCAGATTTTATGAGGGTGAGATTAGGGGTAGGGCCCTATGCAGTTGTTCACAGAAGCAGCAGTGTGTCTGGAAAGGAGAATATACACTTTATTCATGAGTAAAATCACATATTTTGCAAGGTTCTTGCTCATATTTTGAGTATATAGCTGAACAGTAACCTCTCAAGCATGACTAATGTGGGCGAAAGTCTCAAGGATATTGAAATGTAGTTTAATGTATAAGAATGCCAACATATTTTACCCATGAAATATTTGTATGGTATTCATTGGTATTCCTTGGTAACTAACTCTTCAATAAAAATAAAAATATACATCTGTACATTGCATTTATTAGTTTACTTTTTTATTTACAATCTGATTTGAGGGGTAATATTTGTTTGTTTAATCACACATAATAGCCATGCTTATTTCAGTTCTGCTTACTAGAGATGGGCACGAATAAAAAAAATGGCATTTCGTTTGTCGTTTGTCATTTGGAGGGTCCGTTTCGTTTCGTTTCCATTTTTTGCGAATTTTTGCAAAAAAATTATTTTCATTTTCATTCATTTCATTACTGTTTTGTTACCATTTATTTCAATTATTTGTGATTTTTTTAGGATTTTAAGCAATTCACTCATACTGCAGTAACGGAAACGAAACGCACGACAAAATTTCCGGTGTTTCTGTTCGTTTTGTTTCATTTTAGAGACAAAATTCATTTGTCATTTCGTTATGTAACAAAACAAAAAAACGAAAACAGAAACGAAAAATTGTTCGTTTCATGCCCATCTCTACTGCTTACATCAGTATTTACTAATGTATTTGTATTATACCTTACTAAAGAGCCCCTGAGGAAGACTATACAAGTTCTTCCTCACCAAAACTCATCAGGATCCTTATATACAATGGAACACATATTCAATTTCCTTTAGATGTTGTCCTTCCTTTACTACTGGGTTAGCAGCTTTCTTTCCATATGGATTCCATAGGATGTTTCCAGCTTCCTCAGTTTCTAGTGTGAACTTGAGCAAAACTGAGGAATATACAATCCCTCAACTATGGACTAGAATTTGACTTTAACTCTTCAGTGAAGCCAATAATGAAGATTGATGAGATCTTAGTCTAGAAGTGATGGCAACCCTTTTAGAGACCGAATGCCGAAACTGTGATTCACAGCCCACTAATTTTTTTCACTAAGTGCCCATACAGCAATTTAACCTCAACACAGATGGCTGTGAAGGGGCGATGTTGGGTGTCCAAAGAAAGGCTCCAAGTGCCACCTTTGGCACCCATGCCATAGGTTTGCCAACAATGGTCTAGAATATCTGGAGGGGACATATTCCTTTTTACTCTGATTTAGAATAACAATATACTGACAAGAAAAATGAAATGAGGAACGGGGGTGTCTCAAAATATTAGCAAGAACCTTGCAAAAATTGTGCTCTTGCTTATGATTAAAGTGTATGTTCTCCTAGGATGAGACAATACTGAATACTGAAGCTGAAAAAAAAACCACTGGAACAAATCTAAAGGATAAATGATCTTGAATAAATCCTCAGTTTCTTTGCTGAATGTGGGCAGTTTTAGCTGTGGACTAATTTTGGAGACAGTTGTTCTGGAAGAAGGAGATCACCTCACATATTAATTCATGGAGGTGTTTTCAATGACTTCAAGGTTTTCAAAGTGTACCTCACAGCTTTTATTGCTCATCCGACCTCGGGCCTTACTGTATATACTCCAACACTTGCTTTTCAGAAGTGTTTATTGGTACCATAAACATTAGTTTGTAAGGTCAGAGTTAGAAAGCATTTCTTGTGAAGACACTGAGGCTAATACCTCTTCTAAACATTTGTGCTGGATTTAGAGCAGGCCAGATTTTAGAAATTGCATTTGTATTCTTGACTTGACTGGAAAACCATTCGGCTTGCAAGACTGTGTGTCTGGACTTGTGCTGTTCATTTTATTTGAGCACAAGCTCTGTCCAGTAAAGGCACTGCTGAAATGATTAAAGATAAGTTAAGATAGCAACTTTAAGAGGATCAATGTGTCAGTGGAATACAGGCTGACACAAAGAAAAAGAAAGGGCAAAAAATTAAAGATGTCACATAATCTAAAACCTGTGTAGAAATATGGCCATCAGTTATCAGACGCTTTTCCATGCATTAACTGATGGCATCATTAGTGATAACTGCAATACAAAAACAAATAATTGCAATTTTTAAAAGCATACTTCATTCAGTCCAGACATTTCCTTGGGAATAAAAGACTGGTAGCTGAGGCTTCAGGGAAATGTTGGCAGTGGAAAAACTAACCTACACCAGATGGCAGAGGCCAAAGAAATAGTATAAAATATGGCTGCCGTTCTTACAGTTCTCAGATGAGCAAGACCCCAACCACAGAAAACCTGTGAAAGTGGCAAACCTTTTCTTTTGCTTACATTTCCCTTTGCTACTGAGCAAACCTGAGAGGTATTGTATCATCACATATCAAGAAAATAATATGCCAGGCTGTTGGAACAGGTGGAAAATGTTTATTTGTAACAACACTCTAAGCTAAAGGCAGAATGAAATACACGGCTGCAGATCAACATGGATGCATTTGCTAACGTATGAGCATACAAAGCCTAGTTGGTGCAGAAGACAATGGACGTTGACAAGTGCAGAATGGCAGCTGATCTGAATTTATTTATTTATTTCTTTATTTCTTTATTTCTTTATTTATTTTGCCAATGATGTTTCCATACTGCATAAATCCTAAATACGTGGTTATAGAAACGAATTGCAAATCTAACAGAGTTTTGAAATGATGAGAAAAATGTTAGGAAAAACAAAATGTAGGCTGTGCAACTTCCTTACATTTTGGAGAAGAACACTGAACCCTTCATTATTTTCCCCTTATTTGAAGAAGGAAGATTGCTTGAATAGAAAAGAGAGGCCTTTTCATAAATCTGTGGTTAAACCGACAACTCAAAAGTAATTACCATAAAGATGGTTTAAATCAAATATCTCCTGGTCCACAGAATCCAGACCAGGCTCTTTTCTGATTTTACTTAATTGGAGGATTTCCAATTAGAAAACAATTTGCAGTCATTTAATAGTGTTGTTATTATTTTGTTCACTACTATTCCATCCTTTCCTCTCTCCTCCCCCCCCCCCCGAAGAAACATGGTGCAAATAGGGGTGTGAATGCAAAAGGCCCGTTTTCTGGTTAAAGTCAGCATTAGCATTTCATTTCTTATTGCTAGGCAACGCTCAGTGATGCAAATTCATCACTTCTGTGTAGTGCAACTTTCGAGTTCACCTCCAACTGTAAAACTGTAGCCTGCTATCTATTAGATGCCACCATGGTTGGATCCCATCCCAGGAAAGATGTGACTTTTATTGGCAGAGGAAGAGCCACTGGCACTGGGCACCAGCTTTGTAAATTTTAAGACTGGCAAATCATGGATTCTTAAATACAACCTTTTTTGAATGTACTCTTTTATCAGCTTTGGATTTGTGAATTTGCTTCTTGATTGCCTTTTAGATAGCTCTGAGAAATGTAGCAGGCCGGGAGGCAAACTTCCAAACAAAGGAATAACATAAAAACAAGCCAGTTCCCTATCCCTTGCAATCCTTCCCCATTCAGGTTTAATATACCTTTCATTACCAGAAACCACAAGCATTAGTGGTAGAGAAAGGGAATAAGCAGAATGCAGCTTCCCTTTTGCCTCTAGAAAAGCATATACTAAAGGCAGCTAGCCCATATAATGGTTTGTTTCATCAACAACCTCCTGTCATGGAAGAATCTGGTAGCCGTTTTCAGGAGTGAAAGCGAGCCACATTATTCGGCTTTTCTGAGAGAAAAAGGTTAGAACAAAGTTTTAATTAAAATACAGTTTTGCTCTGCAAAAGTGAATTAAATGTGCATCTCAAGAATATGAATGTGGGACTAAAGTCCTGGGTAAAAATCTTTACTTAGCTGTGATGACTCTCAAGTGGCCTGGGATGTCTCCTTTCTTCTCTTCCTAATGTGTCTCTGCAGGGAAAGAATAAGGCAAATACCAACTGGATATTTGTTCTGACAGGGGGAAAAAAATCCCTCTCAGCTGATCCAGGAAGAAGTACCGTAACTTCCCTCCTCACAAAGCACTTGCAATAAAACTTGCTCTCTTTCTCTCACTCACACTGCAACTTCGGGAAAAGAATTTGGTGAGAATTCTATCAGTGTCCATATATGATTAATTTGACTTGCTGTGGTTAATGTGTAGCCTGCATACTGTAATTAAAACTGTAAACCTCCCAGAGACTACTTGAAGTGGTATGGGGCAGTATATAAGCAGACCACTTTGCTTTTAACTGACAGTTCCATGCCTGCTCATGTGCCAAACTTCATAACCAAAATGTGCCTCAGCACCTTCTCAATTAGCTACAATTAACAGCCACATGTCATGCAAACCGTATGCAAACACTAGTAGGATTCTGGCTACTGAGAGCATACATGGACTGGGTGTAGCAGTGGTGGCCAAACTTTGGCCCTCCAGATGTTTTGGATCACAGTTCCCAGAATTCCAAGCCTGTGTTTTCAATGACAAGGACTGTGGGATTTGTGGTCTAAAGCATCTGGAGGGCCGAAGTGGCTGTAAGGGAATTCTCTTTTGCTGTAATGGATGCACCTCTCTTTAGGGCAAGCTCCCAAATGGATCCTGGCCTACTATGAATGGATTAAAAGGAGGACTAATAGAAGTTGGCACATGAGGGTAAAGTATTCTGCATGTTATGTAAACAACTAAAATAACTGAAGAACAAGCTGTATGTCTGGCAAACACACTGGCATTTTTACCCTATTTATACCTTTGATTAAAAAGCCATTGACCTGAATTCCATTGTTGTTACCCTAACAAAATGGCTTTCTTCAATTGAACAACAGCCTCCTTTTAGCAGCCCTCCCCATATATAACACTTTTAAGTTCTATGGGGCTATTTGTTTACTTAGATATCTATTGACGAATTTACAAACACAATTTGACAAAAACAAGTCTCTTATTCACAGGCGGCACAAGCAGTTATAACAACCACCAAATGCTAAAGTTTCTGCACTCAAGTCCTCAGTGGGAGTACCAATACATAGGTGGCTTGCAGAACTGCAAATCTCAAGTGTCATTTGAATTTCAAACTCAGACAAAAACCCAAGATATCTTCCTCAGCTGGGTTTGGCATCCATAACACAGAAATGGCTCCCCATGCCAAGTTTTCAGAACCCTGGAACAAGTTGGCAAGGATCTTAGCAACAGCAGCTCTGGCTTCCTAAGCATATTAGAATTCCACTACAGCATCATTGGATCTAAGGCAATATAGTGATTATTGTTCTACATTAGCCAAGATAGCACAATCTTGTTAATGTTGAGCGTTTTCATATACATGGTTCAAATCTTAACTTACAAATGTTTTTCTCTTCAAACAACTACCAGATTAAGCATCAGCATAAACAGTGTGACTGAGAGTCACAGTTTTCAGTGAGACAGCCATGTTAATCTACCTCAGCAGAAGCAAAAACAACCAAAATTGAAATATTTAAGATTAATTTAGAAATTTATTTCGCTCTGAGCTTTCATGACTCACAGTCTACTTCTTCAGCTATATAGATTTAGAGATAATTTTATTTATTTTATTTATTTATTTATTTATTTATTTATTTATTTGTTTGTTTGTTTGTTTGTTTGTTTGTTAACTACCCAACTTTCCCGCAGGAACTCTGGGTGGTATACAACTAATTGCAAAATAAACAACTACCCAAAAGACATCCCCCAAGCAAAATAAAACAAATAAAAAAGATAAAAAACAAATAAACAGCCCTACAGTAAACACAGACTCTGGCAAGAAAGTGCTGGGACCAACAATACAAAACAACTAACAACAAACTGTTGTACATTCAGTGATCATCATAGCTTTCTCTAAAGAGCCAGGTCTTTAGTGCACTCTGGAAGGCTGGCAGAGATTCTGCCAGCCTAATCTCTGTCAGCAGTTTATTCCAAAGAGCTGGGGCAGCCACTGAGAAGGCCCAATTCTGGGTAGAAACCCTTCAAGCCTCCCTTGGAGAGTGAGGCTCTGGTTGGTCGGGACAACAGGGAGAGTGAGGCTCTGGTTGGTCGGGACAAAGCTGACCTAGATCTGCTCTGCCAGATAGTCAGGTCCCAAGCCATGTAGGGTTTTGTAAACCAAAACCAATACCTTGAACCTTATTCGGGAGGTCAAACCTGCCCGCACCAACCACCAGCCTGGCTGCCACATTCTGCACCCACTGCAGTCGCCGAACAAGGGTCAAGGGAAGCCTCATGTAAAGAGTGTTACAGTAATCTATCCTCGAGATCACCAGCCCCTGAACAAGTGTCCTAAGGGAATCCGCATCCAGGTACAGGTGAATCTGGGTGATAAGCCTAAATTGGTAAAAGGCCGCTCTGGAGACAGTTGCCACTCGGGCTTCCAGGGACAAAGCTGGGTCCAGGACAATGCCCAGACTCCTCACACTCTCTGCCAGCTGGAGGACAGTCCCACCCAAACTGGGGAGAGGGCCACTGTACCCATTCAGAGATCCCCCCAAGGAACAGAACCTCAGTTTTCCCAGAGTCGGGTTTGAGCCTGTTAGTCCTGGCCCATTCCACGACCATGGCCAGGCAGCAGTCTAGGATCTGCACAGCCTCCATTGCAGAGGTGGAAAAGGAGAGACAGAGTTGTGTGTCATCAGCATACTGATGACAGCAGACTCCATAACTCTGAATGATCTCAGCCAGCAGCCTTATATAGATGTTAAAGAGCATAGGGGATATTGCGGACCCCTGGGGGCACCCCGCAAGAGAGTGTCCATGGGGCTGACAAAACACCCCCCCCCATCTCTACTCTCTGGGCCTGGCTGTCAAGGAAGGACAGGAGCCAGCTCAAAGCATGACCCCCAATACCTGCCCAGGAGGATACCGTGGTCAACTGTATTAAAGGCAGTTGACAAATCAACAAGGACCAACAGGGTAGAGAAACCCCTGTCAGGTGCCTCAAGAGGTCATCTTGCAACGCAACCAGGGCTGTCTCGGTCCCATGCCGTGGCCTGAACCTGTACTGGAATGGATCAAGGACAAGATCTTCCTCCAGGAACGACTGGAGCCTAATAGCGGAAACCTGCTCAATCACCTTGAGCAAAAAGGGAACATTGGTTACCAGACGATAATTAGACAAGTTGTCAGCAGTCAGGCCAGGTCTTTTAAGAGACAGTGTATACAGTACACATTGTAACTCAGCACTGAGTTAATAGGGAATATTGCCATTTATCTTGAGGATTGTAGGGACTCTTGCATTGGGCTTTGCCCCTTCCCCTTCTTAGTACATTATTGATAAGTTTTCCACTTATGTCTAGAAACACACATTTTCAGTTAATTCTTAATTTAATTGTAGTTCATCAATAATTGCTATTCCCCAGACTTTTCTATGCCACCCATTTAACAAAATATTATGGGCCATTTTCCATTTCCTAGCAATAATCAATTTCACTGCTGTTAACTTATCAGAAAGCAATACTCTGTTTGTTCTATTATTCACATCCCTGCTAAATATTGATAAAAAGTGCTGATTTGGGACATACGGGTAAATTTAATGTGCACATTTTGTCTATAATTTTAGATATTAAGGGGAAAGGTTTAGGCAGATGTTGCCTAAACTACATCCTGTCAGAACAAAACAAAAACAAAACAAACAAACAAAAACAGTGGAATGTGCTTTAAGTATAAGTTTAATCTATTCCAGTGAAATAAGTATTGGACGTCATGTTCTGGAAAGTTGAAGAAGCAACAAGGAGACTGGCTATCCTGGTCCTGGTCCTCACCTTTTGGTATTTGCTATACCTAGATGCCCTAAGCACATCCGATCTCGCCTGATTTCGGAAGCTAAGCAGGGTCGGCCCTGGTTAGTACTTGGATGGGAGACCACCAGGGACTACCAGGTACTGTAGGTGCCTGGAGTAGGAACTGGCAAGACACTCCAGTGTTCCTGCCAAGAGAACTCCATGGGCGTGGGGTCACAAGGAGTTGGTCATGACTGTAATGACACAACACACACACATATACTGAGAAAAAGAAAATAAATGGCAAAAGTGGAGAGTTGTACAACACATATTATAGAGTTCAAAAAAGCCGAATTCAGGAATCCTAAGGAAATGCCAGGTGAGATCCCATAGACAGAATTGTTTAAAGAGAAAGGAGGGGAATGTGGTCAATTGGAATTTCTTAAGGGTGACATCCTGAAGGCATCACCACAAACCATTCCTATGAGTGCAAACCATGGGCAATAAGCAAAGAAACTGGGGTAGCTGCATGAAGAGCTTACAGGTGTGTGAAGATTTAAATTGGGCATGAACAGTAAATGGAAAGAGGTGAAGGAGAAGGAGAAACAAGTAGCCAATGACTGGAGGATGAAGGAAAATAAGCTAAAACTTGCAAGAGAGGTTAAATGTAACAAAAAAGGGGTTACACAAACCAAGAGCAAGACTATGAGAACCGTAGGTTTACAGCATGGTGAGGCCACGTGGTGGTGGGGTGGCTAAAACATTCTACAAAAATAAATAAATAAATATGTACAGAATTGATGGGGGGAACATCTCTAGCTGCATTGAATGACTTTTCCAGGTCAAGATGGGTTGCGTCAAAGCAGATGCAAGCAACATGCGGATGAAATAGCACATGTAGGTCAAACTTTGATTTAGCTATTCGTGACTTAAAATACATTTTCTTTTTCTTTACTTTTTAAAAGTCTCTTGCTTCCTACAATAAAACAGATCTCTCCATGCTGCTTCTCATAAGGTCATTGCTAGCATGGATGAAATGAGGTATTTAAAGTAGAATGAAGGAGGTATGTAAATGACGTAGAATACAGTAATAAGCTCCTTGTTCCTCTTTCAGCCATTACTCAGCTACCAGGACAAAGGGGATCTTTTTCCCCCCAGTAGAATATTTTGAGATATCCAAAGGGAATACATTTTTCAATAAATGAAGCAGATGTACTTCTTAAAAAAATATTAATCTTTTTCTTAAAGCACTGGTGGTTAAAATGTTCTCAAATGTCTTGGAATATTTTCATAATTTTATTGATTATTAGAAAGCCACCAAGAAAGGCTAGGAATATTAATAGTGGTTCAGACTGTGCATGCATTCCCCAATGCGCTGAAACAAAAGGCGTTTCTGTTTAAGAGTGTGAACGAGCCATGGCATGCACGTGCTCTTTTAAGAAAGGCCAAGGGTGCCGTTCTATTTTCTTAGCTCTGCTTTCATATTTATGTGTCTCATTTCCAGCTCATTGCTGATGCCTCAGTTGCGCTATCCATCAACACTTTTATCCTCCTTGTTCCTCAAAAAGAACATAAAATCCTTTTTTTATGTGGTGGTAATATTATTGCAAATAAAAGCAAATACCAAAATCTTTATTAGTCTGCCAAAATAATAAACTATTTAATAAAAGCGTGCTGTAAAAATAAGGTCATTTGCATCACTCAAATTTCTTGCAGGAAATACAGAGAATTATTGGTCAAAACGGATAAAGTGGCACCAACCCTTTCTGCCGTTGATGCAAAGCAAGCTTGAACGAGGATTACAAACGTACCAGGCGTTGCATGTTTGTGGCCTTAAAGTGTTTTTAACGCTGTCTGCCCATTGAAGGATGTTGAAGTAACAACATTTCAGTGTTGTGCTGCATGTTACAATTCCCCAAGTGGGAGAAAGAGGGGCTGCATTGGCTGCATTTATTTCATGTAATGAAACCATTTCCAAAGCTCAAGCTGACCTCATAGTTACCTTAGTTACACATGACTTATTGTCTAAATACCATTTTTTTACATCACATATTAATTGTATTTAGTTTGGATTTGTGTCAAAGCTTCAGTAGTAGGCTTTATGCATAGTTTCTCCTCCCTCCCTGCTCCAAGTCACCTGCATTTAGGGAAATATTTAAAGCTTTATTTCAAAACTGGTTAAGTACTGAATGAGAAGACATTTCTTATTCTTAATTTAAGTGCTTAACTTTCTCCCCATTGCAGTGCAGTTCTAAACTTTGGCTTTTGGGTTTTGTCCTGAAGAGCCAATGCATGATTTATACAACAGACATTTAAATTAGGATTAAAGGTTTTTTTGTTTTTTTGCAGACAAATATTAGGTTGAATTCACGTATATATGAAGGGCTGAAATCTCCCACAGAGCTGTTGAATGTTTGGACTCTTACAGGGTAGATTCATGGGCTGGGCAACTATTGGTTGCGAAGGAATCTTCACAAAGCAACACTTGTAAGACGTACAGAATTACATTTAAATCCCGAGAAAGCCAGTTCCTGGAATTAAAATCTATTTTTTCTTGCCTATGACCTCAATCCATAAACAGTCATCTTTATCAGTTTTATTCTCAGCAGCTGAAGAGAAGGTTGCAGTCCACTGCCAGATGTTCCATTCAACCCAATGCTTTCTACTTTGGGATGGAATTGCTTTTATCCATTGCTGATTCCCTGCCAATCTGGTCTGAAGCAGTAGTGATATCACAGTACATTAACAAGAGTCAAACTACTGACCCAAGAAAGGGCTGCTTGTGCCAGAGGGTGGCAGGCTTCTTGGCTTCCTAGTTTTTCCAGTTTAGTGGACAAATGTTGAAGTGGTGTCCAAAAAACATGTATATCCAGATCTGCTACAGTTTATTGCATAGAGATAGACCTTATAGGTAGCAGTCATCGTTCACCCTATAAAGGAAATAAAATAAAAAATAAGCACAAGAAATCCTCATTGTCTCCTCCTGTGTTCAACTCCATGCTTAGTTTAAGTTTCTACATGGCTGTGGGAAATTGAAAACTTTCTACCAGTCCCCATGAAGAAATAGAGAGAGGAAGCTTTTGAATGGCCTGTAGATCACATGGTCACTGGGAAAAGAAGCAAACCAGCCAGTCTTCAGAGTGGAGACAGTGGGGAAAATGCCATCAAATTTACAGATGATACCAAATTGGGAGGGGTTGCTAATTCCCTAGAGGATAGGATGAAAATCCGAAAGGACCTTGACAGATTAGAGTGCTGGGCCAAAGCTAATGGAATGGGGTTCAACAGAGAGAAATGTAGGGTGCTGCATCTAGGTTAAAAAAAAATGAATTATCCAGATATAGGATGGGAGATACCTGGCTGGAAAATAGTACCTGTGAAAGGGATCTGGGAGTCTTGGTGGACACAAATGAACATGAATCAGAGGTGTGACACAGCAGCCAAGAAAGCCGATGTGATTCTTGGTTGCATCAACAGAAGCATAGTGTCTAGATAAAGGTAAGGGATAGTACCACTCTATTCTGCTCTGGTCAGACGCCACCTGGAGTACTATGTCCAGTTCTGTGCACCTCAATTTAAAAAGGATGTTGACAACCTTGAACGGGTCCAGAGGAGGGTGACCAAGATGGTTGAGGGTCTGGAAGAAATGTCTTAGAGGAGCGGCTCAGGGAACTGGGAATGTTTAGCCTTACAAAACGAAGACTGAGAGGGGTTGTGATAGGTCCAACTAGGACTCAGAGCAATGGTTTCAAACTACAGGAAAAGAGATTCCATTTGAACATTAGGAAGAACTTTCTGATGGTTAGAGCTGTTCGGCAGTGGAATAAGCTGCCATGGAGGGTGGTAGAGTCTCCTTCTATGGAGGTTTTTAAGCAGAGGCTGGATGGCCATCTGACAGAAATATTGTGAAGGGGTTCCTGCTTGGCAGAGGGTTGGACTAGATAACCCTTGAAGTATCTTCCAACTCTATGATTCTATGTTTCATTAGATTGATCCCCTAAGACATATATCACCATTATCATATCAGAAATCTGAAGGTATGAGCACAGCTAGCATAACATTTGACCTGGCCTATACCATTTTATCCTATATGTATGAGTTTTGTGTCCTGTGCTCCTTCATTAAAATAGTCAATGCCAGAAAAATGGAATGCTTGATATATTCCATAAGTTTATTTTTACACTGGCTTTCTCCCCGAAGGGACCCAAGGTGGCTTACAACAGTAATTCTATACAATACTATAAAAACCATACTATATGATAAATACAAATACAATACTCTACTATGAAATACTTATACAATACTATACTATAAAACAATACTAAAACAACTGCAGCAGCAGAGTTTTTTTTTAAAAAAAGGTTCCCAGCCAATAAGTTTTAAAAAATTATGATGTTATAAAATTTGTAAAAGGCTGGAGGCTCAGAAGGCTTGTTTAAACAAAAATGTCTTAAAGCCTCATTTAAATGTTTCCAAGGAGGAGGCCGTTCTCAACTCAACGGGGAGGGAATTCAATAGTACTGGTGCCACTACTGAGAAGGCCCTGTTTCTTGCTGTTGCCCCTTGCCACTCCCTGGGTGGTGGTACTCATAGAACATCCTTTTCCGATGACCTAAGAGGATGGACTGAATTATATGGAAGTAGGTGATCTCTCATATATTCTGGTCCTGAGCTGTATAGGGCTTTAAAGGTCATAAACAGTACCTGAATAGGCAGACAATGTGGTTGCTGGAGAAGTGGCCCACTAGAATAGCAGTTAAGTTACTGCTTAGCTCCAGTAACTACATGGGCCGCCGCATTCTGACCAGTTGTAGTTTCCAAACCATCTTCAGGGGCAGCTCCACACACAGTGTGTTGCAATAGTCTAATCTTGATGTCACCATGGCATGGATCACCATGGCAGATCTGCAAGTATGGCCGCAGCTGGCACACCAGCCAAAGCTGGGCAAAGCCCCCCCCCCCGGCCACAGCCACTGCCTGACAGTCTAGGAGCAGCTCTGAATACAGGCAGATCACCAAACTGTGAACCTGCTCCTTCAGAGGGAGTGCAACCCAATTCAGAGCAGAACAATATTCCAGCACCGGCATCAAAGCTTTCTGAACCAGGAGAACCTCTGTCTTCTTCAGATTTAATTTCATCTTGTGAGCCCTCGTCCTGATCCCCACCAACTCCAGACAGCGCTCCAAGACTTCAACTGCCCCCCCTTGAATCTGGGGCAAGGGAGAGATGTAGCTGGGTGTCATCAGCATATTGATGGTACCCCACTCCAAATGCCCGGATGACCTCTCCCAGTGGTTTCATGTAAATGTTGAATAGCATGGGGGACAGAATAGAACCCTGAGGCACCCCACATTTCAAAAGCCAGGGTGCTGAACAGGTGTCCCCCCAGCACCACCATCTGGTACCCATCCGCAAGTAGGTACAGAACCACTGTAAGACAGTGCCTCCAAGTCCTAACTCGGCCAATCGGCCCAGGACACCATGGTCAATGGTGTTGAAAGCCACTGAGAGGTCCAGCAGGACCAACAGGGCACACTCTCCTGTCTAGTCCTCGGCGTAGATCATCCACCAGGGTGACTAAGGTGGTTTCCATCCCATAGTCTGGCCTGATTCTGAATTGAAAAGGATCTAGATAATCTGTTTCATCCAGAACCCTCTGGAGTTGAGACGCCATCACCTGCTAGTTTTCTGCATACAAATATGTGCATGTGTTGCTACAGGGGTGCACTGCTAATCTCTCTGTGTAGCCAGAAATGCAACATCCCAGACAAAGCTTTATCTTAATTCTGCTGAGTGTTGAACTTACCTGGGCCTTATTCAGCAACTTGTTCCTAGTAAATCCTCCCTTGCCTTTTTAAAAAAAAAATTACTGGAAACACTCTACTATAGCTAAAAGCAGTTTTGCGTGAGAAATTCATTTGACATTTTCCAGGCAAATTAGAATTCTTCTTTCATTTGGACTTTTCAGGACAAGATGCTTTTAAGCAACAATCGCAGTGGTTTCAGGCCCTATCACCTAGTAATTGACCATGACAGGAGTTATATATCCAGAGCCAGCGGGAAGAATGAATTGTATATGTCAGGCTCAATTACAAGGTGGAAGACCCAGCAACAAAAAAGACTGAACTGATTAAAGCTTGATGTTGACAAGAGAGCTGACATATCAGAGTTATTTTCAAAAGATGCCCTCTCAGAATTCCTCCCAGATTGCCTCAACAGTCAATATCCTGGCCACTTTTTCTTCCCTTGTTGCTGTCCATCTGGCTGGCATGCCATATATTGTTCTGCTCAGTAATTCTTCTCCATAGTGATGCTTCTTATCTCCAGGACAAACCCATGTTAGAACAGCAAGACGAACAGAAAATGTTTTATTAAATTAGAAAGGATATGGATAATTCAGCTCGGGCTGGGTGGATTTACCAACACAAAGGGAAAAATAATAATCCAAAATTTGCACAAAAGGTATCTTGGCAGTGTAAAATGATCTACCAATCATTTTGTCCCAAGTTTGCCATGTTCAACATGGGAGCAGCATTGTCAGACTAAGTGATGACACCGCCTTGCAAAAAACAGATTCCGCCTGCCCTGGCACTCACCCCCAACACTATAATCTCCAAGAAAATGCTTATTTTCTAGAATCTTTTTGGTAACTTGAGTAAGCATTGTCTATTCATCTTTCCTTTATCTTTCACATTGCTTACTTTATCCAACAATATTGGCTGTGAGCAAATATAAACAGGTAGCGTGGTGGTGAGCAAAGATAAGGTAAACATGAATTAAAGGATTCTTATTTTATTTAGAAGTTTTGGAGCAGGTAGTCGTGTTAGTCTTTTCAAGGATTCCAGGCAAAAATCAAAGAAAAACAAAACAAAACAAAAGAAATAAAAGACACAAAACATGTGGAAACTTAAAAACTAACTTTCATATTTTAATGTAACATTTCGTGGACATGTCCCCTTCTTCAAACATATAGCAAATAAGTAAATAAAATAAAATATTTTATTTAATAATGTTATGTACTGCTTTTTCATAATAAAGTGTGAACCAATTTTAACTATGGCTAGCACTCAATGAAGCCCATGAAGGAGCAGAAAGCACTTTTTTAAAAAAAGTTATTGAGTGGTACAGTGACCCCCACCATGTCGTGGTTCAGGTATCGTGGCCCCGCTACATTGCAGGATCACACTACCTGCACTGTGGGGGGGGGGGGGGGGCGAGGGACGGCTGGGTCGCTCCGCGCCACCCCCGCCCCCGAGAAACCTCGGGGGTGCGTGGGAGGGCAGCGGGGGCAATTGGGTCACTTTGTGCCACTCTCCCATGCACCCCCCAAGAAGCCTTAGGGTGGCCGGGAGGGGCGGCATAGAGCAATCGGGTTGCTCCGCGCCACTCAACCAGGCTCCCCTGAAAAGCCTCGGGGTGCAGAGCCTCGGGGCGGTGAGGAGTGATCGGGTTGGCCGGGAGGGGCAGCGAGGAGCCTTGGGGCGGCCGGGAGGGGTGGCGTGGAGTGATCGGGTCGCTCTGTGTCGCTCAACCAGGCTCCCTCGAGAAGCCTCGGGCCGCCCGGGCGGGCAGTGGCGGGAGGTAAGATTGCCCCCCCGCCCCGCCCCACCCACTTCCACATATTGCGGATTGTCATGCATCGCGGGTGGGGTGGGTCCGGTTACTGTATTACAGTATTATTATTATGCAGACAAAGTTGCTGATTTACCCTTCCAGGCATATCTTTTGCCAAAGCAGGCTCCAGCTGTTCCTCCAATCTTCAAGGCCTCATCTGTGGAGCAGATGAATAATTAAAGGTTGAAATGAAGGCTCATTGGATCTCAATAATCTGTGTCATAATGGTTAGAAGGAAATATTTACTACTACCATAGGAAACAAGAGTTCCATTCTCTCCAGCACCAGGCAAACGTGCAACTTTTTTCTGTATCAATCCATCCTTTCTTGATTTGCCTCATTTTGCTATTGAATCCTAACTGCTAATTTGACACCTACCTGTACCTAAAACATGCCTACTTCTTTTTTGTTGCTATTTAAGATATGCTTGACTTTTCAGCAATCTTCTCCCTGTGGGAAACTAGTAACAACTACACAATTATCTTGTTAAAATGGGGGGGGGGGCACTGCCCAGCAAGTAATTCCCTCCATTCATTCTGTTACAGGCACTTTTTAAAGAATTTGTCTTATAAGGATAACAAGGAAACCAAATCCAATTTATGGCTAACTTAATTTTCTTTTAACGTGCGGAAAAATGATGAGTAGAAAGCAACTAAAATAAATGTGCCAAGAGTATAAAAGAGAATAAAACCAAATGAGAAGACAGAAAATAACTTGCTCCACGAGGTGCTGTTTTGGGTAATAATATTAATAGCTTAACTTCAAGGAAGGAAAGTTGCACTTTCGCACGTTACCAGTTTTGCAAAAAACTCCACCACCAAGGTACTATGGGTATTATTTATTTATTTATTTATTTATTTATTTATTTATTTATTTATTTA
>JAHTLZ010000016.1:21855941-21886245 GCA_023846285.1 Phrynocephalus versicolor | reverse complement strand
TTATTTATTTATTTATTTATTTATTTATTTATTTATTTATTTATTTATACATTTCTATACCACAAACAATTTTCCCTATGAGAATTCTGGACGGTTCACATAGAACAACACGTATAAATAAACCAAGAATAAAAATGAAAACAACAATGCAAAGAGAGACAAATTAACCTGGAAAGAGGCACAGACCAGTTAATAACAAAACAACATCAAACACGGGCAGCACAGAACACATATTAATGATTGCTGAAAGCATCCTTAAAAAGCCACGTTTTCACCGCCTTTTTAAAGTTTGTAACCTTAGTTACAGACACTTTCTGGAATAGCCAGTTTTCGAGTTTTTCCAGACAAATTTTCAAGTTTTTCCAGACAAATTTATTTGCAAGGTTCTTCTTGGGATTTCCTCAGACAATTCTAATCATGTTACTCTGACAGGTTTAAAATATTCTTCCCTCTTCCTGAACTCTCATAGTAAAGAACATTGTCAAAGAATATAATAAATAACATTTCATATCAGATTTTCCTCCATTAAGTCAAATCTGAAACATAATGCATATTTGACCACAATTGTGTGGACAACTGCAGTTCAAATAACTCTGTTTGCATTTCAAGTGTTTTTAAAACAAGTATTCCCGTTTTATGGTGTTTTTGATTGGGTGATTATTTCCTATCAGCAGACTTTACTAAGCATTTTACATTTCAAACTTCTACATATCCTCTGGACTTAGTGCTTTAATTAAAAAACAGGTCTACAGTGCTTCTTTTTCACAGCAGAAACTTCAAAAGGTTACAGCCTTTCAATCTGGGTAGTTATCAGTTTTCACAGCACATAATCTGATCTGGATCATCCACTTTATTCCTGAGGGTCCTAAGAATTATAAGAACAACCTTGAACATTATACGACTATTTATGTTTGTTTTTTAAGATGCAAACAAATAAATGCATGCATGCACACACACTATATCACGTTTTATTAGCTGGACTTGGTTGAAAAACTGCCCTAAAGAAAGAATTACTACAGTTACAGTGGTACCTTGTATAAAGGAATTAATTCGTTCCAAATGAAATTATGTTAAGCAAATTTTCCTTTATACAAATTCCCATAGGAATGCATTGAAAACGGAGTAATCCCATTTTATGTTGTACGGATACTCCCCATAGGCGATTGCTTATGTTAAGCAAATTTCCCCTATCTCTGGAATTTTTTATGTTGTACAAATTTTATGTTATACAAGCTGTTTGTTATACAAGGGTCCACTGTATTCCTGATATGTCCCAGTGATTATAGTGGGCAGTGATTGCTGGCATCCTACCTGGGGGTAGGTCCCAAAATGTGGTCCCAAACAGAGTAGATCTGTTGAATCAGAATGATTATCTATCTCTATTGATTCAGCTAGCCACCTCCACTCGAGGCTGGCAAATAAATTTAGGGCATTTACCTCTGCAGCACTTACTTCCGAGCAGAGAGGTCTGGTTTGCTGAACACATCTCCCTAGAAGCAACTGCAGCATTGGATTTGTATGTTCACTGTAGATTCTCCACTCATTTATATTTATATTTTGTCCCTCTGTTTAAAATAATCCTTCTCTTGAATGGCTCACTTCAATAACAGACTTCCTGATTGGATTGACAGTGGTACCTCTACTTACGAGTTTAATCTGTTCCGAATGCATGCTCATAAGTCGAACAACTCGTAAGTAGAGCAGCTGTATCTGAAAAATCAAATAAATAAATAAATAAATAAAAATAATAAAACAATGGTAAGTAGAGCAGACCGCATCTAAAATTTATAAGGCAGCAGTTAAAACACCAACGGTTTTCTGCTCTTAAATCGATTTGCTTGTAAGTAGAGGCGCTCATAAGTAGAGGTACCACTGTATATATTTTGTTTTATCCAGTCTATGTCTAGGCCACTTTTCTCCCAGTGAGGGAATCCAGTGTGGGGATTATTTCGGAACAAGCCCTACCCCTGAATTTGAGAATATTGAGAGTAAGCACATCTTTCTTGCTTTCAGAAAACCAGTTGTTTCCAACTTTGGAGCTTTGAAGGGATAATTCTGACTGGTGCATCTTCTGATGTTAGGATGGTAGTTGCAAGTGGTGACAGAACCACACAACTTACTTCAAAATTGAAAAAGCTGCTGAAGGTGGGCCACCCAATTGGACCCTATCCTTGGGAAAAGTTGGTGCAGATTAAAGCTATAGTAATGTACTTCCCACATTCATTCATTTCCCAATGATGCAGAATTTCTGGGAAAGGGACTGGTGTCCAAACAGTAGGTTGCTGATTACGACTGATTATAATTCTTACTACAGTATATCTTTCAAGGGGTGGGGAGACCAACTAGAAGCAGAGTCCACATATTGACCTGCATCTTTTTCTGCTTTCTTTCTCTTTGTTAAAAATGGCAACTTATATCTCACAGTAAATTGTTTCATTTAAATCCTGCATTGTTACAATGACGCCCAATGTCATTGAATCTCCAGTTAGATAGGAACAAGAACGTGAAAACCTTGGATTCTAGGGTTTGTTTTTCCTCCTATTGTGTGGCCACCAACTAGAAAACCATGTTGTGCATAACTGCTGTAAGAGAGTGCAACAATGATCTTGTGCTGGCACAGCAAATCACCACTCTATACGGCAGTTCTAAACTTGGGTGCAGCCAAACAAACAAACAAACAAACAATCATAACTTCTAAACTGGGCTTCGGATCAGCACCAGAGTTAGCACAGTTGTAGCAGACAGTCAGCTCTTGCTTTCTGAGAAACTTAGGGAAGTTTGGGCAAAGGGTATTCAAGTTATGATTTTTGGAAAGTAAAACTGTTTTACATCCTTTGTTCAGAAATCAGCAATCCCTCTTTCTTCCATGGCCCTCCTCCCACATTTCACAGCAATATTATCTTTTTCAGTCATCAGGGTAGAATCCTCAGTTTATTTCTTTTTGCTGTAGTCAGATTTCAGATTTACCTTGATTGAACACCCACCTATTTGGCTTTCTAGTGATCTGTGGTTTATAAAGCTCAATTCCTATGCCACAGTTCAAATGAGTTGAATTTCTCTGTCTTTCTTTGCTATCTGTTTTAAAAAAACATAGTATGCTTAATTTTAACCTTGGTTAGTAGTGACATTTTTTGCTATTCACACTCTATTTCAAACGGTAAGGGAATATATTTTGGAAAACATGCAAGAAACCTATCAAAGAGTTTGGAAACTGGAAGATAGCTTCATAGTCTGTATTCTGTGAAATGGGTATGGCAACATCTTTTTCCTGAGAATTTAAAGGCTATGTGTGTTTCTCTGATGTATGTGTTCTACTCATTCACAGTTTGCTTCATCATTTCAGCAACTGCCAGGGCTTTTTTTCAACACATTGTAAAGGTATCTACTGTTTGGAGCTAAAAAAAAAGTAATCAAAATGTCTAGATGAACTGTATTGAGCACGTGGTTATGTAGACTATTTTGACTAATGGCATGGGTGTCATCAAAATTCAGGCTGCTCTTTGCAATGTAAACACTGGCATTTTTTTTCTTGCTGGCAATGCAAGCACTGTATTGTAGAGCAATAGCAGGCCCTTTCCTGGCTTTTTGTATTGTGGGTTCAAAAGCAGAATACAGTGGTACCTTGTATAAAGGAATTAATTCGTTCCAAATGAAATTATGTTAAGCAAATTTTCCTTTATACAAATTCCCATAGGAATGCATTGAAAACGGAGTGATCCCATTTTTCTGTTGTACAGATTTTCCCCATAGGCGATTATGTTAAGCAAATTTCCCCTATCTCCAGAATATTTTATGTTGTACAAATTTTCTGTTATACAAGCTGTCTGTTATACAAGGGTCCGCTGTATCCCGCATTCATCAATTAGAAGTTAATTTTTAAAGAATTAAATCACTCTTCATTTCCAAAAGATCATGTAGGAGAATGGCTAAAGCACACTAAATGGGCATAAAAGTATAAGGTGTTTGGCACAGCTCTAGTTACATGCGGCACTGGTGCTCCTTCTGAATGTTAATACTGTACTCCTTTATCCAGATGTCCTGCCATATTTTATATTATTAACCACTCAGAAAGTGCTGTGCACTAATGGGGTGGGATATAAATAAATAAATAAATAAATAAATAAATAAATGCTAGAGGATGCTGGATCTACTCCCGAAGATGTTAGTCAACAAGCGATAATGGCACTGTAGCAGGCCTAAAACGTGGAGCTCAGCAGAAATCATGCTGTTAGTGATGAACATAAGGATGCCTTAAAGCTAAAGTTAAGGTATACCTTGACAATGCATGAACAGTATCATGGAAAATAGCTAGTGGCATAGTACCACTTTACTATGAGCATTCATGCTATTCAATATTTGAAAAAGACTTGTTAGTTGTTATACCCAGATTCTCTTACTTAAAGCTTCAATCTTTGTTTTCAGGATTTATTCCTTCTGCTTGGCAATATTAACAAACCACTGATCACACGGTAGTTTTTAAGTTCTGAAATGTATAAAAAAGGTGGAAGAAGCTGATGTGAGACACATGTGTACAGATCTAGAATCCAAATCATCCTCATAGGAAAGTACATCGTTTAAGTGCCGTCAAATCGGAACCGAGTTATAACGACCTTAATAGGGCTTTCTGGGTGAGATCCTTAAGGAGTGGTTTTTACCCGTTCCAGCCCAACAAATTTTCATGGCTGTGCGGGGATTTCAAACATGCCTCCCTGAGCTGTTGTCTGTCACCCGATCCCCTGCCTAGACTATACGCGGAGTATACCCAAGCCGTATCCTACTGAGTCGGAGTACATTTAGATGCGGGATCCAACCCGCCTCGCAGAAGATTTTTAAAAGGAGGAGTAGAGCACTGATCCGAATACAGTGTCTGATTTTGACGCCGAGCTCCCGTCTCCGGCTCGGTCCCTGTCCCGCAATATCTGAACTTTAGGGGCGATTAATGCAAAAGAGATGGAAACAATGGACTCAGAAGGACTTTTTTTTAAAAAAAACCCCATCATTTTGCATTGCGCGAGTCTCAATCTTGCCATGACAACAGGCGCCCAAGACATTTTTCGCGCAATACACCCGTACCAGAGGAAAAACAAAGCACGGTGCAAAAATTGTGCGCGGTGGAAACATGCTTTCCAGCAGCAAGGTCCTCGGTGCCCGGCTTGGCCCTCCGCGTCCACCGCCTCATTGCCCTTCTATAGTCGTCCAAAGATGTGCCTGCGATTTACCTCCGACCCACACCGGTCGGACGCTCACTTGCAGAGGGTTGTAGCCGCTTTCCTATTTCAAGCGGCCTGGGAGGTGGAAAAACACGCGCGAGAAAAAACAGCCGGGCTTCAGCCCACCGGGACGGTTTTGTTTTTAATGCGCAGGCATTGTTTAAGGCAGAGGCTCTGAGGCGGGACCTTCCCGGGAAGGAAGGCGCCTCGAACAGCAACAAGCCGGGAAGCAACGTGGGCTAAGAAGCAATCTCTCTCTGGGCTTGTAGGTTAGGTGGAGGCTGTCGTTTTTCGGCGAGTCTCCAACCCAGAGGAGGGAAGGCTTTGTGCAACATGAAAGTAGTGGCTTTAATCAGGTAAAATAACTGCTGGGAGGCGGGAGGAGAGAGAGAGGGCGGGAAGCCGCCCTCGTTGGAAGAAGATTTGGATTGCTGCCTCCCTGCTGCAGGGAGACGTGCTGAAGTTTCTTTTTCCTTTGGGAGTGCAGTATGGAAGGAGGGACGCCCGGCCCCTGCGGAAGCTCTTGGTTTGCAATTGCCATCAGGTTCATCCAACATGACATGTCCCGAAGGATGATGCGAGTTGCAGCCCGACAATATCTTGAGGGCTGCATATTATCCCAATCACTGGGGTAAAGTGGGTTGGGGGCAAAAATCGTCAGCCTGCCCGCAACCCTCGTCCTCATTCTTCTTTCGAACCCCCTCCTCTTTGATGCATGCTAGTGTTACTTAGTTTCTTCCGTCAGATGGATAGGGTTGTTGTTTTCGATCACAGAGAATCTTTCCGGATTTTCCAGGGTTGCTTCTGCCTTTTTTAATTTTCATGATATATTAAGGAAGGTGGGATTGGTGCAAAGTACCTTGAGTTGGATGGCCTGTCTGTGTTTCTTGCTTTCCCCTGAGATAACTGGCCTATATATTTTAAGCACTTGCATCCTAACTCCCTCATTCCTGCTGTCAAAAACCACGCTCCGTTCTACCCTTCAGCTGAAAAGGTTCTTGATAAAGTGTGTGCACTACTTTCAGCAAAACAAGATTGCACTGTCCCTGACTTCAGGCTTAGAATCTAAAATCTGTGGCGTAAAGAAATAAGGAGATGAGGAGGGTAGACGGAAAGAAGTAGCTAGACATCATTTAAATATTTATTTATTATTATTTATTATTTACGCTTGTATACCGCCCCATTCCCACAATGGGGACTCTGGGCGGTTCACAGCATCAGAATAAAAACATAAAAATCGATTGCAAACAACAATTAACAAAACAACGATGTCCAGGAGTAATTAGGCGGGATAAAAAAAAAAAAGACCGGACTGGGTCCTTAGACATCGCCGTAAGCTTCTCGAAAGAGGATGGTCTTAAGATTCCTCTTAAACGCTGCCAGCGATGGAGCCTGCCGTAGATCACTGGGGAGTTTATTCCAAATGGATGGAGCCACTACCGAGAAGGCCCGTCCACGAGTACTAGCCTTACGGGCCTCCCTCGGAGTGACTGTCCGCAGTGATAAGGCCACCGAGGCGCGGGTGGGTCGGGCCAAGTCTAATTGTCGGGGGAGACGCTCCGCCAAATAAGCCGGGGCCAAGCCATGGAGGGTTTTGTAAACCAAAACCAACACCTTGAACCTTATTCAGGAGGCAACGGGTAACCAGTGTAGGCGAGCCAGGATAGGGGTGGCGCGGTCATAGCGGCGCGCGCCAACCACCAGCCTGACCGCCGTATTCTGGACCCGCTGCAATCGCCGAACAAGGTTCAAGGGAAGCCCCATGTAGAGAGCGTTGCAGTAATCCAGCCTCGACGTGACCAGTGCCTGTACCACAGTCCTCAAGGAGCCCTCATCAAGGTACGGGCGAATCTGGGCGATAAGCCTAAGATGGTAAAAGGCCAACCTGACCACAGCTGACACCTGAGGTTCCAGGGTCAGATCCGGGTCGAGGACGACGCCCAGATTCCTCACTCTTTGCGCCAGCTGGAGGGCGGACCCACCCAGACTGGGAAGAGGGCCACAGTACCCCTCCGACGAGCCCCCGAAGAACATAACCTCGGTCTTGCCTGGGTTGAGCTTGAGCCTGTGGGACCTGGTCCAGTCCAGTACCGCAGCCAGGCAACGATCAAGGGTCCCGACGGCCTCCACTGCACAGGTGGAAAAGGAGAGATAGAGCTGTGTGTCATCAGCGTACTGATGGCAGCAGACTCCATAACTCCGGATGATCTCAGCCAGCGGCTTCATATAGATGTTAAAGAGCATTGGGGAGAGTGACGACCCCTGAGGCACCCCACAAGAGAGTGTCCAGGGAGCCGACAACTCACCCCCCAAGCTCACTCGCTGGGTGCGGCCCCCAAGGAAGGACCGGAGCCAGGCCAAGGCCTGGCCTCCAATCCCAACCTCCGAGAGCCGCTCCAGCAGGATACCGTGGTCGACGGTATCAAAAGCCGCTGACAGGTCGAGAAGGACCAGCAGGGTAGAGCAACCCCTGTCAGCCCTCCTCAACAGATCATCATGCAGCGCGACCAGGGCCGTTTCGGTCCCATGACGTGGCCTGAACCCGGACTGGAAAGGATCCAGGACATGGTTCTCCTCCAGGAACGACTGGAGACGCAGGGCGGTGACTCGCTCAGTCACCTTGCCCAAAAAGGGAACATTGGCTATGGGACGATAGTTGGACAAATCGTCCACAGCCAAGCCGGATCTTTTAATAATGGGCTTCACCACCCCTGCGCTATTAATCAACCAGGAAGGGCAAGCTACAGAATTTGTATAATATGTTGATGGAAACAATTCTGAGAGTTGGTATTCTGTGACGAGATTTCCTGACCTCCACCCATTTTCTCAAAATTTTGGCAATCTTTCGGATCAAGATGACTCTGAGAACAAACATCGTCAATGACATTTCTCCCATAGATGCACACATTTTTGTAGTATGCAGTTTGATAAGGCATTAACAGTTTTGTTAGCACATTTTGCTAACAGTGTTGTTAGTAGTAGGGATAAAAAAAGGACCAGTAGTTCAGGCATCTGACTGTGGAACCAGAGTTTGGGAGTTTGATTCCCCACTGTACTTCCTTGACAGGGTCTAGACTTGATGATCCATAGTGTTCCTTCCATCTCTGCAGTTCTAAGATTTATTATTATTAAATTATCACACAGCAGACAAGATAACTCCGCTGGATTTTGTATTACAAATCACTAGTCGAACACTTCCCAAGCGTTTAGGACTATGTGATGTATCGGTGAATTATGCGAGCAGATTCCAGTAAGGTGGCTTTCTGCAGCCGACTGATGGTTACTTAGCCAACTCCAATTTCTTCTAAATACTTGCTTAGCTCTTTGGGCACCACACCCAGTGTGCTGATTACTACTGGGACCCGCTGTACCGGTTTATGTCAGAGTCTCTGAAGTTCAATTTTCAGATCCTGATACTGGGTAATTTTTTCAAATTGTTTCTTGGTGACTCTGCTATCACCTGGTATAGCAACATCAATGATCCACACTTTTTTCCTCTCCACAATCACAATATCCAGGGTATTATGCTCCAAAATCCTGTCTGTCTGTATTTGGAAGTCCCAAAGTAATTTTGCATGCTCATTTTCAGTCGCTTTTTCAGGCTTATGATCCCACCAGTTCTTTGCTACAGGCAGATGATAGTTCTGACACAAATTCCAGTGGACCATTTGAGCAACTACATTATGATGCTGTTTGTAATCGGTCTGAGCAATTTTCTTGCAACAACTCAATATATGGTCGATAGTTTCATCTGCCTCTTTACAGAGTCTACATGTGGGATACTCAGCTGATTTTTCTATTCTAGCCTTAAGTGCATTTGTTCTGATAGCTTGTTCTTGAGCTGCAAAAATCAGGGCTTCTGTCTCATTATTATTATTATTATTATTATTATTATTATTATTATTATTATTATCATCATCATCATCATCATCATCATCATCATCATCATCATCATGCCATTAAAGTAGTTTAAATATGTTTCTACAGTTTTATTTTTGCCCTTCATACTTGCTTATTTTTCTTTAAAGAGCACAGTCATACTGATGCTCTGAAAAGTAACAGCAAATTGAACATTTCTTTTTTTTTTTTAACGCTTGAGAAATTATCTGTAAGGAATCAAGCATTTGTGGATTGGTATTTAGTAGCTTTCATTCCATCTAATGTCCTTGGTAGCAAAATTGTCTCTGATGGCAGTCTGGCACCCACACAGCGTTGTTTTGCATTTGAGTTTCACCTCATGAGAAGTCAGCAAAAATGGGGGGGGTTTAACATTAAGTGCTTTTCAAGCTTGTTGCTTTGATTGCAGAAAACTATCTTATGCTCAAAGTTTGTTTTTAATAATTGCACTCAAGCAGAATGGCATAATACTTGCTCATTTTTTGTAGAACTCAGGATCACAAAATTGAAGACATGACTTTTAAAAATCTTTTACCCATCTTGCTTGTTTTTCACATTGTTTTAGTAGACGTTGCCAGTTGCAGGCCTCAGAGGATGGTATGCCAGCTAAATGTGAAATGTGTATATCTAGATAGAGACAAAGTTATAGTATAGATGATTTTTGTAAGCATCTTGAAGGAGGTGATTAGTACTTGGAGAACAAAAATTGTAATCTTGAAAATATTCAAGATCTGCTGTTCCTCTTTATACAAGTAAAATTATCTATCATTTCTCATTTTTAATATGTGGAAGATTGTTATGCACGAACAACCTTCAGAAGTTACTGAAAATGGGGCAGTTTGTATATCCATCTTCATGATGACACCTTCATATTCTTGTACCTAGGCAGGAAATTAGGGTCCTTGTGCTTTAAATCCAGATTACCACCTACACTGTTTCAAGCATTCTGTGAGCATTTTGAAAACTAGTTTGTCATAAAGAAAACAGGTACAGACATTTTCATTTACAGTAAAACCTTGATTTACAAGTTTGTTGTTGTTCAGTCCAGCTTTTCGTGACCTCATGGATCAGAGCACGCCAGGCCCTCCTGTCTTCACTGACTCCCGGAGATTGGTCAAATCCATATTGGTTGCATTGATGACACCGTCCAACCATCTCATTCTCTACCATACCCTTTTCCTTTTGCCTTCATTTCCAGGGAGTCCTCTCTCCTTATGAGGTGGCCAAAGTATTGGAGTCTCATCTTCAAAATCTTCCAGTGAATGTTCAGTGTTGATTTCTTTGAGTATAGATAAGTTTGGTCTCCTTGCATTGCAGGGGGCTCTCACGAGTCTCCTCCAGCACCACAGCTCAAAAGTGTTAATTCTGCGGTGATCAGCCTTCTTTATGGTCCAGCTCTCACTTCCATACATCACTACTGGAAAAACCATAGCTTTGACTATCCTACCCTTTGTCATCAATGTGAGGTCTCTGCCTTTTAAGATGCTGTGTGGGTTTGCCATCACTTTCCTCCCAAGAAGCAGGAATCTTTTAATTTTGTTACTGCAGTCACCATCTGTAGTGATCAAGCAGCCCAAGAAAACAAACTCTGCATTGCCTCCATTTCTTCCCCTTCTATTTGCCAGGAGATGATGTTGGCCATGATCTTAGTTTTTTTGATGTTCCGCTTCAACACATTTTTTCACTCTCCTCTCACCCTCATTAAGAGGTTCTTTAATCCCTCCTCACTTTCTACTATCAGAGTAGTATCTGTGTATCTGAGGTTGTTGATATTTCTTCCGGCAATCTTAATTCCAGTTTGTGATTCATCCAGTCCTGCCTTTCGTATGATGTACTCTGCGTATAGGTTAAATAGGCAAGGTGACAGTATACAGCCTTGTCGTACTCACTTCCCAATTTTAAACCAGTCAGTTGTTCCATATCCAGTTCTGACATACAGATTTCTTAGGTGACAGATAAGAAATTACCATAGTTTGTTGTGGTCCACACAGTCAAAGGCTTTGGCATAGTCAATGAAGTAGAAGTAGATGTTTTTCCGGAACTCTCTAGCTTTCTCCATAATGCAGCTCATGTTGTCAGTTTGATCTCTGGTTCCTCTGCCGCTTTGAAATCCAGCTTGCACTTCTGGGAGTTCTCTGTCCACATGCTGTTACAGCCTCCCTTGTAGAATTTTGAGCATAACCTTGCTAGTGTGTGAAATGAGTGCAATTGTACGATAGTTGGAGCATTCTTTGGCATTGCCCTTCTTTGGGATTGTAGACTGATCTTTTCCAGCCCTCTGGCCACTGCTGAGTTTTCCAAATTTGCTGGCTTATTGTGTGAGGCACCTTTACAGCATCCTCTTTTAAGATTTTAAATAGTTCAACTGGAATGCCATCACCTCCACTGGCCTTGTTGTTTGCAATGCTTTCTAAGTCCACTTGACTTCACTTTCTAGGAGGTCTGGCTGGAGGCCAGCAACTACAGTACCTTGGTTATCAGGGACATCCAGATCTTTCTGGTATAATCCCTCTGTGTATTCTTGCCATCTCTTCTCGATGTCTTCTGCTTCTGTTAGGTACCTACCATTTTTGTACTTTATCATATCCATCTTTGCATGAAATGCCCCTTTAATATCTCCAATGTTCTTGAACAGATCTCTGTTTTTTCCTTTTCTATTGTTTTCCTCTATTTCTTTGCACTGTTCGTTCAAGAAGGCTGTCCTGTCTCTTCTCGCTATTCTTTGGAAGTCTGCATTCAGTTTTCTGTATCTTTCCCTTTCCCTTGCATTTTGCTTCCCTTCTCTCCTCCGCTATTTGTAGGGCTCATTGGATGGCCACTTTGTTTTCTTGAACTTTCTTTTTTTGGGATGGTTTTTGTTGTTGCCTCCTGTACAATGTTATAAGCCTCCATTCATAGTTCTTCAGGCGTTCTGTCCACCAAATCTAATTCCTTAAGTCTATTCTTCAACTACACTGTGTATTCATAAGGGATTTGACTTAAATTGTACCCAGTGGTCTTCCATACTTTCTTCAATTTTTAACACAGCTACCCTCTCTGAAACTCCCACAGTACTTTCTTCAGTTTGTTTGAATTTTGCTATAAGACAGGGCTGTCCAACTTTGAACAGGCCAAGGTCTACTTTTTCCAGCCCAAAGTGTCTGAGGGCTACTACGCTAAAACCTCTACTTATGGATTTTATCCATTCTGAGCACATGCTCATAAGTAAAAAAAAATGTAAGTAGAGCAGTGGTTTCCCATAGGAATGCATTGAAAATCAAATAATCCATTCTGGAGGGAACAGATTTCAATGCATCATGGCCCTTGGACTGCCCCGTTCAGCTGAGACAGTGGGCTGGCAGACCCAGAACTTTGCTAGAGCAGTGGTGGCCCTTGGGATGGGAGAGGGAGGGGTGGAGAACTTATCCCCTCACTTTTTAAATTGATGACTGGCGGGCTACTTTTGAACCCTTCGTGGGCTACCAGTAGCCTGCGGTCTACCTGTTGGGCAGGCCTGCTATAAGAAACTGATGATCTGAGCCGCAGGTCTCATTTTTGCTTACTGTATAGAGCTCTTCCATCTTTGGCTGCAGAGAACATAATCAATTGGATTCTGCTATTGTCCGATTGGTGATGCCCATGTGTAGAGTCGTCTTTTGTGTTGTTGGAAAAGAGTGTTTGCAATGACCAGCTTGTTCTCTTGACAACTCTGTTAGCCTTCGCCCTGCTTTGTCTGGAACTCCAAGGCCAAACTTGCCTGTTATTCCTTGTATCACTTGACTCCCTACTTTAGCATCCCAATCCCCATATAATGAGAAGAACATCTTTCTTTGGTGTCAGTTCTAAAAGGAGTTATAAATCTTCATATAATTGGTTAATCTCAGACTCTTCAGCATTGGTACTTGGTGCATAAACTTGGATTACTGTGATGTTGAAAGGACTGTCTTAGAATTGTACCAAAATCATTCTATCATTTTTGAGGTTGTATCTCACCACAGCTTTTCCCACTATTTTGTTGATTTTTCTTCTATGGGATTCTTGCCCACAGTAGTATATGTGATAGTCATCTGAATGCACCCATTCCCGTCCATTTAAGTTTGCTGATGGCCAAGATGTCTGCCTTTATTCTTTCCATCTCCTCTTTGACCACATCTAGCTTACCCTGGTTCATAGATCTCACATTCCAGGTTCCTATGCAATATGTTTCTTTACAGCATTGGACTTTTCTTTCTCTTCCAGACATGTCTGCAGCTGGATGTCCTTTTGGCTTTGGCTCAGCCGCTTCATTAGCTCTGGAGCTCAGTAATATGTTGGATGCCTTCTGACCTGAGGGGCTCATCTTTTAGCATCATATCTTTTAGCCTTTTGTTACTGTCCATGGAGTTTTCTTGGTAGGGATGTTGGAGTGGCTTGCCAGTTCCTACTCCAGGTGGACCACATTCAATCAGAATTCTCCATTATGACCTGTCCGTGTTGGGTGGCCCTGCACAGCATAGATCATAGTTTCTCTGAGTTACTCAAGCCCCTTTGCCACGACAAGGCAGTTGTCCATTAAGAGGCTTTACAAGTACCTTGGTCTATGAGTGTTTTGCAAGACAAGCAAACATTTCTTCTAATTTTTGCCTTGATTAGTGAGCAATGTCTTGCAATATGAGCACTTGAGCATGTCACATGACCACAAGTGCGCCGATGGTGGTTTTCTCTCTTTCTCCCTCCTGGATTGTGGAAGTTTATCTGGAACGTTCCATCTCAGGCAGCACTTAAAGCAGAGGGAGGAGAGAAGAGGGGAAGGCCATCTGCCAGCTTGCTCCCTCTGGAAAGGAAGGAAGGATGGCTGGTTGGTGAGTGGGTGCTGGCAGACTATGCAGCCTTCTCTTATCTCCCTCACATCAGCCATGAAGGTTTTCAAAGCGGAGTACAGGATAGGGTTTTGTTTTATTTTTCTTAACATTTATATCTTTATTTAGTTTGTCTTTTATATACAGTGGTACCTTGTATAAAGGAATTAATTTGTTCCAAATGAAACTATGTTAAGCAAAATTTCCTTTATACAAATTCCCATAGGAATGCATTGAAAATGGAGTAATCCCATTTTTATGTTGTACAGATCTTCCCCATAGGCGATTATGTTAAGCTAATTTCCCCTATCTCCGGAATTTTTTATGTTGTACAGATTTTATGTTATACAAGCTGTTTGTTATACAAGGGTCCACTGTATTTTGTATTTTCTTAATTGTTTTATATTATATTATGGCATTGTAATCATGTTTATATCAGTATTTTGGGTTGTAGAACCAATCATTTGAGTTTCTATTATCTCTTATGGGAAAATTTGCTTTGGCATGCAAGTGCTTTGGATTACAAGCATGTTTCCGGAACAAAGTATTAATTAATTAAATAATTACTTTTTCTTCTAGTGGTGGAAAAGACAGCTGTTACAATATGATGCACTGTGTTGCTGCGGGACATCAGATTGTTGCTTTAGCCAATTTGAGACCAGCTGAAAACCAAGGTGAGAATGGCGCATTTCCTGTATGGCAGCCCTCAAAGTTTTCGACCTACTTACTGTGCTGGGTAATGACCTAAAAATATTTATTTATTATTTATTTATTTTATTTACAAGATTTTTAAACCTCCCCCCTACCAGGTGGTCTCTGGACAGGGATTACAATGGATTACATTGTAATAATTGCATTGGATGTAATGATAGTTAGAATAAGCACTTGTGCAGTTTATTGAAATCTGGCTTGTTGTGATGCATGATTTTGCCTCTACTGACAGACAGTGATTTGTTAGCCAGCTCCAAATCACAATCTGAATGAGACTTTTATGGTTGGTTATGAACTCTGGTATGCTTAAGCATTTGAACTTGCAACTGCAGCATGTCACTACTTTGTTTCTACAAATATTCCGCTTGAAACAAGAGCTGAATAATGGAGTGGGAGAAAAACACCAGAAGTTGGGAAGACAAGCTGCAGTTTGTTTGATTAACTGCTTTGCAATTTATTAATAGTAAAAAAAACAACTGGTTAACAGAAACCATGGATTACTGTACAGTATATATGAATAAGACTGCTTTCTGGAGCCATTTTTTGTCTCTTACACTCTGATGGTATAGTAAAAACGAATTAATTGTCTGTAATTTCTTTTAGTCTTGCCTAACTTATCAAGAATGGAACCGTTTATTCCAGGTCAACCTAGTAATTCCTGTTATTCTAGGTCAACCTTGTGTTCTAGAAACACAAGGTCTTAAATCATTGTATTAAGTCATGATCTAAGTCACTTGATAGAAAGTATTTTTTAAAAATAAATTTAAATAATTAAACATATGATTTCAATAAAATCCTTTTTTTAGTTTATATTGATTATTTTGAAAAACAACCCCAAAAGGCTTAATGATTAGTAATTTAAATCATGGTTTAATTCAATTTTATATAAATCAAATTCGCCATACTTGGAACTAAGCTTAACTGAGACTTCTGCACGATAAATTGTGTACAGAACTGTACCCTCAGAAGTGCTCCTGGTACTGTTAGTGTCTTTGATTAAGCCAAATTTACTCATGGGGAAAAAGATATTTCTTTGTATCATGGTTGAAGGGGAGAGTCTTCTAATCCTTTTCCTTGTATTTATCTCTGAAATTAATGTACAGTCGTTCCTTGCCATTTTGCGGTTCATATATTACAGTCCCGGTATATCACAGGACCACAGTATATGAAGGCAAGGGCCCTGGGGCAAGCTGTATGGGCCTGTTTGAGGCCTCCTGCACTTACCTTGGGCCTGGCGCTTCCCCAAGTGGGCTTCCGACGGGCTTCCCTGGCCTGTTGGAGGCCCCAGAAATGGTTTCTGGTGAACTGGGAAGTCACTTCCAAAAAAACGGAAGTGCCTTTCGGATTGCCCAGAACCACTTCTGAAGCCTCCAGCAGGCTTGCCTGGGCCTGTCCAAAACCCCATAAGTGGTTTCCGGTGAACCGGAAGAGAATTCGGAAAAACTGGAAGTGCTTTCAGGATTGTCCGAAACCACTTCTGGAGCCTCTGACAGGCCCGGAAAGCCCGTTTGGGGAAGCACCAGGCCTGGGATAAGTGCAGGAGGCCCCAGACAGCATCACACGGTCCTGACCCGACCCAGCATCCACTTAGTGCGGATTTTTCTTTATTGCATGTTGGGCTAGGTACTGTATTCAAATTAGAATAACAAAATGTTACAATTTTAAACCACCACATGCTCAGTGATACAATAGAACTTTAGAAGAAAGAACAATTCATTCCTGTAGTAGAATGTCTGCATAATCTTTTGGAATAAAACATAATTTATACTGTGAATTCTTTTAGTTTTCATCTGTGTACCCTTCTGATCTATTTCTTACAAGTACATGAATCTGTACTTCAGAGATTACTGTTTAGTTTCAGATCAAACAGGCAATTCAATATAAATATATACAGTATTATTCAAAACAATAAATTAAACTTACTTCTATATTACCTGTTGGTTTTATTTCATATAATACTGTTTCCTTGAAAGGTGGTTCATGATGATATTTTAAAACACTTTATTTATGTGATAATAATAGCT
Organism: Phrynocephalus versicolor; assembly: GCA_023846285.1. Classification (NCBI taxonomy): domain Eukaryota; kingdom Metazoa; phylum Chordata; class Lepidosauria; order Squamata; family Agamidae; genus Phrynocephalus; species Phrynocephalus versicolor. Next base: position 21,869,586 of record JAHTLZ010000016.1, on the reverse strand, counting down.
ATAAAGGTGTCTGCACCTTCTATGGAGTACTTGCGCAAACCACCTGGAAAATACAGGACCTTCAGTATTGGTCAGCTGGGTTAGTGTTCTGAATTACAAGGCAGCCAAGATTCTGATCATAACCGTTCAAGTAAAGGGCCAGTTTACAAGACTGTGTCCCCCCCCCACTGTCTCATGAGGGACTCACCATTTGTACTGTTTTGCCTTTTGGAAAGGCATAAGGGCCAATGCCTGTTGAGTTTCCTTGGAAAAGTATGAACTGTGGCCCACAAATGATGAAATTGCTGCTCTCTAGGTTTGGGGAGCCTGATAGTAGTTGTATCTTTGCCCATGTTTCCTTTGTGGCACTTATTTGTAGAACTACTGGATAGCTTGGTGGTTTAGTTCACTGGCTGGGGAACCAGAGGTTGAGAGTTCGATTCTCTATTGTACTTCCTTGACAGCTAGAATAAATGATCCTTCCAGCCCTGCAGTTATAAGATGATGATGATGATGATGATGATGATTAAAAATCAATTCAGGGAAGAGACCTGATAAATTAAAAGAACATTTCCTGTGGGAGAATACCTTGAACCTTTGCCTCCTTTTCATTTTTTTGAAATATTGTAAGCTTGTGTCATCTACATACCTGTATATCGGTGTAATAGCTTAAGTAATTAAAGTGCATTAACTGATACAGCTTTACATTTGTGTGTCTTTCAGAAGGGATAGATGAACTGGACAGTTACATGTATCAGACAGTGGGGCACCAAGCCATCGATATATATGCGGAAGCAATGGGCTTGCCCCTTTATCGACACACCATTAAGGGTACCAGTGTGAATATTGGCAAAACATATACCAAGTGTGAAGGAGATGAGGTTGAAGACCTTTATCAGCTTCTGAAACTTGTGAAGGTATGTTGTGTGCTATTTTCAGTTAAGAAGAAGGAAGCATTAAATATATTAAGACTGTGGATGTGAAGCCTTTCATCACCACTCTTCTTGTAATCATCTCTGTTTATTCCTCTACGTCTTGCTACAAACAGAGAATAAACTTTGGTGAAATGAACCTTAAATTATAACCTATTCTGTACTTTATTAAGCTTCCTGACTTTAGACTAAAGACTATGTTATAGCAGTAAAAATGATTTATACAAAGAACTACAAAAGGTATACAGAAAAAGAGTGGTGTGCTCCTTGTGATTCAATGTCATCCAGGTTTTACATTGCTGATATAGTATATTTTGCATGTTTGGTATCTTTTGTTTCTCTTCTGAACTGTAGGGAGCATGTACTTCCCATGAAGAAGCCCATGAATTTTAAAGCAAAATCAAAGAGGACAGAATATATTATTTATATTGTGTTTCTTCCTCAGAGCATTACATGGGACTTTGTCAACAGCAGTTTTACTTTTGGTGAGATTCTTAATAGTCATTGATCAATTCACCAACATCTTAAAAAAGGCAATAGTAAGGCATTAAAACATGAATATAGTGGTCTTGTTCAGATGTAACGTTAACCATAGTTTATTGTTACACAAATAAGATGCAGGGAGACTTGGACTTTGAGATTCCTTCTTTTTTCTCTGGAACAATTTAGAAACTTTTGCTTCATTTCTAGATTATAGTGTGTTTAGGCAAGGATCGTGTTAGGGTGGAAGTGTTTGTATAACAAATACAGTGTTAGAGTTTTGGTTTTTATGTTCCTGCACAAGGAGGACTCTAGAACCTGTTTCTGCAAATAGACACCAGCTCTTTGTACCAGAATTATAGTTCTGGAAAGTTCTATAGGGTCACCAAGTGCTATCCCTCAAGAAAAAAAACTGTGCCTGATTGAACTAACAGGTCTTTATAATCTGCCGAAGCCTTACTGGTTCAAGATACTGACTTTAGGTTTCCCTGTTATTAGTTGAAACAAGTCAGTTACATAGCTTGAAGCTGGATTTTTATGATCATCCACGGCTATGTTTAGGGTTCAGACATAATGCTACCCTGTACTTCAGTGAAATTGGAGTGAATGGCTTCCAGGTCCCACACTGCTGCATCTGAAAGGAGAAGGTGAAGAGTTCATTAAAATTTATGCACACCAATAAGCTTTGTAACTTAATTTCACCACTGCCTTAATCTTATGCTCTGCCTTTTTCTGGCTGCATACAGAGTACCTAGCAGAATAAGATTCCCATCTATAGTAGAACCCTGATTTATGAGATTAATTTGTTCTAAGTGCATGCTCGTAAATCGCTAATCTCATAAATCCGAGTGCGCTTTCCCATAGGAATGCATTGAAAATCTATTTGTTCCGGAGGAACAGATTTCAGTGCATTCCTATGGGAAACCACTTTAAACAACCCACTGCGACTCCCACAACCCACCTGGTTGGGGGGCAGAAGTGGCTGCTTGTTTAAAATGTCTTCGAGCCACTGAGCCAAGCGCTTGGCTCGGTGGCTCGAAGACATTTTAAACAACCCACACTTTTCCCTGCAATGCGCCCAATTGTTTAAAATGTCTTTTAGCTACCAAGAGAAGCGCTTGTCTTGGTGGCTAAAAGACATTTTAAATAAGCCGCTGTTTCTCCCTACAGGCATGTTGCAGGGAAAAGTGCGGGTTTTTAAAAATGTCTTTGAGCCACCAAAGAAGTGCTTCCTCAGTAGCTCAAAGCCATTTTAAACGACCTGACGCTTCTCCCCCAACGTGTCCTATTTGGAAGGGGAAGCAATGGGTCCTTTAAAATGTCTTTGCCACTGAGGAAGTGCTTCCTCTGTGGCTCAAAGACATTTTAAACGACCCACTGCTTCCTTTGCCCATTCAGACATGTTGAAGGGAAAAGTGTGGGTTGTTTTAAATTTGGAACTGATGTGTGTGGAAAAAATGATCATAAAGTGTCTTAAAGCCTTTAAACCCTTGTTCAGTATACTCCTGAGCTGTTATTTTCAGGTTTGTCTGCCTGACAGCTATCATTGGTTGAAATCATGTTGCTTAACAGTAGAGTATGCCTATTGAATCAGTGGGGATTTGTTAGGTCAGTTCCTTCACGTCTTTCATCCATTCAAAATAGCTGACTCTAGTTGTGACTTAGTTTTGCATAGGAAGTTACAACTGGAGTAGGCCTGTTGGACTCAGTGGAGGTTATGAAGGAGTTGACTGACCAAACCCCGCTGATTCAGTGGGTCTATTCTAGTGCAGCTTATTATGCTGAGCAACAGGCTTTCAACCATTGTGTTCTTCTTATGGTAGATGATATCATTAGTCTTTGTGTTGCTTCCTTGTGATGTTCTGCATTGTTGCTGATTTCATGCTGTAATGCTATACCTCTTGGAACAGCTAAAGTCACATTTACTAGTGCACTGGCGGCTGGACAGCAGCAGAAGAATTTAAAATAGGATGCCCTTTCTTGTTGCTTTTTAGGAGAAAGTATTTCTTTGCTGAATATCAGGCAGAATATAATAATCTTTGCATTGTTTCTAAACTTGGACTTCCTTTAAAGAACAATGGGACTTTAAGCTGCAACCAACAGTGAGAAAGAGATCAGTTATAAGTCACAGCTGAATATTTTTAGTGGCATGCAAAATCAAGGAAGTACACTGTAGACCTTAAAACATTGAGATGGATAACAGTATTGACTGTTATGTAATCTTCTGGGTGCTAGTCAGAGCATTGTCTCTCTAGATCCTTACCTTGATATTCAAAACTGTAAATTATGCTCACTGGAAGCTGTCTCCGAGGTCAGAGATGTTAGTTCTGCTAGAGTAGTTCATAAATAAACAAGATGCTGCCTGGAACACATCTGATTTGGAAAGCTAAGGTTGGCCTTTGTTAATGCTGAGATAGAGACCACCAGCTCTTCCCAGGGACCTCCAGGTAGGGTCAGAGAAGAATATGCCTTGAAAATTTGATGAGAAGCCAAGCATCAGTGTTGCCATTACTGAGCTAGAGAAACCAGGCAGCTCTGTCACTCCTTGTTTGGACAGTGAAACTCAGGGTGGTGCCAGGTTGCATGAATACAAGATGTGTAGGTAACCTTTTGCTGAGCTTGTGGATCTTTGGAAGATGGTAAACATCATCTAAGAAGCACAAGTTTTGTGCCAGAATGCCTCTTATATGTGCAGTAGTTCACTGGTGAAAGCTACATCGGGCATCTCAGATTCTATTTTTCCTATTTATCTGAATCTACTTTCTGTGGCTGGCTGGTGTTATTTTGTTTTCACTGTAACATTGAAGAGCTCTGAAATACATAACTACTTTGGTTTTGCTATGAAATTATCAGTTCCGTGGGGTACCTGAAAATAAATTTGAATAAGTAATTTGTTTAAAAGAAAATAGAAAGAAAGAAAATGACAAGAACTTGTGGTGCTGCAGTTTTCCAACTGCTCCAAGTAATCCTGGAATCTTATCAGCAGTTCCTTGCTAAAGAGTTTAGAAATGGAAAATGTTTCTTATCTACAACTGCCAGTCCTCCTTTGCAATTTGCAGCTGTGCTAAAACACAATTTATATGGAATAAATTTCTAAATATTATATCACTTTTCACAGTTTATGGGAAGTCACTTCCGGTTTACTGAGAAGCATTTTGGGGCATCCGATAGGCCCGGGAAGGCCATTGGAGGCCCATTCAGCGCCAGGGTTGGGTTAAGATAGGACCCCCAGTCCCGACCAGGCTCTGCATGTGCATATTGTGGATTTTCAATTATCGCAGGTTGGGTTGGGTCCCTAACCCGTGCGATAGGTGGGGGGTTACTGTAACACTAACAAGAATACACAAGGAGGTAATCATACCATTGATTCAAGTACAAACATATGGGTGTACATATAAGATGGACAAAATTCTGATTCCTTAGCTCACCCTACTTTATGGATTTTCAAAAATGAATGTTGAAGCATGCAGTCAGTTGTCCTGTACACTGCTGAATGGAGGGTGGACATAGTTCTTTTCAAACTGCAGGACAGAGTTGTATGTATGCTTGAATAAACTTGGCCCAAACTGGAGGTCTAATGGTTTACAAAACAATGTGAAAACTTTCCCAGGGAATAGCTTTTTAACATCATAGTTCAGCCTAAGCAAAAGTCTAACGGCTTCAGATTCTGCCTTGAAGCATTATATTATAAAGCAATGGTTCCCAGCCCTGGGTAACCCTGATGTTTTTGGACTGCAGCTCCCCAAACCCCCAGCCAGTACAGCTTGTGGGTGAAGTCTTCTGGGAATTGCAGCCCAAGAACACCTAGGTTACCCAAAGTTGGGAACCATTGTTGTCAGACGTCTTGCTGACCAGGAATATAGGAAGTGGTTCCATTGCCAAATGAAAGCAAACGTGACACCAATAATTAACCTTTAAGGTGACAAGGTTTTTGGGATGACTTGAGTGTCTAATGTGGCATAATTGGCAATACAGATAATTGATAACTTTTGCATTTAATGGTAAAGTACAAAACTAACAGCTTTTGTTTGCCCTAGCTCTGCTAACGAGTTGAGGAATTTATGTACCTATACAAATTTAGAATAAGGTTTTGTGATTATGTGCAGCTGCTTTAAGCGTTGTTCTTAGTATACCTTTTCTATCATCTTCCATGCTAGCACAATAGTTCTTTGGATTACACTTTTAAGGTGTGTTATTGACCAATTTAATTAAATGATTCGTGACAGGACAATCTTTCTTTTCATTTTTCTCCAGACAGCATGGACTGAATAGTTTGCTATTATCTGGAGAATAACAGTCAGTTGTGACATAAATTAATGCTAATGTTAAATCTTGACAACTTCTGCTTTGGAAGTTTGTGCATGATATTTATAACTAGAGTTGAAAACGATGTTATCAAGTTGTCTTGGACTAAATAAGTGAGGTGCTTTTTTTTTGTTCGGAACAGATATTAATTTCACTGCAAAAATTTTAAAGATATAAATATATAGAATCAATTGCGTTAATGATAGACATTTTGTAGCCAAGCTTTTATAGCTGAATTCGTTTAAAAACAGTTGGTTTTAAAATTGCACTTGAAAACTTGCATATGTCAATAAATAATGGGGTAGTTTACAAGGAAAGGAAGAATGTGAAAGAGTTTGTCATTTTAGTTTTGTACTTGCTTAGGCAAAGAAGGAAGGTGCTGATCAAGTTTAGTCACAGGCACCTAGTTGCATGTAATAGTGGCCTAGGATGGAGAACGTACATCTGAATTAAGATCAAAAGACACATGCAGCCACTTTGGAGCCTTGATAAATATTGCAGCCCATGTGCATAATTGCATCTGGAGTAGCTATTCATAGAATCAAAGAGCTGGAAGAGTCCTTCGATAATAATCTTGCCAAACTCCTGTTTATGCAGGATGTCCATTACGATAGTATGCTTGGCAAGTGACCAGCTAACTTACATTAGAAACATCTAAAGAAGGAGAGTCCTCTACCTTTGGGGACATTTTTTCTACTTCTAATTTCCTTGTACTTTCAGAACATTCATGGTAATATTAAGTCATAATTTATATAAAAATATGAGAAATGTAGCACACCCAATCACAGAGTCGTTATGTTCAACAAGTTGTGAGTTGTCAGTGTCCTGTCTGAATTAAACACAGCAAGGGAGCCGTCCTCGCTTCTGTGCGCAGAGAGATCTGGAGTCTAGGAACAGCAGCTCATAAGGTCTCAGAAGGCAATGGGACTGAAAGAAAGTCCCTCTTCCATGTCTCAAACCATAGTCATGCTTGTATGATTGAATATGGGCTTTCAGGTAACCTGCAGCGAAGCTAGATCAGACTTGACAAGTCATGACCAGCATTTTGAATTATGCCTGGAAATGGACTAGTAGCCAGTGAAATGGTTGCAAAAGGGGAGTGACATATTCCTGTAGCTGGCCTTAGGCCACAGTCTGGATGTAGTGTTTTATTTTAGCTAAGATGGCTGTACAAGGCAGGACCATTTACAGTACTGTACTCTTATGTGGGAAATAACACATACGCCATCTTAGCCATGTCAGACATCTCTAGGAATAGATGCAAAGGGCATATCTGCAGTACCTCTGCAATATTTATTTATTTATTTATTTATTTACCAACCACTCATCTGACCAGTGACCGCTCATAGCAAACAAATGTTCCTGTGGCTAGTCTTAGCAATTGAGGATTCAGGTTTAGGAGTTGGGTGTTATCAGTATGTTGGCATAAAATTTCAAATCTCTGGAGAATGTGTCCCAACAGTTTCTTGAAAGAATTAAATAGTGCTGTGAATGAGACAGAGCATTGAGGGACAAAAGCTAATGCATTGAACAAGAGTCTTCCACCGTCATCTGCTGAATTTATCCTTCCAGGAAGAATCGGAGCCACCAAAAAGCACTGCCTCCAAGCTCCATCTTAGGGAGTCATTCCAGAAGGCTATAATGGTTGGTAGTATCAAAAGCTATTGAGAGGTCCAGCAGAACCAAGAGATGGAAAACCTCCAGTTCAGTTCCTGGCATAGGTCATCCACCATTTCAGTGTCATACCTAAACCTAAAACCACATTTAAATAAAGTATGTCCAGATAGTCAATTTGGATATATAGTTGGGAAGGTACTCCATGTCTCAACATCTGCTCTAGTAATGGAGTATGAAAGACTGATTTTGACTACAACTCCCACAGCCCTTTATCACTTTCAATATAGACTCAGAATTCTGGGAGTTGTAGTCAAAAACATTTGGCGGGCCAAATTTATTTTATTTATTTATTTATTTACAAAACATTTAATCGTCCCACTAACAATTGCTCACCCCCCGGGTATAAATTCATACCTAGGCTATGAATAATTTTGTTATTCTATTATATATAGGTTTCTTTGAGCATTTGTCAGACAGGTGGATTGAAAAGCTGTAAAACCAGTACTTAAACATGTTTTTGTAAAACTAGTTCATTTAAATACTGTAATATCTCCTAGCAATGTAAAAACAATGTAAGGTTCTTCTCTTTGCCTTTCATATTCTTGTTATGCTGAATCTGATTAGTTTAAATCAGGGTGGATTTGCAAAAAAGAACAGTTTTTTTGTGATATTTAATTCAAACTGATCTTTCTTTTCCTTTTTTTAAAAATAATTTTTATCCACTCTGGATTAAATGCAGTCCCTGGATATGTCTAGAATGAGTGCATCCTCACTTTATTTTTATATGAGAGGCTACAGTTGGAAGAGAAGCACTGTAGTTTCCAGTTGGCAAAGGTGTCATAGAATGATGTGTTTTAACTGTTCAGCCTGTATGTAGAAAGTAGAAAGCTGGATTAGATTCAGATGAAACAAAATGAAAATTTGTTGAAGGAACTTCAATGTTTTGTTTTAATATTTGCTCAGTATTACAAAGCATGTGCATACAGGTTGACAAGCAATACAATTTCAATTCTTAAAAAAGATTTGCATTGCATCTTATAAACCATTAGGGTAGTTCCCCACCCCTATTCCCAGTCTGTGCAACAAGTTGTAAGATTACATTGGAAAGAGACATAAATGGAGATAGTGTGTGTGTGTGTGTGTGTTGTGTCATTACAGTTGTGACCGACCCTTCGTGACTCCACGTGCATGGAGTTTTCTTGGCAGGAATACTGGAGTGGTTTGCCAGTTCCTACTCCAGGCGCCTACAGCATCTGGTATTCCCTGGTGGTCTCCCATCCGAGTACTAACCAGGGCCGACCCTGCTTAGCTTCCGAAATCAGGCGAGATCGGATGTACTTAGGGCATCTAGGCAGCTTAAAATTGAGATAGAGAGACTTCCAATTAAGAGTAGGACACAGATCAGTCGAATGTGTTATTCTAGCTATCTTCATATGAGGATGGCATTTGTCTCTAAGAACTATTACTCTGAAGAGTAAAAAGAGCCCATAGGAGATTAAACGTACTTGTATCTTGATGGCCTTCTTTGACTTTTTGAGTAAGCTATGCAGAATCCAAATGCCAGTCCCATTTATGCTACCTTCCAAGAGTAATAGAAGGTATCCAAATGCCAAATTACTGGCAGAAATATCAGTGACTTATACGGAGCACTCTTGAAGGTTAAAGAAAAAAGTGCAGAAGCAGGACTATTGAACAATTAGACAAAAGTTTTGAATGTGTTAAGAATGACAACTTTAAATATTCACAGTGATGGCATCAAAATGGCTAAATCTTAGTTCATTATTGCAGACAGAATATCAGAAGACCGACACTTGAAAATGGGTCTGTGAACAAACTAGAAAATATCTTTAAGAGAAGATCAAGGTGACAATCCATATTATGGTATTCCTGGTTTCTTTGTATAGATGGGAAAAGTGGGCATTGAAAAGAAAGATGGCAAGAGGGAAAAGTTTAATTTGAAATTTCAAGTTAGCTGAGATTGTTATAGATGCCATAGATCACAAAAATAAATAAATAGTGGATTCCTGATCAAATAATGTTTGAATTTTGCTAGGTGCTAAAATGCCTAAAACCTGAGAGTATCTTACTGTGGGACTCCTCACTGGAAGAGATAATGATGCTAGGAGAAGCTGAAGACTAGGAAAAGAGGAAGATCTAACATGAGATGGCTTTTCTCTATAAAGGAAGCCATGTGTGAAATAACTGGTAATAATGGTAAGATATTTTGCAGGTAATTCATTCATAGGGTTGCCATTACAAGGAATTGACGAGTACTGTATATAACACTATCAGCCTGGTATGAATTTTTAGTCATTCCAAGCAACGAGCAGATGTGGGCCTCTCTGGTTGTTTAGTTCAGAAGTATGAACAAATGGTTATAGCCACTCTTTCCACTCCACTGTGATCCAGCTCTGTCTCATACCATTCATACAGTTTTTAAAACAACTGCTTAAGGGCAAATTAAGGCAAAAGTCACATCTAGTTTGCACTCTGGTTGCATGTTTTCCTACTCTTGATGTTTAATTTGTTTGTTTGTTTTTGCTAGTTGTACTGTTAACCATGTTTAGGGGCTTCCTTATGGTTGATGCAAATGGTATGTTCTTGACATTTATTAGACCAAGGTTGACAACCTGAGTGAATTTGCGGTATACAGTAACCCCCCTCCTATTGCGGGGGTTAGGGCCCCACCCGACCCGCGATACATGAAAATCCGCGATATGCGGAAGCGGGTCGGGTGGGACGATCAGAGGGGTGCGGGGTGGCTCTGAGGTCTCCCGGAGGGGCGGTAGGCGGTAGGGAGCAATCGGATTGCATCCCCCCCGCGGTCCGAGGCCTTCTGGAGGGGCGGTGGGGGGCAGCGGGGAGCAATCCGATCGCCCCCCGCTGCTCCCCGTGTGGTTCTGAGGCCTACCGGAAGGGGTGGAAGGGTGGCGGGGAGCAATCCAATCGCTCTGTGTCTCCCCCCCAGGTACTGCGATCCTGCGATATAGCGGGACCGCAGTACCTGAACCACGAAATGGCGGGGGTGACTGTATGTTGTTTTTGGCCCTCGTGATGTATACTGGGCTGCATCTAGCTTGCTTCCCCCATTAATTATTTGATACTTCTGTATTACTCTTTTGGCACAATACTCTGCATCCTCAGAAACCTTGCCACCAAAATTGGGCAGAAAATTGTGACTATATTTCTGCAACAACCCAGTAAAATCCCGCTTGAAATTGAATTTCTCCCTTTTTACTACCAAAGTTCAGTGTCAATTCTGTTTGTGCTTACGGTACCATACATTGGATTTTCCTGTTCTGCAACTGAAATCAACTTGCTGCTGAATTTTCATAGTGTGATTTTTGAGGGTGACAGGAAAATAGACCTGGGAGTAGTACAGTATATGTCCCACTTGGTGCATACTCATAGACTTGGTAAATAAAAGGGGGGAAATATGGGGTATGTATGTGTAAGAAACATAGGTACGTTACACTAAGAAATGGCTCAAAAGCCTTGAATTTTGCATCTGTCCCATTAGAGCTAACATTCCAAGTCAGAACTGTCTGCCATTCATTCCACTGGATTTATAACAAGTCTGAGCTTTCAGGATTTTTGTTTAAGGTCAGATAGTGCTGTGAACTCTGTATCAGGCATATCAAATAAATGTTGATTTTCAGAAAAGAATGCAATCGGGGTGGCATTTCTTAACTCATAGTGTTACAGCATGGTCAGGTGTCCCTACAGCATGCATTCTTAATCTGTAAGCACTTGCCTCTTAAGATTTTTGTAGTAAAGCCATCAATAGGGATGTCACCATTTAGAAGTGAAGAACATGTAACAGTATATATCCTTCAGTTATAACATAACTATGTACTTCCAGTTGAAGCAAAACAAGTTGGGGAGCAGTGTACCCTAAATTTTACCCCAGGCCCCAAATGGAACACATGGGTTTTCTGCGCACCCCCCCTCCTGGCCAAGCAGGAGCGATGTGTCCCGAAGTGCTACATGGAGAGGGGTTGTGAATGTGTGTACATGTCCTAAGTAACTCTGTTTGAAGGACTAGGGCTGTAACACAACCCATAACTTCAGATGCAGCTTTACAACATCTTGGCTTCCTGCCTCAACCGAGAGACTGCCTGGCAATTTGTTTCATCTTGCCAAGTACTCTACATCTAAGAGCTAACTGCTGGCAAATCCATCCTTTGCCATGCTTGAACTTTTGGTACAGCTTTGAAAAAGAGGGTATCACCCTTGAAATATCATCAACTTTTTTTGTTATTTTACTAGTAGCCTAAAGGTATAACCCAGTCAGTCTATAACTCTGTACGTGGATGGAAAATGGCAGTTTGTTCTTCAGCCTTGTTTTATTGGGGGCGAAGGTGGTTGTGTGTATATTAGTATTCAGTTCTAATATCTTGCACAGTTACCCTTTTGTCCACCTTGTTTATACATTATCTGTCAAAGAAACCAGGACATAAGCAGCATGTGCATTCAGTGTTAAACTTTTAATGTGTTTTCTCAGCCTATAAAATCATTTATAGAATTTGCTACTTGTCATACACAGTATATATGTGGAAGAAATACACATGGCATTGTCAGTGGAATGATTTCTTCTTTCAGCTGTCATTAATCTAATAGACTTCACTCAAGTAGTACTGAATGATTTAATATTGAACTTTTTTGAAAGATTTATTTAAACCTTTTGTGCAGTTTTTAACTTTTTCCATACTTGCTGCATTATTTTGGGTTCAGTAAAAAGGCAGCTGGTGAAGAGAAGTGCATGTCTTAAAGCTTCAAGCAGAACGCATTTTGAACCATGGTCTTGTTTGGGGTACTGTTGAAGATGATCTGGTTCTCTGGGCATCATTGAACTGCAGCTTCTATCAGCCATGGTCAACAATAGCCACTGGTGAGAAGTGATAGAAGTTGGAGTCAAGTAACACCTGGAGGGCCGTGTACCCCCAGTCCTCACTTAGGGCCTTGAAAAATGGATCAAGTTAGAGATGGACCATAAAGGAGTATGATATGAAAGTAACAGGATTATTGGGCATGAGAAAGATCGAGGAGCCTTCAAAACCTAAGGCTTCCTCTCATGCTTTATTGATTATTTGTAGATTGTATAAAATTCTTGTGTGAATGTCTTGGGTACTGTTTTTAATATAAAGGTTTTTTTTTAAGGCAAAAGGTTGTAAATAATATTTTAGTAATACCAGTTCAGCATATGATGTTCTTTTTTGCTTTCATGAATATCAGCTGAATTATATACAGAATATATGCATATACATATACGCAGAATATAGTCCAGCTTCTCCCCTTTAGTTAGCTTAAGAGTGTCTATAATCTGTGTTGTTCTATTTCACGAGTAAGTATATGGGTTGGATTTGAAGATACAAGATAAAATCCAGCCCAAATCAAACACGGATGAAGAGGTTAATCATTCCGGGTTTTAAAATAAAATAAAATAAATGTTTTCTAGAACAAATGAAATCTGACAGTCAAAATACCTGGATACGTAACTGTGAACAACAAATGGTAGTCCTTGATATAATTCCAAAAGACATTCAAATAAGCACTTTGAATAAGGAATAGTCTTGTAAATCTATAAAAGAAATGTTGAAGGTTTGTAAAGTTTTTAATAAAAACCCCCAGTCCTCACTTAGGGCTCACTGGTGTGATCCAGTAGCCAATATTCTGTCTATTCCTGGTGATTTTTTTCTTCCCAATGCTTTCAGAGAAGCTTTCACTTTAGTTTGTAGAACTGCAGATTCTTTATCATAGAATTCCTCTTCAAAGGAATTTCTTCTAAACTGTCTTCAGTATGCTCTTTCCACCTTTTTATTTTCTTTTGGTCATATAATGTTTCTTCCTTTTGGTCTTTTAGCATTTCTAGTCTAGGCTTATACCGTATTTATCGGCGTATAATGCGCACAGGCGTATAACGCGCACCCTCATTTTAAGAGGGAAATTTTAGGAAAAAAATTCCAACCCAGGCAGCGATGGTGGGCGGGGGGCGGGGCGGGGGGGTTGCGGCGGCGGGGGCGGCCGGGGGGGGGTGTTGTGGTGGCCGCGGCAGCGGCGGCGGCGGCGGAAGGAGCAGGGAGGGGGAGAGAAGCGCGGTGGGTTTAAAGGATCCTTAGCCAGCGAAGCGAACGGTTCCCTTGTCAGCTACAGACACTGTAAACCCCCGGGCACTTCTCCCCCCTCCTGCTGGGAGTGGGGAGAGAAGCCCCGGGGGTTTAAAGTGTCTGTTGCTGACGAAGCAACCACTTCCTTTGCCGGCTAAGGATCCTTTAAACCCACCGCGCTTGTCACCCGGCTCCCACTGGTGATTGCGGCGGCGGCGGCGGCGG
>JAHTLZ010000016.1:21834405-21855901 GCA_023846285.1 Phrynocephalus versicolor | reverse complement strand
TTTATTTATTTATTTATTTATTTATTTATTTATTTATTTATTTATTTTATATACTGCACCATTTAACCTAAGGTCACTCTGGGCAGTTTACAAAGATTTAAACAAAGACAATGCGATAAACAATACATTATGCAATATATGATATATCAGGCCTGCACAGTGCATTGACTGTGGGCAACCAGTAGCCCACGGGGCCATTTGAAGTAGCCTGCGAGGTCCCTGTCAGACTCCCGATCTGCCTCCAGTGGCGGTGTGATGGGGGTGAACAGTTTTTTTGTCACTCACTTGCTTGGCTGCTTCTTGGGAGTCTCCACCCTCTTAATCTAGAGCACCGGTGAGTCTGTCTGGCTCTGTGAGGGAGCGTGGGGAGGTGTCAGTGGTGGCAGAGGAGGAGGAGGAGACCTGGCACCAACCCACCGAGTGACCCACTGGGCTTTGAAGGAGCAGGCCGGTGGAGGGGCCCAGCCTGCTTTGTTTTGGCCGAGAAGGGCACCTCCCTGCATGACTAGCCAGGCCTGAGAAAGAGAGAGAGAGGGATACCCTTGGTTGCCTGGGCAGGGAGGCTTCTGCTCTCTCCTGACATACTCCCACCACCGCCACAGACCCTGCCCATGCCCCTGAAGATGGTGAGCGGGATGCTTGGTCCCGGCGGGGAAGGCGGTGACGGCTCTTCACACAGACACCGCCAGTGACACCAGCAATGGCAGTAGGAGGAAGAGGAAGAGGAGGAGGAGGGCCAGCCGACGAGGGAGGGAGGGAGGAGGCAGATCAGGGGTGCCGGGTCCGGAGCTACAGTGGCAGTGATGGGGTGATCGGCACTCGGGGCGGCAAGGGTGATGGGCACTCGGAGGGTCCTGGGAGGGCCACTTTTCCTGACATCCTCCTCCTGACCGCCATGGAGTTGGAGCTGGAGCCCCCACCTGGGGCAAGCAGAGGGGGATAGAGGAGGCCCCTTCTCCCATTCCCCAAATAGAAATCACTCTTCTCCCTTCCTCTGCCTCCAGTTCCCCCCCCCCTGTCCTGCAAAAACATTGACTGCCACACCAGAGGGGGGGGGGGCGCATGCTTCTGCAAGTAGACCACGGGGAGTTTAAAGTAAACTAAAGTAGACTGCGGGCTGTTCAAAGTTGGACTCCCCTTCAATTTATAACTAAATATAATCAACGGATCAATCATATTTAAATTAAACAAACCACTAAATAATACATCTACATTAACATGGTACAAAGGACAGACAGAGGCAGATTAAGATGCAAGAACCAGATTAGCGAAATGATGAAATGAGAATAGTGATAAGAAATACCCAGTTTTCTATAAGCAGCATTTTCTGTTAAATTTGGTGCTTGGAATTCTTTTCTTGGCTGCCAGTCCCTGTTGTGTTAATAGTGAATAAGTAGAGACAAACAGGACTGTGGTGAGAGATTGCTTGAAAGCCTCCGGGTCTTTTCTGGTCAGCCTTAAACCTGTGATTGCCAGGTTTTCCTAATTTCCCATTTCCAGGGCACTGTGAGTTTGACCTTGCCTGCTGAATATGGTGTTCTGGATCTGCAAGATTCTCACATGTATTCGGAAGCGGGCAACCAGGCATTGTTTACAGGACGCCAAATGAACTGTGGACTCACAGCGCATTGATAAACACACATTTCCTTCTTTTATCAGGGAGACTGCACAATGTGAAGTATGAGTTTCCAGTTGTAGTCGTTCCTTTCAAACCTTTTCCTGTTTAAAAGTTGGCCTTTGCTAATTGGATGCTAATCTATGCCTAGGTCTTTTTCCCCCTTTTTCTTAAGTCTGCTATCAGCTGTGAAGTCCAGATCGAGTCCATGCCTGGCAAAGCTTCAGAAAGAAATTTTCTATTTATTCATAAAGGAGATGCTCATCCTTCTAAATGCAAAGTGAGCACTAATTAACAGTAACAATTGCTAATCACTTTGCTTTTATATTCCTTTAGGAGCACTGCCATTATCCTTAAGTGAAATGCTTGTATATGAATAAACAATGCTACATTTCTTTTAGCAGCAGCTAAATCTCAGTAAATGAGATGGCTGAAAATGCAGTGCTATATGGGTAACACCAGATTTTGTTAAATACGTTTTGGAAAATGATTGTAGTAATTTATCTTCCTGGTCTTCTTAGTGTACACAATATGCAATGAATAGGAAAACAAATTGAATTGTTCAGATAATTTCCCTAAAACTGATAATGCTGTGTTTTTCCTAGCTTGCCAGAGGTTCAATAATTTTGTGATGCATTCCTGTACTGACTTCTGCAACTTCAGTAAGATAAGCATTAACGAAGCAATTCTAAATGAGACTTAAATATAAAACAAAAATCACAAAACCCCCTTTGAACACTGCTTTTCATTTTGATGAAAAAAATCTTCCTTGCATTTTTGTGATTGAACTTTGCAGAGATCTTAGGTAGCTATTCTCAGTGGTTGCTGTCTAGAATAACCTGTTTGTTCAGAAAGCAAAGAATTGAAAAATATTTTGTTGTCTTTTTGTCGGGGGTGGAGGTGGGGGGAGCAGTTAACCAAGTGTTTCATACTCTGTATGGTGCCCTTATTAGCCACAGATATAAATATAGATGAAAATCTGAATTAGATTTTGTGTATGTATATGTTTTTTAAACCCTGAACCTTAATCATCATATACTATTGTCTTTTAGGCTTCAGTCTTGTTACAATAAACAGGATCGACCTAAGCATTCATAAGAATGTGTTGAAAAGCTATCCAGCAGCAGTGCTTTTATACAGATATAAAGCTGCATCTAGTTTGACAAAGAGTACATCTGTGACAAGCAAAACTGTGGTTGCTGCTGTTTCGCCTTACGGGTTGGGGAAAATTTTGCATAGATGTGAAATATGACTACCGTCATGGAGAACACAGAACATTCATGATTTTTTTGGCATTAAAAATAAAATGCACTAAATTAAAGGGAAAATATAAAATGAAAATAAAATGAAAAAAACCCCACTTCCTCTATCATACATTATGGGCATATTTTAATAACATATTGTAGCATCTGTTTCTTTTCATTGAAATACGCAGTGATTTCTGTATCATTATTTTAAGATTTGTTTTTTAAACAGTAAAGCATTATGCTTTTAGATCCCTTATAAAAAGTATCCAGTTATGTTTCTCTGTGCTTATAAAGACAGAAGAAAACAAGAGGCTTTTTAAGTAAAATGTACTGTGATTATGTACTATTCCTGATTGTAGAATTGCATAACTGTTCACACTTGCGTTCATACTGATCAGAACTTGTAGAACAGTAATAAGATGCTGTTTGTGAAGAGTAAGGAAGTACTATGATTAGTTACCTATTTTCTATGGGCAAACTACAAAGGGAAATTCTATATGTGTGCATTGCAGTAGTCTTTTTAGCCTGACAGCCTGTTATGTGAACTATTTTTTTCTTCAAGTCCAGTTGTCTTTAGAAACCTTCCTTCAGTGTTTTTGGCTTACAAATGTATTGAGCTTAGTACATTTGCATCCTTGCTACACTGTGGACTGGATGTATTTGACAGTTTCCTTTTACTTGGTGGTGGAGCTAAAGAAAAGTTCCAAAGCTGATACAACAGTGCCCTCCATTGGTTACACGTATGCAGGATGTTGTGGTAGCAAAAGCATTCGTAGCAAAAAGGCACGCTGTAAAGAGATGACTTGATCAGAACCTTGTTTTATCAGATGTTTTGATTTCACATCCCTGGTTCATGAATAATACAAATAAAAATAAAATAGTTACTTGGTAGATTATTTCAGATCTGTTCCCCCCAATAATCAGATCAGAACAAAATTAATAAATTAATATATGTTTATCTTAAGATATAAGGTTGCTA
This sequence comes from Phrynocephalus versicolor, assembly GCA_023846285.1. NCBI lineage: Eukaryota > Metazoa > Chordata > Lepidosauria > Squamata > Agamidae > Phrynocephalus > Phrynocephalus versicolor. The sequence goes on along the minus strand of JAHTLZ010000016.1, from coordinate 21,852,060 downwards.
GAACACATTTTCATTTAAGTTTCCTTTAAAGAAATGTTCAGGTTTGATGGAACATATCACCAAGAGGTTCTCCTGCAATAGTGACATCCCTTTTATGCTGACATTTGCCACTCTTATTCAGTATGGCATAGTAGGTGGAGTGACATAGAGAACATGGTTTGAATCCCCACTTGGCTATGAAATCTCATTGAGGGAGTGGAACTCGTAAAACCACACCTTAAATATGTCACTTAACTTGAAGGGTAAGTGGAGTCTCTCTAAGCCGTGTCAACCTGACAGCACATAACTGATTAACTCTCATTTAAATAGTCAGGTTGCATGGAAGACAATCTTGGTTGATCATGTAATTTGTGGCTTGCTGCCTCCAACTGGGTCTTGGAATAGCTTAGAAAAATTATTACATGCATAGGCTAAGTAATTCACCTATATGAAGATCAACATCAAACGTGCACAGTAGATTTGTGTAACAGTATTAAACTGTTTCACACATCTATATGTAATTCAACTGCTTTGTGTGTTTTTCAGGGTAAATTATTTAAATTACTTAAATGCATTATCTGCTCTTCTGAGTGCACTGCTTTGCCCAGGGAGGGGGATTACCATAGGAACTACTAGAGAATTCCACTTGCATGCTCATAGGTTACAGTATGTCAGGGAGAGTTATTCTGTGGTGAGTAATGTCAGTGTATGTGTAGAATATGCTGCAATATTCCTTTTAAGCAATTGAGAATCATAGCTCTTTTCTTGTAATTGGAATCCTTTAGTTCAGATTTTACCTTAAGAAGCTTGTTCCATTTCCCATGTGACTTCCCTTCAAGTATTTGAAGGGATGTTTATTTTATTGTGTCTCAGTCTTCTCCAGACTAAATGAACCCAGCTTCCTCAGCTATTCCTCCTAAAGAGTTGGTTTGCAAATAATCGGTAATGTTGGTCACCTGCCTCTCAATAGGTTCTAGCTGCTCAATATCATTCTTCAGTTCTGGTATCCAGCACCAAGTGCATTATTTCAGATGAGACCTGATCAAAACAGAATACAGTAGCACTTCCTTTGATCTGGACATTGTATTTCTGTAGATGCAGATTAGTATTGCCTTGTGGTATCTTTGCTGCTGTATCTCATTGTTTAGCTTTACATCTCTAAATACTAATGCCAAATAAGAGTCCCCTATCCTACAATTGTGCATCTGATTCTTCTAGTCTAAATGCATCACGTTTTCTCTTTGATTTTCTGTGTTTTAACCTAGTGCTTGGACCTGTTAAGTTCTTGAATCCTTATTCATTCCTCTGAAGCATTGTTAGTGACCCCAGGTTGGTCTTGTTCTGAAAATTTGAAAAGCAACTCTTCCGTGCTTTCCGAGGCATTTATGGGAAAGTGGTGCAATACTCTGCTTAGGACAAAGTAGTGCAATACCCTGTTGAATACACTTTGGGTATGAACTACCAAGCACCTAGAAGTAGCATTGTCTACCCCATATTTTCCCAGCCTGATCCCATGGATGCAATGAATCGTGGTCACTTCAATCCAAAGTTTCTGCTATTTTGACCTCATTGACTATTTTCCCCCTTTTGGTAAGGATCAGGTCCCACTGCTACCGCCTTTGAAAATGAAGTCAGCAAGACAAAAGAGGAATTTGTTGTAGTTGACATTCTTGGGAGCTGGATTTTCAAAATGTCTCAGGCTGAGTCTTCCCCAAATTTCCCTTGCTTAAAGTAGCTTTTCCTCTAATTTTTAGAAATATACAGTGCTCTACAGTTTTCTATATATGGGACAGGTCCCTTTGTTGCCTTTTTTGTGTTTTGTGACTGACTCTTTTATATATTTTGCTAGTTTAATTTTATTTTGTGTTATTAATTTTATGTTATATTTTTAACTTTATTTTAATTTATATTTTTGCTTTTCCTTTTTTGTTGTTAATTTGTTTATAACTTGTGTATTTCTATTATTGTATTTCACCCATAATAAATCTGGAAGTTGAGCCATGGCTACTGGACTTCTTTTTTGAGAGATATCTCTCAAAAAAGAAGTCCAGTAGCCATGACTCAGCTTCCAGATAAAACTCACCTGGATGACTGAGAATCTTCACAGACACCCAGAATAAACTTTGGGGTAGATGGCTCAGTGTATCTATCAGTCAGTCAGTCAGTCAGTCAGTCAAACAGTTACTTGTAACCTATATACACATGAGATCCAGTTGGGCATGTGACTGATGATATGTGGTCATGACACAGACACTCATGTGGCATTAGATTCCATGTCAGCATCTATTATTGAGTAAATATGGATTGAGAACAAGAAGAAATTCTATAAATCAAGTTTCATTTATTAGTATTTTTTGTCATACAAATCTCAAAGGGTTAAGATGTGAAACATACTCTGATGTAAACCTGGGTAGGCAAATGATAGTTTCTGAGCTTGGTGTTAGTAATGATACTTGAAATAAACCATGGGAATACTTAATTGGTATTTGATGTCCAGTTTAACAAGAAGAAATACTTTACAGCGGTTCTATCTAAGCCAATATACTGTCTATGAAGGTGATAAAAAAGAACAAGGTATATTTTCTTGAAGAGAAGGTAGCAAATTAAGATTCAGTTTAATTAAAATAATGATAGATGTAGATTACATTACCGCAACAATGAGTTATAGCTGTTCTGCCTAGTGAAAGCTTGTGTAATTTACTAAGACTCTACAAAGAAGTGACAGAGCACCCAATGCAGAATGTTATAGGAAATATCCTGTTTATTCTACATACATTTCTTTTTTAATTAAAATGTCAATGATAATTTTATAGCATTCTGCCAAAAAACCGGAAAACAAACTTCTTTGATTTAGATGGGTTGTGAAAAGAAGTTCTTATAGCTCCTGACTGAAAGGAGTATGCCGTGAAGAAAATGAATTTATTTGGTAAATCTTGCCATTGTTTTCAACAAAGTTGGTAAAGCTCTACCACCAAGTTATTTTTATCTGTGCATTTATAAAAGCTCTGACTTGGTTTGGAACATTCACTGAAAGGAGGAGGAACATTCCCCCCCAAAGGTGGAGTTTCTATAGAATCAGTGGAAGATGGTGGAGCTTTCCAGTTAGAATACCATTCTGATGGTCGAGCAGTAGCAGTGGGAGTTTCCTTCACTGACTAAAATGTGTTACCGTATATACTTGAGTATAAGTCGACCCGAGTATAAGTCGGGGCCTCTAATTTAAATCCAAAAATTGGGAAAATTTATTGACTCAAGTATAAGCCTAGGGTGGGAAATGCAGCAGGGCCTGGCAACTCCTTTGTGAGCTGGGTGTGTGTGTGATGTTTAAAATGACTTTTAGCCACCGAGGCAAGTGTTTGAGTTGGTGGCTAAAAGTCATTTTAAACATTGTTTTAAAATGACTTTTTAAAAAGTCATTTTAAACATGGGGGGGTCAGGAGAAGTGGCGCACAATGTTTAAAATGACTTTTAGCCACTGACCCAAACTTGCCTCAGTGGCTAAAAGTATTGACCCAAATATAAGCCGAGGACCCCTTTTTTCAGCCCAAAATTAGGGCTGAAAAACTAGGCTTATATTCGAGTATACACAGTATTTAGCTAGTGCAACTCAGTTCATTGGACATTCATTTGTGTATATGTGCCATCAGGTCAATCCAGACTTAAGGAAGTTTCAGGGTTTTCTAGGTAGAAACTACTCAGATGTGCTTTGCCATTTCCTTCTGAAGATATCTTGGGATTTGTGCCGCTTGCTCAAGGCTACACCAGTTTGCTCTTCTCCCTTGGGGTCACAGTGGAGTATCAAACTCCCAACCTCTGGCTCCACAACCAGATGCTAGAGTCACTGAGCTATCCAGCCAACTCATTGTACATATAGCTGCATCAGCAGTTGTGGCTCTCAGTCTTTGGTCCTACAAGTGTTTTGACATCCTCTGGTTAAAATCCTTAATCATTTCTCACCATGGCTGAACTTCTGGGGTTTAAGTCCAAAGTATCTCGAGGAAGTAAGGTTGAAAAACACTTGCCTCTAGTGTAGTGTGATGACGTTGCCATAATGGAAGAAGTTGTAAAGTGGAAAGTTGGTAAAAAATGTTCTTTCAGGAATGATGGTACCAAAATCATTTGCTAAATTGCTCAATGAACTGCTGGATAGGTTAGTGATTTACAGTGTATCACAGAAGTGAGTACACCCCCTCATATTTTGTAAATAATGTATCTTTTCATGTGACAGCACTGAAGAAATGACAGTTGGCTACAATGTAAAGCAGTGAGTATACAGCTTGTATAACAGTGTAAATGTGCGTTCCCCTCAAAATAACACAACAAACAGCCATTAAAATCTAAACCGCTGGCAACACAAGTGGGTCACATGAAAATATATACTAAAATATATACTAAAATATTTACAAAATTTGAGGGTATATTCACTTCTGTGATATACTGTAGGTATCTGCCTGCAGAGCTAGAGACTGGGAGTTCAATTGGCCATTGTGTTGCCTTGATAAGAGCTGGATTCAGTGGTCCATAGGGTCCCTTGCTTCTCACCTATTCTAAGATTATATTATTATAATTATTTAAAAATATCTGGCATAGTCAATCAAAATTATAAAAACATTTTTGGTTTTATATAATTGACACAAGTTTAGAACAAAATCTTAAATATCTGTTAAATATCAGCACAGTATTATGCTTTTCTTGATATTGCTGATTTTTATAGTTTTTGGAGTGTTATTTCTGAGATCTGTAACTGCGTGTAATATGGGAACCACTTAAGTATGTTTCATCCACAAGCAGGATGTTTTGATGATGATGATGATGATGATGATGATGGTGGTGGTGGTGGTGGTGGTGATGGTGGTGGTGATGGCGACCTGTGAATCTTTTTGTGGTTAATAATGCAACTAAAAGAGGGCCCTTTGCTTAAATTTGTAGTAGACTGTATCAATGTTAAAACGGTGATAAAACTTTATACAGAGAAGATCCTATATCAGTGGTGGTGAACCTTCAGTACTCCAGATGTTTTGGACCGCAACTCCCATAGTCCTTTGTCATTGACAATACAGGCTTGGAATTCTGGGAGTTGTGGTCCTAAACATCTGGAGTGCTGAAGGTTTGCCATCACTGTCCTATATGAATGTGCTTGCGTACAACCTAAGTACTGTGAAGCATGCAATAGTATAGTTTGCCATTCAGCATATTGGTCATGAGGGTGCCAAACACTATCCATTCTACTATTAGAGTAGCTGAGTGAGGAGGGACAGCTAAGTAAAAACAGTGTAATTAGCTGTGCAAACACTGAAGGCCCTTGTTCTAGGGAAGGAAGAGTGTTTAATTAATTGTAGTGTATACTCAGGGTACAACCTGTGCCTTTCTGGGTGCCAAATTTATCTTGTAGGTGTATATGCATGGATCTGGTACACCTCTATCAGTTGCAGCACCTGGCTGCTGAGCCATGGGCTTGGGAGTTTGAACTCATGCTGTGCCTCCCAGGAGAGTGACTACATGAGTTCGACTCAGTGTGTGTGGCTGATGGGTTGATGTGCCCTGCCACTTGTGTGGTCTTGGGCAAGCTGCAGGTTCTCAGAGAACTGCTAGAAGGGGCTGCTGTCATAAGTTGGAACTTATTTACAAGCTGTGAGAAGGACCAGGAGAAAGAGAAGGAAGCCGAGGGTGCACCGTCTGCAGGAGCACCAATTAAATAGAAAGAGGAGTCCAATACAAAGTTAGAGGCAAATAGAGAACTTGAGACGGAAGAAGTGGGTGAAGGGGATAATAGAGAGCGGGAGGTGTTAGAAGAAGTGTTTTGCGTGAGTGACAGCGGGGATGAAGGGGAGAGTGGCGCGCACAAGGACTGGCAGTTAGAGGAGGTGAAGAAGCTCTTGAGGAGGGACGTTGGGGTTCAGACTGAAGAGAGAGGAGTGAGGGGAGCAAGGGAGGAGCAGCGCTACCTGGAGCCGCTAACCTGGTCGGTAGAAGTGAGACCAGTAAGATGGCCAGGAAACTCAGAGAGGATGAGGGAGAGATGGCGACCTCCAATGAGAGAAAACCCGGTGGCTCAGTGGGTGTGCCATCCTTGTTGTTGGGAACACCTGCCACAGGAGGGGATCATACCCTCAAATATAAGTTCCCTGAAGTTGAGATACCGGAAAATATATTTGAGAGTTCTGTTAAAAATCCTTTCATGTTTGAAGCAACTGTTGACAGTAATTCTCACGGAGAAACATTAGAACAAATTGTAAGAAAGAAAGCAAAGTGTTCTGCTTATATACCGCCCCATACCACTTTAAGTAGTCTCTGGGCGGTTTAAATTTTTTAATTACAGCGTGCAGGCTAAACATTGCCCCCCCAGCAAGCTGGGTACTCATTTTACCGAAAATAAATATTTATTGGAGAACAAAGCTGCTGAACTGGACAATCCTTATTTTGCCTCAGATCTGATGTATCGGACAGTTGAACCCTCACACAAGCACATAATTCTGAATCATTACAATACATGTGTATGTTTGCAAAAAGCACCTGAGATGCAATCTTTTTTACTTAGACTTTGTATATGGGCCAGAGTCACCCAAATCAATTGGATTTCAATTTTACAGTTTTCTATGAAGCATAGTACCACTTTTATACAAAACTAGACATTTTTGAAATAGTATTTACTACAAGACATTGTTATCATGTATATGTATAGAACCATAGACATCAAATAGAAACCCAATCTCTTAGCCTGCTTTATCCTAATGAGGTCTAGCGTGAACGTATTTATTTTTCTGGAATAGCTGTGTTCGTGAGGATATGTTCAGATTGAAATGTTACAGTCTGAAGGAAGACATCAGAGAAATGAAGTTTTAAATATGTAGATGGATATTGGAAGTGCATTGTTTTCACCTTATCACACAGTACTGTAGTTATTATCTATTTTTGTGCAGCTAGAATGCCAAGGCCATTCGTTCTGATCAGTTCCCTCCATGGTGCCGTCATGATGACGCACACCCACCACCAGTCTGGCCACCGCATTCTGCACCCGCTGAAGTTGCCGAACAAGATTCAAGGGCACCCCCACCTAGAGAGTGTTGCAATAGTCTATTCTCGAGATCAAAAGCACTTGCACAACAGTTCTCAGGGTGTCCTCATCCAGATACAGGCAAATCTGGCTATTTTCTCAAAGATGGAAAAAGGCGGTCCTGGGCAGGGCAGCCACCTGGGCCTCCATAGAAAGAGCCGGGTCAGGACCATGCCCAGATTCTGGACACTGTCCGCCAGCTGGAGGGAAACACCCTCCAGACTAGGGAGAGGACCTCCGTATCCGGAAGAGGAAGCCCCAAAGAACATAACCTCAGTCTTCTGTGGGTTGAGTTTGAGTCTGTTGGTCCTGGTCCATTCCATGACTGCATCCAGGCACATGTTGAGGGTCTGTACAGCCTCAACTGCAGAGGTGGAGAAGGAGAGAGAGAACTGCATGTCACCAGCATACTGATGACAGCAGACTCCAAATCTCCTAATGGCCTCAGCCAGTGGCCTCATATAGATGTTGAATAGCATGGGGGAGAGGGCCGACCCCTGTGGAACCCCACAAGGGAGCGTCCAAGGTGCTGACAATTCCCCCCCCCCCCAAGCTGCACATGCTAGGGACGGTCCATGAGGAAGGACCGGAGCCAACTGAGCACAGTGCCCCCAGTCCCCACCCCAGAGACCCAGTCCAGCAAGATATCGTGGTTGACGGTATCAAAGGCCGCTGACAGATCCAGAAGGACCAACAGGGTAGAGCAACCGCTGTCAGCCCCCCGGAGGAGGTCATCTTGCAGTGCGACGAAGAATGTCTCAGTCCCCCAACACGGCCTGAACCCCGACTGGAATGGATCAAGGACACGTTCTTCCTCCAGGAACGACTGGAGCCTGGCGGTGGCCACCCTCTCAATTACCTTGCCCAGGAAGGGAACATTGGCAATCGGACGGTAACTGGCCAATTCATCAGATGCCAAGCCAGGTTTCTTTAGGGTGGGCTTCACCACCGTCTCCTTCAGGCGAGAGGGAAAAAACCCCTCCCCGAAGGAGGCAGTGGAAATAATAGAAGCCCACTCAGGCATGCTCCCTCCAGCAGATTTAATAAGCCAAGCTTTGCAAGGATCAAAGGGGGAAGCCGCCGGTCTGCAATGAGCCAGTGCCCTGGAGGCCTCAATAGAGGAGACAGGAGACAGTGCTCTCTGCATTGGAAAGCTTAACACATTTCCAGTCTTGTACTGGTGGGGAAAAGTGGGACACTTATTGGCCGAATCATTTAGCCTCTCCCACCTTGCTGGCTGAACAATATTCTTTTGTTGTTGTTGTTGCTATCACTCTGCCAGAATATATGGAAACACCTCTCTAGTAACCCAGAACAATACTATTATCTTCTCAGTGGTGCATTGAAGACAGAAATAACCCACATTTTCCCTGCCCATTGCTTTGCTTTGGTTCCTGTTTCTCCTGTTTCTGTTTATTTTCCCTTCTTTTGTTCTTATAGCAGCTGCTGCTACAGCTTCCCTGCTGAATTAGGAACAGGGTGTAGGATCATGTACAGCTCTGTCTTCCTATGTCTGCTTCAAAAGATATAACCTTCTTGACCAGAGGTTTTGTGGTGATTGCCAGCCTAGATTAAAATGTGCTTGGGTGTACTGTAAATTGAGGTCCAAGCTAAGAGACTGCTCTTGCTCCTTCCATTTAAAAGCCTGTGGGAAGTAGGGTTAGTAACCCTTGAAATAGCTGGGCATGAGGCTGACATAGACCACAAGAAGGTTGAACCATGAAGGCTATGTATGTGTATTGTTCTTCTTTTAGATATTTTTATTATAAGTTTAATTAAGCAGATTGAGTATATAGTAAAGTCAGAAACTGGACCTCCTTCATCTCAGTGTCATGGGCTGTTCCTTTTCTCTTTCGTTTGTTTATATCATCTCTGTTCAGAATACCAAAACTCTTTCTATGTATCAATCTCACCCTGGGTAACTGACAGCTCCTGCCCTGAATTCCATCTTATTTTGTTGTTGAGTCTGTCTCTGCATCCCAGCACAATGCCTGAAGTGTGATAACCACATTTAGCTTTTATTCTGTGGTATGTTTTGTGCATAATTCATCCAGGAACAATTTATTTCAATCGCAAGTTTGTTCTCTCTCTCTCTCTCCCTCTCTCTCTGTCTGTCTCTCTCTCTCTCGTAGCCTCGTAGCTAGATGAGTGATATAGAAATCTAATCTCTCTCTGTATGCTTGTATGTGTGTGTGAGTGTAAGGGGGCTGTAAACTAAATCTAGTCCTTTCACTTGCAATTCTTTATTGTTCTGGTATGGACATTGGGAAGATATTGTCCACCAGGAGTTGGCAAGTTGCAACCCCCATCATTTTTCAAGGCTGATGGGAGTTGCAATCCATCAAATATCTCGATGCCCATCATACTTTCCACTCTGGCTCTAGTGCGGTTTTTTATGTACTCCTCACAGGGCATTTTGCTAGCAGTTAGGATTTTGTAGGTAGGAGGAGAAGAACATGGGTTGACCTTTGAGCTTGAGCTACATAAGTCTAATTTTTGTTCTCAACTGGGAAAATATTTAAAGCGAGTTTTCAGATTATACAGATATTCCTTTTCATTGACTGTTACTGTGAAGGTATGAAATTTTTCACAACTAATACTTCTATCATTTTTTAGTTTTGATCCATCACAATTTGCAAGATCTATTCAAACATTAAAGAGAAATAAGTGGTTGCCCTAGAGTACAAACAAAAACAAAGCAAAATACTAAAAACCCTTCCCCAATCTGGAATACTGGTAATTACTGTACATTCATTTTGTTGTCCACACCTTCGCCAAATTGTGACTCAGATCACGGGTAAAGTAGGGTGTTTTGATTTGTTTTCTAAAATTTATTCTAGTGAAATGCTGCACATTTCTGTTTTTTCTCACTTCCCAGAAACCTTATTTCCATTCACTCTCAATTGTGCTCCATATTAAATATTGTCTAGTGTAAGTATTCCGTTTGTCAGCCCTTTGCGTTATGCTGATGGGTTGAGAGAGGTATTGTTGGGAAAAGTGGGTCAGTCATTATTTATTACCCAATTGCCAGGGTGACTTATTCATTGCCAGCACCATCATCCCCCAAAGTACTGCTTTACAGAATGGTGAATTATGTTTCAGAAGAAGGATCAATAAATGCTTTCAGAGCAACATTTACCACGAGACTCATCTTCTTTTATACATATATGTGTTGCACTAAAAGGTGGGCTTAGTGTAATCAAGAAGGAGAAAAATACGGAAGAATAAATGATTTATTTAAAGCATTTGTTTGGATCTGGAAAATAAACCAAGATACAAATTTATCTGCAGTTGATTAAATTTTCTTTGGGGGAGGAGGGGGTCAATAGTAGGAAAGTTAGCCAGACTCTGGCCAAGTGCACTTGCTGTTGATTAAGTGCCGTCTGTAGCAAGGGTTTCACTCACTGATGAGCATGGAACACTATATAACTAAAATGGTTTCACATTCTGCTCTTTGCATGAAGTTAAGAAGATGAAGAATTGCAGCCTTCCCAACAGCTTCCTTGTGAAGGTTCTTAAGTTATTTCTGCTGTCTGGGAAAGGATTGGGGCAGGAAGGAGGAATGAGGTCACTTAGATAATGAGTGTCCCTATTTGAGTTTGCAATGTTTTGTTTTAATATTTCATCTATAGGCTAAACTCAGGTGGATGCTATGTCACCTGTCAGCCTCAGAATCTAACAGCCTGTAAAAATAGATTTCATATGTTCTCCAGTGGCACTCTCATATATTGGAGCCTTCTTTGCTGCCACTGTGCATGATTTTGTCAAACTAAGGGTGTATTTTTAGAAGGAAAATATGGATGCAGGTTCTGTCCATGATATGTTTACGCTGCTGTAGTGTAGCTTCTTCCAAATCAGCTACTAGTTGCTGCAAAAAGGTACTGTATTTTACTTTTCTAAAACCTCCAGCACTGTTTTGATGCCCATTGCACACTCTTTCACTATTTTTGAGCAACAACAAAAAAAGGCCAGACGACAAAGGCAATGACAGACCTGCGTTTACCATATAATAATAATGTAATTTACCATATTATCAACCTTTTATTAACACAGCAGGAAAGGCACAAGGCAGTATTCTATCCAGACAAAGGACATGAATTGGTCTAACTCAGTTCTGCTTTCTCCACATTCCTCAACTTCAGCATCTTGTTAATATAATTTATGGATTTCTGTGTTTGACTCCTTTTCATCAAACCTCTTGAAGAATTCTGAAGGATTGAAAGACTTACCTGTTTGTAGTATTTTAGTGTGCCAGTACAAATACACCCATTTTATTTATTTATTTATTTATTTATTTATTTATTTATTAGATTTATATACCGCACCATCTGGCAGCAAAGGCCACTCTGGGTAGGATTTCCCACTACTGACAGTAGCTTTCTAGATTTTGCAATCTCATTTGTGTCCCATTACTATTAAATCTAGTGCAGTAAAAAAATTAAAAGGCCAAAATATGTTATATAATAAGATCTACTTTTTAAAAATATGTACATGTGGGTCTGAATGGGAGCTGGTAGTTTTATGGTATTACAGTAAAATAGTTGAATCTTCCTGAACCCGCAAGAAAGAGCATATGCATAATAAGTTACTACTAAATATGGACTTCCTTGCTTGATCAGGAAATATGTGCATAGTTTCAGTACGAACATGTACAGTATTTGGGATAGTGCTTAGAAAATTCTTTCTTTCTTTCTTTCTCTCTCTCTCCCTCCCTCCCCCTCTGGAACACTCAGAATCCTCCAAGCAGCCCGCTCTCGTGAGTGTGGCTTGTACTAAAAAATAAATAAATGTATCATTTTCTGGCCCTGATCCGGATGCACATTTATGGTATTGTACAAGGTTTGGTATGAATTCCCGGTGTGCTCTCCAGTTTTCACTCAGCATGCAGATGGTCATGCATTTGTCTTGTGATGGGGAACATATATCCAGAGCTATTATTACAGGATGTACATGCATTGTTGCACCTGACTAGAGTTGCCTTAGATCCATGGTAATTTAAATGGATGCCAAAATCAAATCGTTTTTATAAAACTGATTTGAAAAGATAATACGAAAAATTGCTGGAGAACAGAAAGGCATTGTTTACTGACTTGACGGCATTCAAAAAGTAGGAGGTAGAGATCAGCTAAAAATCCTTTTCAGCCCCGAGCAGTTGCACTTGGTTTTGTTTTATTTTAATTTGTGCGCACATTTTACAACAGCATTGTCATTTTGGGGTAGCTGTTGATGTCTGTGGAGAGAAAAGTGCAAGAATTTGAAACCTGGAAGGGAAAGAAATCCTTTTTAAACAAAGTATGTAATCTCAGAAAATAGTGTCATGTAATAGAAAGGGTGACACAGGTTCAATTATGTTACTTTATGGCAGTACAACATAGTGTGTTATTGATGATATACTATATCATATACGCCATGGACATTTGGTCCCTGTTCATTGAATTTTAAGACATCCAAACCTGGAAAAGCTTTTGAAAATTGTCAATAAAAGGAACTGTTCATGCACAAATTCTATTATCACACTTAGTCTCCCTTCTTCCAGTGGCTGAGACAGGGACTTCTATGTATTTATGGGGACAGCAGGAGGGTGAAAAGACCATGCAAAGAGAAAGAGCCGGGATAAGATGGTGACAATGTAGTTATTGTGACGTTTGTGGATAAGGTAAAAGATGTGGAGAAAAATGTGGAGAAATTTACACTAGTGAGAATTCCTTTGCTTTTAAACTGTTTTTTTTTGTAAAGGGATAATAAAATGCATTCTTGTTTTTTGTGGATATAAAAATATAAAATGAAGTTGTTTTCACTAGTTTTCACAAAACTGGGCTTTGTGTGTGCCCTATTTTTGAATAGTAAAAATATCTAGCCATGGAAGGTGTGCCAAGTTTCTGTAAATGCATTCCATGTCACATACAACCCCTAATGCCAATTGGAGGTGTTTTTTTCCTGCACAGTACTAGGGTTAAATGGCTCTGAGGGAATATATGTGGGTGTTGTATGTTTGAAAGGGATTACAGGAGTTGCCTGAATGTGGCGATAGTGCTCCTGTGATTGAAAATTAGTTCGTCTACACTTGCCAGCATGGGAGTTAAAGAGAGCTAAATGCAGTTTTAAAGCCATTTCTATCTACACCTTCGCACCGAATGTGCAAGATGGCCGCCTAGCATACACAGTGCATTGTGGGTGCGGATTTCATTCATGTCAACATCTGCTATAAAGATTGTCCTTGTTGGGTGCAGAGGAACACCTCAGTAGGGAACTGTATTGAACCAACGATGTTAACATTTTTGTGTGTGAAGACAGACACAGTAAACTTTGTAATACGAGTCTGCTTGACTCCAGATCCTTGGTATTCAGTACCTTTTTATTTATAGCTAATGTGCGGCACTGAACTGCTGGATAGCACAGTGGTTTAGGCATCTTGTTTGGGAGTTCAATTCTCCACTGTACCTCCCTCTCAGGGGCTGGATGCGATAATCCAAAGGGTCTCTTTCAGCTCTGCAGTTCTAAAGTTATATTGTGTTACCTTTTGCCCTCTCCCCTTACTACAGTGGTTCCCAACCTGGGGGTCGGGATCCCTTGGGGCGATCGAATGTCCATTTCACAGGGGTCTCCATGAGCCAGTGAAGAAAAAGCACAAACAGCTTGGGTCTGGAGGAGGAGGGGGAGGAAGCAGGGAAAGAGTGAGTTACAGCTTGATAAGTTGGGGGGGATGTCAGTCAGTGGCAGAGGAGGCTGCAATTGGCTGAGGGTGCCTGTAGAGGGAAGTTCTCTATGGTACCTGCGGCAGTGGCCTGCCAAAGGGGGCTTGTGGCCTCTTCCAAGCAGGGCATGAGGAACTATATTAAAGGGTCACAGCATTAGGAAGGTTGAGAACCACTGTGTTACGACAAATTGTAAATTCTCAAGAAGCTGAAAACAAAGGTAGCAGATGTACAGACCAGGGTGCTCAAATAGAAAAAAAATAAGTACTGTAAATCTCTTTCACAGTTCTAAAATTATTTTTCTTTAGATTCTTCCTCTTCTAAGAGTAAACATTTTTTTTATTTCTAAAAAAAATGCCATTAAAATGGCAGTTTAATGTACTGTATACAATTACTGCAGGGTATCTTATTGACAGGCTGGTTTTGGACGTTCAGCTTGTGAAGTATCTCAGAAAACTGAAAAAAAAATACCAAGGTACAGCTTGATACATCTAGGTTATCTTTTGCAGAGTACAGCTAGTTCTGTTTATTTGCAGGTCTTTTTTTAAAAAATGAAACCTTTGTTAGAACCTGGCATGTACAATTCTTTCCAAAGCTCCTACCCTATGCTTCATAAAATTTTTCTCCATTATTCTCAGAGATGCAGTCATCAAGCTTGAAATTAAGGTTCCACTCAAACACTGTCTCCTGTCTTTTACAATATCCTCTTCTTGGCTATTTTTAAGGTTCTTGGAATGGAAAAGAAATTTCATTTATTATTTAACTGGATGATGAAACAATGGATGTCATTTTATTAAAGGTATTTCAAATGTGTGATTCTTCCTAGTTTTGTTTTAGAATATTAGCATATCCCTTTGCGTAGACAAAAGTGATTTTATATTGGAGTGATCTCTGAGTGGTTTCTTCTGGTATTTCTAAAATATATAGCTTAACTAGGTTAAATGCATAAATATAAGTTCAAAACAATAGCTCTGCAAAAGTTGAATAATAATCTATCCCAGAGTTTGGTAATGACCAGCACTTTATAATTGAAAAGGCATTTCTGAGTTCCGTACCATCCTTTTGTTAGCTTTTTTGTAATGGTGGTGTAAAATTGGCAACTAGTTGGAGGGTGTTGGCCACAGCTACCTCACTTACTATATGGCATAGTGGCTCCTCTGTAGCACTTCTGCATATATTGTACCTTTGGAGGTACTAGCAAGGATTGATGTTTAAGATGGTAACATTATTCATTTTTGTACTTACAAAAATGGTATCTGAGTTTCATTATAATGCTGAACAAGGGTTGTGTTAGTGAAACTTGGTGAAAATCATACGGCTGATTCAGAGTCAAACAATAAAGGTAGCTTTATTCTTACTTGGTTAAAACAAACAAAAAACATAACAATGCAAATTCAAGTAAAAAGCACGGATCTCTAAACAGATCTTTTGCCGGGTTCAAATGGTTTTGGACACTGAAAACTCTTTTTGTCTTTACTAGATAAGATGTCTAAGATTAGACATCTTTCAAAACTACAGTATTTAAGTAATTAACCAGTATTACTAAATAACGCAAATGTTAATAACATTACTTCATTAAAACTATGAAAATTGATTATCTTTGTTACAGAAATAAAAAATGAACAGTTGGAACTATTTATTATGTAACAATGCTTTGCCTTTTTATTTGTTATATCTATATCCTGCTCTTTACTGAGATGCAGTGCCCGTGGCAGCTAAAAATTGTATTAAACAAATCAAAAACAAATGTAAAACATGTGAGTTAATAAATAATCAAAATCGCCATAATCAAAGGATTTATAAGCATCACAATAATCAGAAAAGTTTAAAAGCTTAGTCTGAAAAGATGTGTTTTCATGACTTTCTTAAAAACATTGAGAGTGTGAACTGATCACAGGAGAAAATCCTCTTTTATGTTCCCATCAGTTGAGCTTCTCATGGTATTTTGGAGAGGCCATCTGCTTAAAACTCTTAATGTTTGGACAGGACCCTGACAACACAGGCAGTCCTTAGACAGCCAAGCCCCAGGTCTTTAGGGCTTTGAATGTTTATAATAAAGCTGAAGTCGGCCTAAAATCCAACTAGCAACCAGTACAAGACTTGTAGGATTTGAGTAATACATCAGCCTTTGGGCTAGATGGCATGGTATACAAATCCGATAGATAGATAGATAGATAGATAGATAGATAGATAGATAGATAGATCCGTCTTTAAGTTCCTGCACACTCTTCATTGGTAGCCACATATTAAGTGCTTCAGAGTAATGAAGAAACAAGCAATTTAACTAAGGCGTGAATGGTTGCTGACTACTCAGGAAAGGATTGGCTGGAGCAATAGCCAGAGTTGCTCAAAGGCACACTTTATTACAAATGTTACCTGGAACCCAGAGGGAGCGCACAATTTAGGACAAACTCTCAGACTATGAAGCTGACCTTTCAGGGTAGTGTAACATCTCCCATAATAAACTGAAACCCAATCCTTGTGTCAGACTTAACAATTACTTTTTGTAGCTAGTGGTTTAATGTTGTGTGAAGTTTTGCTATGTATTAGTCTCTATGTAGTTGCTTTTATAAAAATCTTTTTAAAATAAATATTACAATGAAATTTGAATATAGGTTAACAATAGAATCACAACATCAAGGATGAAAAAGTCATGGTGTCTTCTCTTCCAACACAGGACAGGCATGAAATAGTTTCCATAATTGTCAGGGTATACTTGTGTAACATTGGGAAGGCATGTGAATGGAGTCAGGTCTGTATGCTGTATAAAATGAGAGCATTAATCAGCCGAAGGAACTTGCCTAGTCTGAAGTACAAAGCAAATAAGGAAATCAAAACTACACCATACTTTTTTACGTCTTCAGTGTGCTACTCCGCTGCTAAATTCGAGACACATTCTAAAACCCTTCAAGTGTAAGATTTTGGATATGCTTCCATCTTCTTGTGATCTTTCAACATTTTTGGGAGAAAATTCAGTGTATTTCTGGAGATAAATGGGAAGATCAATACAGTAGTACCTCCTAAGACAAATGCCTTGTGGTGCAGTGGTTAAATGCTTGTACTGCAGGTAAAACTGTGCTCACAACCTGGGGTTCAGTCCCAGGTAGCAGGTTGACTCAGCCTTCTATCCTTCTGAGATCAGTAAAATGTACCCAGCTTGCTTGGGGGGGGGGCAATGTGTAGCCTGCATACTGTAATTAAAACTGTAAATCACCCAGAGACTACTTGAAGTGGTATAGGGCAGTATATAAGCAGAACACTTTGTAAGAAAAAAAACTAGTAGGAAGAAAAAAATATGTGTGTGTGTGGTGTCATTACAGTCGTGACTGACTCTCCATGACCCCATGTCCACGGAGTTTTCTTGACAGGAATACTGGGGTGCTTTGCCAATTCCTACTCCAGGCGCCTACAGCACCTGGTATTCCCTGGGGGTCGCCCACCCAAGTACTAACCAGGCCCGACCCTACTTAGCTTCCGAAATCAGGCAAGATTGGATGTGTTTAGGACATCTAGGCAGCTGTTCCACATGTACCTAGGGGAAAAACCTGGTTATTTTTGTCTTTATTCTAGCCTCCAAAATCAATTCCCAATCTAGTCCTGTGGGAAACCGCATTTCATAAGACAAAATTTTCATAAAACAAAGTGACCCATAGCCCCCACAATGGATTAATCCATTTTCTATGCATTCCTATGGGAAATTGCATTTCATAAGACAACATTTTCTTAAAACGAATTGACCCATAGAACAAATTAAATTTGTTTTAAGAGGTACCACTGGATCTTAAGGATTTTAAGCGTGGAATAAGTGCCAAGTGGAAGTTGTGTTGCATAATAAAATAGGTAAATGTGCTTGTTTTGTTTTATTTTGTGTTGTTATTTTTAATAATAATAATAATAATAATAATAATAATAATAATAATAATAATA
>JAHTLZ010000016.1:21792687-21834395 GCA_023846285.1 Phrynocephalus versicolor | reverse complement strand
AATAATAATAATAATAATAATAATAATAATAATAATAATAATAATAAATCTATATATATTTAGTAAATAGTCTAGTTGTTTGCTTTCCGTCAGATTTTTACTTTTAAACTTTGGCAAATACATACCTACAAGCTAGGAAATGTTATGACCAGATGTTTAATTGGCAGGTTGATCAGTATTTTACATTATGGATAGAGGTCTTGAATGAGATCAGTGAGAGAACAATCTGTGATAAGACCTGATTTGTCCATCCTGCAAATTGGGCATCCTTGTCTAGGTGGTACAAGGGAAGTATATGATAGGAGTCTGTGTTGAAGTCATTGAGGATAATTTTGATTCAAAAGTTTGATTCAAAATTCTTTAGAATATAAGAACAGTCTTGCTGGAACAGGCCACAGCCCATCCAGTCCAGAATTCTGTCTCACACAATAGCTCACCATTTGCTTCAGGGTATTCCCAAGCAGTGCTTTTTGATGGGTAAAAGAGTTAAAATAAAATATAGGAAAAAGGATTGTTAAATACGGTACTTTACTTTTTCACTCAGGTTCTGAATACATGTACAAAGACGTTCATTTAACAGAAATTCCACCAGCACATCTGAACATTTACAAGTAAAACACATATTTATCACAAAGGACATTTTTGAAAAGTCAGGTTTTCAAAAGTATGTAAAGCTGGATCTTTTCAACAGCATTTTCATTACATACATGTCACTAAATTTCCATTTAAATGCAGATTTTAATCTCAGTTTCTTTCTTGTACTGGAATACATTCTTTGGATTCCTATGATAAAAGAAAATACTACTTGAGTACTTACTTTCTTTTGGGATGTATATTTCTTAGGCTTTTAAAATGTTTTGTTTCCATAGTAGAAGACTAAGAAACACTCACTTAGTTTAGAAAAGAAAACTCTTAAACATTCAAGTTGTGACTATGACTAAAAGAGACTACGCCAGTATTCCTGCCAAGAAAACTCCATGGACATGGGGTCACAAAGGGGGGGGGGGGTGACTGTAATGACACACAGTGTTTGAAGTACAGTTTGGAAAGACTTGATAACGAAGTATACTTTGGATACAATCCTGTGAGGATTTCTGAAGTGAGAAAAGTTCAACAGTGGTTTACCGTTGCCGTCCTCTGTGCATTACAGTGGACCCTTGTATAAGAAATGGTTTGTATAACATAAAATTTGTACAACATAAAAAATTCCAGAGATAGGAGAAATTTGCTTAACATAATTGCCTATGGGGTGAATCTGTACAACATAAAATGGGATCACTCAGTTTTCAGTCCATTCCTATGGGACATTTGTATAAAGGAAAATTTGCTGAACAGAATTTCATTTGGAATGAATTAATTCCTTTATACAAGGTACCACTGTACTAACAAAAGTCAGCTTGAGTGTCACTGCTGTTTTCTGTGAAAGATTCTCGGCCAGTGTCACCTTCTGCCCAGTAGCTGCTCTCCAGAAGTTTCTCCACCCTATCACCATTGGAACTTCCATTCTTCTGATGCAGCCATAACTCCTGAAGATGTTGGATGTTTGTTAGTCTGGTACCATAGCTGTGAACATTATGCCTTGGCTGGGCCTGCTACAAGCTCCTAATGGCATCTCGCCTCCCGATGGTATCAGTCTTGGATTTTCTGACACACACAGAAGCCACCTCACCCCTGTTCAAATATGCATCCAAGAAGGGGAATTGTTCACTACAATCCTCATGTGCTTTAAACGGCATGCTGGTTGGGGATGATGGGAGTTGTAGCTCAACATATCACAGGGCCAATAAAGGAATACTCTTTCAAAAAATAAAATATTAGTTGGTTGGTTTATATTTTAGCCTGAGTTTTTGACTTCAATACTGCAGGGTCTCCACAGGTGCGACCATGAAGTTAGAATGAAAAGGCATGTCTGTATCCATCTGTATAGTGTCCTTTCCCATTTCTCTTTTCCTGCTAGAATGATCTATGTCTCACACCACACATTGGGTTTCCTAACCCTCAGACACAGTTATTTATGATCAACTTCAAGGAACTGTTTTGGAGGGAATCACCCTGGTGTCTTTGTCCATTTCGCTTTCATTCAAGCCTCATGCTTTCCTACAATTTTGAGTATTTGTTAATAATTTGAGTGCTTTGTTATAATAGATGTGTGCAGATTTGATAGCAAAATTAGCTTTTCATAATTCAGTTTTACTTTTTCAGCTTTAAAGATTATTGGTAATGTCCTTTTTTTCATGAGAAGGTTCACAGTGCAATGCTTCTAGAAGTGAAGGATTGGCCACCTGCTTGCTGTCGACCAGGGATACCCACATGTACTTACAGTGCTTTTATGCTCTTCGGGGAGGCTCTTTCGAAGTACCACTTTTATAAAGTGTTTGAACAAAGAATATTAAGCTATCAAGACCCTAACATTGTCTAGTTCTAGAACAGACAAGAGCTGCATGGCTCAGATCTTAAATCTAACCCAGCATATAATAAATATTTTTGAAACACATAAAATAATTGGATCAGTTCCAAGTTAGCTAGGAAGACAAAATTTTGGAACATTGCCCTACCCCAAAGTACTTGGGTGTCACTCCAGACAGAACCCTGCCCTATCAAAACATTGTCCAAACATCTTATAGAATGTTACCGCTAGAAATCATAGAATCATAGAGTTGGAAGAGACCTCAAGGGCCATCCAGTCCAACCCCCTACCATGCAGGAACCCACATCACAGTACTCCTGACAGATGGCCATCCAGCCTCTGCTTAAAAACCTCCAAGGAAGGAGACTCCACCAATCTCCGTGGTAGCATATTCCACTGACTAACACCTCTAACCGTCATGAAGTTCTTCCTAATGTTCAAATGGAATCTCTTTTCCTGCAGTTTGAAACCATTTCCCCGAATCCTAGTCTCTGAAGCCATGGAAAACAAACCTGTTCCCTCTTCAATATGACATCCTTTCCAATATTTAAACATAGCTATCATATAACCTCTCAGCCTTCTTTTTGTAAGGTTAAACACTCCCAGTTCCCTAAGCCGTTCTTCATAAGACATTTCTTCCAGACCTTCAACCATCCTAGGCGCCCTCCTCTGTATCCGCTCGAGGTTGTCAACATCCTTTTTATATTGAGGCGCACAGAACTGCACACAGTACTCCAGCTGGGGTCTGACCAGAGCAGAATAGAGTGGTACTATCACTTCCCTTGATTTCTAACATAGTTAGGAAACTGACTGGGCCATACTGATGTGCATACCCGTAGACAATTAGAACAACAACTTTGTCCTTGTACTGTTATGTTTCAGAATATACAGTAAATCAGTGCATGTCAAACATGGGAATGTAGCTTTTAATGCATCATTCAGGAATATTACTGGCTGCCTGAAACCTACCCCCTTGCCCCTCCAGGAATTTGTTGTGAGCTGCTACCATATAATGGATATAATGATACAAAATCCAGCTGTTTTGTGGACACCATTCCCCTATGATAGCTAAAACTGAGGAAGAGTTTTCTGTTGACATCTCAAGCTCTAAATCTGAAACTATAATAGGCTTGGTTAAATCTGTGGAGAACAAAAACAATATACCTTGCCAAATGGATGAAGTCTGAAGAGTTTGTCCCACCAGCACACGGCTCTAGTTGGACTATGTAAAAGTCACTTAATAGGCTTCAAAGTGAAGTAAGGAGATCAAACAGTAATTGAATAGAGTGAGACTAAGATACAGGACAAATTTTCTGTGACTCTGGAGAGATTCAATCAGTGCAGCATAGATATGCATGCGGCCAATATATACTCCATCATGTGTACAAAAGCAAATTTAGCAAATGGCTGAGATCATGGTCTTGAAGCAGCCTACTTCTAGTCAAAAGTACTCTAATTATCTTAACATTTTAATTTGTTTTTAATTTTACCTATGCTTCAAATATGTCTATAATTTTAAAATGTGCAATGCTCTGATACTAGTAAAGGAAGATTAGTAATACCTTCAAATTCCTTGGATTTTATGAAAGGTGAACGCTAAGGCAAACCTAACCAGATGCTTTAGAAATTGGCTTTCTGTTGAGAGCAATTGTTCCACAACTTGTACTAAAATGCTAGTAAATCACAGCTTTGTAAGATTTATGAGTCTCCAGATGAAATATTTGATGAAAAAAGCCTGGCCTCTATGAAGACTCACACAAGTCAGGTTCTTAAGGATATCTCTAGTCCCTGCCCTACAAGTTCTTACTGGACCTCACCATAGTTCCATGATTTCTTCTTGACATATGAGTTCCTGTGATAAAAGAGAATTGTGAGACCCATGAAAGACAGCTTTAGATTTTGCCATTTGAATATGGAACCCCTGTCCATTGCTTTTTAGTTCTTATGTTTAGTTTTCTACCATTTCATGCTTTGTTAAATTCATAACATGTAGTTTATTTTTTAACTCTAAAGGAATCTCTATAGTGGCCAGAGGACTGAAAAAAGGGGGAAATGATTGCTACAAAGGAGTTTGTATGTGTGTTTTTGGTTGGGGTCTATACATTCTCTTAAGCCTACCTACTCTCTATGTCTGTAAATACTCTCCTACTCATGTACAGTGGCCCTGATCTCTTTTGGGATACAGCATATGAATATACATTTGGGCAAAACTGAGTGGTATTAACCTGCACACTGGCTAACCTGTTGCTTAGTGTAGTAAATTGCACTGTAGTAAGGCAATTGAATTAATGTGAATTTGATGAGTTATCCATAAGTTCCATTTATAGCAGGCATGTCCAAACTTTGGCCCTCCTGATGTTTTGGACTACAACTCCCAGAATTCTAAGCTAAGATTGCCAACGGCAAAGGAGTGTGGAAGTTGCAGTCTAAAACATCTGGACTTTGACCTCATATCACCGTGGTCTGAGATAAGCTCATAAAATGAACAATGGCCTGAATAGGCTTGTTGAGGTCCCACAAGAAAAGTCCGGTTGCCATGACTCAAATTCTGGATATAGTAAGGTAAGTTGTAGTTACAAATACAACGAAATTCACAGACACCTAGATACCAGACTCAACACACACACACACAACCCTCAAAACACACATAGTCACACACAGGTACACACACAAATCCCTGAACACTCCCCAACCCACAAAAATCCACCCTCCCTAAAAACACAAACATTTGCACAACAGGCCAAGTAATACTGTCCGACCGCTCACTGCTGGTGGTCCTTAAATTCGTTATTACGTATAATCTATAATCTAATCTGTATTTAAAGTGTGTGTGTGTGTGTGTGTGTGTGTGTGTGTGTGTGTGTTGTATCATTACAGTTGTGATCAACTCTTTGTGACTCCATGCCCATAGAGTTTTCTTGGCAGGAATACTGGAGAGAGGTTTGCCAGTTTCTACTCCAGGCGCCTACAGCACCTGGTATTCCCTGGTCCCGCATCCAAGTACTAACCAAGGCCGACCCTGCTTAGCTTCCAAAATCAGGCAAGATCCGATGTGCTTAGGGCATCTAGTAGTATTCAGTAAACTATGATTTTGATTTTTTTGAAAGTAAGACTGTCATTGTAAATTTTTATACAGAAATTGTAGTGTTATTTGTCAGTTTTTTTCCAAGACTCATGCCAGGCATACTGCTTACTTTTCTAGAGTAAAACAAATAGGAACAAAGTATTTGGACCAAAATTATCTTCTTTGTATGGAATGTGTCTTCAGTGGTCATAAGGATCCTTGGGTAATTTGTGTTAGAGCATAAATAGAGACCTATGGAGGATCTTTGGAGCAATTCTAGACTGCAGTAGATTGTAACCACATGGATTGTCAAGTGTTTAGGAGTGTGGTCTTTTCCAAAATTGCATCTTGGCACAAAATTTACACTGAGTAGAATCATTTTTCCTGAGGCTTCTGGGAGTACAATTCTCATTTTAAGACTGAGCGTGTTTCTCATGCACCTTGTTTTAGCATGGAACTGCTTGAGGAGTTTTGTCAGATCCAACAGCAGGGTTTCTATGGCATGAAAGAAACTCGAATATGGAGCACATGCGGCATATTTTTACCATTGTGTTAGAGGCCAGCTCCCTTATGATTTCTTCCTCCCTCGCAGCTTCTTGCACAAATGCATGAGAACTATTATGGACTCTTATAGTACTGTGAACTCGTTTACAAGTTCTTTGCACAAGTGTTTATGAACCAGTAATGATCTGTTTTCCTTATACCCCGTGTTTTATGTCCTGCCCAGCATCATCAGGCAGCTGCTTTGTCCCTTTGAAACAGAGTTTAGAACTGTTTTATTTTGGAGATCTTTTATAGTGTTAGTTCTGCAACACTGATGATTTTTGGGGGGGCGTGTGTGTGTGTGTGTGTGTGTGTGTATGTATACAGTTGCATACATTTGGATGCAAAGAACTAGAAATACAGTGGACCCTCGTATAACAAACTGTTTGTATAACATAAAATCTGTACAACATAAAAAATTCTGGAGATAGGGGAAATTTGCTTAACAGAATTGCCTATGGGGCAAATCCATATAACATAAAAATGGTCGTGATTAGGGATTACTCTGTTTTCAATGCATTCCTATGCAAAATTTTTATATAGGAAAATTTGCTTAACATAATTTCATTTGGAACGAATTAAGTCCTTTAGGTACTACTGTACCTCTATTGTAAGAGAAGTTGTGTATTCTATTTCTGCATTGGCCCCAAAAGGGGGGATTTGTATGTTGTGTTTCTTCTCATATTTTTGGAAATGGCAAACGTTTCATTTCATAAAAGGATTTTTTTTCCTACTCAAGTGTGTCTGAAGCTTGGTAAAGATTTGACAAAGTGAGGCTCTAATAATTAGCTTCATGATGTCAGTTGTTTTCTTTAAAGTATCAAGTTTAAAGGTATCCTGACAACTGTGTTATGGACATGGTCATTAAATCGCTCATTCATAGCTACACATTGAATGCAAAATCCTTTACCATTACGGAACAGTTTAGAGGGCCCCTTTAATGAGCTCTATATATTTAAAATGCCTATTTCCTGTCTGAAGCAAGAAAAACAGTAATGGTCAAGACTGAAACCTTCTGCTTTTGTTTAGTCTATGGTAGAATTATTGATGTTGCTTTCATGATTGGTGATTGATTTAAGAGTATTTTTTCTTTGCATTGTGTTCAACATTGACTCCATGAGCTGTAGCTCACTTATTTGACCAGTGACTGAGCTTTTGTTTGCTCTGTAGAGAATCCACTCTCTAAGCATAATTTCAGGTCTGTGACCAGTAGCTTGTTCACAGTGAGTAGAGTAGTGCTGCACTTGCACAAGTCCTGCAGTCTCTGCCTTTCCACGGTGCAAACCAAATTGTCTTCTGGTGGATTGCTAGGCTTAAAGTAGCCAGTGGTGTCTATCCAGACTCCTGCAATGAAACTGATGGGTCGCTAGTTGCTTCACTTACTCAGCAAGGTTGAAGGCACTGAGTTTGATAGTTAGAGAAGAAGGGGAGGGCAGAATTGGGTGTACAGTTAACAAACAAACAAAAAAACCCTCCTTGCTGCCTCTATTTTTTCTTGCTTGGGAGATGTTCTCCTTGGCTAAGGATTAGCTCTCTCTTCTGAGATCTGGGGAATTCATTCTTCTGTTTGTGCCTGAGGGTGTTTTTGGCAGGTCTCTCCTAACTGACTGAAGGGGAAGCTAGGCAAAGCTTTGTTGGCTATTAGAAAGGGAGATTGTGACCTGAGAAAGGTTGGGAAGGACTGCACTACAGTAAGGATCCCAAAGACCACATGTAGACCCTCTGTATATACCCATTTTACTTGGCAAGCTCCCCCGCCCCCCACAGAGTGACACTACAGATGAGCTGCATTTGAAGCAGAAAATGTTGCTATTTCTGCCATGAGTGCAAGATCTTCTTCCTTATGCTGCAAGACTGACTTTCTGGAATGATGATGAGTTCTTTGCCTAGACCAGTGATGGAGAATCTTTTAGAGACCGAGTGCCCAAACTGTGTTTCAAAACCCACTAATTTTTTGCAACGTGCCAATACAGCAATTTAACCTGTATATAGGTGCCTGTGAAGGGGCGGGTGCCCACAGAAAGGGCTCCGAGTGCCACCTTTGTTACCCGTGCCATAGGTTCACCAACACTGATTTAGACAAATTATGCTTCATAAGCCTGAAGCTATGTTAAAATGGATCAGGATTGTTTTTTTCATCACATTAATTTGAAACATTAAGTAGTCCATGTAGGAAGGAGGAATTTATCCAGTCTTTAATTGCCTTGGCTTGCATTGCAGAACAGTGTACTAGATTATTTGAGCACTGGCAGTTCCCACCCAGGACCGGATTAAGACCTTTAGAGGCCCTAAGCACTGAAAACATAAATGGTGCTACCTATGATGCTGGTGAAGATTCTCATTCATCCAGGTGAGGTTGTCTGGAAGCAGAGTCATGGCAACTGGATTTCTTTTCTTGAGAGATTGAAGCATTTTGGTAGTCAACCAATCAGCTTCATCAATCTGAATATAATGTATGGCAGGTCCCATAATTTGGAGGGGGAAAAAAACACCCATGCATATTTTAATTGTACAGCATGTGCCAGAAAAAAACACATAACATGTACTAAAACACATGTAAAATCAAATCACTGTCTTCCAGCCAAATTGTGTGCTTTCATGCATTAATTAATTGTAGACAGGTTTGTCAAAATCTGTAAACTGAAAAGCTCAAAAAAAAGAGCTTAAACCCCCATTTGGTGTGTTTTTAACCGTGGCTGCTAATTCTTTGGCTTGCACCATTGGGTCTAACAGACCATCAGCTGTACTGAAGCTATAACTGTGCTCATGACCTAGGGTTCATTCCCAGATAACTCCCTCAAGGTTTACTCAGCTTTCCATTCTTTTGAAATTAGTAAAATGAGTGCCAAGTTTGCTGGGGGCGGGGCCAATGTTTAGCCTCCATAATTCCTTGTAAACTGCCCAGAGAGTGCTTTAAGCACACTTTTTGCTTTTAATGTTTATCCAAAAAAGTAAAGAATTTTTTGTTGATATATTAATTTTGCTGTATCATTTCCAGTATCTGCTTAGTATTAAAAGGATCAAAACTGCAATTGAAACACATCAGTAAAAGAATTAATGACTCTCAACTGAACAACTCCTTCAATAGGAGACATATCTGCTGCCAAAGGTCTACATGAATAAAAATAGTGTGTGCCTCACAGATAAAGTTAATATACACAAAGGTACCAGGCAAGGATGTCCCCTCTCCCCTCTTTTGTTTATATCCACCCTGGAAATTCTCCTTCATGTAATAAGGGAAAACCCAGATATTCAAGGCCTACAATACAAGGGAGAAGTTTACAAGGTACAAGCCTTTGCAGATGACCTGATGGTTATCATGGAGAACCCCCAGACTTCCTCTGTAGAACTTCTAAAGACCCTGGAGGCATACTCTAAAATATCCGGATTAAAGGTGAATAGAGAAAAAACATTGGTTCTAACTAAAAATATGACCCCACCCATGATCGAAAAACTGGTAAAACAATCTGGTTTTCAACATTCTAATAAGGTAAAATACTTGGGTATTACTGTATCTAACCGATGTAACTCTTTACTCAAAGACAATTATGTTAATGTTATCAAAACAATCAAAGCTGATCTCGAAACTTGGTCAAGACTTCAGCTATCCTTAATGGGCAGAATTGCTGCAGTCAAAATGAATGTCTTACCTAAAATGCTTTTCCTATTTCAATCTCTGCCTATATTACCAAACTTTAAGATCATTTCAGATTTGGAAAAAAGTATACGTATATTTATATGGCAAAAGAAAAAAGCAAGGATTAAAAATATTTACTTGCAGGATAGAACCAAATTTGGAGGCTTTGCCCTTCCCAATTTGGTACTATACTACAAGGCTGCCGCCATGACCTGGATTAAAGACTGGATCTTGATGACAAATAAAAGAATACTACAGCTTGAGAGTTATGGCCTTGATAAGGGCTGGCATCACTATTTGTGGTATAAGGGAAATTTAC
Source organism: Phrynocephalus versicolor (assembly GCA_023846285.1). Lineage (NCBI taxonomy): Eukaryota > Metazoa > Chordata > Lepidosauria > Squamata > Agamidae > Phrynocephalus > Phrynocephalus versicolor. The sequence goes on along the minus strand of JAHTLZ010000016.1, from coordinate 21,824,425 downwards.
CTACCCTCTTTAAAAAGCATTGGATAAGGAATGCTTTAACCAAAATATGGTCATTGATTCAAAAACAATTTTATTTCAAAGCACCTATGTGGTTATCCCCACTGGGAGCAATTTATAGCTCCCAGGCAAGTGAAATTTCAAAAGTTATAACTTACAGACACCTTCTGAATGCTGACCTCTCATTGAAACCATTAGGGATATTAATATCAGAAGGTTATAATTTGGATTGGTGGAAATACCAACAAATACATTCACACTTCAAAGAGCTTTCCAAAGAGGGTGGCTTCATGACTACTGATACCCCATTGGATAAAATACTTTCTTCTGGTGATTCAAAGCTTCTTAGCAAATTTTATAATATACTGTTAAATGAAAAAATGATTGATACATTGGTTAAAGACTCTATGATTAGATGGGCTGAAAACTTTGGTTATACTATCCATTTAAATAAATGGGACTCCCTGTGGAATACAGTTAAAATCTTTAAATCTATTTCGTTTAAGGAAAATTGCTACAAAATGTTTTATAGATGGCATTTTGCACCTCACCGTTTATCTAAGATGTATAACTGCTCACCTAAATGTTGGAAATGTAACTATGATTGTGGAACTTTTTATCATATGTGGTGGACTTGTAAAGAAGCAAAGGCGTATTGGAATATGGTAAAACTTTTCTTAGAAAGATCTTTGAAAATTAAGATAGAGTTTAGACCAGAACTATTTTTGTTAAATATAGTAGATGTAAATATTTCCTATGACCAGAGATATGTACTTCACCATGTAATTGTTGCTGCAAGAATACTGTATGCGAAATTTTGGAAACAACCAAACACGCCAACAGAGAAGGATTTCCACGGAAAGATAAGAGAATGTATCGAAATTGATAAACTCTCTGGCTATTTAAAGGGAGACTACGACGAGATCTCTCGGGAAAGATGGCAAGAAGTAACAAATTTATTAGTATTGTGATAACATTTGGCAATTTTAGTAATATGTTAAATTACTATATCTATTTTGCTTGATATACTCAATGAAAATTTTAAAAATTGTACCCCTTCTTTTTCCCCTCCACCCATACTCTTTTTCCCTGTTCCCCCCTTAAAAATTCAATAAAAATCTATTAAAAAAAATAAAAATAGTGTGTAAGAAATTTAATCTCATAAAAACTCCCATCCTTTTTTTTGTCCAATGTAATAAAAATGTTCTTTTTAAAAAAATACTTTAGAAGGAGATGAACTTTTGGAGAATGTCTCATAGGTGAGGTTTGCAGTTTTTGTGTTATTTACGAGGTGACCGAGGAACAGATGAATAAAGATCTATGATTTTTAAAAATTAAATTGATTTAAATGGTCAAAAATAGGAATTTTAAAATAGTTTTACATCAGTTTGTTTTAAATCAAATCCACTCTGCTGATGAGTGTACATGTGCATTTTGTCTTTCATTTTACATGCATTCTTCTTGCTGTTAAAGCTAAAGGTGAAGACATTGAAGACAATTCCTTTTATATGGGTTTTTCATATCAGGAAGCATGCGCAGTCAAGGACGTAGGTTGCACACCTCACTGATATTGAGCAACAGCAGCAACGCCTACATTTGAAGAGCTCAAAAGAATCTCCTAAGAAATTCTAAAGATCCTGGAAAACAAGAGAAAATGAAAGCCTCTGTCATTGAAAAAGCAAACTTTTGGGAAATTGAAAGGCAATGCTGGAAGCATTTAAGAAAAAATTGGACGACCCTTAGTGAGATCTGCTTTGATTTGGATTCATGCATTGAGCAGGGGCTTGGACTCAATGGCCCTAAACTTAAGGCTCCATCCAACTCAATAATGCTATGATTCTTAATTATAGCATTGATTGGTTTGTCTTCTTCATGAAGGTGGACACAGCAGAAGAACTCTTGCTCACACCTTGTGTGGACTTTGAGATAAAAGAACAGTATCATGGGTATTTGCAGCAGAGATGAATTGCGGTAAAAGCAAAACTATAGGCTACTGGTTCACTTACTGTTGCTGCCACCTAAACTAGCAGGGCCTAAAGTAGGCATTCCCCCACTCTGAGGGGGAAAAGAACAGAGCTGATCTGCAACCACCTATGAAGAAATGTTAGAAAAATTTCCCTGATTTCTCTGTCAATATATAGGGCAGAGAACTTTAATAGGACATTTGGGCAGTGCTGCAAATAAAAAGTCTGCCAGCTGATAAGTCAGCGATAGCCTAAGCGTCCCTTGGCCTTGGCAGTGGTGGCAAACCTTTGGCACTCCAGATGCCGCACCTCCACAGTCCTTTATCATTGCCAATACAGGCTTGGAATTCTGGGAGTTACATCTGGAGGGCTGAAGATTCACCACCACTACTGGCATAGGGTGATCACAGCATGAAAGCCAATAGAGACAAAGTCCATATCCTGACTTTGCCAAATGGTGAGAGGATAAAAAGAAGGACTTTGAGAACATCTTGTCAGGCATGTGGGAGATGCAGTATTCAGATAGCCTGGATCCAAGATATGTAGGGCTTTCTGCATCATAACCTAATATTTGATTTGGGCCCAGAAATAGAACAGTAGTTGGTGAAGTAGTAAGTGAATCATGTTGCCAGACTTGGAAAATAGAGGCATTTCTTATAGGAAAAACATTACTTGAATATTTTCTTGATGTATCCTATATTTGCTTCAATAAATATTGCCTATATGACATGGCTTGTACATTATTGCACTTTCTGCATATCTGATTTTCATCTACAAAGATGTGCTTATCTAATGTTATGGCATGAATGCAAAGTACCTTCTCCAGAAGGCAAAGTACCTTCTCCAGAATCTTGCATATCACATTTGTTCTGTTCAAGTCAGCTATGGTACATTTCATTTAAATAGTTTGAACTACATTATTTTTCATATCTACAGGAGTTTTTTTAACAGCAGAATTGAGCTATTTGATGTCATTGTGACTGGTTTAGGATGAAATGTTGTTTTGTGTGAAAACAGATAAATGAGTTGAAAGTAATTGATTAAATGAAATCGTTTCCTTTAAAGTTGATTAAGCTGGCCTGAAATGCAGTTAAAATGGGTTGAACAGGATGTGCCTTGTCAGAGGTACATATTTTCAGCTGTGGTGATCTTGCTCAAACCTGGGAAACTTTTGGTCAGGTCTTAGAGGAAATCAATGCAAGTGCCGAGAAAAGGATATCAACTTTCTTGTTGGTGGGTTTATTGTTATTAGATACAGTGAATAATTATGTACTTCCTTTAACTAGCGGCATTAATCACACCTGTTGTAGATGAGTTGCACTGCAAAATCACTGAAGGAAGTTTCAATCAACAGGGTTATGTCTTAGAGGAATGGCACAATGAATTTTTGGACCATAATCTATGTAAAATGATGGAGAGTATATTAAAATGATGCAAGGTAGCTTACTAGATACTGGGTGGCATGGTGAATTTGTAGCTGTTTGACTGACCACATTCACCAGTAGACCCTCATTATTCTGGATCAGAGTGACATAGGGTGCCACAGCATTCTGTCGTGGGCCTAGTGTTATTCAATATCTTTGTGAATGACTTGGTCAGGTTGTGACACAGTTTCTCATTAAATTTGTAGATGACACCAGACTTGATTAGACTGATCAGAACTCAGAATCAGGAGTCACAGATTATGTTAAGTTTTTATATATAAAAACATGAATTAAAATCTTGAGCATACCTGACACAGAAAGGTTGAATAAAGTGGTACTTTGATAACAAATTTAATTTGTTTTCCGAGGCAATTCATTATCCATTGAAATGAAAAGGAAACCGATTAATCCATTCAGGAGGTCTGAAAAAAGGCAAAAAAGCTGTCCCCCCCCCCAATGTCTTTCTAAAGTGCACTTTAAAGGAATGCAGTGCAGGAACACACACACATACCACCCTGCCCCGCAGTGCAATGCAAACATGGAGGAAAAAAGCAGCAAGACTGCCCCAGCCTGTTCCTGCCAAAAATGCAATGGGGAATAATGCAAACATACACAAACACAAGCAGCAAGATAACCCCTGCCTGTTCTTGCCTGAAGGGCAATGGAATATATTGCAAACATGGAGAGAAAAAAGCATCAAGAGTACCCCAGCCTGTTCCCATCAAAAATGCAATGGGGGGAAATGCAAACATACACAAACACAAGCAGCAAGAGAACCACAGCCTGTTCTTTCCTGCAGAACAATGGAAAATATTGCAAACATGGAGAAAAGAAAGCATCAAGACCACCCTAGGCTGTTCCTGCCAAAAATGCAAAGAAAAGCAGTGCATTGATTAATAAAAGTTAGCTCCCTACCTTTCCACCCCTTAGCAAAAAATGTCCAGAATAACTCCGAAACACCATGAAAAAAACAAACACTTTAACTTTTCCCACCCCTCCACAAACAACAGGGGTGCAATGCATCCTGGCTATACTTTTATTTGCAAGGCATTATGAAAAATTTCTTATTTGAGGTAGCTGTATACCCAGAAATTTCCATTCACTATCCGAATTATTCGCTAGCAGAGACATTCGTTATCTGAGGTATTAATGTACATAGTAGCTCAATGTTTGTGGGTGAGTTAAATACGTACAGCTGAAGGTTTCTAGAGAAGACTCTGAGGATACAGCAGCCATGGAGAGGTGCATGCAATTAGTGGCTGGAACCTGTATAAATGTAGCTCAGAGAATTCACTAGTTACTGATCCTTGTTGAAGATAATTCACTCTGTTTTTGTTTTAGGACGGGTTATGCGGATCAAGAAGCTGTCTAGATGCCCTAAGCCAGTGGTTGTCAACCTGTGGGTCCCCAGATGTTCCTGGATTGCAACACCCAGAAGCCTCCACCACTCGCTGAGCTGGCCAGGATTTCTGGGACTTGCAGTCCAGAAACATCTGGGGACCACCAGATTGAGAACCACTGCCCTAAGCACATTTGATCTCACCTGATTTCAGAAGCTAAGCAGGGTTGGCCCTGGTTAGTACTTGGGTGGAAGACCACCAGGGAATACCAGGTGCTGTAGGCACTTGCTATAGGCACCTGGAGTAGGAACTGGCAAACCACTCCAGTATTCCTGCCAAGAAAACTCCATGGGCATGGGGTCACGAAGGTCGGTCACAACTGTAACGATGTAACATGCACGCACGCGCGCGCGCGCACACACACACACACACACACACACACACACACACACACACACACACACACACACACACATGCTAGTCAAGGTATTGCAACTAACCGGTCATGTATTATATATATAATATAATGAGAACTTAGTTCTCTAAGTTGAATGTTTAAATATAATTTTTTAAATATTTTTAATTATTGTTATAGACAAAAAATACGAAATACAAATGACAAAAAAGACAAAACATTAACAACAGTGCACCCCTTCTCCAACAGGACCACTCTTATTTACATTACATTCATTGTCCTCCTCCTCTGAACAAAACCGATTGTTGCGCGGAAGCCTTACCCTTATCTCTTACAAGTACATATTCAAATTTACAAGCACATATTCAAATTCACCCCAGATAACATTAAAAAAATCTCTTTTTAACTTTCCTTTTTAAATCTTTAAAGTAAATGTCAATTTATCATTTAAAGCAATATTCCATATTTCATTGTACCATTTATCTAAATATAATTCATGTTTAGATTTCCAATTTCTAGCTATTATTAATCTAGCCACAGTCAATAAATTTGTAATCAACTCTTTAGTTTTAAAAATTGTAATTATTATTAACAAATATTGATAAGAAAGCAATTTCAGAATTGGACTCTGTATTCCTTTCTAATATGTCACTTAATCCTTTAAAAATACATTTCCAAAATTTTTGTATCGTTTTACATTCCCACCACAAATGGAAAAATGGCAAGTTGTCATAAGTTTTTGTATCCTGAAAATAAGCACTAGGTTCTGCTAGGTTTCAACCCCCCACCCCCAGTACACAATGTTTTTTTGCTTCCAATACTCTGTTATAGAGGCTCTGAGTGTTTTGGGGCAGTGCAAACCATGTTTGGCCTTTTTCTCTTTTACATGAATTCTTTTTTATTCCGACTGATTAGACCATCACAGATTAGAGAATGGGGCCATTAGAAATGAAATTATTTCAATAGGGGGAAAATGTAAGTACTGCACTTAGGCAGAAAAATCAGATGCAGAAATGCAGAATGGGTAGCTTGGAAATACTGCATGTGAAAGTCAAGTAAAATCCCCCCTTTAAAATAGCCCAATAACCTGCAGTGCCCCATCACATTTCCATAAAAAGGCATTTTGAAGGGATAGAGCTACCCTTTCTCAGAATTTAAAGGCTTCTTTCTCCTTCAATGGACCTGTCTTTCATACATTACACATACATGCTAGCTTTACTCTCCAGCTCAAAAAGGTCAAGGAAGAAATTATTTAACAAGGCTTGCAACACATACAGTATAAGGTAACCCATGACTCCCAGAGAATACCTTGCAATCCCTTTGGGGGTCATGACCCACAGGCTGAGAAACACTGATCTAGGAGTCTTAGTGTGATGTGTTCATTTTCTCCTTTCCATCCTTCTGAAACCTTTCCCTATGAATAGGTCTGGCTTTGAATTGTAGTTAACCAATATCAGCCCAATTGTTGCTGATCTTATACTCACTGCAAAACTGAATCTGTGCAGCAGGATTCCAGCTAATAATGACTATTATTAGTGGGCGGTCCCCAGCGGGTTCAGCTGGGGGAGGATTTGTTGGCTCCTTGGACACTCCCATGTGGGGTGCCCCAGGGTTCGGCAATCTCCCCTGTGCTGTTCAATGTTTATATGAGGCTGCTGGCGGAGGTCATCAGGAGATTTAGAGTTCGCTGTCATCAGTACGCTGATGATACGCAGCTCTATCTCTCCTTTTCTTCATCTGCAGTGGAGGCAGTTCGCTCCCTTGATCTCTGCCTGGAGGCGGTTCTGGAATGGACCAGGATGAACAGGCTCAAGCTTAACCCAGAGAAGACTGAGGTTCTGTTCTTCGGGGCGCCCTCGTCTAGGTACAATGGCCCCCTCCCTAGCCTGGGGGGTGTTTCCCTCCAGCCTACGGACAGGGCCAGGAATCTGGGTGTGGTCCTGGATTCAACCCTCTCCCTGGAAGCCCAGGTGATGGCGGTCTCCAGGGCTGCTTTTTTCCAACTCCGCAGGATCACCCAGATCCGTCTGTACCTCGATGAGTCCTCCCTGAGAAAAATTGTGCAGGTCCTCATGATTTCGAGGATTGACTACTGCAACACACTCTACATGGGGTTGCCCTTGACCCTTGTCCGGAGACTCCAGCGGATACAAAATGCAGTGGCCAGACTGGTGGTGGGTGCCCGTAAACACAATCATATCACCCCAGTTCTGGCGCGCCTGCATTGGTTGCCTGTTGCTCTCTGGAGAAGGTTCAAGGTCTTGGTTTTGGTTTTCAAAACCCTCCACGGCTTGGGACCTGAATACCTGGTGGAGCGTATCTCCCAGAGATCAACTGAGGCGAGACCTACTCGATTGTCGCGGGTGCGCTCACTCAGGGTGGCCACTCCGAGGGAGGCGCGGAAGTCGGCAACCCGCTGCCGCGCCTTCTCTGTTGTTGGCCCCTCCCTATGGAACCGACTTCCGAGTGAGCTGCGCCTTGCACAGTCCCTGCCCGCCTTCAAAAAGGCATTAAAAACTCTGCTTTTTAAGGAGGCATATGGTGACCTTAGTTCTGTTTGTTTATTTATTTTTTTTATCCGCTGCTCTCTGCCGAGGGTTCTCCCTCTCAGCTATCTTGCCATTTTATCCTTGTCTTTGTTATTGCTGTTTTAGTTGTTTTAGCTGTTTTAAACTGGAAACCGCCCTGAGTTCCTTTATGGAAAAAGGAGCGGTATAAAAGTGTACCAAATAAATAAATAAATAAGTAATATGAACTATGCAGTACAACAGCTATATGATGTATTGTTTATATATTCCAGTCCAGAAACATACTCTATGTAGCTGTGTAGAAAAGATAAAATAGCCACTGTTGAAAATAAACAAGGAAGAAAATACAGTAGTGTCTCAAGTTACGATGTTAATCCATTCCTTGTGATGCTTCATATCTTGAAATTTTCATAACTTGAAATTGAATGGGGCACAATGAACCTTGGGAATTGAAGTCTTCCACAAAATTGTCATATCTTGAGCCATCCCATAGGATTTTTTTGTATCTCACGGTTTTAACAGAAGACTTCAATTCATGGGGGGCATTGCACCCTGGATGGTGCAATTAGGTGCATTCGTAACTTGAATTTTTGCAACTAGGGGCATTCGTAACTCGAGGCACCACTGTAGGTGAGTAAGAGTCTAATGAAAGTGTGCAGATATATTTATGGGTATTAAAGTTGGGTTCAGGTTATCTGCTAGGCTATCTTCTTCAATGTAAGACAAATAGAAAGGCGTTGGGACCTTCAATGCGATAGGAGCTTATGATTGTAGCAAGGGAGGATGTTGGAAGGTAGATTGTAGGGAGCTATAGGCTTAGAATGAAGAAACGTATTTCAGCAATTTGGGGCTAAGACAAGTTGACAGAAGTCCCCCCCCCCACTTCTTTCCTCCCCCCCACCCAAAATGGGAGATTTTATGGTATGTTTTGATAAGTAAAACATCAAAAGGGATATTGATGTTGGGAGGGTGATGTTCAATGGGTAAGACTGGCACAATAAATTAATAAGGCTGAAAATGAGGTGTGGTGTGGTTAAGTGAGAACAGTAGAGTGATTTCCTCCCTAAGAATAATGTGGACCCTGGGAGAGCAAAGTGGCTCTAGGGCTGCATGAGGAACCCCAAGATTACAGATGTGCCTGTTTATAAGACGACCCCCACTTTTCCATCTCAGAATAACAGTTTCACAACCATGTGGTTCCCTCCTTCTGTGTATAAGACGGACCTCAATTTTTAGTCTAGCAATTTTAGACAAAAATATAGTCTTATACATGGGGGAAATAATGTATTTTTGTAGCCCGGGATGCCTCCCTTAAAAAACAATCAGTATAGGAAAATCATTTCCCAATGAAATGGTTTTATGATAAATGCCTCCAATCTCTTCTCAAAACAAAAATGGAATTCTGGCTATTTTTCATTTTGATGTTTTATATTTTTTGCCAAATTTGGGAGTGAATTAATTCATCGTGGCATGGAGGGAGCGAGAAAAGAGATACAGGACAAAGTTGGGTAGGAAAGGGTAAACTTGGGGAAATATGAAATAAGATGGAGGAGGGGATTGGTGAGGAATGCAGAAAAAGTTCAGTAACCTCAATTTTATCATTGCAGAACTCATTGAGCTATAACTCATGAGAAAGATGGCACAGGAGGATAACCAGATTGAATGGCACACACTTTTACGACTTACAAAATGTTGCACAGGAATGCAAAATGTGAGCTTGCTGATGTAGAAGTTTTGTTAGCCAAATCCAAACATTGTTTTGAATGTATAAATTCATTTATATGTAAACATGTAGACCTTTCTGTAAGATTTTTATAAACAGGTCTTGTATATTTTTAAAAAATAATATTTTGTTTTCCCTAGTGTATGTTCATTTTAATGGTGTATTGACATAGTAGGCTGTTTTCTAATTGCTTTTTGAAAAGTGATAATTTGACTGTTGTACGTAACGGTTCTCCAAACATAGATATTATTAAGGTGATGAACAGCTCTGTTTGGCTTTATGCTTATCAGTAACCTTTACTCATAATGTGATATTGTCTGAATGTCTTATTTTGTTCAGCTTTCCCTAGCCCTGATGAAGCCTTAGGCTGCTGTTTCTTTGAGTTACTGATAATTTTTTATCTGATTAACTGACACATTTAGTTGAAATCAGACACAGCCCTTAGGCTGGGCATGGATTTAATTTAAAAAGTATCAAAGGTTTGCACAGTGTGCTGCTTAATCATCATGTTTATCAGGCAAGGAAAAATTACCGGAAGGACCATAGGGAGAGGGGTTATCTTAAGGAGCAGTAGCTTGGGAAATCGACAATAACTACAAGGTAATTTACTGGTAACTTTCACTTTCATTAATATAACATTTCCCACTAATAATTACAGCACATGTAATATACTAATTAAATGCAAAGCATTATCACTAATTTTCTTCCTGCTGAACTGAAAGAATTGGGTAACAAGAGGATTAAAAAGCACATCTAGTAATACTGTTTTTAATTCTGTGGGTTTAAAAATTATTTTGTGTTTTTTTGAGAATCCTCATGGTCTCTAATAAAGAATTCTAACAAAGCTTTCCCATTTGGCATCAAAACATTGGTCTTTTGGGAGGAAACACTGGCATTTTCTGAGGATCTCCAAATTAGCAGGAGGTTAAAAAATGTTTTATTGCAGATTGGTGTTTCAGTCCTGTCATTCTCAGGTAGGAGCTTCTGGGGACGGTAGGATATAGACCTCTTCCTCCATGGTCAAAGAAGCTTTGTCTTAGAGGTTCCCTCTTGACCAAAACTTGTTCTTTGAAGGCAGTAGAGACAGGAAAGTTTTTATTCCTTTTTTTGAGCATTTTCCCAAAGTGACACATAATATATAAATCTTGATTAGATAGTTATGAGCATCTGCACCCTTGCTAAGTGCATGAATCAATTCAAGATTTTTGCCCAAGCTTGATTTTACTGGGGCTAGTGTGCAATGTTTAGGGACGAAAGCACTAACAACCCCTTCTTGAACCCATTGACCCTTCCAGGTGCTGAGTTATCGGCCCTAGCCTATAGGTTCCTCAGTTCCTATCAGACCCCAGGTTTTCTTCACTAGGGAAGTGGTCTTGTTAGCCTGCTATTGGCATGGCTTCAACAGCTGTAACAAATAGCCGACACCCCATAGAGATAGTTTGTAATGCTGACTCCCAGTCACTGTCTGTGGACTCCAGCTCTACCTGGAGGTCCTGCTGCTACCACGTCTTCTACCTCTTCTTCCTCCAGCACCTCTTTTGGTCTGGGTGGGAGCCAGGTGCCCTACTGGAAGCAAGGTGAAACACACCCTGATAAGTAGCAGATAGACTATGCCTGAGGACCCCAACTTTGTTGAGAGAGGGGGTTTCAATGCTCACATGAATGGCTTCCCTGACTCCTCTCTCAAACCACCTATCTTCTCTGTCTAATATTTGTACATCCTCATCTTTGAATGAGTGCCCTTTGTCCTTCAAATGGAGGTGTACTACTGATTCTGGTCCTGAGCTGTTACCACTATTTATCAGGGTGTGCTTTCAACAATACCTAGACAAATCAAAAAGCCTTCACCATCAAGGCCATAGCTAACGACCCATACCTTATAGGTTTCAACACCTCTTAGACCAGTGCTCCCCAACCTTTTTATCCTCGCGGACCGGTAAATGTTTGATAATTTTTCCGTGGCCCGAAGCTGGGGGTGGGGGTGGGGAAGGGGGGGAGATAAAGGAATGCGAAAGGGGGGTCGGGCTGGGAGGCAAAAGAGGGTGTGTGTGTTAATGCAAAGGATGGGAGGGAAGGAGGAGGGGGAGGCAAGGGTGCAAGGAGGAAGGCTTGGCGCGTGTGCCTTGCGAAGGAAGCCACAAGAGCGGCGGCGGTGGCGGCGGCGGTGGCGGCACTCACTGGCTGGGGGCGGCGGGCGTGCCACTCCTCCCCCACATGGGCGGGGTGGGGGGAACCCGGGGCTCCTGGGCAGGCGGGCCCCCGCCTCCTCCTCCTGTCAGCAGCCGCAGCAGCCGCCCAAGTTCAACTGCGGCTCCACGGCCAGCGGTGAAGGCGCCCCGCAGCCACCACCACCACCCGCCTCGATGAGGCGCCTCTGCACCGCCACCGGCAGCAACACCAGCAGCGGCTCAACGGTCCCGGTGGCGCCGGCCGGCCAGCACACACACACTCCAATTCGGGGGGGGGCTCGGGGAGCCCGGCCTCTCTCTCTCTCTCTCACTGTGTGTGGGGGGGCAAAGGACGAGAGCAGCCGCCCCTTCCTTCCTTCTCCCTCTCCCAACAGAGCGGTGGCAGTGGCGGCAGCAATGTTCCGGCTCCTGCCCCCCCCAACCTCTCCTCTCCTCTCCTCTCCTCCAGCAGGGCCTGGTGAGGGCTCCGGCCCGGCTTCCCTCATCCCTCCCCCGCCTGCCCGCCCGCCCGCCAACCGCCCCGGAGGAAAACAAAAACCTCACCCCCTCCTCACGACCGCCAGCCGAGCCACACACATGTCCCAAGGCCTCTCTGCGACAACCTGTGCTGCTGTGGCTGCCGCCGCCGAGGCCCGCTCGCTTTCCCCGGCGGAGGAGGAGGCCCACGGCGGCGGCGGCAGCAGGAGCAGGAGCAAGCGCGGTGCCAGCAGCGAGACCCGTGCGCGGCTCCCGGCCCTGGCGCCCCCGCGCGCGGCACCCGCCCGGCCGCCCCGGGAAGCACCCTCACGGCACCGATGTCCACGAAGAGCCGCCGCCGCTGCCTCCTCCTCCTGCTCCGGTTCCTCCTCCTCCTCCTCCTCCTCCTCCCGCCGCCGCCGGAGGAGCAGCAGCAGTAGCAGCAGCAGCTGCAGCGGCTGCAGCCGCCATCTTTAAACACTAAGAGGTGTCTTTGGGGGGAAGCGATGGGGAGGGGGAGGGGGGAAGGCTGGGCCACCACAATAACAATCCTCCACCAAAGCCTTCAAGCTCCCGGGCGCGGGGCAGCCTGGGAGTCGGAGTCTCTCTCTGGGTGCCTTTGCCTTGAGAGGAGTAAAATGGCAGCCGGAAGATTTCCTCGGGCGGCCCGGTGCTGATTGATCCACGGACCGGCACCGGTCCGCGGACCGGGGGTTGGGGAACACTGCCTTAGACCATTGTTCACCTTAAGGCTATGGATACTATTGTCTACCTGACAAGCCTATTCAGTCTACAGAAGTATACTATAACATTAAATCTACAGAAGTATACTATAACATTGTTCATCTTAAGAGCCTATCTCAGACCAGGGTGACAAGAAGTCAAAGCTGAAGATGGAGGACTCGCACTAGCTGTATTCAGACTGGTGAAGCTGTTTGGATGAGCAGTGAAACTTTCTGTCTCTCAAGAAAAATAAGTTCAGTAGCCATGACTCAACTTCTACATTCTTGAAGAGAGGGATCCCGTTTGCCATCTTACCCACCCCTCCCTTGTCTGCTTCCCTAACATCTGTCTCTCCCTGTGGTCTAGCAGGTGCTATGTTTTGGTAGCTACTTTGGTGGGGTGAGTGAGAACAGAAGGCTCAGCAAGAGTACCAGTAGCAACTCTTCACAATGATAAAATTATGAACACGAAGATGTTGAGAAAAGGGAATAACGGTGACATGTCAGGGAAGAGAGTTAGCAGAAATCAACAGCATACCAAATCCTTCTTATTTTTGATGAAAGCTTTTGAACAAAATTCAAAACAAGGTGAGTAGTACATGAGAATCAGGCAGACATGTTTATCCAAATGTACATTGAAAGTCTGTCTATAAGGAAATGTAAAGTACTGTACTGATGTTCTACTTTGGCATTTGGGCTTCGCCTAATATATTCTAATGGTAGCCTTCGTTTTTACTGAAACATTAATAATGTTTATTTAATGCAATTACACAAGTTAGATTTTACTACTCCTTATTACCCTCCGGCACGGCCACTCAGATAATTCCAGATGCGCTATTTGCATCAATACTAACAAATTAATGTTTAGCCACAGTATCACAGTCTCCCCTCACAATCTCTTTTCTTAGATCTCATCTACTATCTGTTACATTTCTCTAAGATCAAAAGCCTCTTCATTCCTTGATCCAAAAGATTATAATTTAAGACAAAGTTAAGGTTGTCTCCTTCCAACTCAAACTCCATAAAGGCAAGTAGAAAGTGGAACACCAGACAAAACAATCAAACAAAAGCTCTGTGAGTCAAAAACATTGCGACACTTTAAAGATTACCCATTTTTAATGTTTTAATGTTATAGTATACTTCTGTAGAATTACCAAACAATGTCAGAAAGTGGACGTGATCCACAAAAGCTCATATTAAAATATAGCAGTCTTTAAGGTGCTACAACATATTGATTGTTTATGTTTTTATTGGATTGTTTATGTTTATTTTTAATGTTTGTATTGATTTTTAAATATTCCTTTTTGCCCCACATGTTTGCACATAAAATTGCACTGCATTTTTTGTAAAGAAATTGGAAATTAAGGCTGATATCCTAAGAGTTATGACCTGTGGTAAGGACAATGTGCAATGTCATAAATTATGGTTGCTTATAGTATCCTTTATTAATTTGGGATTATGAGCATGTAAACTCGGGTCTTTAAGTCCCAAGTACAGCAGGATTGATTTTCTGGGACAACAGAGATGCTGCACCACTCCTAACCTTAGAAGTGTTGGGGTTTGAAACCAGGGTAACTTGAGTTCTATTCCAACACTGTACTCTTTATGGTGCTGATTTTTGATATTTTTTCACAAACATTATATACTTCAAGCCTTTGCCAGTAGCCTATTTCATACTCCAGCCAGTGTCACAGGACACTTCTTTTATTTATGTAATAAAGCCAACTTTTAAAGAAAAATAGGAGCAACCCTTCACATAATTGTGTTTATAAGTTTTGAACCATTGCAAAGAATATCACCTAGCCAATGGAATATACCCTATTTCTGTAGCAATAGAATTTTGAGGTTTATAATAGGAAGATTCAGTTTTGATGACTTACTTAATCCCTTTAGAAAGTGCTGTTGTCAATCCAAATTCAATCAAGAAATAAAATGTTTTTTAAAAAAATCAAAATGTGAAACCTATATTTATTTGAAGTTTAGCAGGCATAACTCTTATAATTCGTTCTTATGCTCAGTGGTTTAGGTATCTGCCTGAGGAGCAAGCAGTTGGGAGTTTGATCTCCCACTGTGCCTTGTAGGTGAAGAGCCAGCCTGTGTGGCCTTGGGCAAGCTGCACAGCCCCAGGGCTACCCCAGAAGAAGGGAATGGTAAACCATTTCTGAGTACAGTGGTACATTGTAAGACGAATTACCCATAAGACGAAACACTTGTAAGAAGAATGAAATTTCCAGGAATAGGCATGTTTCTAAGACAAAATTTTCCCTAAATTTGTCTTACAAGGTACCATTGCGGCTAGGCAGGTCAGGTGCTGCAATACCCGATCCCTGGCATCAGGGGGGCTTTCTGAGGGAAGCAGCAGCAGTGGCTTCAGGGCTGGGCGAGGATCACTGTGTCCCTGCTTTGCCCACCAACGCAGTGATCCTCACCCAGCCCTGCTGCCACCGCTTCCCTCAGCTCACCTCCATCGCGGGGGCTGTTTGCAAGGGAAGCGGCGGTGGATCACCGCCATCTCCACTTACCTCATAAACAGCCTGGGCTGTCAAACAGCCCAGGCTGGGCAAGGATTGCTGGGTCCCTGCTTTGCCCACCAACCATTGCTGGGTTTACCTGCAGCAGAAGTCTTCTCAACACATCTGCAAGAGACAGATTGGAGTTGTCAAAATCAGCTGTCTGTCAGCTACAGGGGCAACAGCCTTCTGCTGTTAGGATAGCCTTCTCATAGGAATGCATTGAAAACCTATTAATCCTATTAATAGTTTTAATCCTGTTAAAACCTATTAATCCTTTTAATTAGTTTTCAGTGCATTCCTATGGGAAATGGCACTTCATAAGATTTTTTTTTTTTTGGTAGCACGAATTGCCCCAGAGGAAAAGGTTGTGTGGTCCTTAACATTATACAAATGTATGTGATATCTTGTTTTGGACCACTAAAAATCAAACAAATTGCAAATTGTTGTGGAGAAATTTCACATCCTCTGGCTAAGCACCACTGCTCCATGGATAGTACAGAAAAATTATAGACAAGAGTTTATAATATATGTACAAGAGAGGTGATCTCAGGTTCAGGTTTTGAAAGTCCTCTGGGCCTTGCAGTCGCAAGGATCATTTCTTGCAGCATGGTTGAAATTTTTACATCCTAATCTTAAAACATGAGGTTTTCCAATTCTCTCTCTCTCTCTCTCTCCTCTCTCTCTCAGTGTATTTAGCTATTTGTCAATTTTCAGTAAAATTTCCATGGGAGGGTACAGGAAATTAACAGGATCCCAGCTTCAGTTAAGTCTCCTCATCAGAACTTTATCAGTACTTCATCCTGTGAGCATTAAAATCCTAATAACCTGTGAAGTGTGACTCAGAATTTCACCAAACCAATAAATTTATTTATTATTATTTATTTTTGAACTTATATCCCGCCCATCTTCCCAGACGGGAACTCTGGGTGGCTAACAGAGATAAAAACACATAAAAGAAGCAAATGAACCTCCGAACAAAAACGCGACGGAGGGCAAGATGGCGGCAAGTCGGAAAAGAGAAAGAGGGGGGGAAAGCTAACTAAGATGGTCACTAAAGGCCTCTTTGAAAAGGAAGGTCTTTAAGGCATTCCTAAAGGATTTCTTTCCACATCAGCTGCCTTCTTCTAGAAGTGACACCAGCTAAGTAATACACCTAAGGTTCCCTGTAAGCCAGGCATGTCCAAAGTCAGGCCCGGGGGCCAAATGCGGACGGACCGCTTTCAAATTTTGAGCGGCCACGGCCTCTTTTGCCCACCGGCTCAGCTTGTCACTCATCCCCACCAGCTGGCCCCCTCCCCGTACTGGATGGAAACACCAGCTTGCAGTTGTACAGTTTGCCTGCCCTCCCTGCCTCTGTCCGTTTCCCCCAGCCGGCTGCCTAGACTACCTGCCCCTGGCTCCGTTGCTGCAGCGTCCTCCCTACCTCCTTGCATGTTATTGAGACTTGTCCAAAGTCTGGCCTGGGGGCCAACTGTGGCTGAATGGTCAGGCCCCACACATTTTCACCTCACCAAATCTGGCCCTGCTTGCAAAAAGTTTGGACACCCCTGCTCTAAGCTGTGTGACTTGTGCATGCCGTAGTGCACTCTGCGCAGGGCTTTTCCACATCTGCACTTCCACTGCAATCATTTTTCTTTGACTTGCAATGGAATCCATGGCGGGATGGAGTTCCTCTGTCTTGTGCATCGACGGCATGCCAGTACACATGGAAGAGAGACCCACTCAGCTGAGATGAAAAATAGAGGGCATGTCGAATACACCTATTCAAAAATTGAATAAAAAGGTTCAGTATCAGCTTTCAGCACTGTTGAACTCCCTTGGCAATGTTTATCAAATCAGTATGAAATTGAGCTCATTTATGCAACTGCATCAGGATCATGAATGTCAGATTCAGGTTAGAAGCCCAACAGTTGTCACTTTGCAAGCAATGAAATTTCATAGCTTATAAGCATGGAACCTCATTTTTCAGATTTGTCTTCACTTAAAGGGGCACTCGGGATCCTAGTAACATCTTATGCATAACAGGTCACACATTTCTTCTAACTAGTCTTTCTAGCTGAAACTCCCACCTTGACTGTCTCAACTTTATTGTAATAGCACTGTCCCATACTTGCTCTTTCATCCATGCACAAAATATGGTCTCCACCAGGTATTCCATGCCTAGGAGACCATAATACAGAAGCAAAACTGTCAGTGGATTATATTCAAGTGGAGTATTAGACAGACTGGGGAAGGCTTGGGAATAGATAGGGGCATCAGCCAAGGACCTGACATATTTATATATTTCAGTCCCATTGAAAGCACTATGTATGGTGGGAAGGGACAGTTATAATGCAGAAAAGAAAAGAAACATGTTGCCCCTGCAGTTTCTGCCCTTAGTGATCTGAATCCAGAAGGGCCCAAGGAGTTGTCAGAGGTCTGCAACAAACATACACCATGTGTTCTTGATAGCATCGCTCTCTTCGTGGCCAGACGAGGGCTAAATGATCTGGTGCTCCACAGAGGTTTACATTCCTTTAAATAAGTCATTTAAAAAAATCATTTGTACCTTAAAATCAGCATCTCCCCATTCTCAGACCAATCATGCACTGCCGGACGTCAGATCGATTCGACGAGCTGCTTCCTGAGGGTAACCCCGAGGGCCCATTTCTCAGCTCCAGTTCTGGGTTATTAGGGTGAGATTTGAAGCACCTGATTTATCCTGATTATAGGGACATCACTGTGAATTTATATCATTATGTATGGTTTTCATTACTCATTACATGTGAAAGGAAGTTCTTCCATGAGAATGCGGATAATGCCAAGGAATAGGTAGTCCTAAAAGTGTCTATTGGAGGCAAAGTTCAGCTTTCTTCCAAAAAACAGGTCATAGTAAGAAATAAAATTCAGTAGATATGTAAATGTATGCCTGTATTTTTCAAATAAGCTATTCACTTTGCTACTTTGTAAACTACTATACTGTAATTTACATTTTAATGTTAAGTGTAGTGATGTTATAGTTTTGGTGAGATGTTATCTTGTACTGCCTGTGTATTTCTGAAATACCATAATTCTGTTAGAAAACTTGTTATGCTTGTTGCATATTTATCAGATCCTCTACCTGGAAATCAGTTTTGCACAGGTTCATGAAAGAAAAGCTCGAGTATATGGTTATTTTGCAGCAGAACATCCGATATTTTCTTGGTATTTTGTCCTAAAACAGAAGCCATGGGAAGTTGCAAATGGTTAGATTCCTAAACTGTTGCAAATAATTTTGTTGTAATGTATATGTTAAGTACTGTACTAGGGTAGATGCATAGCATAACATGGGGTACTGAAGTGGCAATAATGATGTAGTTAATGTTATTAGCGATAGGTAATACAAGTTTTACAGTCTAGCACGAGTGCTCCAGTTCCTAAATGTATGGATTGTTCTCTCTTTGCTTAACCATCTCGTCTTGCCTTCGTTTGACTGCCAGTCTTCAGAATGGTGAATGCCTGCCAGGACATGCACAGAAGGAGAGGCATGAAATCATGTTCAAACCTTGACTAAAATTCAGTGGATTGCAACAGCCAGCCTAATCAGTTTCAATCAGGATGACTACCTCTTAACTCTCTTAAAACTGGATGACTGCAGTCCCATGGCTTGGAGTATATGGAAAAGAAGAATGTTGTCTTGTTTCATGCTGGATTTTATTTAAATCATGATTTAAATCAGTAGTTGCTAAGCGTTTTATTTAAGAATCAGATTTAAATCTGATTTTAAGATTAAGATTGAATTTTTAATTTGTTCAATTAAATGTGATTTTTTAATTAATAAATTGCTTACTGACTAGTGACTAAATTGCTTACTGACTAGTGACTAAAATACCCTCCTTTGTTTAGCAGCCTATTAACATGATCTTTTTGGAGGGTAGAGCATGTGTCAGTCTTGGTGGATGTCACTGCATTCTAGATTTCTAGAAAAGCTGGAAGTCTTATCTACATCTTGTCACGATGATTCAGGGAAGACCCTCTGGGAACATCCCTATCTGTTTTTCTTCAAACTTTACCAAGTGATTGTACTGGCAGGATGCAAGCTGAAGGCATTTGGGTGACTCACAGTGTTGCATTTTTCATGAGCCAAATTGATCTCTGTGCTTTTTTTTTCTTGGCCTCTTGTTGTTGGAAGCCTTTCCTGCACCCATTCTTTGCACGACCCTTTCACAAACGCCTGGCTTATCTCTCTTAGCCACTAGCTACAGGCTTCCTTTCATGTAAGCTTCAGGTCTGTCCACAGGTGTGCTTTTCTCTTGCATTCTGGGTCTTGTCTTCTTGGCAAAGCAAGAAAGTGGATTTGCTTGCTTAGTGGTGGCAATGGCACCCTAAGCATACCTATCTATGTGGGACTATTTGGAGCATACAGTGCAGATTTCCCCTGAAATCCTGGCGGCTGGAGGCTTTTTTTGTTTTGGTTAATGAGAGTTTCATCTTTCATTAATCTATATTGGAAGAGACAGTTTCCCGAAACCTGTTGACTTAGGAAAGTTGTCTGTAATGAATTTCCAAACCTGTGAATTAATTCCTGCGCAACACACACATCCCGAAATGGCATGCAACTTAAGTTAACCCAATTAAAATACTATGAATAGTGACACTGATGATGCATTTGTTAGTATTGTAAAATATTTTGGAGTAATACTGATAAAATGCATTTCCTGTTGCAATCCAGGGAATAAAAAAACAGTGGATGCGTTTTGCTGCATTATTCTTGTATTTCACAGGCTTCACAAGTAGTTGGTCTTACTTCTGTCCGGGAAGATTCTCATTGAAGCGATGTTATCCAGAAGTTAAGTCACAGCAACTGGACTTCTGTTCTTGATAGATCCAAATGCTGATCAGTGAAATGTTTTGATCTAACAAGAAAAGAAGTCCCGTTCCCATGACTTAACTTCCAGATTGCTTTCACATCCCACTCAGTCATGACTTTTTAACTGGGTTAGGTACCAGTAGTTTCTGCACTGATTTTCTTCAAAGGGAGCACATTTCAGTGGTTTAACTCATCATTAGAAATGCACAAATATTTGGTCACATGTCAGTAGATGTGATGAGATCAACAATTTTCCAGCAATGATTTTCATTCCTAATGATTTGCTCTACACAATCTCCTTGATTCCATAAGATAGTGTATCCATTTGATTGCCATCCATGTCATCCCTCTGCCCCCTCCCCCCAATATTTCTGGGAAACATGATCAAGAATATCCTTTATAACAGAAGTCACTAGACACTGGATGACCATGGTTAGATGTGTATCATTGTTTATTTCATTCTCACAGGTTATAATGGAAAATTTCAATTTTTTTCTCCTTCTTGGCTGAGATTACAAGGGTTAGGGGCATATATTGGGGGAGGGGAGACATTTGGTACAAGAAATGCACTA
Source organism: Phrynocephalus versicolor (assembly GCA_023846285.1). NCBI lineage: Eukaryota > Metazoa > Chordata > Lepidosauria > Squamata > Agamidae > Phrynocephalus > Phrynocephalus versicolor. The sequence goes on along the minus strand of JAHTLZ010000016.1, from coordinate 21,803,754 downwards.
AAGTATCTTGCAGTTTTACACAGAAAAAAATGAATTTTTCACAAAATACATTTCCCCCCACAAACATTGTGCAAAATGCAAGGTTTTCAAAATATTTTCCCTAATTTTTTAAAAAAGGAGTTTTCCCCACCCTCATTCAGGAATGAAAAAGTGCAGCATTTAATGAGGTATCTAAATATGCCACTATACTTTTTTCATTGAGTGTAAAAATAATTGTGTGTGTTATTTTGAATCTACACAACAGATTCAACAGAATCCCATCATATAGGCCACACTAAGAAGTACTCAATTCAACTATAATGGCTCCAGAGATAGTTTAGAATTTAGCCATTAACAATGGGAAATAGTAGATGTAAAAGCAATCCAGAGAAATATAGTTAGAAATGTGGGCACCAGAAATTAATTTGTTGGCAGCACTATTGCTTTTCCTCCTTGGAATGATTCCTGATGTATGTGATGGGCACACTTTTACAGAGGTGTAGATGTTTGGAGCCTTTAACTACTTCATTGAATACAAATATAGATCATGGTGATTGATGCTTCACTAATTTTCTTTATTCCATCCCTTTACCATTTTTAAATTATACATTTCCCCCCTCCAGGATAAAGAAAATGTGGATGCTGTTTCAGTTGGAGCCATTCTTTCAGATTACCAACGAGTTCGTGTGGAAAATGTGTAAGTAAAATTAGTTTCCACTTGCAGCACTAAGGAAGGAAGGTGCCACAACATTTTTTTTATTGATTTTGATGACTGTGGGCTATAGCCTTTAATCATGATTTAACTTGAATTGAACAATACACATCTCAACCATGTTAACATAGCGTAGAATAAAAACAGGTGCTCTGCACGGACAATTAGATGTGCTATTCATGCAGATTTCAAGCATTGCATTTTAAAAAAAATTCTCCATGCATTCACAAGAACATAAGAACATAAGAAGAGCCATGCTGGATCAGGCCAAAAGCCCACCTAGTCCAGCTTCCTGTATCTCACAGTGGCCCCATCAGATGCGTTTGGGAGCGTTTGAGACCAGATAGCTGTCTCCTGTTACCACTCCCCTGGCGTACCCCGGTTTTAAGCCTGAAGATTACACATCTCCATCATGGTTTGTAACCTGTGATGGACTTTTCCTCCAGGAATCTGTCCAATCCCCTTTTGAAGGCATCCAGACCAGATGCCATCACCACATCCTGTGGCCGGGAGTTCCATAGACTAACAATGCGCTGGGTGAAAAAATATTTTCTTTTGTCTGTTCTTACTCTTCCAGCCCTCAATTTGAGTGGATGTCCCCTAGTTCTGGTATTTTGTGAGAGGGAGAAGAGCTTCCCTCTATCCACTTGACTCATGCCCTGCATTATTTTGTACGTCTCAATCATATCCCCCCTCAGGCACCTTTTTTTCCAGACTAAAGAGCCCCAAATGTTTTAGTCTTTCCTCATAAGGGAGGTTAACCAGCTCAGTAATCATTTTAGTTTGCTGTCTTCTGCACCTTTTCCAGTTCCACTATGTCTTTCTTGAGATGCGGTGCCCAGAATTGTACACAATACTCCAGGTGTGGCCTTACTATTGTTTTGTATAATGGCACTATAATGTTGGCTGTTTTATTTTCAATCCCCTTTTTGATAATCCCTAGCATGGAATTGGCCTTCTTCACCGCTGCCACACATTGGGGAGACACCTTCATGTAGCTGTCCACCAACACACCAAGATCTCTTTCCTGATCCATCACGGATAACTCAGAGCCCATGAGTTGATAGATAAAGTTTGGATTTTTGCCCCAGTATGCATTACTTTACATTTGGCTATATTAAAACACATTTGCCATTTCGTAGCCCATTCCCCCAGTTTGGAGAGAGCCTTCATCTCCACTTGAAGGAATTAAAGCTCCTGCTTAATTCAACTGTAGAATCCATCACACAATTAGGGAAAGAGTCAAGTGAAAATCTTGCTTTTTCTTTTTCTTTTTTTTTCTTTTCCCCTGCCACGTGGCTACTATGCCAGGAAGGATACCTGATTTTTTTAAGAGTTCAGCTAATAATGCACTGTGTGGATCTTACAACTTCAGCCGGCATTCATGGACTTAACATGATCAGCAGGACATGTATAGTGCAGTCCTATGTGTATTAGCTCAGAGGGAGGAGCGGCTTCATGTGTGTTGGTCTGCATCCTTGATAACTTTATGTGTTATCTTCTATGCAAGGGTTCTATGCTTCCTTATTCACCTCCATTATGGCCACTGTCCAACTTCAGAAGCTATCCCGAAACTCTAAGTGCTGTTCATGTATGTCTAGAAAGACAAGTGCCTCTCAGGCCACCATGACAGTTTCTGCACTTGGAGTTCCGCAAACATAAATATTGAACAGAATCGGAGCATATGTTTGAAAATGGTCGACGCTTTGGCTGGATTCCTTTTGAGTAACTACAGTAATCCCAACTCACGAGTGATGGCACTCACTGCACCAAGGTGGAAAAGCACTTCTGCAGATACATTGTGCAGTTGGACAAAATGGGAATCATATGACTTATCACACAATCAAATGAATTATGTGGCCCTCCTTGCCTGAGCCTTTTGTATTTATGTATGTATAAAGGAGCTGTCTAGATAGCCCAGATACCTGGCTGTGGAGCCAGAGGGGAATGCTTCCAGGGAGAAGAGTCAGCCACTGGAAGAAGGGAATGGTCAACAACTTCTGAGTGCTTTTTACCTAGAAAACTCTGAAAAGGGTTACCATGAGTCAGAATTGATTTGACAGCACATGATTATTATTATTAATGTTATGCTGAGCCGAGATAAACATGATTCCAGCCTTTATGTTATATGTTAGGATTACAACCAATGCTAGGTTTCTACAGTGACAGAAACCCAACTTTTCTTATTGGACAAACACTAAACAAATTCATTTATTTAATAATGAGTTATTTATTTAATAATGAGTTCCGCCAAACTCAACTGGTCTTATTTTCATTTCTCATTGTGATTTATGGCTGGTATTGCACTATGGATGTAAAGGGAGAGGTTTTTTTAATTTGACAGAATGCTTTCAGTGAGCTATTTTAAACTTCTGAAAACAGTTCACAGTTTAAAACATTTTGGTTTTATTCACTGTGGGATGTGTGAGATGCATTCTATCTGTGATTTACGTAACCATTCTCAAATAGAGTGGACTTTTTCAAAGGTTGCAGCCAGCTCTGGCTAGTTATTCTGAGATATATTTACCTCATCCATTCCTTTAGAAGAGCCTTTAAGTGCTTTCAGGTGAAGAAGGAGTGATTGAATCCTGTGCTATTCATTGTTGCCAGCTTTTACCATATTACTTTGAAATCACAGTCCAGTGTGAGCTCCCATGTCCTATTGCAATCAAGGGTGCTTAAGTCTTGTAATTTCCGAGGCTGTGTCTATTAGGTACACCAGCGTATGTGTGCCCTTTGTACCTATTTATTTGTACTGCAGGTTCCAGTGCTAAACACAAAACTTCATTTCAAGTTTGGTGACTTAACAAAGTATTTTAGTGGTGAAACAATAGCAGTAAGCATGCTCTTTTACCTTTGCTGGCTATTTTTCAGTTGTTTAAAATTTTAATTGTTATTGACTTATTTTGTAATATATATTTTTTTTTGGGGGGGGGGAAATAGCTAATCAAAGATAAAAACACTGGATAAAGTACCACAAAGAGAAACGCAAATTACATTTAATGCTTAGGCAAGCGGTATGAGTTTCACCTGGTACCACAGGGCTAATAAAATCAGCACCAGGCACACATAGGCCCATAAATCTATATTGTCATAATTTAGGAGCCACCACAGAAAAAGGGTCTCTTCAGTGGCTATTTGCTTGATTTCAGAAGGATCTTCAAAGATCTTAATTGATGTTCAGATTAACTTGGGGCAGATGATTCTTTACCTGTTCCAGTGTCAGACTGCGATGGAAGGTTCTCCGCAGAGATTCATTCCACAAGCATAGAACTGACTTTGAAAAATTTTTTCATGTTAGAATAGTTAGAGGAAGTGATCCTAGCCTATATTCTTTGTTATTTTAGCAACGTACCTGCTTACTAGATAATTTTTTTTCTCATGGGTTATATTGTTCGAAATAGGAAATGAAATCAAGCCTGAAATCTCCCAATTTTTAGGATTTAAATATTTTCCTTATTTAAATAGCATCTGTTTATAACAGTTTTAATATGCTAAAGAGCAAGTGGGTCTAAATTGTGACAAACGCTTTTCTCTTCTACCCAGAGTCCATTGAATGTACTAGTAAGGATAGCTTCAGGTACAGAATTAGACAATGAAAGAGAATAAGGCGTTGGTTATTAAGAGCAGTGGAAGGCTCTCACTGCCATCAATTGGTGTAGCTATTAAGACAAATGTATTTGCCATTCATGGATTTCCATAGCTCAGTGACCCAAAGAAGATGTTGGATTTTGTATTAAATCTATTAGGTGACAATATCTGTAAAACTCATTTTTAAAATACGTCGACTGAAATCCTCTTGTCACATAAACTGAATGATGTCATTATCCAGATTTCTACTACCAGGATCTGGACCACAACTGGATTGCTATGATCTGGTTTGTGCAGCATAAGTTTACACCAACATATTTTCAGCCTTTGAAACAGTATCTTAGTCATTTCCATAAATGATATTTTAAAACAGGTGTTTGGCAGGATCAGTATTAGTTTGCATGCATTTAAACGTATTATGCTTTCCCTCCACTAAATTCTGTTCCTCTCACCTTCTTATTTACAACCCTGGTGTAAGATTTTGAAACATATTTCTTAAGGCTATTATGCTATGGGCTAGTCACAGAATTGTTTTTGTGTCAGGATAGACTATCTAGCTGGTTTATTTGTAGACATCTCTAATTTGGGGAAGATATGCTTCAAACATACAATTCTTTTGATTTAAATGTTTGGCACTAAATATATAATGGAAGTGGTGCTGCCACAGATTTACAATGGATGAAACAAAAAAAAAACTGAACACTTAGGGAAATCCATCCTCCCAAGCAAAAGGAAGATAAGATGGTAACATAGTCCCTCCATTCTATAACCATTTGTCTCTAACAATGTAGCCTTAATGAACATAAACCCACCCTTTCCTGTTGAGTTTTTGCAGTGAATTCTCTAAATATACATACAAGTTACAGCTCAGCAAATATGGCTGGCAGTAGCCCAAAGTGGTGGCTAGTGACATTTTATATTCTTGTGCTTATTTGTTATATTGTATTTTACTGTTTATGGTTTGATTTCTGTTCAACTTGTAAACTGCCCAGAGTAGCCATGTAGCTAGATGGAGTGGTATATAAATTTAATAAATAAATAAATAAATAATAAATTTTAAAGACATATGTAACAAAATTTAAAATATTGATATCACTGCTTCGAAATGGCTTCAATTACTTAGCAATTTATAGACATGGGCATGACTCAACAAAATTTTCGTTTTCGTTTTCATTTTTTCGTTTCGTTATGTAACGAAAACGAAAACGAAAAATTTGCAAAAACCCCAACGAAAACAAAAACGAACCGAAACGGACCCCCAACGACCAAACGACAAACGAAACACCATTTTTTTGAGTCGTGCCCATCTCTAAGCAAACTTGTCTCATGTAACTAGTATTCTTCTTACACCGACATTTTCTGGTATATGACAGTTTTTGATATTTTGATTATAGAGACATACTGATTTATTTGTTCTCTTTTAAAATAGCTAGCATTAAGTTGAATGACTTACTAACTTTTCTTTTATCTATTTAGCAAGTCTTTTCTTATTTTGGAAACAATATTGTAGCTGTATCCAAACAGGAAAAATACTAGGCAAAAAAAAATGTTTGTGAATAGTGCCTTCATGGCATCCAGAAACCACTGTGTTGTCTTGTCTGATGTTCTTCCACTTACCGTATATACTTGAGTATAAGTCGACCTGAGTATAAGTTGAGGCCCCTAATTTAACCCCCCAAAACTGGGGAAACTTATTGACTCGAGTATAAGTCTAGGGTGGGAAATGCAGCTGGACCTGGCAGCTCCTCCTTTGTGAGCTGGGGGAGTAGCACACAATATTTAAAATGACTTTTAGCCACTGAGGCAAGCGTTTGCCTCGGTGGCTAAAAGTCACTTTAAACATTGCACGCTGCTCCTTCGCAACGTGGGGGGGAGGGGTTGGGAGAAGCAGCACACAATGTTTAAAATGACTTTTAGCTACCGACTCAAGCACTTGGCTCAGTGGGTGAAAGTATTGACCCAAATATAAGTCGAGGGGCCCTTTTTTCAGCCCAAAATTAGGGCTGAAAAACTAGGCTTATATTTGAGTATATACAGTATATACAAACCTCAACTTAAGGTATGTTTGTTGAAGAAGCCTACAGATCATGTAAGTTGATCTTAACAGTGATATAAATATGTAACACAAGTCCTCTGAAAATGTAAAATACAGTGGTACCTCTACTTACAAGCTGCTCTACTTACGAGCAGTTTGACTTAAGAGCAGAAAACTGTTGGAGTTTTAGCTGCTGCCTTACAAATTTTAGGTGTGGTCTGCTCTAATTACATTTTTTAATTTTTTTTTTCAATTTTTGAGATACGGCTGCTGTACTTATGAGTTGTTCAATTTATGACTGCATTACGGATTAAACTCGTAAGTAGAGGTACCACTGTAGATCCTCTGAATATCACTTGAACCAATATTATGTCAACCAAAGCTGCTAAATACTAAAGAGCTAATGTGACCACTAAGCATTGACAGACAGTACATGTAACAATTTATGTGATCTGTGTCTAGAGTGTATTAACAGCCATTTTTTGCTTGTTCAAATAGGTGCAAGAGACTTGCCCTGCAGCCTTTAGCTTACCTTTGGCGCCAGGATCAAGAAGCTTTGCTGAAAGGAATGATCTCTTCAAACATCCAAGCTATAATTATAAAAGTAGCAGCTTTTGGTAAGAAACCAAATTATGGTAATAATTATGGTGAATCTTACTTTGCTGACAAGGAAAAAAAATCATAAAATTACCACAGGAATATGAATACCTGCTTTATAAATAAGATGTGGAACAGAAAAAAAATTGTACAAGGGAGACGTGAAGTATAACATAAATATGCGACATTTCAGCTATGGGACTAAATGTCTAAACAGTTAATGGAACTTGTCAGTGATGAGTATTTTTCACATTAGAAATTGAAAGAAATGAAAAACCTTTTCATGACCCCCATTAAATTTGCTTAAAAGTTCATACACAATGCAGTTGGTTACTGCTAAATCTCAGACTATTATCACCATAAAGTATAATTACTTCTGATGAAGGGGCTTAAATAAAAACCTAACTTAGTTTTATGTTTACTGTACTGAAACAGAGTAAAGGAACCCATAGCCTTGATTTTTCAGGACCTGGAAATGCCTGTTCATGATTAGACCTTTTGGAGGCCATTCATTTGTACGATCATAAGTTGGCAGCAGTTTGAGGGCGTCTCACCACAATAGTAACTTTACTAATAGCGGTACATGTGTAAAACGTGCATGAAATAGAGCAGCCCTGCAAATAATTTGTAACAGGGCAGAAGTCCACCCCTGCTTTCCTCATAGGTTGTATTTCTACATCTACTGACTCCCACCTTCCATTCTACTGGATTCCTCTCAGGTTGCTTTTGAGGTTCAGAGATGTAAATTTTTTGGAAAAGGTAGGGGAAAATGAAGATCTAAGATTGAGGCCATCTGTACCGGTCTGAACTCCAGTTGCTCTAGCCTCTCCTCGAGATCCCTTTGCGCTACACCTCCTTGGTCTCCTCGTATGGCTGAGTTTGGACCTGTCACCTCTATTGAGGCCTCCAGGGCCCTGGCTCATTGGAGGCTGGCAGCCTCCCCTTTTGATCCTTGTCCTTCTTGGCTTATCAAATCTGCCAGAGGGAGCATGCCTAAGTGGGCTTCCGTCATCTCCACTGCCTCCTTCTGGGAAGGGATTTTCCCCTCTCGCCTGAAAGAGACAGTGGTGCCCACTCTGAAGAAACCTGGCCTGCCGTCAGACGAATTGGCAAACTACTGTCCGATTGCCAATGTTCCCCTTCTGGGCAAGGTAATCGAGAGGGTGGTCGCCGTTTGGCTCCAGTCGTTCCTGGAGGAAGAACATATCCTTGATCCATTCCAGTCCGGGTTCAGGCCGTGTCGGGGTACTGGGACAGTCTTGGTTGCACTGCAAGATGACCTCCTCCGGGGAGGGGGCGACAGGGGTTGCTCTACCCTGTTGGTCTTTCTGGATTTGTCAGCAGCCTTTGATATCGTCGACCACGGTATCCTGCTGGACCGGCTCTCCGGGGTAGGCATCGGGGGCACTGGTTCCGATCCTTCCTGGAGGGCCGACCCCAGCATGTGCAGCTTGGGTGTGTGTGTGTTGTCTGCTCCTTGGATTCTCCCTTGTGGGGTCCCACAGGGGTCGGCTCTCTCTCCCATGCTGTTCAACATCTATATGAGGCTGCTGGCAGAGGTCATTAGGAGATTTGGAGACTGCTGCCATCAGTATGCTGATGACACGCAGCTCTATCTCTCCTTCTCCTCCTCTGCAGTTGAGGCTGTACAGACCCTTGACCTGTGCCTGGATGAAATTACGGAATGGACCAGGACCAACAGACTCAAACTCAATCCTGAGAAGACCAAGGTGATGTTCTTTGGGGCTCCTTCACCCAGATACGTAGGCCTTCTCCCTAGTCTGGAGGGTGTTTCCCTCCAGCTGGCGGACAGTGTCTGGAATCTGGGCGTGGTCCTGGACTCGGTTCTCTCTTTGGAGGCCCAGGTGGCTGCCGTTTCTGCCTTTTTCCATCTTCGACAGATTGCCCAGATCTGTCCGTATCTAGATGGGGACTCCCTGAGAACGGTAGTGCAAGTGCTTGTGATCTCAAGAATAGACTATTGCAATGCTCTCTACGTGGGGTTGCCCTTGAGTCTTATTCGGCGACTTCAGCGGGTACGAAATGCGACGGCCAGACTGGTGGTGGATGTGCGTCGATACGACCACATCGCCCCAGGACTGGCTCGCCTGCATTGATTACCCATTGCGTCCCGAATAAGATTCAAAGTCCTGGTTTTAATTTATAAAACCCTCCACGGCCTGGGACCAGAATACCTGGCAGAGTGAATCTCTCAAAGATCAGCTGAGGCCCGACCAACTAGAATGTTGCGGGCGTACTCACTCCTGGTGGCGACACCCAGGGAGGCTCGGAAAACGGCGACCTGTAACCGAGCCTTCTCTGTGGCTGGTCCTGTGCTGTGGAACCATCTCCCGAGTGAGTTACACCTAGCACAGTCCCTGCCAGCCTTCAAAAAGGCCTTAAAAACCTGGCTTTTTGTGAGGCATTCGGCGATCGTTAATTTTTCTTTGTTTGTTTTGTTTTGTTTTGTCCCGCCATCCTGCCTTTGCTGCCCTTTCAGTTTACTTTTATTTGTTGTAAACCGCCCGGAGTTCCTTCTGGAAGACGGGCAGTATATAAGCACTAAAACAAACAAACAAACAAACAAACAAACTCTCTTTCTCCCACACCAATTTTTTACATTGTTTTCTGAAGGTTTTTTTGTAGTTTCAAAATTTGTAGAAATTTTACATTTCTAGTTCTGTCACACTTTATAATCAAGAACAGTTGTCCCTAAGTTAGAACTAATGTTTTCTGTTAAAGAGACACTTTTAGTCTGAAAGATTGTAGAGTAGGTTGTCCTAACTTCACAATAGCTGAAATCCAGTGAAGTTGCATCTAGAGTAGACCCATTGAATCACTGGATCTTACAGAGGAGTTGACTTGTCCAGATTGTCACTGATTAATTAGGCCTACTTCAATTGTGACTCAGTAATGGATTTCAGCCAATGTGGATCAGTGATTGACTTGTTCCTGGCTAGCACTAGTTACCATTGCGGCTCATCTGTATCCTCTTCTAGAAGAACATAAACATGCATCACACAGCACACAGATCCGTTGTAATATTGCAGTGCATAGTTACATGATGATTTTATTATGATTGCTTTTTCTGAATAGTGAAAAATTGGAATGCTTATGTCCTGAACAAGTTTCTGTAAATTTACTGAACAGGTTACATATGCAATACATGTTGGTCTAGATCGACTTATTTGTCCCATCTAGGGTAGACTTACTGAATTAATTGCTGAATGTTAAATTGACTATTGTGTAAATTGTGCTGATTCCATAAATCTACTGTAGGTGGGACTAATAATTGTAAATGTTAGGTCTATTTGTCTGAAAAGATTCAGGAGACTATAATCTCACCATAGAGTTCAGAATCATTGCACAGCTTTACTTTCAACGGCTGTACTGTGATTTTAACATTGAACTGACCTATTATGGGATATGGTTTGACCGGTCACAGTGATCTATCCTAGCACAATATTGAAGTCAGGTTTTATTGAATGGTGTGTGAATTCTCTAACCACACAAACTGATGAGAAACATATTAATAGGTCAGTACATCATTTCAGAATTACAACCCTCTGAGCTGTATTTCACATAAAAGTATTAGATGAGGTTTTAGGTATAAAATTTGATAAAAGGACCTTTTTCCTTTTGGGGTCAGTAGAGGTTTGTGGCCCATTAGACCAAAGAATGACCAGCCTAATAGGAAAGAATCTGTTCTACATGGGTGGGTAATATATATATATATTTCTGATAAATTGTGTTGTATAATCTTGGCATGAATCAAGTCTCATCATGTTCTATGAGGTGAACTATCCCTGTTCAGCATTTAATGCTTTCTTCTTCATATTCTTTTAAAGCACAAGTTCATGTCTTGAGGGGACCATTGATAAGAGCTAACAGTAGGACTTCAGCTTCACTGTTATATATAAAATATATTATGTTGGAATTTGAGTATCTATTAGAAGAAGTAATAAAATATTAATTCTTTCTTGGCTGTGATGCTTTGCCAGAATCATTTTATTTTTACAACACTTCTGGTGTGAACTGTAAAATGAGACCATTGTAGGTTCATTCTGTGCATTTTTAATGTTTATACAGAGGAGTAGAAATTATTAGAAAAAAATCTGCAAGCACAAATTAGAGCAGATTTTTTTAAGATGGC
>JAHTLZ010000016.1:21772211-21791687 GCA_023846285.1 Phrynocephalus versicolor | reverse complement strand
TTTTTTACAGTTTCCCTCTCCTGGCCGACATAGACGCCGCCACAGATCATTCTCATCTTCCTCTCCATCATCACCTGGAAGATCTCCCCCCTGTCGTCGCCGGAGGCTAGCTCAGACTTCCCCAGTGGTGGATGTCAGACGCCCAGGGCCATCACTTCCTACTAATGCAATAGCCTCTTCAATACCTGTGACAGCTGGGGTATCTACCCTCCTAGAGTCCCAGGTTCGAGATAACCAACTTCCTCCAACACCGGTGCTTCCAAGGCCTTCTACCAGAGCACACCCGAGTAATCCCTCCAGTCATCTCTCAGCCTCTGCCTCGGACTCTACAGACCCCTCTTATTCACCTTCCAGGGAGGACTTGCATTTGAGCTCCCTTGATTCTCATCTTGCGGACTCTGGTGACTACCAGCATACCTCTTCAACCTCAAATTCGGACGAGTCAGGTGACCACACTCCTCCTCCATCCGAGGACTACATGTCACATTCGCAAATGGTCACCAAGATAGCGAAAGCACTAAATTTGAAAGTAATGCAACCCCCTCGGGACGAGGATGACCAGGTATTCGACGACTTATCCATGGATCAAGCTCCTCTTTGCAAACTAGCTTTCATAAAGCCCATGCTGCGATTAATTAAGGAATCGTGGGACAAACCATCCTCCGCTAATCAGATGCCACGGAGAATCGATAATCTTTACAAGACACATGGTGACAACCTGTCCTTCTTGTACAAGCATCCTCTTCCAAACTCCTTTATTGTTAACTCGACACAGAACAAGACCCGCTCTCGTTCACAAAATACGCCCTCAAACAAGGAAGGTCGAAAATTGGACATGCTGGGCCGCCGCCTATATACTCTTTCATCTTTTATCATCAGAGTTGCCAACTACACAGCAGCCATGGGAGCCTACTTAAGGAACCTAGGAGATAAGATGCAGCCACTGTTGGACCTGTTACCACAAGATCACCGTGCAAAGGCTCTTTCCTCACACCAAGATATGACAGCCTTAGCAAAACATCAAAGACTGGCGGCTAGGCATACGATAGAAGCCGCGGCGAAGCAGTTAGCCACAATCATTGTCCTCAGAAGACATGCATGGCTGCGTTCCTCCTCCGTTCCTGACGACTCTAGAACTAAGATTGAGGATCTTCCATTCGATGGAAAAGGTCTGTTCGACCCTCAAACCGACGACATTTTAGACAAGCTAAACAAATTGAGCAAGACTTCCCGCTCATATTCCTACCAAAGTAACTACAGACCCTACAGGCAACCATGGAGGCGCACCCCGTTCTACAGATACTTACCTGACAGACAGAGATTTCGTTCCTTCCGAGGCTCTTCCACTCGAAATTCAGTTGGGCAACAACGTAACCGCACCTCCCAACGCAGATCTGAAAGAAGAAACAAACAGAATTTTTGACATACACCCTATTTATTCCTCCCCCTCTTCTCCCCAAGGATGCCTCACCCGCCTAGCCCCCCATCTCGCTGTATGAGCGCACATCAGAACCGACAAATAGGTGCTAAACACCACTGCCTTTGGCTACCGCATAGAATTTCACCACTTACCGTCTTTGGGTCAAATCCGATCGACGACATCTTCCCCGGTGCTCCAGAAAGAGGTACAATCCCTCCTGCAAAAAGATGCCATTCAGGTTGTAGATGTCAACGATCTCAACCTCGGTTCTTACTCCCGTTACTTCACTATCCCAAACTGAGATGGAGATCTTCGCCCTATTCTAGACCTCAGGGGTTTAAACTCCTTTCTCATAAAAAACCGTTTTCGCATGACATCCTTGCACTCCTCTCTTACCCCGACACGTTGCAAGCCATACATCGGAGCCCTCCTGGATTCCATTGCTGGACGAGCATTCCTAACAAGGAAAAGGAGAAAAGACATTATTACAGCAGTCCGCACAGCCATAAAGCATCCCACCGTCACAGCAAAATTCCTTCAAAAACTACTGGGTCTCATGGCATCTACTACATCGACGGTCCCTTTCGCGCGCCTCCGTATGAGACCTATCCACATCTGGTTCCTATAAGTCTTCAACCCTCAAACAGACAATTCCAAAAGGACTTTGCACATCCCTCAATTCCTGTTCCAACATCTGGCTTGGTGGGAGAACCCTATGAACTTGTCCACAGGAGTTTCATTTCTCCCTCCTCCTCTAAAACAACAGGTCACTACCGACGCCAGTCATATTGGATGGGGAGCCCATTGCGACAATCTGCGAGTACACAGTCTTTGGTCAACCGAAGAGGCCACTCTTCACATCAACCAGCTGGAACTTCTCGCGATTATCTATGCTCTAAGGGCCTTCCTTCCCATCATCCAAGGGAAGGCCGTACAACTGGTAACAGACAATACGACCGTGATGAGCTATATAAACAAACAAGGTGGAACACATTCAGAACCAATGCTCGATCTCGTCACTCATCTGTGGAACTGGTGCATTGCCCACGACATTGCTCCGATAGCCATTCATGGGTCCTCCAAGGAAAACAACCTCGCGGATGCATTAAGTCAACGCACTACCGACAGCCACGAGTGGGAACTCCATCCAGATGTATTTCGCCAGATCGTGAGACGCTGGGGAAACCCGCGCATCGACATGTTCGCTTCCAGGACAAACACCAAGTGCTCTCGGTTTTGCTCAAGAGCAGGCCACGATCCCGACTCCCTGGGCGACGCGTTTATGATTCCCTGGAGTCACCACTTCCTATACCTGTTTCCGCACATTCCGCTACTCCTGAAAACAATAGTCAGGTTAAGATAGGAAAACGTCAATGCCATCCTGATAGCTCCTTGGTGGCCACGACAAATATGGTTTCCAACTCTGAACGCCATCGCATCGGATCACTTTCGCCAACACAACCTTCTTTCTCAGGACAACTTCAAGATCCTCCATCCACAACTGGACGCCCTACATCTGACAGCCTGGAGAATTTTCCCTCAGTAGAAGACATAATTCAATCTTCTAGAAAACCCTCAACAAGAACTCTTTATTCCTACAAGTTCAGAGTCTTTGCTGACTTTGCTGCCTCACGAGCTGCAACGCCTATTCCTGCTACACTAGACTTACTCTTATCCTTCCTACGCCATCTCGCCTCTCAAGGGCGTATGATTTCTACTTTGAAGGTGTACATTGCTGCCATAGTTGCCCAACAACCTCCTGATTCAGTTTCCTCTAGGCTATTTCGCCACCCTAGAGTGAAAGAGTTCCTAAGGGGACTCCGTAATATTCTGCCCCGCCGCATCTGACCTATTCCACAGTGGTCACTGACCTTAGTTCTCCAGCAGTTAATGAAGCCACCATTTGAGCCCCTCTCAAAGTCCTCTGACCAGCTTTTAACTCTGAAGACACTCTTTCTAGTTGCTATTTCTTCAGCCAGAAGAGCAGGTGAACTTGCGGCACTCCGTAGAGACCCTCCGTTCCTTCAATTTCACCCAGATAAGGTCACCTTGTTCCCGGACATTGAATTCCTCCCTAAGGTTGTTTCCCAATTTCACTTGTCCCAAGCTCTACACTTACCAGTTTTCTTCCCGAATCCATCAACTGATTTAGAAAGGGCTCTACACTCTTTAGATGTTAGACGAGCCCTAGCTTACTATTTAGACCGTTCTAAGGCCTACGCGTCCTCTACTCGGCTTTTCCTTTGCTACTCTGGCCAAAGGAGGGGCCAACCAATGTCAGCACAATCTATTTCAAAGTCTATTGTCCACTTGATCACCTTGGCTTACGATCTTGCACACACTCCCTTGCCTTCCGAGGTCCACGCGCACTCAACTAGAGCTGTTTCCACCTCTACGGCCTTCTTAAGAGGCGTCTCCATTCCAGATATCTGCAAAGCTGCCACTTGGTCCTCCGCCTCGACATTTGTCTCACACTACCGGCTAGATACCAGAGCCCGGAGAGAGACACAATTTGGCCGTTCCGTGCTTTCTGCAGTCCTTCCGTGACTACCCTCCTCCGGTAAGTGTAGCTTGTTAATCACCCAATTGTGTGCAATCACAGAAGACCACGAAGAAGAAAAAGAGGTTACTTACCTGTAACTCTGGTTCTTCGAGTGGTCATTCTGTGATTCCACACAAACCCGCCCTCCTCCCCTCTTGGTCACGACAGGCTGTCTACCTAAAAAAAAAAAAAAAAAAAATCTATTCTCTGACAGTGTCGTAAACAAGGAACTGAGAGGAGGAGGGCGGAGCCTGCCGTTATAGGGAGGGAGGTTCGCTTGATTCACTAGCTTTAAAGGAGACTCCGAGGTCTGCTCTGCGAGCACACATGAACCCAATTGTGTGGAATCACAGAATGACCACTCGAAGAACCAGAGTTACAGGTAAGTCACCTCTTTTTCCCCCACTCTCATTCAGGAATGGAAACGTGCAGCATTTAATGAGGTATCTAAATATGCCAAGACACTTTTTTCATTGAGTGTAAAAATGAGTGTTTTTTTTTTTAATTCACACAACAGATTCCCTGGAATCCCATCATATAGGCCACACGAAGAAGTACCCCATTCAACTATCATGGCTCCAGAGATAGTTTAGAACTTGATTATTAACAAACAGTATCTTGAAATGGGAAACAGTAGATTTAAAAGCAATCAAGAGAAATATAGTACAAATGTTGGTTCCAGAAATTAATTTGTTGGCAGCACTATTGCTTTTCCTCCTTGGAGTGATTCCTGGTGTATGTGATGCACACACTTTTACAGAGGTGTAGATGTTTGGGAGCCTTTTACTTCCTCATTGAATACAAACATAAGAACATAAGAAGAGCTATGCTGTATCTCACAGTGGCCCCACCAGATGCGTTTGGGAGCGCACAAGACTAGATATCTGTCTCCTGATACCACTCCCCTGCATCTGGTCCTTGAAGTACCCTGGTTTTAAGCCTGGAGATTACATATCTCCATCATGGTTTGTAACCAGTGATGGACTTTTCTTCCAGGAATTTGCCCAGTCCCCTTTTGAAGGCATCCAGGCCAGATGCCATCACCACACCTTGTGGCAGGGAGTTCCACAGAGTAACAACACGGTGGGTTAAAAAAAATCTTTTTTCTGCTCTCACTCTCCCAACCCTCAATTTGAGTGGATGTCCCCTAGTTCTAGTATTTTATGAAAGGCAGTAGATTGTCCCTCTATCCACTTTATTCATTCCCTGTATTATTTTGTACGTCTCAATCATATGTCCTCTCAGGCACCTTTTTTCAGACTAAAGAGCCCCAAATGTTTTAGCCTTTCCTCAAAAGGGAGGTCCCCCAGCCCAGTAATCCCTAGCATGTAATTGGCCTTCTTCACCGCTGCCACACCCTAGGTAGACACCTTAATTGATCTGTTCACCAGCACACCAAGATCTCTTTCCTGATCCGTCATGGATAGCTCAAAACCCATGAGTTGATAGATAAAGTTTGGATTTTTTTGCCCCAATATGCATTACTTTACATTTTCCTACATTGAAACGCATTTGCCATTTCACAGCCCATTTCCCCATTTTGGAGAGATCTTTCTGGAGCTCTTTACCATCTTCTCTGTTTTTTTACCACACGGAAGTAAGGGTGGGGTGGAATTGTGGAAACAAGAGCTTTATTTCCAGCCCAAGGGTCTCTGTGACATGAGATTTTCCAACAGGCCCACAGAGGAGGAGACAACTTCCTGCATGGACTCTAGATAACCCAGCTAAGAGATCAGTCACATCAATCATAAAATGGCACACTCCAGCGTGGCCACAGTAGGATTTGGCAGGGTGAAGGGACACACTGAGAAATGATCCAGGTTTCAGAATATCATCTTCTCTGTTGCATTTTACACCAAGACAAATCCCTGATATATCAACCTCAGACGGTCTCCCCTGACACGTGTGTGAAAAAGACAGAGAGGGAGAGTGTGCTACCTTAGGCTTCTCTCATTAAAGTTTTAAAGTTTTTTTACATAGTCCTGGCCAGGTAAATAGAAATCAGCCTGAAAAAAACACAAATAATGGGCCTGAATGTGGACTCTCCTCCTCGCATTACAATTTCTGCAATAGAACTGGAAGTTGTCCATGACTTTGTGTATCTTGGCTCAACTATCTCAGATACTCTCTCACTAGAGTCTGAGCTGAATAAACGTATAGGTAAAGCAGCTACTATGTTTTCCAGATTAACAAAGAGAGTACGGTTCAATAAGAAGCTGACAGAACATACAAAGATACAGGTCTATAAAGCTTGTGTACTGAGCACACTTTTGTATTGCAGCGAGTCTTGGACCATCCATGCCCGACAGGAAAGAAAGCTTAATACCTTCCATATGCGCTGTCTTAGGCGAATATTCAACATTACCTGGCATGACAAAGTTCCAAATAGCATAGTCCTGAATCGAGCTGGAATCCCTAGCATGTACACTTTATTGAAACAGCAACGCCTACGCTGGCTTGGATACCTTGTGATAATGGATGACGGTCGGATCCCAAAAGATCTTCTATACGGAGAACTAGTGCAGGGAAAGCGCCCCAGAGGGAGACCAGACCTGCGGTATAAGGATATCTGTAAGAGGGACCTGAAGGCCTTGGGAATGGGCCTCAACAGATGGGAAACCCTGACCTCTGATCGCACTGTCTGGAGGCAAGAGATACAGCATGGTCTACACAAATTTGAAGAGGCATTTGTCCAACAGGCAGAGGAAAAGAGGCAGGCATGGAAAGAACGAAACTCGAGGACTGGGAAAGAAACAGAATACATCTGTCCCCAGTGCGGTAGAGACTGCCATTCCCGAATTGGTCTATTTAGTCACACTAGGTGTTGTTCTTAGGATCTCTACTCCAGGCATGATACCATAGTTTTTCGAGACTGAAGGATGCCAATGAATGGCCAGGTAAATATCATCCTGTGATAGAATGGCACCTCCAACAACCTAATTCTGACTTGGCCTTTGTGTTCAACAGTACAGGATTTTAAATTTTAACTAGTTTTATTAACATATCATTGAACATAGACAAAGAGACACCGATGCACATGCTGAAGTCTCTAGTTGACAGCCAAGAAAGGACACTAGCTTTCCATTCGTGCTTTTCTTTCACCCTGATATCCATCTGGGGGGGGGGCATCGTTTACAGGGAATGCCTTTTTATCAGCAGATTGGTGGCTTTGGTGTGTCCTGTGTTAGAATGCCTTCATCTATTGGTGGGTCAGTGAGACAGGTTTGGCATTGTACTGCGGTACCATGCTCCCCGCAACCCTGCACAATCCATCCCAGAGCTCCCTGAGTTCATCTCGGCGGCTCTGTTGAGGTCCCCCCCCGCCTTTTGGTAGTTGGGGACTTCAACGTGCACGCCGAGGGAGGGCTTTCAGGAGCAGCTCTGGACTTCATGGAGTCCATGGCCTCAATGAATCTGTCTCAGCAGGTTGTTTGTCCCACCCATAGCGCTGGTCATACCCTGGACCTGTTTTTTTCCTTCATGTCGTCGGATTTCAATCTGAAGGTTGGGGACATTGTTCCCCTACCTGTGTCATGGTCACATCATAATCTGCTGTCCTTTTCCCTGTCGATTGCCACTCCGCCCCGCGGGGAGCATCGGGCGCTTGTTTGGGCATGTCCCTGAAGGCTTCTGGACCCCGATCGGAGTCTGAAGACCTGACTGGATCGCCCCCAAGCGCCTTCGTTGTGGAGCTCGCTCCTCACCGTGGTACACGGTTGAGCTGAGAGCAATGAAGCAAGAACAAAGAAGGCTTAAGAGCAGATGGAGGGATTATCGGTCGGCAATTAATCGGGCTGCTGTTTGTGCGCTGTCCAGGCGCTATGTTCATGTGATCAGGGACGCTAAAACAGCTTACTTCTCCTTGAGAATTGGTGCGGCCTCAAACTGCCAGGCAGAGTTGTTCCAGGTGGTTTGAGACCTCACCAATCCTGGTCAGCCTAGGCCTCCTCCCAGTGATTTCACTGGTGAGCAATTCACAGCCTTCTTTAGATCTAAAATCAAGGCCATCCATACCGATCTGGACTCTGGTTGCCCTCACCCCTCCTCTAGTATCCCAAGCACCGCAACCCCTCGGTCTCCTTGCTTGGTTGAGTTTGGACCTGTTTTTCCATTGGAGGCCTCCAGAGTTTTGGCTTATTGTTGGCCGGCAGCCACCCCTTTCGACACCCCATCTTGGCTTATCAAATCTGCTGGAGGGAGCATGTCGTCGTGGGCTTCAGTTATCTCCACTGCCTCCTTCAGGGAAGGGATTTTTCCCTCTCACCCGTTGACAGTGCCAGGTCCAAAAAGGTGGTGAAGCCCACACTAAAGAAGGCCGGCCTGGCATTGGATGATCTGGCCAACCACCGCCCGATTTCCATTGTTCCCTTCATGGGCAGGGTTATCGAGAGGGTTGCCGCCGTCCGGCTTCAGTCATTCCTGGAGGAAAATCATGTCCTTGACCCATTCCAGTCCGGGTTCAGGCCGTTTCAAGGCACTAAGACTGCCCTGGTCGCACTGCAAGATGACCTCCTCAGGGAGGCTGACAGGGGGTGTTCTACCCTGTTGGTCCTCCTTGATTTGTCAGCGGCCTTTGATACCATCGACCACAGTATCCTGCTGGATCGGTTTACTGAGGTGGGTAGCGGGGGTTCAGCGTTCTGCTGGCTTCAATCCTTCCTTGGTGACCGGTCCCAGCGTGTCCAGCTGGGGGATGAGCTATCGGCTCCCTGGACGCTCCCTTGTGGGGTGCCTCAGGGGTCGGCAATCTCCCCTTTGCTGTTTAACATTTATATGAGACCGCTGGCTGAGGTCATTGGGGATTTGGAGTTCATTGTCATCAATATGCCCATGACATGCTACTCTACATCTCCTTTTCCACTGCTGCAGTGAAGGCAGTACGCACCCTTGATCTGTGCCTGGAGGCGGTCATGGAATGGACGAGGACCAGCAGGCTCAGACTTAATCCGGAGAAGACTGAGGTTCTGTTCTTCGGGGTGCCCTCCTCTGGGTACAATGGCTCCCTCCCCAGCTTGGGGGGAGTTACTCTCCAGCCTGTGGACAGGGCCAGGAATCTGGGCGTGGTCTTCGACTCAGCCCTCTCCTTGAAGCCCAGGTGATGGCTGTTTCCAGGACCGCTTTTTTCCATCTCTGCAAGATCACCCAGATCTGTCTGTACCTGGATGAGGCCTCCCTGAGAACAATTGTGCAGGCCCTCATGATCTCGAGGATTGATTACTGCAACACCCTCTATGTGGGGTTGCCCTTGACCCTTAACTGGAAACTCCAACGGGTGCAGAATGCGGTGGCCAGACTGGTGGTGGGCGCATGTAGATACGATTGCATCACCCCAGTTCTGGCCCACCTGCATTGGCTGCCTGTGGCCCTCCGGATAAGGTTCAAGGTCCTGGTCTTGGTTTACAAAACCCTCCATGGCTTGGGACCCAAATACCTGGCGGAGCATATCCTCCAACTGAAGCCCATCCCACGAGAATGTCGCAGGCGCTCTCACTGCAAGTGGCCATGCCCAGTGAGGCGCGGAAATCGCTAACCCGCAACCGAGCCTTCTCTGTGGCTGGCCCCTCGCTCTGGAACCATCTCCTGAGTGAGCTGCGCCTTGCACAGTCCCTTGCTTTACCCAGAGGCATTTGGCGACCTTTAATTTATTTATTTTTTTAATACGCCAGTTGCCAATGACCCTCTTTGTTTTTGTATGGTCTTCTTTTGGTGTTTTCTG
Source organism: Phrynocephalus versicolor (assembly GCA_023846285.1). NCBI lineage: Eukaryota > Metazoa > Chordata > Lepidosauria > Squamata > Agamidae > Phrynocephalus > Phrynocephalus versicolor. The sequence goes on along the minus strand of JAHTLZ010000016.1, from coordinate 21,782,009 downwards.
TTTGTTTTTAACTTACTGTAAACCGCCCAGAGTTCCTTCAGAAGACGGACGGTATAAAAAGATAATAAATAAATAAATAAATAAATAAATAAATAAATAAATAAATAAATTCTTGGACCAACCTGATTCTTCTGTCCCCTTTTCTCTTATATATCCTTCTGGCCAGATTTTCTGTTCCTCCTTTTTTTCCCCTCCCCTATTTCCTGCCTCTTTTTCTTTTTCTGAGTGGCTCCTTTTGATGGGCATTCTTCTGTTCCCTGTCAGCACCTTCCTCTTTTTTGCTTCAGTGTTTGTCCCTCCCTTTTCCAGGGTAGAGGGGATGGCACATGGGTGGGTAGAGGATTCTTCTCACCCAAGTTCTCACAATGTTATGAGCTGTTACCATAGTCAATGTAATCACTCTTAGATAAGAGCAATTTGTTGAAATATCCTGTTTTCCTTCTGAAATAAATGTTTTGAACTTTAAAAGTTGTGTGGAATCTTACTGCAGGTTTGATGTCTTTATGCAGTAATATACCATCTGTTTAACCAATATGGGGATGTCTACATCTCCAAGCCCTCATCAAACTTGGTGTCAGCCCTGACGGTATCTAGAATATTTTAGCTAAATCCAACCACAATAGACCTGCTGCGCTTACACCGTTTAAATTGACATTGATTCAGTGGGCCTCTTCTAGTTGGAACTGACCACTGGACTAGCCCTTTGTCTGCTTGCACTGTTGTTTCTTCAGTATCTCTTAGTGTGGTAGCATGATCAATTGATCTGCTTTTAAACCTCATATGAAAATAGTTGATTTATAGAGACATTAGCATGAGGAAGAATAAGTACATTTTATTTATTGATTTACTCACAATATTTTTACCACAACTTTCTCTTTATAAAGGTCCCAACATAGCTTATATCATGAAAAGTAAATACATCAAATTAAGCTAAAACAGTAAGTATAAAAGTACTAAAAAGGACCATACAAATGCCATATTAAAGATGGCGAACAAAAGAAACACTAAAACACAAGGTCCTGCCCACATCATCAGGATGGAGAAACAGAAACCTACCAGTTAACATTATGAGTTTTTCACCATTGTCGCTCAGGTCTCTGTCCCGCTCATCATCATCCTGGGAAACAAGGCTGCCAGTTTGTCTGTACTTTTTGGAGGAGATGTTTCGGAACAGTTATGTCAATAGCTTGTGCCATTTCCCTGTTCTGAAGATCAACCAACTGTTCAACTGAATTGCATGTCAAGGTGACAGGAAAACCCTCCCCCCAAAGAGACTTTAGAAAACCATTTGGATCCATTAGCTTTTTTTGGGCAAGCCATCTTTGTCTGTTCCCCACCCTGCAGTGAATCTAAATCCTATCAGAGAATGATTTGTCAAGGGAAATGGAACTGCAGAGAGTTCCTCCACATCTATGTAGGTCACCAACCTCTAAGAGCCTCGTGGTGCAGTGGTTAAATGCCTGTACTGCAGGTGAAACTGTGCTCACGACCTGGGGTTCAATCCCAGGTAGCAGGCTCAAGGTTCACTCAGCCTTCCATCCTTCCGAGGTCGGTAAAATGAGTACCCAGCTTGCTGGGGGGGGGCAATGTGTAGCCTGCACACTGTAATTAAAATTGTAAACCACCCAGAGACTATTTAAAGTGGTATGGGGTGGTATATAAGCAGAACACTTTGCTTTGCTTTGCATTACCCTGATATAGAAAGCCAGGTCTAAACTGTGTACTGCAGAATAGGTGGGGACAGACTCATGGTCATCATAGAGTTCCCGAGCCACTCCTGCCAGAACTGCCTTGGTATGGATGTCGAAGTACCCACACACAACTAGCATTCCTCCAGAAGTACCCCAAGGCTGAATATATTTATTTTATTTAATATTGTGAGGATTCCTCTTTCTGCATGACATCACCTGGCCCATAGTCCAATAAAGACATCTTTGAATTCTCCAAAACGCCTGTTTTATTTTCTTCTTCCAAGAAAATGGAGGTATCAACTGTAACCGTTTCCAAATTAGGTTCGGCAACAGGTGAAACAAAGGGGTTGCTCTTATTTTCAGAGGAGGGGGTACATAATACAGGCTTGGAACAAATGTGTAACTCCGGGAGGGTTCCTCCCACAGCATCCCCTCACTGAGGCTATGTCTTACTTACACCTCTTGTGAAGCTTCTGTCTCCTTCACCTCCAGTGTCGACCCATCCTCCCAAGAGGTTGGGGTCCCACATTCTTTTCATTCTCCCCTTCTTGAGGTTTTTGACTCGAGGACTGCAACACCCCTTCCCAAGGAGTACTTCTTCTCTTTTCTCTCCTCCTCCACTTTCTGTGCCAACCACTTATCGTGTGAGGTCCTTTCTTATCTTTTTCAGCTTCCTCTGATGCTCTCTTGCCTCCATCTCACCCCAGTACAAACAGCCCACCTTATGCGCTCTCCTCTTATAACTCTCCGGCTCCGCCTGAGGCAACATCATCTTCTCCCACCTCGAGGTGTCAGGGTTTTGTGTCTATACCCATTCCCAACCTAGGGGTAGAATGTGCTCTCCTCCCTTTATATTTCCAAACGCCACCTCCGTCACCACTGGTTCATTCTTTCCTGCCTTTTCCTGTCTGCTAATACGGAGCGTCTCCTCGAACTTCTTCCTGGCACCTTCTCTCTCCTGCTCCTCCTTTAATTGTCTGTTTCTCCTTTCTTCTCTTCCTTGTTGTTCTTCCTACTATTTACCCCAGTTCTCTTTCTTTGGGGCAGGTGGCTCTTCATTGGATCCTATTTTACCTCTACCTGGGTCTCGACAAATATGTATTCGTTCAAAATATCTTCGCCCCGCCTTCCTTCTTGGAAAGGACCCAGTTTCTCAAAGCCTTCATGACAGTTGGCAGTGACCCACAACAAAGGAGGTTCTGGTGGAGGTTCAGCACTCATGTTGCTTGACCTACAACACTAACTGTAAAGGAGGGGGCATAGGGAGAAGCAGTCAAGGGGGCTAGGTGCTTCTTCCCCCCACCAGCCAGCCAGCCAGCCAGCCCTCTATCCTCCCTCTTCTTTCCGGCAGCTGCTGCTGTATAATCTGTGAAAGGTACCTTTTGTTCCCTTACTCATGGTCAAGGTACAAAAAACTTAAATGAGACAGTGCAATGCAGGGAAGATCGGATAATTCTCTTGTATGTAGCCCACCCCCAACCAAATATATCTCTTATATTTAATTAACCTTGAAAGATACCTATTTCAATGAAATAGGCATGCTTTTTGTTTTGCTTGATTCTGAGGTAGTCATTGCACATTGAAGCTGACCTGTAGTCCATTGAGAGCTAAAGCATTTTATTTTATTGTTTGTTTTTTCACTAATAGGAAATGTTTATCACAACTTTTTTCAGGGGCATATATAAAACCAATGGCTGTAATGTATATTTCCCCTTTCTTCCTAATAGTTAACTTGCAGAGAAATAAGAGAAGGCATTTTAATATGTGGCCTTTTATATGCCGAGAGACTCCCATCTTCACTAAAATTAGTCTGAATGCTTTGCCTTGCATGTATACCTGATGGCTTTTAATTCCTAGCTCCTGTTGTATTCTCGTGTTAAATTATGTGGATGCCTGGAAAGGACACAGTGCTATTTTCTCTCTTTCCCTCTACCTGCAGCCTCCTTAAATCTCTTATTTGCTGCATAACCAGCACATACCTTAGTAATTATATCCGTGGCACAGATTTCATAACCCATTCTTACACTGTGGATTGTAAATGTACTTGACCTTACTTGTTCCAGACATATTTCCTCTATACTCTAGTCACTTTAATTCATTTAGTACTACAGTTCACATTATTAATAATAATAAGGACGATTTTGTCAGGTGTGTGTGTGTAGCAATAGTATTTTAGAGGCTGTATTTCAGCTTTATGCTTATTTTTCTCCTCGTTTTAAGAGTAAGTATATCCAGTGGTGTATTCTGTACAAGAAAATAATATAGAAGATGGAGAATGCAATACAGCCCCAGATACACTAAGAAGTTAAAGTGAAGGCATATGGGAAAGGAATGATTAGTATGAAGAACAGAGGATGATTATGTAAGAAGGACAAGGGCAGCCTGCAACAAAGCACTGAAATATGGCAGAATGTTTTTGATCAGTGTTTCGTTCAGTTATGTCTTTATCTTATATCCCCCCCCCCAACTTTGTTTTCTCCTCTATCCCCTCAGTTTTAATTTGATGGCCACTGAGTGGATGGTTTGGAGGAACAGCCTGGGCCTCTCTAGCTGTTCCAGGACAACAGCCTCCAGTATTCCTCACTGTTTATTATCCTGGTTTGGACAGCAGGCAGTGTAGTTCCAGTCATATCCAGGCAATTGGACCTTTGCCACCCTGAGCCTTTCAGTCACTTTCTGATCTGTTTTAATGATACTCTTCAGGCTACATAAGGATAAGGACATAAGAACAGCCTTGCTGGAACAGGCCACAGCCCATCCAGTCCAGCATTCTGTCTCACACAGCGGCTCACCATTTGCTTCAGGGTATTCCCAAGCATATGTCCTTTTAGCTTCCTTTTTACGAGTTTCCTCTTTTTTGGAAAGTTTCCTTTTTGAAAATTTAAGATCTCTGTGTTAGATTTTTTTCAGTGATTTGTAATCTATGATTAAGTTAAAAGTACAGTGGTGCCTCTTAAGACTGGCATGTCCAAACTTTGGCCCTCCAGATGTTTTGGACCACAATTCATAGAATCATAGAATCATAGAGTTGGAAGAGACCTCAAGGGTCCAACCCCCTGCCATGCAGGAATCCCCATCACAGGACTCCCGACAGATGGTCATCCAGCCTCTGCTTAAAAACCTCCAAAGAAGGAGACTCCACCACCCTCCGTGGCAGCATATTCCATTGCCAAACAGCTCTAATTGTCATGAAATTCTTCCTAATGTTTAAATTCCCACAGTCCTTTGCCACTGGAAATACAGGCTTGGAATTCTGGGAGTTGTGGTCCAAAACATCAAGGAGGGCCGAAGTTTGGACATGCCTTTCTTAAGACGAATTTAATTTGTTCTACGGATCAATTATTTTATGAAAAAAATGTCCTTTGAAACACAGTTTAACACAGTTTCCCATAGGAATGCATTGCATTTGTCTTGCAAGGCATTCCATAGGCAAAATCATCTTACATGTTTTCCTTATTCCTAAAAAATTCATTCATATTACAAGTTTTTCGTCTTAAGGGACATTCGTCATAAGAGATACTTCTTTAATTCTGTTGTGGTCACTGTTCCCTATTGGACCTGTCACATTAACATTTTGCAACAGATCCTGTGTATTACTCAGGATCAGGTCAAGGATTCTTGTACCTCCAGTTGGGTCTTCAACCATCTGTTCCAGGGAACAATTGGTTAGAATATCTAGGAACTATATTTCTTTATCATGTGCCAAAGAACAGTTCATCTCTGGCTGCAAAAAGGAAGGGAACAATTGTGACTGAAGAGATCTGTTTTTACTGAGTTCTGAACTGGTTTTGCTGAGTTCAGCATTCTTCAAGTCTGTAAACATCAGAATTTTCAGATTGCTTACAAAAGGAACAAAAGGTCTGTGTCAGATTTGTGGAGAGTAACCGATTGCCACTGTTGGAGCAATTAAAAGGAGAATATGAAGAAGGGTGGTGTGGAGAAGCTATGACCTTGTCATTAAATAGGTAGTCATAAAAGCCTCTTTTAGGCACATTGTTGTTTTGAACATTTTTTTTAAGTTTTGTTGGTTAATGACAATGTTATTGGGAAAAATAATTAAAATAGGTGGAATATTGAAACACTTTGTGCTTGGTTTAAGTCCTTGTGTGTTTATCCTGCCAGCTTGTTCACATTATAATTCTTTCCTCAGAGGTAGTTGTCTCTATTCAGAATCCAGAAAATACTTAATTGGTAAATTCTGTGGTTTCTCCATGAAGGGAATCTGGTGCTGTTTCCCTTAAATATTTCCATTGTGGTCTGATCTTCCTATGGATAAATCTAGCGTTCTAATTCTTTTTGCCATGCCAGGTCTTCTTCCATTGCAGATAGTGTTGTTGGATTTCTCGAAGGTAATGTTCAAGTGGTTTTGTTTGTTTGTTTCTCAAGTCATTGGTGAGATGGATGGTGAGGGAATAAAGTTCTCTTAGGGAACGGGACTTGCACTTGCCATTGCAAGTTTGCACTGTGAATATTGGAGTACCCACACAGTCCATCTGGAGCATATATTTCTTTCTTGCTGTTGCAATTGCCTTAGTGTTTAGTTGAAAAAGGATAGACAATTAAGGTAGGTGGTGGAATTTTCCCTTTCTTGGTTTTTCTTTGTGAATTGGTAGTGACCATAAGAGGAGGTCCTGTGCTCTGTCTTGAATGGTGAAATTGAACACTATTTAATAGTGTTTATATCTAGATAAGTGGAAATGCCTTGTTTGATCAACCTGTATTTTTTCGTTGTGAACCATAAATAGATTATGTGACCAAAAAGTTCCTCTTCTTTTCTTAGATCACTTTGGCCTCCTTTTAAAATTTTCCCTGTTCACTTGGGGTTTCTTTTTCTTTTTCTAATATAGAATGAAAACAGATGGGATAAAGCGAGAAAGACGTGCTGGCAATTTGCTTTTCATCACTTCCCTTCCTATATGAAGTCCTTGCTTTTGTTACGTATGCATATATTTGAAGAACTTGGATACTATATATATTTCCCAGGATAAACCATATTGTCTCCTTCTGCTTTGACATTTGCTGTAGCAAGACCTATTTTTACAGAGAAGCAGTAAAATGAAACCTACAATAAATATATGAGCAGGGTACCATAATTTGCTTCGTACTGTATATTAATTCAGGCCCTATTAATAAGTGTGCCCTGGTGTGCCTTGCAAGGGACATTGAAGAAGTGAAAGGAGTAATTTTCCATGATGTGGCTAGTTTTCTTTCTTTTCTTGAATAACTTTCAGCTGACTTCTTTTTTAAAAATAGTTTAACTGTCCTGAAGCTATCTAAATTATGTTAAAGAGTTTTCAAGTTTCATTGTGTTATGGTTTTAGTAGAATGAAAGAATGCTGGCTGAGTGAAACAGAAATGATTGATCTGTCTGTTTTATGAGGGACTTTGTTTATATATAGATTTTTTAAAAATGTATATATGCATTTTGAAGTGTTAGCAGTATTTGTCAAAATCAACTTATCTTAGTGTAGCTGACCTCTTTCTTTCTTTCTTTCTTTCTTTCTTTCTTTCTTTCTTTCTTTCTTTTATGTTGCACAAGTGAGTTCTTCTCTATGTATATTTCAGTTTTTTATTGATTTGGAAAAGAAACAAAGTATGAGCTTTAACCCCGCCCCACCACACATACAAACACACATATTTCATTTAATATGTGGTCTATATGTGAATTGCATGAATGTTGTAATATATAAAAATGGGTGTGAGCTTGTGGTATTGGCTTTATCCCTGAGATTAAATATTTGCAAAGGAAAGTCTTCTCCCATAGACCTTTGTGCAAGCTGGCACTTTCACAGTTTCAGATTGAGTATTTAAAACTATTTAGTGGACTTGTCCATGAAAACTTAAACTGTAGCAGTTAGTCTTTAACGTGCCACAATACTTCAGTCTTTTTTATTTTTATTTTGTTTTTGAGTGACTTACTAGCACAGAGTAACAAAGCAGCCTCTTCTAAAACATAAAAACTGTGTGCTGATAGGAAGCTATCTACAAGGTTATGCCTAATTGCATGGATACGGGAGCTGAACACCACTTTGGGGGAGGATATTGTGGTCTCGTTTCACCGTTGATTTTTAAAACAGATAGCCCTTTTTTAAAAACACACATGGAAAGAGAAGATTCTGGACTATTTGCCTCTGTGATTCTCATTTCACGTATTTGGAGGTACAGAGCAGCTTTCTACATAACAATGTAAGATTTATATGAAGGCTGGACAAAGCAAACCACAACATCTCTGCACCTTGACAAAATAATTTGAAGTCACTTCCTGTTTGGGGGGGGGAGGCCATTATTTGGACAATATAGTACACAGAGGGTTGCCTGCTTATCTCCCAGATGGTGTGAGGGAATTTTAATTTTAAAAAGAGAAGGGAATAAGAGCGTAGGTTACAGCATCTTGTACAACCATAGTGCCATCTTAATGCATGGGCACACAGGACTGTTGCCCAGAGGCCCCTCAAGAATAGGAGTCCTATGCTAATTTATGCACAGATTGTGTGTGTGTGTTTGCGTCGTTACAGTTGTGACCGACTCTTCATGACACCATGTCCATGGAGTTTTCTTGGCAGGAATACTGGAGTGGTTTGCCAGTTCCTACTCCAGGCGCCTACAGCACCTGGTATTCCCTGGTGGTCGCCCATCCAAGTATTAACCAGGACCAACCCTGCTTAGCTTCCGAAATCAGGTGAGATCGGATGTGCTTAGGTACCAATAAATATAAGTTTATTTTAGCAATAATTTACATTTTTATTCCTGTGACTGACTGTGTAGGCAGGGTCCAGTCTATAATGCCGTTAAGATGCCCTGTGCACACCCTCCTAATTTATTTGGTGCGTTAAAGCTTACCAACCCAGACTTTGCAATATTTTACTCTCTACCTCCATGAAATCCAAGCCTCATCCAAGACCCGTGGATCTTTAAGTTCAAATTTATCTCCTCGCTAACACTTGTGATGGATTGCCATGTAGGTGGACCATAAAGCATGACTTTGTTTATTATTCACTTATTTATTTGTGTCATTTGATATGCTTTCTTCATCTTCATAGACTTCTCTGTGAAGGAGACAAATATAACTTTCAGTCTTGCTTCTTATTTGAAAACATACAGTGTGTAATGTTCGGAGACAGCTGTCCCATTCAACTTTAATGTCACTACGTGTCTCCTTAAATGCCAGGTACCACCTCACTAAATGGCCTTTTTTCTCCCAAAAGGCTTGATAGGCTCCCAAGGTCTTCTTTTCTTTCTATTCTTCCAAGGATATTTTTTGCTGTCTGAAACATCACGACTTTTTGATGCCTTCTGTCATAGTCCCTTTATCTGTCATATCAGCTTATCATCCGCCCACAGAATTCTCCATGGTGTTTTCACAACCCATCACTAGACACATTTTCAAGGACCTCGACAGTCTTTATGTTTTGTTGTTGTTGTTGTTGTTCTCCACCTACACGGGACCAGAACCATCTCCACTATCAAATGAATATTGCCCTTTGTTCTTTTGCAGATGAACACTCTTATTCTCTGTCTGTTTGAGCTTCTTCAAAATTCTTTCAGGACTTCATTCACTTTGATTAAGGTGATAGTTTATTTTTACACACATTTTTAATAAAGACAGGACACCTGGTCTACACCAAGTTTACTTATTCCAAATAGGTAACACGTGAGGAATTCTGTCAGATCATTTAAAACCAAGGCATCAGATGGGCAGACACACCAGAAATGTGTGTATTTTTCTTAAATAGTCTGTGGAGATGTATGCGTTATTTCAGAGCTTCCCAGTGCTACCAACATTGTTTGAGTTATGAAATAAGACAAATTTGGTGTAACACTTTTTTCGGCAGTTCTTTTTCTGGGACATTCTCATATGCACTGCTGCTTTCGTTTGCCTGATAGGACCTGGTTGTTCTGAGATGCTTATCTATTGTAGGACTCCATAGAAATATTATTCCATCAAGTTACTGACCCACTTGAACATAGTGATAAAGGCTGGAGAAATGCCATATGACAGTAGCTCTTCTCTACAAAAAACGGGGGCTGAATTCAAAAAGCCACAGGGTCCCTTCCATCCCATGATGATGATGATGATGATGATGATGATGATGATGATGATGATGAT
>JAHTLZ010000016.1:21728403-21772201 GCA_023846285.1 Phrynocephalus versicolor | reverse complement strand
ATGATGATGATGATGATGATGATGATGATGATGATGATGATGATGATGATGATGATGATGATGATGATGATTCACAAACCAATCAGTGGACAATTCAATCTCCAAGAGCATTACTGGAAAACAATGTTGACAATCATTGTTATGTACATGTCTTTGAGCCTATTTTAGTACAGAAAAAAGTGAGTAGTAGTGAAGTATGCTAAATTCTGTAAGTTTCATAGCTTTAGTTGTTTTTCTTAAGTTGTAGGCTTCTCACATCCTACCTTGGGGCAACAATGACTCTAAGTTGGCTTCAGTTTCTTTGTTTGACTAAGCAGTTCCTTTGTAAACTTCTCAGTGCCAACCTTATAAAGTAACGATGCATAGATTTGAAGCTTTTAAAAGCTGTTCCAGCTACTTGCTGCATTAGTTAAAGCATTTGTTTCTTGTTTCAAAAGGGTTGTAAATATCAGCTTCAGTTTGGTAATTTCTGTGTACGTTAATTAAGGACAGGCATTGAAAGGTCTGTAGATATGATGTCAACTCCAGCTTGCCATATTCAATCATTCCTTATTTGATTTTTAGCAACATGCAGAGATCCCCTATCCATTATTGCTTTCTGCATGTGGGGAGTGATATATCTACAGTGGAGAATTTCCCTTCCTGTGGGCAGGTTCTACATGTGAACAAGAACACTAGTTTGTCTGTGTGTATGTGCATGTGTGTTGGGGCTATATGTAGAGCTAACACATGAGTAGGGGACCTCTCCTGTTCATCCTGTTCAGATATATGACTCTCCAGATGAATTCTTGTAAACATTTATAAATACTTGGGATGCTTTGTCAAAGATAACTGGGATCCTTCATGTGAAATTCGTTGTAGAATTGAACAAGCTGGAAATTCCTTCCAGAAAATGAGAAAAGTCTTGACAAACGAGGACTTATCTATCAGACTTCCTACTAAATACTTTGATTCTGTGTATTCAGCCTACTTCTCTAGGGTGTTGAAACTTGGACCCTTAAAGACACATTTTGCAGGAAGCTGGAAGCATTCAAAATGTGTACGTACAAACAAATTCTGAAGATACCTTGGACAGCCAGAGTCATAATGTGGCCGCGTTACAGCACACAAATAAAAAGTTAGAAATCCTCAATACTGTAAAGAGAAGAAAACTGCAATATTTAGGACACATAATGCACAATAAGAAATACCATCTGCTACAAGTTATCCTTCAAGGAAAAATAGACGGGAACCATGGCCCAGGGCATAGAAGAACATTCTGGTTTAAGAACTTAAACCAGTGGTCTGCAGTGAGCACAGCTGCCCTGTTTAGACTAGCTTAAGATAGAAACCAGTTTAGGCTACTGATCGCCAACGTTCTATGAGGACATGGCACGTGAAGAAGATGATGAAGAAAGTGATGGTAGAGAGGAAGGAGCCTTGTCACTCCTGTACGTTTGTTGCCTAGACCTAGCAATAACTGCATATGGCTTCTGTCACTTGTTGTGGTGATGTATTAATCCAATGAACTGAACTGAAACTCCAAATTATTTTGAGGTATTTTTTTTTAAAAAGGGTTTGATTTATTGAAATAATATCATTTAAATAAAAGCTCACTTTGGAGCCGTATGCTGTAGGATGCTTGTTTATGATCAGAGAATAATAATTTTAGAACTGTAAACCCTAAGGACCCTAAGAATCATTGAGTCTAGCCCCTGTCAGGGAGGCACAACAAGGAATACAAGTTTCATTTCTCTGTTAGTTTGTGTAAATTTAAAACAAGTAACCTGGTTTATTTTCATAAGATAAATCATTCTAAAATTTTGTTATAGTGGCATGCTCTTATATTTTTCTTGCATACACGGTTCCTGTGATCTGGTTTCTTTTTAAAATAATGTAGTGGTGCAGTATACTTAATAAATCAGTCACTTAGTCAGTCAGATAGTCAGTCAATCAATCAATCAATCTATTTATTTATTTATTTATTTATTTATTTATTTATTTATTTATTTATTTATTTATTTATTGTACTTCTTGTACTTATATTCTGCCCATCTGGCCAAACGGACACTATTCACAGCTTCGGTGGTAGTTTTGAAGTAGGGCCAATGTTTTCTCAAAGTCCTCAAGTTACTGAGGAATTTAAGGAAACAGTATTCTTATGCAATGCTGCTGTAAGCAAAGGGGTATACAGTCCCTATTAATGGATTTGTGAGAGATTAGACAGACTAGAAATTGCTTTTTAAACTCATTAAGCGACTAATGCCAGCACATACTGATTTTACCGTAAAACTCTAGGCCCTAGACGTTATGAAGTCAGTCCAATTCATCTTACTTGGCACTGCTAAACAGTATTTTCAAGCCTCTTGTGATGTTTCTCCTATCATGTGTTGGGATTCTCTCCAAGAAATAAAGCTTTACTTCCTTTCATGACAGTGGATAATAAATTGACTGATATAATTCAGTCAGGGAGTTGAAAAATGCATTGAAAATAATGGGGCATAACATGCTAGGGTTAACATTTATTCATAGTTGATGCAATTAAATAAAATGGACATTAACTTCAAGGTCAGTCACTAAAGTAATAAAATGGAATATTTTAATTGAATCATAATTGCTTCCTGTAGATACATGCAAGTCAAATAAAATAGATGTCGGCTCTGCAAATTATGATTCTTTCTCCTAATTAATCTCCTAATTCAACATGGAGCTTTCTAAGGCCTGGGCCTTGTTGTGAATTTATTCACCAATCCAGGTTGTCCTCTTTGCCCACCTGGAGAGATCTCACATAGGGGGGAAATGCTAATTGTGTGATTGATTTTTATCCTATTGTGGACTTCTTTTCAGTTCCTTCTTTGTTTTATTTACATAGATTAAGATCGTAATTGCAGTATAATTAAAAGAAACAAAAAAGATTAAAAAGTAAGCTATATTCTATACAGTGGTACCTCTTAAGACAAATCAATTTGTTCTGTGGGTCAATTCGTTTTATGAAGAAATGCCCTACAGAACACGGTTTAATGCGGTTTTCCGTAGGAATGCATTGCATTCGTCTTGCGAGGCATCTCATCGGCAAAATCCATTTTACGAGTTTTCCCTATTCCTGGAAATTTCATTCATCTTTCAAGTTTTTCATTTTAAGGATTGCAAAGGACTGCAGATTCCAAAGTTAGTGAATTATTCTGGGGTCACAAGTTCTTAAAATCTTATTGGGAAGGAGATAGTGTGGAGGTGTCTCCCCTCTGCAAAAATTGAAGCTACATATATTTGGACTGGGAGTAGGAGAAATACCCAGAAGGAGCAGATTAGAAAATGGTTGGCCACATGCATGGACCATTGATTGGATCCAGCAAGGCAGTTTTTGTGTTTGTTTTCTAGCTGATGGTGGTAGAAGATCAGGCAGATGTTTGACTTTTCATGAACACCAGACTTGGAATAAAGTCCTATAAGTTAGGGTGTGTGTTAACCTGTTAAATCCCTTCTCTTGTTGCCATCCAACTTACATAATACTTCGGCAACATGGTTCAAAGATCAGGTAATTGTAGTTTACCAATACAGCAATACCTCGAATAAAGAATGCCTTGGATAACAAATTTTTCGGATAACAAATGGAAATTTCCAGGTATAGGGCTGCCTTGGATAGCGAATGTTCCCTATGGGCTGCCTCGGATAACAAATGTTTCATAATGCCTTGCAAAAATGTGTACCCTGAATACATTGCAGGATGTATAGTTTGTGGAGGGGTGGGAGGAGTTAGAGCATTTTTAATGGTGTTTTGGAGCCATTCTGGACATGTTTTGCTGAGGGATTTGGACCTTTCAAACTTTTATTAATCTTTGCACTGCTTTTCTTTGCATTTTTGGCTGGAAGGGGTTGGGGTAGTCTTTCTGGTTTCATTTCTCCGTGTTTGCATTCTTTTTTCATTGTTCTGCAGGCAAAAATGGGCTGAATTTTTCTTCCTGCTTATGTTTGTTTGTTTGCATTTTCCCCCATTGCACTTTGGGTGGGAACAGGCTGGGGTAGTCTTGCGGTTTCTCTTGTCCATGTTTGCATTGCACTGCAGGGGGGATGTTCTGGAGAGTGTTCCAGCACTGCAAGCCTTTAAAGTGCATTTTATAAAGAGGTCTGGAACCCCCCCCCCAGCTTTTTTGCCTTCTTTCAAACCTCTGGAACTGATTAATTGGTTTCCTATTCATTTCAAAGGGAGACCACATTTCGGATAACAAATTTTTCGGATAACAAATTGCCTCTGAGAACAAATTAAATTTGTTATCAGAGATACCACTGTATAAGAATGGTTACAGGTTCCCTCACTCCAGCTGTGAAAGAGGCTTACCGTTCTGAAATCAGACCTACCACTTGGCATAAAGTAAAAATAAAGGATCCTGTGAGTTTTCATTTTTAATTAGGTTTATAGCATTGTCAAATCTGATAGACACTTTTCATTATCAAAATGGCACAGCCCATTTTCCTTTTCTGCTTGATGAATTTTTTTTCTGCATGGAAAGCAGGCAATGAAACAATGTGTTTTTCAGTTGGTGTACAGGGCAAAGGAAATGAACTTATTTTTTCCCAAGGATGGAAATCAGTTGTTCAAAGAGAATAAGAGAGTGAGTTCTGGCTAAGGACGTCTATGTTTGCCTCAACATTATTTTTTGATATACAGGAACTGTTTTCCAAAGGAGACGGTTTCTTAAAAAAAAAGTCATCTCTGACGCCCAAACAGTACTTTGTTCTCTCAAATATATTTTAACATCTCTTGGCAGGTTTAGATCCAGATAAACATCTAGGAAAAACACTGGATGAAATGGAACCTTATCTTTTGGAAGTAAGTATTATTGAAAGTATACATGAAACATTTTGTGCTTCAAAGAAAAATGAAAAAACTAAAAGTGGTTTCTTAGTTTTTAAAATCCTTGCTTTTAGAATCAAAACATTAGGCTAGAATTTACTGTATGAAAAAAGGTAATTTAGCACTTTTGTCCACATGTTTAAAATGTTCCATTCTGACAAATGCTACCTTAGTCTATTTGGAGATAAAGAAAGAAGCAAGGTATTATGCAGTTTTCATCAGTCTTGGGGTAAATCCATCTAAATCAATAGAACTTAGTTTAGCCATGTCTGTCTTGTCTTATTGGATTGATCTGGATTGACCCTGTTGTATTTTTTTTTCTGTGTGGAAATAATCTGCATTTTTGGTCAAAAATACATTAGATTGCTAATGTATGAAGTGTGTCGTGCCATAAGATGATGAATTACAGCAGCTGTTGTTCATTAACAACATTTTTTTTAAACTTACACATTGATTGCTGCAAAGCAGATTTATCTCCATGTAGGATAAGGTTGAGGAGCCTCTTTCAGCCCAAAGATTTCATTTTGTTTTAGATAAACCTTCCCAGGTTGTATTCCTGTGCTTGGTGAAGCCTTACATAAGAGAGAGGTAGCATATTTTATCTTGTACTTCTCATAACTGAATCTTAGAAGCAGGATGCAGATTTATAAATAAGGGAAAGTCTTCACAGAATCTGAGAAAATGCCCAACAAAGTAATCCTGAGGAAGGGATTATGCATAGTTGGGAGACTCAGAAGAATCAGATTTGGATTTCCTATAGGGCCAAATTCAGTCCAAAGACATGAGATACCCAACATGAGATGTAGGTAATAGAGAAGGGCAGAACAATGAAAAACGACATGCTGTTTCTTCATTTCATTACGTAACAAATTGTTGTTACAAAATGAAACGAAAGAAACCATGTTGGCCCAAAATGAACTGAACTGCTTTTTTTTTTCAGTCCAGAAACCAAACTGGGGGAGCTTCCTTGGCCTCTTCCCTGGAATCTCCCCAATTTTGGAGCTGCTTCAGGTTCAGTGTTTGGGACAGTAAGGGAAAAAAAGTGGCAGGCTGCAGCGAGATTGTCACCACCACCCAGCTGGTTTTGACAGCTCGGGCTGTGGGGAGGGGGGCACAGCTTTACTCCAGCCACAGATCTCACTGCAGCCTGTTGCCTGAAGTGAGATCTGTCGGCTGGAATAAAGCCGCAGGCCCCCCTCCCCACAGCCCGAGTTGTCAAAACCAGCTGGGTGGCAGTGGAAGGAGGTGGGCTTTACTCCAGCCAACGGATCTCACTTCACGCAATGGGCTGCGCTCCAAACCTTAAGGACAGCCAGTTTGGCAGGAAGCAAAGTCGGGGGTGGTGGTTACGAAGCCTTTTTTGTGCTTTAAGGCTTCACAACCAGACACCTGGCTTTGCTCCCCACCAAACTGGCTGCCCTTAAGTTTTAGTGGGGAGCAAAAGCAGGTGGGTGGGTGGTTTCCCAACTTGCTCATTCTCCCCCCCCCCCCGGTGTCAGAGCAGCAAGAACGTGCTTTTAAAACACCCCTGCTTTTTGCAAGGTGTGTTCGGATCTTTTATAATCAGATTCATTGCTGTCAGTGCTGGGATTTGCCCTGCTGTGTCGGGGAAGCTGGGATCTCGTCTTCCCTGGCACAGCAGGGAGCTGAGAGGGCAAGCGGTGAAGTCAGTGCCTGTCCTGTCAGGCCCCTGCTGTTTCGGAGGCTTCCGAACACCACCTGGGTTCCGAAATGAATTGCCCATCCTGACTAGCCATGATTGCCTGCTAAGTTAAAGAGGACAACTCCATTTTTAAAGTGAAATAGACATAGGCTTAGGACCTAGATACCTGAAGGACCGCCTCCTTCCATATGAACCTACCCGGCAATTAAGATCTAGTCAGGGAGCCCTCCTGAAAGAGCCATCCCTTAAGGAGGTGGAAGGGATGGCTTGCAGGAATAGGGCTTTTTCAGCAACTGCCCCCAGACTATGGAATGCCCTCCCAAATGAGAGTCGTCTGGCACCGACGTTGATAACATTTCGGCGCCAGGTAAAAACCTTCCTGTTCCAGAAGTTTTTAAACTAATGATTGTGGGTCCTGATGGCAATTTTAGTGGTGTGTTTTTAATGTATTGTATTTATTGCATTTACATGTTTTTATTCTAATGTTATTGTATTTTGATGTTTTAATTGTCCGTTCTGATTGTGAGCCACCCAGACACCTTTGGGTAGTGGGCGGCAATATAAGCTAAATAAATAAATAAATAAATAAATAAATAAATAAATAAATAAATAAATAACAGGAGTACTGACTTCTAACGTTTCTAGTGTTTGCTCTCCCCAGTTAACTCCCCCCAAAAGGGTTCGAGTACTGTTTTCCAATAACTTTAGTGCAAATACCTAAAGCAGGAATTCGAGGCAAAATAAGCTTAGCCATAATACTTTCATATCAGAGCACAATGTTTAAATAACAACACAAAATCTGGAAATGCTATGAAAAGCAATTTAATACAGCGGTGCCTTGTATAAAGGAATTAATTCGTTCCAAATGAAATTCTGTTAAGGAAATTTTCCTTTGTACAAATTTCCCATAGAAATGCATTGAAAATGGATTAACCCTAATTGCGAAAGTTTTCTGTTGTACGAAATCGCCCCATAGGTGATTCTGTTAAGCGATTTCCCCCTATCTCAGGAAATTTTTTCCTTTAAGTGGATTTTCTATTAAACAAACCACTTGTTATACGAGAGTCCACAGTACTGTATCATAGATAAGGAAATAAATAAAGACAATGTTAGTTCTAGCAAGCTATAATTTCCCAAGTTGATAATAGTAGACAGGTAAGTTATAAGACACCAGAAGAACATTTTTGAGTATTTTTACCCCACCTTTCTCCTTGGAAAAGGACTCAACGTAGCTTACAGTAAGGAGAGACTATACCATCCATTACAATTAAGACACAATCAGTTAGAGAAATGAGGAATTGAGGGGTATCTTACAGATGAATGCCTTCATCTCTCGGTGGGTCAGCGAGATAAGTTTGGTATTGTGCTGGTGTACCGTGCTCCCCGCAACCCAGCACAATCCTTTCCAGAGATCTTGGAGTTCGTCTCGGCTGCCCTGTTGAAGTCCCCCTGACTGCTGGTTGTTGGGGACTTCAGTGTGCATGTCAAGGAGGTACTCTCTGGTGCGGCTCTGGAATTCATGGAATCCATGACTTCCATGAATCTATCTCAGCATGTTGATTGCCTCACCCATAGAGCAGGCCATACCCTGGACCTGGTTTTTACCTCCATGTCGTCAGACTTGTCTGAGGGTTAGGGGTATTTCACCCCTACCTGTGTCATGGTAGGATCATCATCTGCTAAAATTTTTCCTGTCGATCGCCACCCCGCCCCGCGGGGAGCGTCGGACCTTCATCTGGGCCCGCCCCCGGAGGCTCCTGGACCCTGCTAGGTTCATGGAGGCCTTCAGGGAGCTTTCTGGCAGTCTGGCAGACAATCCGGTTGAAGTCCTGGTGGATAGGTGGTATGAGGGTAGACCGGATCTCCCCCAAGCGCCTCCTGTGCTGTGGAGCCCGCTCCTCGCTGTGGTACACGGCTGAGCTGCAGGCGATGAAATAAGAACGCAGGAAGCTTGAGGACATTTGGAGGACGGATCGGACGGCAGTGAGTAGGGCTGCACTTAAGCAGCTGACCGGTCGCTATGTTTGTGCAATCAGGGACTCTAGAACAGCTTATGTCTCCCTGATAATTGGCGAGGCCTCGAACCGCCATGAGGAGTTGTTCTGGGTGGTTCGAGACCTCTCCAGTCCTGGTCAGCTGGGGCCTCCTCCTAGTGAGTTCACTAGTGAACAATTTGCAGCCTATTTTAGATCAAAAATTGAGGCCATCCATTCCGATCGGCCCCCCCCCCCCCCCGGTTGCTCTAGTTCATCCTCTGATGTCCCTGGGGCCCCACCCTCTCGGCCTCCTCGTCTGGTTGAGTTTGGGCCGGTGTTCTCAGCTGAGGCCTCCAGGGCCATGGCTTATTGCCAGCCGGCAGCTACCCCTTTTGACCCTTGTCCAGCTTGGCTTGTCAGATCTGCCAGAGGGAACATGCCGGAGTGGGTTTCGGCTATTGCCACGGCCTCATTCAGGGAGGGAATTTTCCCTTCCTGTTTGAAGGAGACCGTGGTGAAGCCTACATTGAAAAAGCCTGGCATGGCGTCAGATGAGTTATCTAGTTACCGTCCAATCACCATTGTTCCCTTCCTGGGCAAGGTTGTTGAGAGGGTGGCTGCCGTCCAGCTTCAGTCGTACCTGGAGGAAATCGTATCCTGGATCCTTTCCAGTCTGGGTTCAGGCCGCTGCGGGGGACCGAGACTGCTCTGGTCGCTCTGCAGGATGACCTCAGGGATGCTGACAGGGGGTGTTCCTCCCTGTTGGTACTCCTTGATCTGTGAGCTGCCTTTGATAGTGTCGACCATGGTAACCTGCTGACCTGGCTTGCTGAGGCTGGAATTGGGGGCCTTGCTTTGTGCTGGCTCCGTTCCTTCCTTGGCGGCCGGTCTCAGCGGGTTCAGCTGGGTGATGATTTGTCGGCTCCTTGGACTCTCCCTTGTGGGGTGCCCCAGGGGTCGGCAATCTCACCCATGCTGTTCAATGTTTACATGAGGCCACTGGTGGAGGTCATCAGGAGATTTGGAGTTCACTGTCATCAGTATGCTGATGACATGCAACTGTATCTCTCCTTTTCTTCTTCTGCAATAGAGGCAGTACGCTCCCTCAACCTGTGCCTGGAGGCAGTCCTGGAATGGACCAGGACTAACCGGCTGAAACTGAACCCGGAGAAAACGGAGGTTCTGTTCTTCGGGGTGCCCTCGTCTGGGTACAATGGCTCCCTCCATAGACTCGGGGGGGTGTCCCTCCAGCCTACGGACAAGGCCAGGAATCTGGGCGTGGTCCTAGATTCAGCCCTCTCCCTGGAAGCCCAAGTGATGGCGGTCTCCAGGGCCGCTTTTATCCATCTCCGCAGGATTGCCCAGATCCAACAGTACCTCGACGAGTCCTCCCTGAGGACAGTTGTGCAGGCCCTTGTGATTTCGAGGATCGACTATTGCAATGCCCTCTACATGGGGTTCCCTTGACCCTTTTCCGGAGGCTCCAGCGGGTGCAGAACACAGTGGCCAGACTGATGGTGGGTGCTCGCCTGCATTGGCTACCCGTTGTCCTCCGGATAAGGTTCAAGGTCCTGGTTTTGATTTTCAAAACCCTCCACGGCTTGGGACCAGAGTACCTGTCGGAGCGTATCTCTCAGAGGTCAACTGGGAACAGGCCCACGAGAATGGCGCAGGTGCACTCATTTAGGGTGGCCACATCCAGGGAGGCGCGGAAATAGCTCACGCGTAACCACACCATCTCCCTAGTGAGCTGTGCCTAGCACAGTCCCTGCCCGCCTTTAAAAAGGCCCTGAAAACACACCTTTTTAAAGAGGTATATGGCGACTTTTTTATTTAATTTTTCCCCTCTTTTGCCGCTCACATCATCTTTCGTGTAGGGGATTGTCCCTCCTTATTTTATTGGTATTTTTTGCCCTTTTTTGTTTTTCCTTTCTTGTTCTGTTTTAATTATAAACCGCCCAGAGTTCCGTCTGGAAGATGGGCGATATATAAATCTAACAAATAAATAATTAATAATAATAACATTAAAGTTAACTATTGATAACATAGTGTCAATGAGTCACACCAAATCACATAGGATAGTTTGAGAGAAGTAGAAATTTTAAAGACTTCCTATCAGGCTTCTTGGCCATGGAGGCCAATCGGGTTCAGTAAGCAGAACTTCGGTTAATTCCAGCCCTTTAATTCACTTTAATAAAAGATTGTTGTGGTCTTGCATGTGAAATTTATGCAGTAGTATAGCCTGTTTTGAGGTGATGGACAGGCAGGAAAGCAAGGTAAACCACTGCGGCTTTTCATCTTTTACAAGAAGTCATAATACATGTTTTTCTTAAACACAGGCCAGATATTTACACGTTGTATGCAGTTTCTACAGTTTAATTCAGTTGTCCCTCATATTTTCCAAGCAGGAAACCTGTGGTGGAAGTATCTCTTCTTGAATGGTGGTGGGGAAGTTTATTGAAGGATTCCATAAGTGGAGGAGTAGATGTACAGATTCTTGTATCAGAGCCTCTCATGTAAAACGGCAAGTTTTAGAGTTTTTTGGTTTTTTAAATTTCCGATATCACTCTGAATGCAAGGAGTATGACACACACATTATATGTATAATTATTTCTCACTATGTCAAGAGAGAATCATTCGTGTATGTGGTTTGATTTATCTGTGGAGCTTCCAAATTAACTTTCCCACTGACTTTAACATTGGGTCAGTTATGCGTATCATAAACGCTCCCAAGTACAGGAATTCATTGGGCATTGGTGCAGTAGTTGCTCAAAGAACTCCTGCATATTTTGTCAAAGTTGTTTTGTAAGTTTTAGTGTTGATTTCCAAAAGTAGGTCTAAGCAGTTGCTAAAAGAGAGATGCACCAGTTCTGAAGATTTACTTTGGAATTTTTGTACAAGTGTAGGCTTGCTTGCTTGTTGGCTTATTTATTTATTTATTTATTTATTTATTTATTTATTTTTATACAGCCCAGCTAGCAAGTAGCTACTCTGGGTAGTGTACAGAGAGAATAAATAATTCAAGAAGAAGAAATGAACAATTATAAACCCAAAAATAAAATGAACATTATATTAATAAAACAAGTACTTGTTAAATTAATAGAGTATTTGTTAAAATACAATAGACAAACAATCACATTACATGTCACAGAAATCAAGGCAGAGGCGGTATTAATTCAAAAAGATAAATGCAGATAAAAAAGCATTGGAAAAAAGAATAAAAAACTGGGGAAAGCTTGCTAGAATAGCAAGGTTTTAAATGCATCAGTGGGACAAATGGAGTGCATATTCCTCACAAGCTATGTGTTTTATTTACTGAAATCCTGTTGCCAACAAATAAGTTGCAGTAGTATGGGATCATTGAATCAATGGGGATTTGGCATGTCAGCTCTTCTTTAAATTTCATTGATTCAAATGAACCGATTAGAGCAGCAACTTATTTACACTATTTAAAATATTTTACCACACTTTTCTCCTTAAAAGGACTCAAGGCGGCTTTTTGATGATTCACCCATAATAAGTAACTTGCTCGTAATGAGCTCCAACTAGAGTAGGCCCGTTTTAATTAGTGGAGCTTACAGAGCAGTTGACTTACCAAATCCCTACTGATTTAATGGGCCCACACTCCTGCAACTTATTTCACTAAGCAACAGGATTTCAGCCATTTTAATTAAGTTATAAGCTCAGACTCTTCAGTCATTATGAAATGCATTGGCAGCGCAATTTTATCATCTGCACTACAGATGGTTGTGTTATATCTCCTTCACCTCAAAAAAATGCTTTTTCCCCCCCCCCCACCAAATCAAATAGTGAGAGAAATGTAAGAAGTAAACTGAGATCCATGTGAACTTCTAAAGTTGTGTACTTTTGCAGCAACTTGTAAAATAGAAGAAATTACTTCCCCCTTTTCCCAGCTTGTATTGTTTATTATAGATTTTATCATAGTTGAACAATGGCAACAATAACCAGCATCTTTTTCTCAATGTGGTTTCCTTAGCAGTGCTGAAGGTACTTCAGTAGGGGAGAGTGAAGAAAAGTTGTTCAGTAAATACACTTTCTTGTTGGTTAGGGTTTTGTGATTTGCTGTAAATGTCAGCATGCATAAATATTTTACTAGATATTTAGCTTGCTTTATAACTTGGTGAAACTGAAGCATAAACACCAGCTGCAGAGAAAGTTGATGCTGTAGTTCTAAAAATACTTCCTTTGAATTCTGTCAGGGGGCGGTGTGTGCATGTGTCTATGTGTATGTGAATGTGGCAGAGAGATCAGAAGGCATTGGGCAATTTTGGATTTGTTCCCTTATTTGTCATTTTTTTCCAGTTCCCTGTTCTTAAGCATCCTATGGTTTCCCTAAAGTTTTTCCCCTCCGCTATTAAAACAAATCTAGCCAGATAAATATAAAAATGTATGTTCATTTTTAGCACTTTTTGCCGGTTTAGCCCTAGAAAATCTGGGTTGGTAATAACTCACAAAACTGAGCTTTTTTTTAATATGCAAGAAGAAACTTTCCGTTGTGCATTCACAAGCCCAAGGCTAGACAACCGTAAAGCTCTGTATCTGGGGTTACCTTTGGAAACTGTTTGGAAACTTCAGTGGGTGATGACTGCTGTAGACTTCTCCCTCAAAGTGTTCTTAGCAGAAGTGGACTAAATGAATGCTGGGGTATCTACAAAGCCTTATAAGCATTTATTTTGCTGTAAGCTATTTGTTGCAACAAATTTAAACTGCTTTCTGCCTTCCACCCTATTGCTGTTTCTTAGCTTGGCTATACTTGAACTTCATACTGAACTACAATTTATTGTGAGAGGAATGAATAGCACTCCATGTTCAGTTGTGCACTCTTCCCATTTCCTCTAGGTTTGTCACAAAGAGAGTGGCATCTTTTATTTCTGTTATCAAAATATTGCACTATATCCAAACCCCTGTGACTTATGTGACCTCACTTACTGCAGCGTACAATTTAGTTTGTTATTTTACAAAAGAAAACAAGCAACACATCTACATTGAAATATACCATATCTTTCTTTTGTAGCTAGAGCCTATAATCCAGTATACTATGCATAAGGACAGTTACCTAAACCTGTTATGTCAAATTATTAGAGATTTGACTGGAAATATTCTGTGCCAAGCATCACATTTTATTGTATTTGATTCTTGCAGCATTCTAGAAGTTTTAAGTGAACCCTAAGAATTTCCTTATAGTGGATGATTTAGATGGGCAATATAAAGAATTACATTGGTACCTCAGTTTAAGTAATTAATTCGTTCTCCGGGCCGTTTTGTTTTGCAAAAAGTTCTTAAACCGAAATGCTGTTTCCCATAGGAACACACTGAAAACCAATTCTGGAGGTCAGAAAAAAGACAAACTGGGGCATTCCATTTAAAATTTTCTTAAACTGAGGCATCCCCATTCTTTCATCATGGAAACATCACACATCAACTTTAAATGCCTTATGAAAAAACTTAAACCAGGGCATTTCATTGAAAACTTTTCTTTAACCGAGGCATTCTTAAACCGAGGTACCATTGTATTATCAGCAAAAGAGAGAGAGAAATTAGACACCAATGAAAAGAAATTGTGTATTTTCTAGGGCTGTGCGAGTATGTACCTAAAATACATCTAAATTGTCAGAAAAAAGAAAGAAAAATGCCTCCCCTCTCCAGATTTGTTTCAGGGCATGATTTTATTACTCAGGATGGCCTACAGATTGGTTTCTATTAGAAATTGGCTTTTTTGTTTCGGAAGTGGTCAGCTTCTGAAATGAAACGGCGGAGCCCAGCTCAGGTTTGGAACCAGAGGAATGAAATCAACCAATCCCTTACCTTGTCCTGGGCTTGTGCAGGGCACAACTCCAATGAGGAAGAAGCCTCCGCTGCAGCATCTTTTCTTCTCCTTGGCACTGGCCAATCAGACAGGGAGGCAGGATGATGCATTTCCCTTCACAGCTCCTGATTGGTCAGCTCCAGGGAGAAAGAAAAGATGATACAAACAGAGGCTTCTTCCTTGTTGGAGTGCCCCATGTGAGCCCAGCACAAGGTGGTTGATTTTATTCCTCCAGTTCCAATCGTAAGCTGGGCTTCCGCTTTTCATTTCGGAAGCTGACCACTTCCCAAATGAAAAGCTAATCTCTAGTTCATATTGATTGGAAGTCCTATCCAGCCCATTTCAGACCCAAATCTATTTTTAAATTTGAAAATCTGCCTCTTTTCATCTTTAGTTCACTTGCATTGGGAAGTGCAATGGTGGTAATGTTTTCTGTTTGCACACTAAAATATTAGATTAGTTTTAAAAACTATGTTAGTCAAGATTTAAAACAATTGAAAAACATTATAAAGCATCTCAGTGCCATAAACAGAGCATTCTCTGGACCCTCACAAATTAAGATTTTTTTTGTCAGAAATTACAATGAATCTTGTGGTTTCTTAAAAATAGGGCTTTATTTGGCACAAGCTCACATCATCAAGTGTATGTCCTTGTGTGTGATTAGACCTAAAGGGGAAAGTGAGGACAGAACAAAAAATGCAATTTGAAATCACAGTCAGACTAACTAAGAAGCAACTGGGGTGCAAAATAGGAGGAAGGGGGAGAATAGACTACTGCCTTTGCCTAATTAAACTGCTTCTACAACATTGAGTCCCCCACACAAATAAGGCAGTCATTATTTGCCACTACTATACACCCCCCTTTTAAAAATTGATTTTAATGCTTTGATTATTCGAGTTTGTTTTACATTTGTTTTTATAGCTGAATTGTATGGATTTTCTTGCTGTGAACCTCCCAGAGTTCCTTTGGAAAGTTGCGCGGTATATAAATATGAATGGATGGATGGATGGATGGATGGATGGATGGATGGATGGATGAACATCCATTCTCAACATTTGTTTTCTGATAGCCATGAACACAATATAAAAGAAATATAGGCTGAATCAGGATTATGTAAATTGCATAACCAATCTTACAAGGTGTGCGAATAATTTTTTTCCCCGGTCTGTCACCCCTGTTACAACTGGCTGCCTTAGGCTGTCAGAAAGACTTAACAAGTGGGTTCTTATGAACAATACAATAATGCAGGGGAAGGTGGAAGGCAGCAGGAAAAGGGTAAGGCCCAATATGAAATGGATTGACTCACTAAAGGAAGCCAGGGGCATGGGTTTACAAGTGCTGAACAGAGCTGTTAATGACGGGTCAGTTTGGAGATCTCTCATTCATAGGGTCCCATAAGTCAGAGGCAGATTGGCAGCACATAACAACAGGGATAGATTTGCTTCAAGGGACACACTACAAATATTGTGTTGCTTTGCATAGCAAATGTTGAAAAGTTTACACCTTAACATATTGTGTTATAGCAATTTGTTGTATTGCATTGCTATGTGAAGTAAAAATACTCCCAGTTTGCTTTTACTAAGTTGCTTCCCAGAGCACAAAAATCGGATCTATGCAGCAGATTACAAAGATCCATAGTTATGTTTTGAAGGTGGTGGTGGTGGTGGTGGTGGTGGGGTTAAATGGATTAATCAGTTGTGGCAGAGCATCTCTGTGGCATCTCAAAGACCAGGCATTTGATGAACTGGTTTGCAATCTGTGAAGTGTTAAACCACGTCCAACTGGTTAGCTGACTGACTATAAGATGGAGGACTCGCACTAGCGGTATTCAGACTGATGAAGCTGTTTGGATGAGCAGTGAAACATCTCTATCTCTCAAAAAAGAAGTCCAGTAGCCATGACTCAACTTCCAGATAAACTCACCTGGATGACTGAGAATCTTCACAGACAAACTGGTTAGGCATTTACAAGACTTCTTGTTATTTTAAGGTGGATATTTTTACATCAGAGTTGGACAGAGTGCTGCCTTCGAGGTGTGATTGTGCTGTAAATCCCATCAGCCCTGTAGCTAATGAGAAGGAATGCTGGAAGGTGTAGTCCAGCAATCCTGAAAAGAGTACACTTTAGCTATCCTTGCTGTACATCCCTTTTGAAAAAAGTATGTGGAATAATACATCTCCTGATGTCTGTGAAAATTCTCAGTCATCCTGGTGAGTTTATCTGGAAGTTGAGTTTTTACTGAGTTGCTTCCCAGAGCACAAAAATCGGATCTATGCAGCAGATTACAAAGATTCATAGTTATGTTTTGAAGGTGGTGGTGGTGGTGGTGGTGGTGTTAAATGGATTAATCAGTTGTGACAGAGCATCTCTGTGGCATCTCAAAGACCAGGCATTTGATGAACTGGTTTGCAATCTGTGAACTGCTAAACGACGTCTAACTGGTTAGCTGACTGACTATAAGATGGAGGACTCGCACTAGCTGTATTCAGAAGAGTGAAGCTGTTTGGATGAACAGTGAAACGTTTCTATCTCCTGATGGTTGAACAGGATCATCTACTAGAAATCTGCAGCATACCCATTATGCTTTGTACTTTAAAACTCCATTAAGCCACAACTGAAAACAGGCCCATCTGCTGATGACGGTTGGTAAATACCCAAACTTGGAAAGCAAATCTGAAAGAAGCACTTGTTCATACCGGAAACCTGGATATTCCAACCATGGATAGAAAATAACCCAATGGGAAGTCCAGGCTGTTTGATGTTGGTGTCCAGGAAGGATTTGTGGCACCAAAGAGACAGTATTACAATAAACAACTTCAGAAAACATATACAGTTACTATTTCAAAGCTGAGATGCCTATTCAGGATACCAAAGAAGTAGAGCAGGGATCTGTTCTGTTCTAAATATAATAATTGAGTACATTCTGACTTATGATTACCTTTTGAACGTTTTCTGGTTAGAAATGATTTACCATTCTCTTTTTCTGGGTGCATCCTGGACCTGTGCAGCTTGGCCAAGGTAACATAGGCAACATAGATTGGCTCTTTTGTGAGGCACAAAGGGGAATAGGACTTTGCAGCTAGACACCTGGCGCAGGGAGCTACCATATCCAGCCTGTTCCAAATAAAGGCCCTTTAAAAGGACTGCTGTAACTCCTTATACTTGGTGGGGATCTCTATTTCAAGCAGCTTTTCAGCACTCGTTCTTGGCAGAAAGAAGAATAAGCTGTTTTGACTAACTGTTTTGTAAGTTGTCCATTCTTATTGCATCAGCATTAATTATTCTTGATGGATTTGTCCTACAAGAACCTTACAGCAGCTTCTGACAGGTGGAGCTATCTTTTATGTCAGCAGTGTGAGCTTTGGAAATGAAAGCTTGATTAAGTGAATGTTTGGTTATTTTTAGACAAAGAGATATTCTCTCATTAAAAGGAAAATGTCTGATAACGTAGGCCTGGGAAAGATAATTTGATCTTTATTTGAGGGGAAAAAAGATTTCAATTTAGCATCCAAAATGGGTAAACAGACATGATTTAATTATATGACAGATAACATCTTCATTTGAGCTATATATATTTCCCCAAGGTAAAAGGTTGAAGGGGAATGAAAGCAGAAGTCTTCTTAAATATTCCAGTTTAGTCAGGCAGGTAGATTAAAAATGCGATCAGGAGTCCAATAAAAGGATTAAATGTGCACCTTTTCTGCATTTAAATGGCATGGCGGCTTGTGCCACATGCTGCCTTCATTTTGCAGAGGTTCCATGCCAAGTTTATTGGGGCTTTTGTGAAATGCCTTCTTTGTCCTGCCTTTTTAGAATCTCACAGACTTAATGGAATATCCATACACTTTTCTATTTGGGGCTCACTTTGAACATGTGCAGGGTAGAGTTTACACCGAAACTTACACCAGATGATGAATTTACACAGAAACTCCTGTCCTTATCCTTGAGAGAATGACTACACACCTGAAACTAAGGGGACATTCAAGAGTAGTTGAATCTCTTCAGCAACAGGATCATGGTAGCAGTAGTGTTAAGAAGGAAGGCATATATACTGCTGATATGGTGTGACCACCTTCCAAATAATAATTATACTTCTATATTTTTATATTATTGTATTTTTATATACACTTTTATAGTTACAGATTTTTATTGCTTTGTTATTGCTATTTTTGCTATATACCGCTTTCGCAAGCGAGCGGTATATAAATCATAAATAAAACTAAACTAAAGTAAGCTATTAGAAGGGTCAAGTTTCTGAATTTCTTTAAATGTAGAAGTGTTAGTCCTCCCTGTTGACCTACCATTGACAGTCTAAACCAAGATTCATCCACTTTTCTATATGAAGGATATTTGGTTTAAAGATCAAATTAAAGTTTACTAAATAAAAGATATAGTCATAGTGCATGTTAGGAACCAAGCATGCTTACATCTGTATTATAAGTGGATTTTACTGATTTCTCCTAAAAGTCACATGGGTACAAAACCTACTCATCGTTGCTGCCATCCTTTTTTGCATAGAGGCCTTATCATGTGATTATCATTTATAGGTATCCCCTACTCCACTCAGGACTGGTGTGTTGGATGTCTTGTTTGGTCCAACAGAACTGGGGGGGGGGGGGGGGGGAAAAATCATACGCTAAATTTCTGTAATTAATTGAAATGTCACTGAAAATTCAGTGAAACTTAATGCATTTATCCGTGTTTTGTTTGGGTTTATAGGGCTAAGACCATACTGAAGTCAGTATGTGGCACCAGCGGCAGTGCACTATTGGGGGCCAAGAAGATTTGGCCCCCCAGATGTTTTGATCCCAAGTTGTTATTTAAAGGAAAAGTATATTTGTACCAAGAGTTGCAGATAAGTATGTGAAAAGCCAGGTAATCATGTGAAGAAAGAGGCACAGTGCTTGGCTAACTCACCTAACCCATCTTATGAAACTGACAGCTTGACCACATGGACAGTAGAACCACAACCAATTAGCACAAATAGAAATGGCTCCACTGAAGGGGACTGGGGTTTATCATGTTGACATCATTTCACTACAAAAAAACAACTTTCTGGAAATCACTCCTCTACACTTCCGGGGGAAAGAAACCTTTTTAAATTCCTTCCTTACAATGCCTTGTCTGTGAAGGTTGTCACCTATGTTCAAACCTATCTAAAGAATTCATTAGAAACTTCTGAACTAGAATCATCTGCATTGTAACTGCTCTAGTGTGAGGCTCCACCCACCCCCACAACAAAGCATGGTTCTAAATAATACAGACCTCCTGGAAAGATTGAAAAAGTACAGATGGCAAGTGAAGTTTGATGGATCTCACTGAATGCAGCTTTGTGCCATTTGGTCAAAAGGAAAAATAACCAAAAGAAGCAGTACTGATCAGGGTACTTTTACCTCCATGGGGATATGAACGCCAATACAGTGGACCCTTGTATAACATAAAATCTGTACAACATAAAAATTCTGAAGATAGGGGAAATTTGCTTAACATAATCACCTATGGCAGTGATGGCAAACCTATGGTGTGGGTGCCAAAGGTGGCACTCGGAGCCCTTTCTGTGGGCACCCGACATTGCCCCTTCATAGCCACCTATATACAGGTTAAATTACTGTATTGGCACTTTGCAAAAAAAAAAAATAGTGGGTTTTGAATTGCATTTGGGGCACTTGGTCACTAAAAGGTTCGCCATCACTGGCCTATGGGGAGAATTTGTACAACATAAAAATGGGATTACTCCGTTTTCAGTGCATTCCTATGGGAATTTGTATAAAGGAAAATTTGCTTAACATAATTTCATTTGGAATGAATTAATTCCTTTATACAAGGTACCACTGTATATGAAAATATATCCCTGTTTTCTTTTGTTTGTAATGAATTCAATGACTGTTTTAATGGTGTTGCTGACCTGCATGATACATAGGCACATGTACCAACCAATAATTGCTTGCTTGATCCTAAATCGGCAAAGAAATCACTAGGTTTCTAGAAATACTGTAAGAAGCCATGGGTTCTAAGAAGCTTTTCAAAGGCATGTATTGTTAAATATGCAATTAAACTGAACTAGTTTACAGTTGTTGCATCTTCCCCAAAACCAGTGCTTCCCAAATACAGTGGACCCTTGTATAACAAACAGCTTGTATAACATAAAATCTGTACAACATAAAAAATTCCGGAGATAGGGGAAATTTGCTTAACATAATCGCCTATGGGGAGAATCTGTACAACATAAAAATGTGATTACTCAGTTTTCAATGCATTCCTATGGGAACTTGTATAAAGGAGAATTTGCTTAACATAATTTCATTTGAAATGAATTAATTCCTTTATACAAGGTACCACTGTAGATATTTTTGGACTACAGTTTCCAGAAATCAACAGCTAGTGGCAAAGGCTTCTGGGAAATTTAGTCCCAAGAACATCTGGGTACCCAAGGATGGGAACCATTGCCCTAATCCAACATTTTGATCTCTGCTCCCTAGCAACTCCGTCCCTTCTGCCACAGAAGAAGAAAGAGGATGAAGGACCTTACATCTTACCTCGAGATCACTACCATTCCACACAGTGGAATTTGCAGCTAATTAAGAATGGGCATGGTGGCTCATTGGCTTCCAAAAACTGTCGGCTGCAAAGTTAGCAGCTCGTCAGTTCAAATCCCGGGTGCCACGCAGTGGAGCGAGCTCCCAGTGAGAACCTCAGCACCTGCCAACCTAGCAGTTCGAAAGCATGTAAATGCAAGTAGATAAATAGGTACTGCCATAAAAAAAAGCAGGAAGGTAAAATAGTGTTTCCTTGCAGCCATGCCAATCACGTGGCCACGGACTTGCACAACACTGCCTCTTCGGCTTGAATACAGAGATGAGCACTGATCCTAGAGTTGGACATGACTAGCACGCATGTGCAGGGGGGGACCGTTTACCTTTTACTAAGTTCATATTAGCATTTGATTTCCCCAGATTTAAGCCTCTGCTGCTGATGCAACATAAATCTGAGTGCTATACCTCCTTACAAGTTTTCCCCTATATCGGAGCGGCATTTTTCTTGATAGTATTTCTTTTTTATTTTCCAGCTCTCTAAGAAGTATGGAGGCCATATCTGTGGAGAAGGTGGAGAATATGAAACATTCACATTGGATTGCCCTCTGTTCAAGAAGAAAATAGTTGTGTAAGGATCTGTGCCTTGCTTTTCCTTTCAATTTCCGTACTGGGGACATATTAACATTTCGCTTGAGGCCACTTCTCTTGGCAGCTGAGGAACATGTCCTCTAAGTTCACAAACACTCACTTTGTTTAACACGGGCAAAGCCCTCCACTAACCTAAATCAATGCCTGACAAGACGAGGCCTTCATAGAAAGCTATAAACTTTTTAGACATTTGCACTTTCGTTTACTTGCTGATTATGGCCTGCAGTAAAACTGGTACCTACACACTGACACTTTTATCCTTTCATGAAGTGCGAATTGCCTGTAATATTTATCTTTCATTACAGCTACATTTGATAAACTGCCACATCAGTAGCCTGTGGGTTCCATTAACTCTGTTTCCCTTTTCTCTCTCTCTTTCTCTTTCTCTTTTCCCTTCCCACCCCTTTTAACATTAGCAACTTAGGATGATAATGCTAAACATTTTGCTTGAATTACTAAAGGATGTTTTTGAATGTTAATGTTTTGAATCAGTCCAATTTGCACTGAGTAGATTATTTCTTTGCCATAAATTCTTAAAATGTATGTGTAGAGGTACGAGAAATTTCTTTATCCCTATGTAGATTTGTCGATACAATTATGGTAAATAACTTCCCCTGCGTTTATTAAGGGAGATATTTTGACTGCTGCTTATTCCTTTTTCATCTGGGTTTACAGATTGTCTAATAAAACAGTATCACTGTCTACTCCATACCACTTTCAGCCCAATAGTCATGGTGAATGGGTAATTTGATTACAGCATTCAAATAGCTCACTTGGGAGTAGTCCATTTGGCTACACTTGGGCAAAATGTATAAGAATCATGTTACTTGGAATATTTCAGGCATGAAAGCACCCTCCTAATAAACACAGAATTGATCCGGGTGGAATTTGTGCCAGCAGAAAATGCCTTTAAAGGTTATATCTATATAATAGCATGATATGGCCACACGGGGATCTGCAGAAGAGCTCAGTTAGGCATAGGCTTTGGTTAGTCTTAAAAACTGTTGATGCCTGAGTAGAATTTTTGAGGTGTTTCAGAGTATTTCCACGTTTCTAAGAGACGAAACCATGACTTCAGAAAAATTAAATAAATGTAATGTTTACATTAAAAAATAGAAACTGTTAGAAAGAGTTCCTGTACCTCGATTCAGTCATCATTCCAAATGGGGACTGCAGCCAGGAAATCATCTTATAGTCCTTTTTGACCTCTTATCACCCTGGTCTGAAATAGGCTCATAAGATGAACAATGACCTGTATAGACTTTAAGGTAGAGAACAGTATCCATAGTCTTAAGGTGAACAATGGCCTAAGGCAGGCATGTCCAAACTTTGGCCCTCCAGATGTTTTGGACCACAACTCCCAGAATCCCAAGCCTGTATTTCCAGTGGCAAAGGACTGTGGGAGTTGTGGTCCAAAACATCTGGAGGGCCGAAGTTTGGACATGCCTGGCCTAAGGTGCTGAAACCAATAAAGTATGGGTTGTTAGCTATGGCCTTGGTGGTGAAGGCTTTTTGATTTGTCTGGGTATTGTTGAAAGCACAGCCTGAAGACTAAGAGAAGACAGCATCCTCACCTCCCAAAGCAGCCTCAACCCAGACCAGATATGCCTGTTCCTGAACCTGTGTCTGAACACCACATATTTCATGTGCAGGAGGGGCTTCTACAGACAGAATCATGGTTGTGCCATGGGTTCCTCAGTGTCACCAATTGTTATGAACCTATACATGGAAGAAGTGGAGAAGGCGGCACTCAACACCTTCCCAGGGACAACTCCATTCAGGTTATGTAGATGATACCTGGTTGAAAATCAAGACTCGGGAAGTACAGGCCTTTGCAGACCACATCAATGCGGTGGACCTTAATATTAAGTTCACTAGGGAAGACACCCAAGACAACAGGCTGGCTTTCCTGGATTGTGCAGTCATCATCAGACCTGACCGTGGTCTGGGTGTAGAAGTTTACAGGAAACCCACCCATATAGATCAGTATTTACTGACTCCCACCATCCATTACAGCACAAATTAGGAGTCATCAGGACCCTAAACCACAGAGCAGAGAGCCTCCCCATCTCCACAGAAGCCAAAAAGAAGGAAGACAGACACCTGAAGACAGCACTTAATGCCTGTGGATATCCAAAGCAGGCCTTCAACAAAGCAGTGTGCTGACCCAGAAGAACAAGGGATCAGCCTAAGACCCAGACCCGACGGAAGAACCTGGTCATTCCCTTCGTGGCTGGAGTGTCTGAGAAGCTTAAAAGGATTTTTGGCAAACACCACATCCCTGTTTACAAACACACTAAGTCAGAGAGTTGTCCACCCAAAGGATCCAATACCAAAACACAAAAGGAGCAACATAGTAGATGTGGTCCAATGCAGTGAGGAGTGTGCAGACCTCTACATTGGAGAAATTAAAAGCCATTAAACAGAAAGATGGCCCAACATAGGAGGGGTAACAGCTCAGGACCAGAATCAGCAGTACACCTCAACTAGAAGGACAGAGGGGACTCATTCAAAGATAAGGATGTACACATATTAGACAGAGGAGATAGGTGGTTTGAGAGAGGGATGAGGGAAGCCATTCATGTGAGCGTTGAAAACCCCTCTTTCAACAGAGATGGGGGTCTCAGGCACAGTATATCTGCTACGTATCAGACTGCTTTTAACAATACCTAGACAAATCAAAAAGCCTTCACTACCAAACCCATAGTTTACAGGACCCATACTTTAGGGGTTTCAGCACCTTAGGCCATGATTCACCTTAAGGCTATGGAGACTGTTGTCTACCTAATGAGCCTGTTCAGGCCATTATTCATCTTATCAGCCTATTTCAGACCAGGGTGACAAGAGGTCAAAGCAGACTATAAGATGGAGGACTGGTACTAGCTTTATTCAGACTGATGAAGCTGTTTGGATTTCTATCTCTCAATGAAACTGGTTTCAGAGTGGTTCATCACTTCCTGATGATGTTAGGATACAAATGGGAGAAAATGTGTTAGTTAATTCTACCCATTAAGGAAAAAAGCACAAAAAATAATGGTTCTAATGGTAGCCTGAACTAAAGTAGACCCACCAAATTAATTGCTGTATAATACCTCAACACTTATGCAAATTCCATTGAGTCAATGGATCTATTTGAGTTGCAATTAATGGTAAAATACTACCAGAGTCTTGTAATACGTCTAAAAGGAACACATTTTATTTGTCATGGATTTTGTTATTTTTAAATGATGATGTGAGCTCATGAAACCTTAAGCCCATTGAAACTTGGTAATCGTTATGGTGCCACAAGGCTGTTTGAATTTTTCCTCCATGATTGAAGGCCATTAGCTTCTCTCTCTCTCTCTCTCTCTCTCTCTCTCTCTCAATCTCTGTGTGTGTGTGTGTGTGTGTGTGTGTGTGTGTGTATGTGTATGTGTGTATGTGTATGTGTGTGTGCATGCTCATGCGTGTGTGCATGAATTTACATTTTGATTGTTTTAGTGTCTTTAGTAATACAGTGTTATTGAAGGGTATTACAAAATCAGCAGCCTTTGATACCGTCGACTATGGTATCCTCCTCGGCCAGCCCTCTGAGGTGGGGATTGGGGGTCCAGCCTTTCTGGCTTTGCTCTTTCCTAGAGGGCTGTGCTCAGCGAGTGAGCTTGGAAGGTGATTTGTCATCTCCTTGGACACTCTTGCGGAGTGCCTTAGGGGTGGGAAATCTCCCCCATGCTCTTTAATATCTATATGAGGCGGCTGGCTGAGGTCATCCAGAATTTTGGAGCTTGTTGTCATCAGTATGCTGATGACACACAGCTCTATCTCTCCTTTTCCACCTATGCAGTGGAGGTTGTCCAGACCCTTGACCGCTGCCTGGCTGCGGTTCTGGAATGGACCAGGACCAACAGGCTCAGGCTCAATCTCAAGAAGACTTAGGTTCTGCTCTTTGGGTTTTTTCCAGGTGGGTACAATAGCCCTCTCCTTCTTTTCCCTCAAGATAGCAAAGGATTTATTTATTTATTTATTTATTTATTTATTAGACTTATATACTGCACCATCTAGCAACAAGGCCACTCTGGGCGGTGTACAAATAATTCAACAAACAAAACAAGAACAGTGTACAGTACAATATAAAAATACAGCTAATAAACAAAATGACCATAACTAGATCAACAGTACAGTCATAAAAATCACTCAAAGAACAGACGAATAGCTAAAACAAAAAGAGCAAATTAGAGATCAGCAAATGAAGAAAGAATGATTAATAGCCAGGGAAAGCCTTTCTATATAACCAGCTCTTGAGATGTTTTATGAAAATTGACAGCCTAGGGGCCAAACTAATCTCAGCAGGTGTGGGGATTCCATACCCCAACAAACTCTGAACCCCAAAATAAGTTGGCAAGCACCGAGGCAGCTGAAGGCCTGGATTTCCAGAGACATCCAAAGACCAAGAAGGAACCCGGTGGGTAAGCTAACCTGGAGCTGACCTCGCTCAGGAGGCCAGAAAAACAAGGGCATTCCCGGGTATCAAGGCACAGCTGGCCTGTGGCCAAGCCCAAAGCTCCCTTTCCTCTGTCCTTATCAATAACTCCCCACTAGCTAAGTATGTTCCTCCGAGATAAGGTGCATTTCTCCCCCCCACACACACACACCAATGGATTGCATTACGTGATCAAAGAGGATCCTTCTTCTGTCTTCCTGTCCTATTGTGAACTTCTTTACTGTTATCAATAAAGGTTTCTTGGTCCCAGGCAGCTCACAGAGAGACACACACTGGGAGACACTCAGAGATGCTCACATACACTCTCACCCACACGCACACCCACAGACACCCACACAGAGAGACACGCATCCTGGGACCAGAGATGGTTGTACCCCAAACTCTGTGTATGCGTAATTAATAGTGCTACAAGCAGGGAGCTGATTTCATAATCAAGTGGCTGTCACCGAGAAAGCTGGGTTCCTCGTTACTGAATTCTGGGCTTCCTTTGGGGTAGGCACCCTCAAGTGACCTGTTTGAGAAGATTGAGTGTTACGGGTGAGATTCTGCGGTAGGAGGCAGTTTGACAGTAATAAAAAGCAGCTAGCTTGATAATAAAGCAATGGCCAAATACAGAAATAAGAGCAACTGGAGCTTAATTGCTTCACCCCAAATGTGTTTTCACTGCTAGCTGCCTCCAGATGGGGTTTGGGTTCTGATCTGTGGTAAGAGGGCATGGTGCTTGGTGCAGCAGTGTGGATCAGATGTTGTAGTAGTTGGCAGAACTCTTTCTGATCAACTTCTAAAAATGTCTGGGACCCAACTGAAACCTACCATGCTGCCTTCCTTTTCTCACACCCTACTAATTCTTCCAAAGTGGAAAGCATCAAATGAAGACTTTGAGAGTCTACCTACCCTCTTTAGTCCTTTTGGTCTATCTGAAAAGGTTCTGCTATATGTTGTGACATGGTCCGGAGGTCCAATCCACAGTTGTTCACATGAGGGTATTTAACATTTTGGTAGCTGCTATTCTTTCATGTGAAATTGGACATGTTCCAACATTCTTATTACACATATGTTGAAAACATACTTTTTTTACAACCTCTCCTTGTGAAGGTTGAGTCAATCATGAGTAGGCAACTTGAGCCTGACATTGAACTCAGATAGTGAGTGGAGTCTTCACTGCAGAACTGTAATTTAACCACTATGCCATGTGGCTATTCTAAATATGTGCACAATTCATGTTATCTGGTTTTTTTAAATTGCTGCACTCTGCTTTGGGGAAATGTAACAAAATTAATATAAAATGCTAGTTATTGAATTGTTCTTTTTACTCACAAATAAATGTTGATGATTTTGTGTTGCAGGGATTCATCAGAAGTGGTTGTACATTCAGCAGATGCATTTGCTCCTGTGGCTTACCTTCGACTAACAAAATTGCACTTAGAAGATAAGGCAAGTACAAAATTGTAGCTCTCGTACATATTCAAAGATCTACAGTAAAATCTTGGATTGTGAACGTGCTTGTAATCCAAACACTTGTATATCAAAGCAGATTTTCCCATAAGAAATAATGGAAACAGATATTCTGTAACCCCAAAATAGTCATATAAAATGATTACATTACATTATATTACAGGTGATTGGATTACTGTAATATAATACAAAATATCAAAAATACAAAATATAAAGAAAAATAAAACAAATTTACCTTTGAAAACCACTGCTTGCTACAGAACTAGTTTAAGATCACACACACAAATGTGCAAGCTTTCCATGCAAGCACCCACAAAAGCCCTTTTCAGCCCAATTGGAACTTTGGAACATAGCTGAACAAAAGAGAAACAAAACCTTGCATTATCTTTCTCTTGAAAGAGTAAACATGAAGGGGAAATCAGGTGACCTGAATGAAGTTTATAAAATCATACACGGTATGAACAAAGTAGATAAGGCACAACTGTTTTCCCTATTGCACAACACTAGAACTAGGGGGCACTCCATGAAATTTTTGGGTGCTAGATCTCAAACAAATAAGAGAAAGTACTTTTTCACCCAGGGGATCACTGCTCTCAGGATGCGTAAGGACAACCTCTGGGCTGGAGAGATAGGCAGGATATCTTTCAGTGCCATTTGGAGGGAATCATAAGCAGGTGAAGACATCACCTTGGGCATACCCTGAAGCAAATGGTGAGCCACTGTGTGAGACAGAATACTGGACTGGATGGGCTGTTGCCTGTTCCACCAAGGTTGTGCTTATGTCCTTATGAAAAAGAAACTTAAGACACCACATAACTGGGCAGGGATGGGGTTTGTGTGTTTTGTCTGGGATGGGGTGTGGGAAAAGGAGAGGGGAGGGGAGGAAATGGATAGGCAGCTGAGCCACCGGCTTTGAGCAGCTGACTGGCAAGGACTTGGGAGGGCTTCCCAAGGAAGAACAATGGCTGCTGGATGTGTGGAAGGAGGTGAGCTGAATTCCTCTGGCACAGAGCAGGGCTTTGAGTGCATACTTCCTCGCTTGCAAAGGCTGGCTCTAGGAGGGAGGACTGGGTGGGCAACCAACCAGTGGGAGGAGGCGGGCACTCATCTTAAAAGACATTGCTCATTAATCAAATTAAGATTTATAAGAAACATTGGCTCATCCTGCAGTACCAAGGCACCCATAAACCAAGGTTTTACTGTATATGATTACAAAAGTTGAGGGCAAGTAATACTGATTGAAACACATTTGCACAAACAACACAAACTCACCATATATAAAATCTGATGAATAGAGCTGAAAATAAAAAAAAAAAAAACATTACCTATTACCACGTTAATCTTCAAGGAAATCCACATGTAAAAGTGTTGTTGGATTTCAAAGCAGATGCGAAATGGCAAATGCGCTTTAATGTAGCCAAATGTAAAGTAATGCATATTGGGGCAATAAATCAAAACTTTATCTATCAACTCATGGGATCTGAGTTATCCGTGATGGATCTTGGTGTGTTGGTGGACAGCTACATGAAGGTGTCTACCCAATGTGTGCCAGCGGTGAAGGCCAATTCCATGCTAGGGA
The DNA here is from genome assembly GCA_023846285.1 of Phrynocephalus versicolor. Classification (NCBI taxonomy): domain Eukaryota; kingdom Metazoa; phylum Chordata; class Lepidosauria; order Squamata; family Agamidae; genus Phrynocephalus; species Phrynocephalus versicolor. The sequence goes on along the minus strand of JAHTLZ010000016.1, from coordinate 21,743,209 downwards.
TTATCAAAAAGGGGATTGAAAATAAAACAGCCTACATGATAATGCCATTATACAAAACAATAGGAAGGCTGCACCTGGAGTATTGTGTACAATTCTGGTCACCCAATCTCAAGAAAGACATAGTGCAAAAGAGAGCGACTAAAATGATTACTGGGCTGGAGCACCTCCCTTATGAGGAAAGGCGAAAACATTTGGGGCTCTTTAGTCTGGGAAAAAGGCGCCTGAGGGGGGATATGATTGAGACGTACAAAATAATGCAGGGCATGAGTAAAGTGGATAGAGGGAAGCTCTTCTCCCTCTCACAGAATGCCAGAACTAGGGGACACACACTCAAACTGTGGGTTGGAAGAGTGACAACAGACAAAATAAAATATTTTTTACCCAGCACGTTGTTAGTCTGTGGAACTCCCTGCCACAAGATGTGGTGATGGCATCTGGCCTGGATGCCTTCAAAAGGGGATTGGAGAGGTTCCTGGAGGAGACGTCCATCACACGTTACAAACAATGATGGATATGAGTAATATCCAGGCTTAAAACCGGGGTACTTTAAGCGCCAGATGCAGTGGAGTGGTATCAGGAGACAGACATCTAGTCTCATGCACTCCCAAACGCATTTGGTGGGGCCACTGTGAGATACAGGAAGCTGGACTAGATGGGCCGTTGGCCTGATCCTGCATGGCTCTTCTTATGTTCTTATGTTCTTATGCTCTGAGTTTCCAGACATGTTGCTGTTCTGATTGTTTTCCTTTGGACCTGTTCATCTTGTCAATGTCTGTTGTAGTCCCATTATTCCAGCTGAATAAAGTAGAATGGAGTGGTATTTATTCCTTTGCTCTGGACTGTGTTTTTTTCTTGACTCAACAAAGTATTGCATTTTCACTTTTCCTTACTGTAGTACATGATGATTTATGTTCAGCTTACAGCCTATTAAGACCCCCTGGATCCTTTTCACAGGTCAGCTATCACCCCTCTTATATTTGTGCATCTTTTTTTTTTCTATTTTTCCTACATAAACTCAGAATGCGACATTTTTATCTATTGAAACTCATTTTGTTGGTTTTGGCCCAACTTACCAATATGTGCTGGCCGTTTTTTAATCCTGATTGTATATTCTGAAAATTTACGTAAACCTTCCCTTCCTTCTATCTTGGTGTCATGGAAACATTTGATGAACGTTGCCTTCAAGCCCTCATTCAAGTAATGTGTAAAGAAGATATTTAAAATAGGTGTTCTTCACATATCTTGAGCAGAAACAACCTCCCTTCTCCCTTTAGACCACTGTTTGCCTTTAGGAAGAGGACATAGGGTATAGGCAGAGAAAGTTATGCTTTTTTCTAATGCCCCGTCACATTTTTTGTCTCTTCCATGCAGCAGACCTGTCATTTCCTTCCTCTTTCTCTTTATTTGAGCTTTGCTGAAAAATACCTTTTGTTGTTTTTAACCCCCTTTGGTTGTCCCAGCTAATTTTAAGGTTTTGCCTTCCTAACCCTCTTTCTACAAGTGTTTGCTACTGGATTGTCCTCTTCCTTTCCTTTCCTATGAATGCCCATTTGAAATTACAGTAGGACCCAAGTATCCGCTTGAGATTGGTTCCAAGCTTTCCCATGGATAATGAAAACCGTGGATAAGAGAGAACACCAAAATATCCCCAAAACTGCTGTTTTGTGATAGTAATGTGCTTTACAGGTGCTCTCGGAGGAGCCAGGGGCGGTGCCGCGGGCAATGCGATCGCCCCCCCTCCGTGGCCCCAAGGCGCAGGTACTGTGATCCCGCGATATAGTGGGACCGCAGTACCTGAGCTGCAAAATGGCGGGGTGTGTGTGTGACTGTAGCTTGCTTTTGTTCATCATGAACTCTTTTCTTTTTGAGTACTTCTAACTATCAGATACGATCTAGCATTTCTGGTTTCCTTAAGCTTACCGAAATGAGCTTTCTTAAAGTCCAGTGTTGTCATTAAGCTCTTTTCAGCCTTCCAATTTCTTAAGATTGCCAGTCCTTAGGGTACTAAAAGTTCCCACTATCTCCCACTTGCTGACTAGTTCCTGCTTGCTATTTAGGGCCAGATCCAGGACAATAGATGCTGTTTTTGCTTCTTCTTTACCTTCTGGAAGATGAGGTTGTCGCCAAGGCAAAGGGGGGAGATTTCTTCAGCCTTAGATTTACGGCAGAGTTGGACTTCCACAGATAGCAGTTAGCTGAGGATTCATCACTACAATGCCATTCCTTTTTGAATGTCAGATCACCAGTCTGATTAGTAAGTCTGCAGTAGACTCCTCCCTCCTGTAATGCTACTGTGGTTTTTATCATCTTTGATTTTTACTCAAATGCTCTCCACCAGCATTTTGTGCTGTGTATCATGGTTTTCCTCAGAGTTGTACAATTTGGGAAAGCTGTCAGTTTTGTCAGTTTTATGCTATCAGCTAAAACACTTGCTTGGGTCCTTTTGGAAAGAAAGGTGGGATAGAAGTATTTTACATACATAAAATACAAAAGAAGTACATAAAAGTGTCCTGTTTCTTCTATGATGCCAACTTTTGTGTGTAAATTTTATTCAGGAGAGGGTCTGCACCACTGTGCCACTGGACTGTGCAGTTGGTAGTTTGTAGTTGTGTTGCCTTCTTTTGGGGTAGACTCAATATATGTCACTGTGGCTTTGCTTTTTATATAAAATGAAAGCAACAGTGCATGAAACTTATGAAAAGGAAAGAGACACTCCCCCAAAGAACTCCAAAGGAACCAAATATTGAAATTTTCATTGTGCACATCCTTTATTAGGACTAGCAATTTGATTATTATCTTACTTGTATTGGAAATCATTTTGGGATTTTTAAAATTAAAATGATAATATAGTCTTCTAAGATGGAGGGAGAGAGTTGGGTAGTGGCCCAGACTTGTTCCATATAGATCTTTCTAGTCTATTTTTAGAGGATAGACTGTAAACCTAAGAAAGTGTTTGTGCATCACTTTACAGAACTGTTTAATAGCTCAGTGTTTTAGCAGGTCCAGAGGTTGTGAATTCGAGTCCTTCTCCTTGACAAGGACTAGACTTGACGGTCCATTGAGTCCCTACCATGACAGTGATCTTTAGTAGAGATGGGCACGACTAGGGAAAATGACGTTTTCGAGTTGTCGTGTGTCGGAGGCAGCCTGTTTCGGCTCGTTTCCGTTTTTCGCGAAAATTCGCAAAAGTTAGTAGGTTCGTTTTTTTCATTTTTTCATTTTTTCGTTGTCGTTAGTACTGGTTTGGGGGGGGTAGCAGGCTCCTGGAGGCAGCTGCAGGAGTCAGCCAGAGCCACAAGTGACGGACTGGCAGACTCTTTGCACGTGCTGCATTTCACGTACTTGCATGTAGTGTAATGCAAGTAGATCTGGCTTAGGGTTAAGATGGGTTAGCGCAAGGGCTAGGTAGGGTTAGGCTAGTGACAGGTGAGGTTAGGGTGAGTATTGGGGTGCACCTCTGGGTGCCTCTCTGACCCACTTAGAAGGACAGTGTACTGACGTATGGGTTAGGCTTAGGCTTAGGGTTCAGGTTCGGGCTACGATTAGTGGGCTGTTTATGCCCGATTGGCACATCCCAGAAGTCTCTGTGGTCAACCTGGCCAAGTGGCCTTGCGATTGGTGGAAAATTTGCATGTTCCACTCTCATGGGCGAGCCCATCATTGCGAATGCACAGGTGTAAAAAAATAAAATAAAATGAAATAAAATAAAATCAACGGAGATGTTTTTTTTGCAAGACAAACCCACTGCTGCTACTGTAAAAATTCAAGCATTTAAAATAGCTAATTTTCACATGTTTCTGTGGTGATTTGGTGGGGTTTTGGACCACGATTTAAAAATAATATTGCGGTCGGCATTTTGGATCCCCCCACACAGCATGGCAAATGGAGACGCCCTCCCAGCCTGGTTCAGTCAGCAAAACCTGGCCATGCGATTGGTGGAATGGCTCCAAGACTTTGCATGGTCCACTCCCATGGGCGAGCCCATCTTTGCAAATGCGCAGGTGTAAAAAAATAAAATGAAATAAAATAAAATAAAATCAACGGAGACTTTTTTTGCAAGACAAACCCACTGCTGCTACTGTAAAAATTCAAGCATTTAAAATAGCTAATTTTCACATGTTTCTGTGGTGCTTTGGTGGGGTTTTGGACCACGATTTAAAAATAATATTGCAGTCAGCATTTTGGATCCCCCCGCCCGCACACCGCATGGCAAAGGCAGACGAGACGATCCCCCCCCGCCTGGTACCAGCAGCGCAGCAGTAGCAGTAGCCAAGGAGAGGGGGGCGAGGAAACCCCCACACCCCCCAAAAAAACACCCTTCTGGCCTGGTAGGTGCCCTCAGACAGTTTTTGCCTGTTTTTAGGGCCGGGAATCGGTTTTTTTTTACTTTTAAAAACTTTTTTTCTGTGCTGCTTGGCATCGCGCGATCATGCGACGCAAGTAACGAGCACGACAAATCAGACCAAAATTGTTCGTTCGTCGGTTCGAGCTCGAAGTCTGGGGCAGTAATTCCCGTTACCGTTTCCGTAGAGTAACGGAACCGAGTAACGGAAACGGAAACGGGAATACCGCTAAGTCGTGCCCATCTCTAATCTTTAGAGATAACTGAAATGTGCTAAGAGCAAAGTGATCAGATTTTTCTAATTCCAAACAATGACTAGGTCAATTTTAAAAATATACCGTATTTATTGGTGTATAACACGCACAGGCGTGTAACACGCACCTTCATTTTAAGAGGGAAATTTTAGGGAAAAAATTAAATTTCAAATAAAGAACTTTGAAGCAAAATAAGGGTAGCTCAGAACCTTTTTTTATTAATATTATTACCACTTATAAGGTAAATACGGTAATGTAAAAGGACAGTAAAAGCAACTGTTTTAACAAAGAAACTTGGATATTCTGTTTTTACAAAAGTTTACTCAGAAATCGCTATCTGGGAAACCAAGAAACTCTTCATCTTCACTGCTATCTTCAAAATCGAAATGAACACTGCTGCTTTCATTGCTACTATCTTCATAAATCAGCTCATCTTCTTCACCATCCAAAGCATTACTTATGCCACATTTCTTAAAAGATTTGATAACAATATCTTCTTTAACTGCGTCCCACGAAGTCTTTATCCACTGACAAACTTTTGAAATGCCAGGTCTTTTCATTCGCCCAGAATTCGAAACTTCATGTTGGTTTTTATCACACATGTATTTATTCCATTCTTCACGCATTAAGGCTTTGAAGGGCTTGTTAATGCAAACATCCAATGGCTGCAATTGTGATGTAAGTCCTCCTGGAATGACTGCTATTTCTGTTTTGCACATTTGAAATTCTCTCTTTGTTGGTTCTGTAAGATGAGATCTGAATGAGTCCAGTACTAACAAGGATGGCTTCTTTAACAAAGCACCTGGGTGCTTCTCCCACACATTTCTAATCCAAAGCTTCATGCCTTGTTCATCCATCCAACCTTTGGGATGAACATCCACCTGTATGCCACTTGGAATTTTCTCCTTAGGCAACGTTTTCCTTTTAAAAATGACCAATGGTGGCAGCTTGTTTCCATCTGCAGTGACAGCAAGGACCATGGTATAATGATTTTTTTCATGCCCTGAAGTTTTAATTGTTACTGTCTTGGCACCTCTTGCTTCCACAGTTTTGTTTGAAGGAACATCGAAAGTGAGTGGTACTTCATCCATGTTGCCTATTTGACCAATTTCAAAATTTTGTCTTTTCCTTTGTTTGATAATAAAGTTATGAAAATTTATTATCTTCTCTTCATAATCATCTGGCATACGCTGGGCAATCCTGTTTCTTGTTCGCATCCGAAGCTCATGCCTCTTCATGAATCTTTGGCACCATGATGCTGTTCCTTTGAAATCATGTATTTGCAACTCTTTGCTGATTTTCACTGCTTGAATAATGATCATTTTTGTTGATAAAGCAATACCAGCTTTTCTATGACTAAGTACAAATTCCTTCACCTGTTCTTCTAATTTTGGCCATTTAGCAATACCGCTGCGAAAATTGCATTTTGTTTTTGATAATGTCTTGAGTTTTTCTTCCATTTTTCGCCACTCTCGTATTGTGCATTCTGTTGGTGGCTCTCCAAAATGCCTTGCTGCAGCCCTATTTCCATGTTGCTTGGCATATTCCACAACCTTCAACTTGAAAGCAGCTCTATATGCTCCACGCTTTTGTTTTAAACCCATTAGGGATACCAGTAGTAGGGAAATACCGTAAGTACGGTTATGAATGCAGTTTTTTTCAGCGTCAGAGTGTCAGGATGAGTCACACTGCAGTGGTATACTTTTTACCTAAGTTTAAATTTAAAAAAAAGAGTAAGGTAGTATCAGGGGTGTGTAAATTTACATTCTGCACAACGCCAATCATAAGTAGTGAGGCATTTCCCAAACGTCAGCTTCACATGCACACGCTACCTATGATTGATGATGTGCAGCGCTGGATCCTGTGTGATTCTTTGCAGGGATGGGGTCCTGTGTGTCTCTTAGATCCAATCCCCCTGTCAAACACTACCGTATTTCTTTGCCCCCCCCCCAGCAGATTTATTTTGCCATTCTGGTCCCCTTTAAATCTGTGCACACTGCTGCACAGCATCTATGTAATGCACTAGCACTTTGTTAAAAAGTATCTACTGTTGTATATATATATTTTATAGAAATAATTTTAGAATATTTTCAGCACATACAGTAATATTATTTATTTATTTAAGGATCCATCTACTTGCACATATTGGATCCAGCATGCTGGAACTATTGTATCACCAGTTTTTGCACATATGGGAATTAGCATGTTAGCACTTTGTATAATTATTTTATAATTACCATATATTTTATCTGTTAATACCGTAAGTTGTTAATTCGTTAAGTTGTTACGCCGTACACAAAGCCCCACTCCAGTTTACTTCACTACTTTACTTGTACTTGACGGGTACAAGTTCTCCTGCCTCAGACTGCAAACTCTCGCGAGTCTGCAAACTCTCGCAGTGCCGAGCGTTACCGTCGGTTACGCCCCGACGGCCACGAGAATTAAACATGAGGAAGGCGCGGGTTGCCTGGGCTTGCCATTGTCTACTGATTGCCGTTACTCACACTCCACACGCTGCTACTGATCCACTCGCTGACATGCGGTATGTACATTACGGTATATCGGTGGTGTATATGGTGTATACAGTACTTGTTAATACTGTAAAAACATGGCTTCTTAATATATCGGCGTATAACACGCATACATCATTTGCCCCCTATTTTTTTGGGGGGGGGAAGTGTGTGTTATACGCCGATAAATACGGTACTTCATGCTAGTGATCATACAGCATTTGAACAATTTGCTGCCATCTGTGTTCCTGATCTCCCTCCACTCCCCACTCCTACCTGAAGCTTTGGAAATGTAACTGGTTGTTCTGCTTCTCGGTCTCCTGCTAGAGTTTGTATATCATCATAAGAGCTCTAAACAGTTATGTTGATGTTTAGTATCTTAGTTGAAAGATTCTGTACCTTTTGCTTCATGTTAGAAGTGTTCTAACTTTTCACATGTCACCTCTTTGGGATTCTGGAGTCTTCCTTCATTTGCTTCACTACTACTTCAGCGGTCGTGTTCTGATTCCAAAGATTTCTTAGCATTCCATGATGAATCTGTTTTTTCAAATATGTCTCTTTTTTCCATAGAAAGTTTACATTACATGCCCTACAGTAGAACTGAGAATGCATATCACCATACAATCTACATTCTGAAAGCCAGTGCTAAGCTTTTGTTGCATCTTGCATCCTTCAGTTTAAAGATACTCTTCTGGACCACGTCTATTATGACTTTTAGTTTTTGGACATCATCCCAAAGTTCATTCAGCCAAACTCCAAGATAGTGATGAGCACAGATTACTAGTTTAGCATAAATGTTAAATTAAGTATTGTTGCAAGTCTGAATCTGGTAAAACCTGTAGGAATTGATATTTGGATAACTGGCACAACCACGACAAGATATTGATGGAATCTGGATGAGGCAAGTTGCACGTAATAGCCTTGCTACCAGAATGTTTCTGAGGAGATCTCCAAATCAGATGTATGTTTAAAACATGTGGAGACTCTGAACATGTTTTAGCTATGTGTGTGCATGTCCATTCAGAATTCTTCTGATCATGATTTCACCATGCCTTGGGGAGTTAATTGTTTCTGTATTACACTGCACTTAGAAGCTGATCTGTAGTGTTCAGTCTGTTAGGGTCATGGCCATTGAGTGTGTTGACAATGGAGTTGTGGCTGGCCAACAGCTGTAGCCATTCTTCTGGTGTGTGAAGAGGAGTCGTCTGAATGCTAGTGCTGTCTTCGTATCACTTTAGATCAGTTGACTATAGCAGAGAGGACAGTCAATTTCAATAATTAGAATTTTTTGAATCCTAATATTGTTGAGTGCATTTCTCCTTTCCTCGGCACAATCCACAGAAAGACATGTGTGATTTAACAAAACAATGTTCTTTTTATTTATAGTATAGAACCCATAAACTACAGTCTATCTGAGTTTAGTTGGCTCTGGAAAGGGGAATGTATCTAATGAATGCATCTCTGTTTATGCCATTATTTCAGTATGAATTGTTGATCTATTCAGAGACACTTCGTAGCCTCTTCAGCACTTAATACATAAGAACATAAGAACATAAGAAGAGCCATGCTGGATCAGGCCAAAGGCCCATCTAGTCTAGCTTCCTGTATCTCACAGTGGCCCCACCAGATGCGTTTGGGAGCGCATGAGACTCGATATCTGTGTCCTGATACCACTCCCCTGCAACTGGCCCTTGAAGTACCCCGGTTTTAAGCCTGGAGATTACACATATCCATCATGGTTTGTAACCTGTGATGGACTTTTCCTCCAGGAATCTGTCCAATCCCCTTTTGAAGGCATCCAAGCCAGATGCCATCACCACATCCTGTGGCAGGGAGTTCCATAGACTAACAACGTGCTGGGTGAAAAAAATACTTTCTTTTGTCTGTTCTTACTCTCTCAGCCCTCAATTTGAGTGTATGTCCCCTGGTTCTGGAATTTTGTGGGAGGGAGAAGAGTTTCCCTCTATCCACTTTACTCATGCCCTGCATTATTTTGTATGTCTCAATCATATCCCCCCTCAGGCACCTTTTTTTCCAGACTAAAGAGGCCCAAATGTTTTAGCCTTTCCTCATAAGGGAGGTGCCCCAGCCCAGTAATCATTTTAGTCGCTCTCTTCTGCACCTTTTCCAGTTCCACTATGTCTTTCTTGAGATGCGGTGACCAGAATTGTACACAATACTCCAGGTGCGGCCTTACTATTGTTTTGTATAATGGCATTACAATGTTGGCTGTTTTATTTTCAATCCCCTTAATCCCTAGCATGGAATTGGCCTTCTTCACCGCTGCCACACATTGGGGAGACACCTTCATGGAGCTGTCCACCAACACACCAAGATCTCTTTCCTGATCCGTCACGGATAACTCAGAGCCCATGAGTTGATAGATAAAGTTTTGATTTATTGCCCCAATATGCATTACTTTACATTTGGCTACATTAAAACACATTTGCCATTTCGTAGCCCATTCCCCCAGTTTGGAGAGATCCTTCTGGAGCTCTTCACAATCTTCTCTGGTTTTTACCACATGGAAAAGTTTTGTGTCATCTGCAATCTTGGCCACCTCACTGCTTATCCCTGTCTCCAGGTCATTTATGAACAGATTGATAAGCACCGGTCCCAGGACAGATCCCTGGGGCACACCGCTTTTCACCTCTCTCCATTGTGAAAATTTCCCATTGACACCTACTCTTTGTTTCCTGGATCTCAACCAGTTCTCATCCATAAGAGGACCTGCCCTCTTATCCCCTGACTGTGCAATTTTCTCAGCAGCCTCTGGTGAGGGTGAGGGACTGTGTCAAAAGCCTTTTGAAAATCCAGATAGACTATATCCACCGGTTCACCCAAATCTACATGCCTGCTGACCTTTTCAAAAAATTCTAAAAGATTTGTCAGACAAGACTTACCCTTGCAGAAGCCATGCTGATTTTCTCTCAGCAAGGTTTGTTCTTCTATGTGTTTTAAGAGTTTCTCTTGGATGAATACAGTACGCAGGCAACAGGTTCAGAGAGTGCCTTTCTTACTACTATAGTGGCACCTCTACTTACGAGCGGCTCTACTTATGAGCAATTTGACTTAAGAGCAGAAAACTGTTGGCATTTTAACTGCTGCCTTACAAATTTTAGAGGCGGTCTGCTCTACTTACAATTTTTTTGATTTTTATTTTAAAAATTTTATTTATTTTTTAGATACGGCTTATGAGTTGTTTGACTTATGAGCATGCATTCGGAACAGGTTAAACTCATAAATAGAGGTACCACTGTACTTTGATGACCAACTGATTCTCTAATGCAGTGCCCTTAAGAGTCTTGAATGAAAGGTCTGGAGGTTCACTAGTGGTAAATTATACAATTGCCCTCAATTCAACAGAAGTTGCTGTTCTCTAAAGATGACTACAAGAAATCCAGAGATCTTATAGAAACAATGATAATTTCAACATAAAGTCACCTAATACAAATTGTATGCAAATGCATGCCTACTGTGTCTCCTTGAGAGGAGCTGGACATGTGAAACCATATGGTTCCTTCTAGTTCTGCAGGGCAAAGTCTGCTTCTAGTGGGGGGTGGGGTGGGGTGGTCCACTGACCTGAAGACTCAGGAGCATGAGGGCTATCTAACTCTTTCCATGCATCCATTTCCCTGTTTCCCAATCTCCAACTGATGTAACTCTACTCTAACTCTAAATGAAGGGCAACATGTATTAAATAGCCTACCAGGACATCATTAGCAAAAGCTTTATAGGGTGTTGTTGAGCAGGAAAACTGTAGATATCTCTGGACCGTCTCTTTGCCTTCATTTGTGTTAAATCCTACATTTCACTTTAACATTGCTTTATTAATAGTTTTTTAAATACACAAACACCATTAAAGACCACTAGTTTGTGTTTGATTGAAATCTGAGGTCTTTTTGAGCAGATGTAAGCATTTGCCACATTGGGCCTTATTTAGGAAACTCTTCATATACCTTTATTAGACAGACACATAATTTGTTCATTTGAAAACAGTTATTCCATAGAGATTTCTTCCCCTTCCTAGCACCGTGTTACCCATTCTCAAATGTGCTGTTTTAGCACATACCTTGGTTGACAAGTATCCTTTTTCCCCCCAACGGTGCAAAACCTTAAAATATTACTGTGAGCCTGAAAATTATGCCAGGCGACTATGTGAAGTGAAACCAAATAAGCTGAATAAGAGAACACACTCTTATGGGGGAGGCAGTGGAAATATATTAATATTTCTTAGGGGCACTGACTTTATTGCTCATGGCAAACTTGATGCTAAAATGCTCCATACATCACTTCAATATGACAAGCCAGGGAAAATGAAAAACACAAAGCTTTACATAAATCAGGGGAAAATCATATTAAAATGCATAACATTTTATATAAGAATCAAGATTTTACTTTTATCTATTCAGAAGCTCTTTCCATCTTCTTATGTAGATATTTAAGATTTTGTTAAAGCCCCACAGTTTCAAGCAGTTTTATAGCAAATCATATTTCACATTCATTGTAGACAAAGCTGTCATATCCTTAAAGAGCTTGCAGTTATGGAATTGTGGTCTAGATTTTGGTATATACACTTAATGTCTTGCAGAGTTAAGGAGGAAAATTGTTTGTTTTGTGCTGTGATGGAATCATGGCAAAAAGTATTACAGTCTTCAGATTAATTTATTTTCTGTCATGTTATAATAAGCCGCGTTTTCAATAAATTGTATCAGTGGAAGGGCCTTCGGTTTTTCAGGAACATAATGCATCACTGCTTTAAGAGTTTAACCCTGAAAGACTAAAGATCTGTTCATATTGACAAGCCAAGCATTTACATTAGAATAACATTGATTTTTATTTCTGTAATCTTTTTCTCAGACCCTTCAACTTGTTAAATCACTGTAACTGTTTATTCTAAAGCATTCAATGACTCCAAATTAACATTCTGTTTAATAGCCAACAGAAGTCAAAGGGGCTTCATTAGGTACCTGACTGGAACCAATATACATGGCTATATATTTCGATAACAAAAGCAAAACAATAAATCTTACAATATTCCAAAGAGATTCCAGGAGTCAGTAATACAGTCCCTTTGGAAAACTGATTAGTAGATTTTTTAACATTCCTTTCTATCTCAGAATTCTGTACTTTCAGGGATTTAATGTATGAATACTTGACTTTTCTATTGCCATTAGTGAAAACATGCCATTAATTAGTGAAAACGTGCCATTAATTAGTGAAAATGTGAAGGCTAGAATCTTCTAAGAAATGTGCAACACTAACCAGCAATCATATACTGTATATACTCGAGTATAAGTCGACCTGAGTATAAGCCGAGGCCCCTAATTTAACCCAAAAAAACTGGGGAAACTTATTGACTTGAGTATAAGTCTAGGGTGGGAAATGCAGCAGGGCCTGGCAGCTCCTCCTTAGTGAGCTGGGGGAGCAGTGTGTGATGTTTAAAATAACTTTTAGCCACCAAGGCAAGCGCTTGCCTTGGTGGCTAAAAGTCATTTTAAACATTTCAGGCCGCTCCCCTGCAACATTTGGGGGGGGGGGTTCAGGAGAAGCGGCACACTTTTTTAAAAATGACTTTTAGCCACCAAACCAAGCACTTGCCTCAGTGGCTAAAAGTATTGACCCGAATATAAGTCGAGGGCCCCTTTTTTCAGCCCAAAATTAGGGCCGAAAAACTAGACTTATATTTGAGTATATAGTGTACATGATCTTTCCAGCTGCCTGTCACACATTTGAACATGTCCAGAATATGCAGTGGGTTGCATATACAGTTGCTCATCCAGTCACATGTTACATAGCCAAAAATATGCTTGCAAGGTTTGGTTTCCAATACACATGGCATTTCACAATAGGATTTTGGGTGATATGAACAGTAAAGCATAGTAAAGTGCTGATGCCGGTTCTTTCTTGTTACCTCCTATCGTTCTCCAGCAAATAAAAGTGCAGTATTGGTCCCTTCATTTCTTTACTATGAATGCCAGTGCAGAATTTTGACTACCCATTAATGCTCATGGAATATAGAGAGAGGAGGCATGTAGGCCTTTGAGTCTATGAAAAATATACCACTGATCTATTTGACAAATCAAAGATCTAAAGAAAGTACAATCAGAATGTTGTCATGTATAAAATGTAGACCTATCAATACAGGAGAGAGCAAATCATAGTGTACACATACAAGAGATAATTGGAATCAGTCCTCATTTTCATGGGAGCTCCATTACGAGTCTTTCCTCGACAGAACATATTAAACGAGAATGGTATCTGTTAAATGCACTGCATGTCGAGTTCAGTGTTCAAATATGTCCTTCTCCTTACTTATGATACACAGGTGTTAATTTTATATTCTCTCAATTGAATATTTCATAATCATTCCATTGTTTTGGCTAGCTTTCCTTACTGTAATAAGATGCTTTTGCTCTCTTCTGCTGTTCTGTACTGCATTTTCTTTAGATAAATCTCTTCATGTTTAACTACAAAGGCTCACTGGAAATTTGTTTTAGATCGTTTCTGGCTGCACAATGAGCCCTTTTGCCTCCGGGAGAATAACATTTTATTCACTGTTCTGGATTAATACATTACTGTACAACTTCAATACAACTTCAAGATGCATTTTTGTATACAAATCCAAGTATACAAATACTTTATTGCTTTATATGCAATCAGGCGTAATAATTGGAACTATACTTGCACCTGTTTTTCATTAAAAATAAGAATATTATTTTGCCTTCACATTTTATGCATATAAAGTATCGATATTGACATGTCAAGCAAAATTTGCTTTCTTTGAAACGTTATAAACTCTTGTTAATATATATTATCTAAAATTCATGGCAGTCCAATGAGGCCTTTGTTACATCATTAAGGAAGAACAAGGCCACTATTGTATGAAATGTAGCTGCCTTGATATTTGCCTTCTCATATTACCATGTGTTAAGATATGAGTAGAAGGTGGAATTTTAACTTTTCCTACATTCTGTAATAGTTTTACCTGACACTGACATTTCTCACATACCACAGATGGGTCTGTGTAATGGTATATTATTTAACTGAAAGAGCTGTGAAGCATAGATTTATAATTTCATTTTCTTTAAGAGGTTTGTATCTTGCCCGTCACCAAGATTCCAGGAGCAATGTATGCAATTTCTGAATGCAATGATATTTTTTTTTAAAAAAAAAAACAGCATTTGAGAGAGCCTTATACTCCAGCGTTTCTTCAGTCTTTCAGATAGCCTGAACATTTCAGTATTCAGAGAGATTGACATCTATTGAAGACAGGCTGCCATCTTTTCCTTCCCCTCCAACATCAAAATGTTTTGGCATAACTTTGGATACATTTTTCATAATGCCAGGGCTAGACTGTTAAAATGAAACGAGAATCTGAACTGCAATAAGCAAACCCAAAAACCCATCTGCACATTCTTCCCCAATGAGAATAGCTGTGTTAGTCCATCACATTAAAAAAATAACAATCTAGTGCACCTTAAAAATTAGCACCAACAGCAGCAGCAGCAACCATTATCTTTATTACTGTATATCACTATTTAACTGATACATAGGTTTTTGGTTAAAACCTGTATCTGTTGTATAATGCCAGTCAAGGATTGTTATGTATTTTCGGAGGAGGAGGAGGAGGAGGAGGAGGAGGAGGAGGAGGAAGAAGAAGAAGAAGAAGAAGAAGAAGAAGAAGAAGAAGAAGAAGA
>JAHTLZ010000016.1:21712372-21728393 GCA_023846285.1 Phrynocephalus versicolor | reverse complement strand
GAAGAAGAAGAAGAAGAAGAAGAAGAAGAAGAAGAAGAAGAAGAAGAGGTGGTGGTGGTGGTTTGAGTGAGGGGTCAGGAAAGCCATTCATGTGTGTATTAAAACCCCCTCTCTCAACAGATGTGGGGGACTCAGACACAATCTGTCTGGCAGTTATTATGCTGCCCTTTCATCAATCCCTAGACAAATCAGAAGCACTTCACACCTCCACCAGCAAGGCCACAGCTAACCACCCATTCTTAATGGGTGTTGGGAAGGGTTGCATAGGTGGGATTTTCACACACCCCAGGCCGTTGTACATCTAATGAGCCTACTCTGGCCATTGTCTACCTAATGAACCTATTCAAGCCACTGTTCACCTAACGGGCCTGTTCGGACCAGGGTGGCATAAAACCAAGGTGAACTATAAATTGGAGGCCTCATACCAATTTTCCTTAGCCTGATGAAATTACATGGATGAGTAGTGAAATGTTTCGATCTCACAAGAAAAGAAGTCCAGTTGCCATGACTCAACTTCCTGATAACCTTTTCATCAACATTTTCCTCCACTCATTTACTACATGTCTATTTCTAGACAAAGATTACTCAGTGTCTAGAAGTCTAGAAAACAGGGTTTGAATCCCCACTTGGTCTTGGAGGGAATAAAACTGGCAAAACCAAATATCTCACCTTGAAAGCCCTACTAGGGTCGCTATAAGTTGGTTTCAACTTGACAATGCATATCTAATGAAATATAAGTGAACATTCATAATTAATACAGGATAGAGCTGAAATGATGTGACATATATGTATCATTTCTTCTTTGTATAGGCATGGTGACTTTTCAGTTGTGTCATCCAGTGCTGTAAAAACACTACTGAACCGCTCAAGTTGTGTTTAGGCTGTGGGCCTGAAATGTTCTCTCCCAACCTAACTGAGAAACTTCTCAGTGCCTTTTTTGTTTTGTTCCATGGTTATTTCATTTGGTTTTGGTATTGACTGTCCTGTCCCCTCAGCTGCAACAACTCAAACTAGGCCAGGAAATTGGATAGGTGGTTTTTCTTCTGGTTAATAGTAACCAAGCCATAGTTTGGGGGGGGTGACTAAGCAGGATGTATTACATAGTTTCTCTTGGAACCATGGCCTTGGGTGTTCAGGTTGTCTGTCGCCGTTGTACATTTCAAGATGGAATGAGACTCAATGAAATGCATTATATGTAACATTTTTCCTGTGTAAAAGGCAAAACAATAATCTGAGTAAATAAAATCAGAGATGATCTTACTGTATAATGCTTTTGTAGTAAGAGAAAATTTGTCTGGCAAATAATACCAAGTCTTATGGAGTCGACTAATGCAGCATGTAATTATTCTGCATGTAAGATTTAATTTATCTCTTCTTCGGAAACAAATCTTATCAAACTTCTTCAACACGGGGATTTTCTGTTTGTCTCTTGGATAATAATTGTTTAAAAAGTTGTCATGCTGTATTAGGAAAAGCTTTTTGAATAAATAAATAAATAAATAAATAAATAAATAAATAAATAAATAAATAAATAAATAAATAAATAAGCAAGCAAGCAAGCAAGCAAGCATTGGCATCTTATTTGTCCAAAGCAGATTAAAAACATTATCTCAACCCTAAGCTTTTTGGATTCATAAGGTATCAGTGAGGGAGAAATTGGAATATGTTGAAAAAGTAGTATTGTTCATAACTGATACAGGATTCTAGAAACATCCCCACATTTTTACTACCATTATTGGAGATACTTGGTGCATTGTGCGCCACTTGAAGAATGCATTCACAGATGCTTTGTGTTTCTGTTTTAAACTTTTGTTTATGAATACTGAATTTTGTCTTTTTACTTGAAAATACTGTCACTTGTCTTTCTTCGGGAAAAAGGAAGAGGTGTCTGCCATTTTATTATTTCAACGTTAATTCCATTTTAAGTGTTCTAACCACCTTCCTCTTCCTTTCTTGTCTTCCCTGAATGAAAGAGATAGAGAGAAAGATTGCTTTGGTTGTTCACTGCTTGATGTGGCAAGCCTGTCCCCCACCCAAAGTAATGTCTATCTTGCCTGCATATTCACAACACACAAAGCTACAGGTGGTCTCCTTCAAAATGTTGTTTTAAGAGGAGAGGTGATCAAGGGAGAAAATGAGAAGCAAAGAGATTATCAGAGACTTTTCCTCCTAACTTCAGAGTTTCATGCTCTGTTCTATTCTGAGAACTGCTCAGTAGGAGAAATGCTGTCAGTTTTTAGATTTTTGTAACAACAAGCCTCCTCTGCGGAGGAAATGAAGATCTCTGACAAGTTAGACACTGAGGCTGCTAATTATGGTTGTTCTTTTTACAGTGTACATGAAACTTGAGGCATGTAGGAAAATGTGGTTTTCTTCCAAGTTTACAGGGGCCCAATCCTGAGCACATTTGCAACCATGATTGACTGTATCTTAACCAAGCTGAAAATATGTCTGCAGAGAACTCAGCACAATTTACGGTTCATTTCAGCTTTGGCAGAATGGCATGAAAGTCAAGGTAGCTACTGCAAGACATTGCTGTTTCCTGGCATAGGATCTAGAGGGAAAAAAGATAGCTAATTCACGGTCTTCAATAATAAATCTCTATAGAAAATACTTCTGATAGAAATATAAGCATTTTCCCATGTTACAATTTTGGCACAATTTTTGTTGGGTTGGATTCAGACAGAAATACATAGAACCCCCCCCCCCATTTAAAAATGGATTAATGGATTATCTGTGCATGACCTGCTTTGTGCAATAGTTTCCTAAAGAAGATACCATATATACTTGAGTATAAGTCAACCCGAGTATAAGTCGAGGCCCCTAATTTAACCTCCCAATACTGGGGAAACTTATTGACTCAAGTATGTCTAGGGTGGGAAATGCAGCAGGGCCTGGCAGCTCCTCCTTTGTGAGATTGGGGAGCGGTGTGCGATGTTTAAAATGACTTTTAGCCACCAAGGTAAATGCTTGCCTCAGTGGCTAAAAGTCATTTTAAATATTGCATGCTGCTCCCCCGTGATGTAGAGGGAGGTCAGGAGAAGTGGCACACAATGTTTAAAATGACTTTTAGCCACTGATCCAAGCACTTGCCTCGGTGGCTAAAAGTTATTTTAAACATTGCACACCGCTCCCCCGCAATGTGGGGTGGGGTGTGGCATCAGGAGAAGCAGCACACAATGTTTAAAATGACTTTTAGCCACCGACCCAAGCATTTGCCTCAGCGGCTAAAAGTATTGACCTGAATATAAGTCCGGGGCCCTTTTTTTTTTCAGCCCAAAATTAGGACTGAAAAACTAGACTTATATTTGAGTATATACAGTAAATTGACTTTGTTCTTGAGGTGAAAAGATTATATCTGAAGCTCCATTTCTGTTGCCAAAGAAATGCCTTATCTGAGGGAGAGCTTGAAGTGTAATCCTGTGATATCCATTAGTACCAATGCTGATGGCGACAGAGTCCCTTTATTATTAGAAATAATCAGTATTGCATTTGTATAATCAGTGTTGCATTTGTCTTGCCCCAAATATTATAGACATAGAACCCAACCTGTTTGCCTCCTGTTATTTAGGTTTTCATGGCAACACGTCTACATTGACAAGGGGATTGGCATAGATGACCTTTAAAACATCTTCCAACTCTACAAGTCTGCGGCACCTAAGGGATTTGAAATCAATCCCAAATAGCACAGCTTCCCAAAAACTATTATCACCGGTAGAAGAACTGATAAAATAAAAGAAGTTGTGAAGTATTATCGAGACAGGACATTATCTAACTAATTGCTATATTATTACCAGAATAACCATTTCTCTGATGAACTGACATCTTTTTATCCTTGTATTTGCTGTTACTGGTTATCTCTGCACAGCCTAATCAGCATCAGTTTTGCAGCACTGGAGGCCTTCAGAAGCAATAGTTCAATGCCACTTAATCATGATTAAGCCAGTATTAGAAACATAACATTGTTACTGCATTGGATCAACATGTCCTATAAAAGGGGTTGAGTTAAAAAAATGGGTTATAATGGTCCAGATGTGTGAAAGTATTCAAGGAATAATTATATTTCCATGAAACTGGCTTCCTTTCCCTTAAATATAGCTAAGAGAAAGCCAATAAACCCAATAGATTAATAAGCAGTAGTGATCTTCCAATTATTTTTTTCTTATGTGATTTTCTCATATTGATTTAAGTTACTAGTTATTTGTTTGCTTTTGTTTGTTTGTTTATCCCTCCCAATTAGAAACAGAGCCACTACTCAGGCCAGGAAAAAAGCTCGGGATAAAATAAAGACATACCTAATAATATATCTGATAAAAGATAAAGACTAAACATGTTTTTTAAAATGCTAAGTACAATAAGGAGGTAAAACCAGGCAAGGACATAATCATGACATATTGCTTGATCAGCAAGATTGCTCTGGGGTATGGCTATTAAAGACTTCTGAGAAAAGCTAGGTCTTAACTTGTCTCCTGAAGCCAAGGAGTGGAGGGACTAATAGTACCTGAGGTGGGAGTGAGTTCCAGAGTGATGGAGTGACCCACCAAAAAGGTCTGGTTTTGAGTGGCAGATTTTTGGGCCTCCCTCAAGATCGCCACCTGCAACATCCCAGTGTTGAAGTCCAAGTGGGATGGGTAGACATTTTGAGGGAGCGGTGCTCAGACAGGTTGCGAAGTCTTAAACTGTTTAAGAAAGAGAGTGCACTGTTACTTTTAAAGGAACTATTTATTTTAAAACTGTAGCTGAAGCAGACAATTTATGGTGAGTAGACATGGGCACGACTTGGCGAAATTCTTGTTTCTGTTTCCGTTACTCGTTTCCGTTACGCAACGGAAACAGTAACGACAATTACTCCCCCAGAACTTGAACTCGAACCGACAAAAGAAAAATTGGGTCTGATTTGTCATTGTCGTTCCTGGCATCGCAGCAATCGCGCGATGCCAAGCGGCACAGAAAACAAGTTTTAAAAATTTAAAAAAAACCCGATTCCTGGCCAAAAAAGCAGGCGAAAATATGCCTGCCTGAGGGCACCTACCAGAGGGGTGGTTTCTGGGGGGGGTCCCCACTCCAGCCTTCCCCCCCTCCTGTCCTGGGCTGCTGGTACCAGGCTGGAAGGGGGCATCCTCGGCGTCTCCATTTGCCATGCGGTGCGGGGGGATCCAAAATGGCGACCGCAATATTTTTTTTTGAAATCGTGGTCCAAAAACCCACCAAAGCACCACAGAAACATGTGAAAATTAGGTATTTTAAATGCTTGAATTTTTACAGTAGCAGCAGTGGGTTTTTCTTGCAATAAAACGTCTCCATTTATTTTATTTTATTTTATTTTATTTTTATTTTTTTACACCTGCGCACGCGCAATGATGGGCTGGCCATGGGATAGGACCATGCAATTTTTTGGAGCCATTCCACCAATCGCATGGCCAGGTTTTGCTGAGACTTCTGGATGTGCCAGAGAGGGCATAAAAAGCCCACCAACCCTAAGCCTAATCCTAATCCTAACCCTAACCCTAACCCATATGCCAGTACACTGTGTTCTTAGTGGGCCAGAGGCACCCAGAGGTACAGCCCACTAACCCACCCTAACCTTAACCGTTACCCTAAGCCTAGCCCTTACCCCCTAACCCCATGCTCTGGGAACTGAAAGTCAAGTCGCGCTAAATCGCGGCGGTAACAACAAACGACACGACGAAACGACAAATTTTTGAAAAATTTCGCGAAAAACGGAAACGACCCGAAACGGACCTGTCCCGAAAAACGACAACTCGGGAAAAAAATTTTTCTGGTCGTGCCCATCTCTAATGGTGAGTGTGTGGCCTTTTCTTTCCATAAGGGACCCAAGGCTCTTTTTTTACTACTCTTTTAAGAATACATGCCTTTCTAGATCATATAAAGACTGATAAAGTATATACTTTGCACACACAAAAAAACTATCTAGCAGAACTTGGCCCTTGATCTTTGGATGCTGATCTACCCCATGGTGTGCATTATGATACTGTATTATGGTTAAAATCTGAGTAAATAGTTCTCACTGGAAATAAATTTCATTGAACTGAACTGCACGGGGAGACATGAACAGGAGTGCACTGGAAATGCATTTGACTTATAATGTTATTGGTGATTTTGGAAATGAAAATAAGGATATAATGAAAACCTTCCCAAGCCAGTAAACAAGATGGGTGCATGAATGTCTGATCCACAGCAGGAGGCAGAAGACAATGACAGTTTCTTGTTTTGATCACTTCACAAAATACTTCTGTACATTTCATTTGCATTAAGTGATATAGACTTGTGTAATCAGACCATTAAGTTCACCTATAAAAGATTGTCTTGCTTCCTTTACTGTGATCATGATGAATGTTCCATGTGTACTATAGATTTGCATTGCTTTATCTATATAACGATTCTCTCTTAATTATTCTAAATTAAACGGTTTCATGCACTAAAGTCCTGTTTAATGTAGGAGGATACAACAAGAGTAGGCCCAGTTTAATCACTGGAACCAGTGGAGGACTTAACTTGCCACTTCATCCCTGGGTCTACTCTAGAGCAACTTACTATGCTAACCAACAGGATTTCAGCCAATGTTCTGTTTAGTGTTTACGTTGCAATCTAGTTTGGATGGATTGATCTCCAAAGGCTTTCCGTATAACCTAAGTGCGGTTCCCTTTGTTTAGAGACACATTTTCAGTAACAAGTTTTCACATCTAG
Organism: Phrynocephalus versicolor; assembly: GCA_023846285.1. Lineage (NCBI taxonomy): Eukaryota > Metazoa > Chordata > Lepidosauria > Squamata > Agamidae > Phrynocephalus > Phrynocephalus versicolor. The sequence continues at coordinate 21,721,685 of JAHTLZ010000016.1, read as the reverse complement.
TCTCTGTGTCTTGATTTGCAGCAAAGAATAACAGTCTGCTTTATTTTATTTGTTTATTTATTGGCGACAAAACAGGTGCCGTCTTCAGGCAAAATCCTGGCTGAGGGCTGTTCTTGTGAAATAAAACAGTTTGGTGTTACAGAACAAGAAACTTCAGCAGAAGAACAGAAGGAAAGCCTGTGTATCACCTGGTGCTTTTCCCAACCTGCCATTGAAAAGTCCAGTGAGTTCTCAACTTCTTGCCATTCTTAAGGATATGAGGGCAATCAAGTGCTGCCTACACAAACCTCTGCCCGCGAGTCCCACAACCTCTAATTTGCCATTGCAGAAGCTAGAGATTGCCCTTGTTGATTTGGCAGCAAATCAACGGAACAAAATTGTTCTGATTCTGGCAGAAGTAGTCCAAGGAGTTGTGCCCTTGTGTGAACTCTGGAAGTCTCCCTTTGTGCAGAATGGCATTGTTACATGTATGGAATGGGACAAGAGGATTCTACAGTGTGTAACTATGTCCTGTTTTGCTGGCTAAAACAATTTTATGTTAATTTGAACAGAATAGGAAGAAGGGCTTTAGTTTTTAAAACCTGCTGCATGTCAATAAGCTACAAAACCTACCAGCAGCATACTAATTCTGTTTTTAAAATGTAACTCATGACGCAGCTGAGATATGCTATTAAAATGTTTTGACTTTTTGTTTCCCCTCGCCCTACATTCACAATTTTGTTAAAGGTGTCAGCATTTTTCTTAGCTCAAATGTAAGTTCAGGGCTCCCACTTTTGGATGCTAATGATACTCTCTTGCTATTCATTCTTGTTAATAGCTATTCTTCCTTGCCAGTGTTCATCTTCTCCCCAGTCCGGTTTCCTTGCCTCTTTACTTTGGAGGTGTAGGGTTGCAGCTCTGAATTAGAACTACATGCACTCAACAGAAAGGCGTTTGGTTTTGAAAAGGACTTTTTTTTTTCAACTGCTGGCTGGGTAGCTCAATGAAGAATCTGGTTGTGGAGACAAAGGTTCAGTTCCCTATTCTGTCTCTTGCAAAGTATATAGCCTTGGGGTCCTTGGCCAAGCTGCACAGTTGCCCCAGGGTACCCCCAGAAGAAGGAAATGGTCCACCACTTCCAAGTATTCACTGCCTGGAAAACCCTGCAAAGGGTTGCATTAAGCCAGAATTTATTTGATGTCACATGTGCATTATTATTTGTTTCAAGAACACATTGCATAGATGAGTATTATCCATATCCAGAAATCCGGGACAAGGGTGTTCTTCATTTGTATCACTCACAAAGGGCAAGGTTACTGTTTTTGGAGTTTTACCCACTGCAATTAGTAGCTGCAGTGGTTCACTTCAGAACCACAGGTAAAATGATAGTTTTGTTGCTTTGAGCTTCTAGATTAAAACCATGATTTAAAATCCAAGTCTTGAATACTGCAGCCATTCTTATCTGTTTATCTAGCATATATCAGTATTTGTATCAGAGAAGTTTGTGCCCAATGACATGCATGTAACCCCTTTCAAGCATATATTTTTGCCTTCACCATGGCTTTTCTTCCTCCCTTTCCCACTGCAGTTGTCTCTGTGTTCCTCCCTTGAAAATATTATCTCACAGAATGCCGGTGAAGTGCTGGGGCCACAGAAGACATTTGGGTGCCCCAATGCAGAAGCATGAGTGGCTTCCATTGAGCTGAATGGTCCTTAGCCTGTAAGCCAGGTTTGTCCAAACTTCGGCCCTCCAGATGTTTTGGACCACAACTCCCACAGTCCTTTGCCATTGGAAATACAAGCTTGGAATCCTGGGCGTTGTGGTCCAAAACATCTGGAGGGCCGAAGTTTGGGCATGCCTGCTGTAAACCTTTGTTTGGCTAAGCACAACTAATTATAGAGTTTCAGTATCCATTCACTTTGAATACTGTGCTTTCTAGATGTGGAGAAGGGTGGGTGGGAGGAAGTATGTCATACGCACAGTGCAGCAGTATGGTTCAAAACCTGATGAAATTCTAAAATACTGTTGGGTTGTTTCCAGCAAAGCTTCCTCGGAATGCAAGGACTCCATCTGTCAGTGGGAGGATTTTGACCTGGTGGAGCTTTTCTGCTGTCTGAAGTGTGGATGAAGTGGTCTTCCTTCATCCTCTCCTTCCGCTGATGTCCCCTGTGTCCCCAGAATAATTTACTCTGGAAGATCAGGGAACCTTCCAGGACAGAAGCGGAGTTCACTGAGGAATGCAAAAGACATAGCAAAAAATGCTTCTCTCCTTGTTTCAACTAGCAAGAGCATCCCATGTTGAATTCCATTTGGGGATGGGTTTGAATAAGTCAAACAACAACATTGTGCAGTGTTTTCACATGTGCAGCCCGAACTTTAAATACGTTTACAGAGATTTCATCTGACCTAGTTCCTAGTTGGTAACTAAGTACAGAATTTTTAGAATGGCAGTGGCATTGATGATTATTTTAAACATTGCTGTTTATATGCAAAACAATGAAAAATAATACCCCCCCCCAAGAGTTGTGGATAATACAGCCTACATTGTTGCCTATTTTGTCAAATCTACATTAGTATTTTTATTGCTTTTATTATTATTTGCTCTGAGTTTTTTGCCACCGTAATCTTTTATTTTAACATTTTATATATATAACTTTTTTTTGGAGGTGAGACACTTGAATACTCCAGGAAGTCTCCAAAAGGTTACCAATGGATATCAGGCATCAAGGCTTACATTAATCCCATGGAAAGAGGAAACGTACAAGAATCGGCTGAAGGTGTATTTTCGTCACTGCAAGGTAGTTAATGTTATCTTTCAAGTATAATGTTATGTATAGAATAGGTGTATTTTAACGAAGATGGCAGCTTTTGATCAATGATCATAGTAATTTAATTAATGAAGAGCTTTGAATGAGTTATACTTTGTTGTCTATTTAAGCTGCAACAAAAGAAAATAAGATGCATTTAAGAGAGGAAGGGATTTGGTTTGCTTTACAAGGTGGGGCTGGTTCTTTATGAGCAAAATATAACGATAAAAGAGTTTCCCCATTACTTCCCAGTTAGCTGGAAGCATCCTGTTTCCTCTTATTTTTAGACTTTGTCCAACAATAGCATGCCCATATTTTTCTGTCTTTCCTTCCTCGAAAATGCCTCCAGGTTAGGGATGGGGGGGATATGTAGCCCTCCAGATGTGAGTTTGAAACTCCTCTCATTCCATTGGCTGGGCGCTGATGGAACTGCAGTTCAACAAATTCTGGAAGAGCACATGTTTCCTGTTCCCTGATGAACGCAAACTGTGCTGCCTCATGTCAGCGCACCTGGTTGAATCTGAGTTGTACCATGGTGCTTCCTTTACTATTCTGGACTTTTCAGCATAAGAGCAAATATCTCTTTTTCTTTTTACTACTCTTCCAGTTGCTAGATGAAATTAAAGGAGCAGTCAGAAATGCACTAAGGTGGATGAACAACTGTTTCTGATATCTTCTAAAAATATACCCACTGCAATTCAATTATTTTTTTAACTCTTCTTGGCTTAATAAATGATGGCCTGAATCCTACTGGTACTTATATAAGTTGCCACGGCTAACTGATGGGTTACCAGGGAGCATTTTGATTGTACAACTGGACATATGACAAGGCATAGGATGTAAACACATCCTAGCAGCTTCCCAAATAACTGCAGCATGTCCTGCAAAATTTACACAGGATTCGGGCCTATATTTGTAAAAGTACTTAGGAGCTCAATTTTCTTAAGCATTTAAGGACATCAGTTTGGTGGTTTGCAAGATTAGAGTATCCCAGGTCTGGTCTAGAAAATCATTATGTTAGGAATCTTATTGTTAATACTTATTGGTTGAAATCCTGTTGTACATAGTACACATTTTGGATGCAAACTGCCATAAGACATCTCCATAGGCATTAGTCATGCCAAGTTTTATGACTCGGTATGCAACAGACAATGTCTACAGAAATTCCTTTGCTGATGACACTTGGTTTCCAAAAGTTACACCATTTACACAGCTGCTCAACAGGACTTCAGCCTGTTTGGTAGCAGAAGTCTTCAGAATATTAGAGCAATTTTGTTTTTGAAACAATGTAATTTAGCTAAAAAGTTTTCCTTTTCTTCATAGTAGGAATGGAATTTGTTTTCATACTTTTTCTCTTTTTCTTTTTGGACTCCATATTGTGTATTCTTTTTGCAAGCTGAAATGCCTTTATCATCATAATTTCAAATTAAGTTCTCTGGAAAGCTGTTGCTGTGGTGCATTTTGGCATTTAGGATTAGGTCAGTGGCTCTAAATCTCATTTATGTACTTAATGTAAGGGACAAACTGCTGTCTTGGGAATTGTGGTAGCTAGATTTCTAACTCTCAAACCCTTACAAGATATTGACATATAAAACAAAATGTTTCCATTTTGTTCTGCATCTTCTCTCATTTTTACACTTTTAAATAAAGAAATGTTTATGCAGGCATCTTTTTCATTCATAAAAATGGAAATTGCTCTCAGAGGCAGCAATGGGCAAGCTTGTATTCTTGTTCACGAATACTTTTGATGTATTGGCTCATAAAATCACAACATTTGGCTTGTGCAGCTGAGTTCATGACTGAATACAGAATGATAAGGAGGCACGAGTGATTTTGCAAAGTGAAAGGCCATGTGCTTTCTAAAGGACCCTTAAGCTAGTTCTTAACAGCCTAGAAATCAGCGAGGAGGATGTAATCAGACTCGTAGGGAAAGGCAGCAATGTTCTGCATAAATCTTTTGGACATAATATGTAAATTGAAGCAATGGGGCTCTGTAACATTTACTTGGCTCTTGTTATATTTCCATGGACCACAGCCAATTCAAATACTATACGTCTTTGCCATTCTTTCCAATATAATTAAATGAAAAGTAGTGCCTGTGTTTCTGGCCTGATGTTGGGGAGACTGACAGGAATTAAGGTCCTGTCACTGGAACATCCACCCATCTGTCAAAACAGCAACAACAACAAAAGGTGCAGGTTTCTTTGCAAAAGTATTTCCGAGACTCTTCAGGTGTAACTTTTTCCTAGAAAATTGGAACCTGCTGTCTGTTTATTCTTTCATCCTGTTGCCATTTTAATGGTGTAAAGAAAAAGGCACGAAACGCCTTGTTGTACTGCTGGTTGTTTAGTTCATCTGGGAAAAAAATGTGGTTTGCCAAATGGAAATCTTATAATTGGACTGCAAAACACACCGGGTAGACCTAACTTTCAGTATTAAAGCTGGACGTGTCTGTTGACTTCTCAACGATTCTTAAAAGAAGATTGCTAGCCTCCTTTCTGATTTTTAAAGTAAAACTCTCCAGCTAGGTACTCCAGCATTCAAATATTGAAAAGACAAAGCAAGCAGCTTAATAGACAATGCAAGCAACTTACCCTGCTTCAAATATAGTTTTAAAGCCCTCTGATGAGAAACATACTGCAATTATACTGGCATGAAGAGTGTATTTCTCTTAAATGTAGCTAAGTAATACTGTATTGGTGTTAATCCAGAAGTGCCATTCCATGAGAAAAGGAAGCAAGATGAGTTGATCATCCCCTTTCCTGAAACCGACGACACTTATGTTGTCTATAGATTCCTTCCAAATCTTGCAGAGCATATCAAGAGACTGGAAGTAGGTGGCTTTAAGGGAAAGAAGACTCAGCAAAAGGCATCTCCTTCGTTCTATCACACAAGGAATGCCCCTTTCATGAACTCACAATGGATCCAACACATTTTTATTTTTTTTAAAAGTATTCGTTTTCTGCCCAGATTCTAGCTCAGAAAGTTTACTTAAAAATTACATGAGCAAAATTGTAAAACTTTGATCAACAAAATTAATTTTATGTGGCCGCCTCATTGGCTGCTTTTTCATATACAGTAATGTCTCGTAAGACAATTTAATTCATTCTACGAGTCAATTTGTCTTACAAAAATTCATCTTCAGAGAGACAGTTTCCCATAGAAATGCACTGAAAATGAATTACAGTAATACCTCGTAAGACAAATGTCCTTTAAGACAAAAACTTGTAAGACAAATGTAATTTCCGGGGATAGGAAAAACTTGTAAGATAATTTTTTCCTTCCCGTTTTCATTTGTCTTTTCGGTTTCATTGATCCTCGTCCAGCCTGGGCTGTTTGCAAGGGAACAGCCCACACTAGGTGAAGATCACAGGGTTCCTGTTTTGCCCACCAAATTGGTGGGCAAAACAGGGTCCCACTGTTCTTTGTCCAACCCGTGTGGCTTGGAAGGGAAGCGCAGTTGGCGATCCACCTTCATTGTTTGCCTTGCAACCCTCATGGCCTGGGAGAAGATCCATGGGTCCGTGCTCTGTTTGAGCAGAGCACGGACCCATGGTTCTTCGCCCAGCCCATGCTGCTTAGAAGGCAAGCAGCAGCGGCAGATTGCCACCACTGCTTCCCTTCCAAGCAGCATGGGCTGGGAGAAGGTTCATGAATCCCTGTTGTGCCCACCAAATTGGACCGTTGATCCTCACCCAGCCTGGGCTGTTCCCTTGCAAACAGCCCAGGCTGGGTGACGATCAGTGGTACCTCGTAAGACAAATGTAAAGGAGAAGGAAAAATTCATCTTGCGAGTTTTTCCTGTCCCCGGAAATTACATTTGTCCTACATGTTTTTCATCTTAAGGGGCATTCATCTTACAAGGTATTACCATATATACAAAAGATAGGGTAAAATATTTTGAGAGAGAGAAAGAGAGAACTTGCATTAGCTGTAAACTGTGAATTGGCCTTCAAAGGATGAGGCAGTGTGTTTTCAGAACAAAATTTTGAGTTTGTTGGAAAACTAAACTCTGTGGATCAGAACGGACCTCATTCAGGGACGGTCTAAAGTGATACAAATTGCCACACATTCACCCAGCGTGTAAGACTCGTGAGTGGGATTTTTTTTTGGGGGGGGGGCTCCTCAGGCTTTCTTGCAAATATATCCCTCTGCAGCTGCATGCTGAACCTCAATCTAAAGAAACCCTCCAGGCCTGGAATTATGTCATGCAAAGATTAATCTTGGGCAGTCAGGACTCCCCTTCACATGTATATTTCTAAACATGTAGGGTGCAATATTTCTTACACCAAGCATATGCTTGTGTAGATGTTGGAAATTTATTGGTAAATATGATTCCTGTATTTCCGAAATGCCTAATAATTATCCTCTCTGTTCTCTAAATGCATGAGGAGAGTGAACATGTTCCGTCTCCATTGCCTAGGGAAGATTCCTTTGGGTAATATATTAAATACTACATATGAATATATCTGAAGAAATGATTTTAGTTGTCTGTGATAATAATTCTCTGAATGCACATACCTTTTTTTTTGAAGTGTAGGTAATAATAATAATTAGAAAAAACTGTGCTTAAAAACATATCAGTTGGTGGCTGTGTGATGGATTCAAACAAAAATAAGAATATGTCCAGGGACAGAGAAAATGTACGTGTAGCCTATAATGAATAATATAAAACAGGACATGTATATTATATTTCTAAAACAAAATGCTGATTTAAAAAAGGAAAGTTGAGTCCTGACAGATTAGCTGATTCTGATGTCTCAAGAGATATAGTGTCATCAACCATAGTTAACCCCATCCAGTTGGCTTAGGCATGGTTTTTAACCAGGATATGAAGTTGGCTGAGAATCTAGTTAAGCAGTGGATTTGATATTGTTAAGTTTGACCAATATTTGCATTTGAGAGGGACAGGGCATAGTGAGGTCAGCAGTTTGCCAGTCCCTTGATAACCGTAAAACCGTTTTCACTAGCTATGCAACAGATAGTAAATTTGGTGACTCATTTAAACTTAACTGCTTCCTCAAAGTAATCTGCTGTTAACTATCTTTATGGAATTCTACAGTCATTGACTTTCTTTGTTTGGCATAAATGGGCACATACTGACAGTTCATGACAAAAACAGCCCAGATTTATTACTCCTGATGGAGAACCATAAACATTTGTTAAAACTCTTTGCTTATATACATTTCCCAGAATTCTATTTGTCTGTTATTTTTCTGTGCCCCCACATACTGTGTCATCACTAGTGCATTTGGAAATACTGCTGCCTGATCGACAGTTGATAGTAGGTCTCAAAGTCTACTTCCACATTATAAAAGAAAATTGAAACCAAAGAGATCATAGTGTTTATGTGATCTTTGATACCAATGGAGACATGAGAATGTTTGTAGGAACTCGTGAACTCCTAAGCACTATACAGTGGCAATATTTCTTGTCATGATTTTTTGAATTCCGCTTCTCTTGTTTGTAATTCATTCTGATTACTTCACTTCAGTCAATGTAAAAATGTCAGTTTATACAAAAGTGTTGTGAAAGGTATACATAAAATCACTGGCAATGCAGCATATGAGATATAGGTATTATTTTCAAAATAACTTAGTGTGATTATTGACATTCTGTTAAAGGCCTCAGTTGACCTAGGAGAGGGTTAAGCTGTGATTTGCTTTTCTTGGGGAGCTATTTCATAAAATTATTCCTCCTACCATTTTGTATGAATGCAATGTTTTCATTTTTATGTTCTGCGTTATTTTTCCACATGCAGCTCATCTGAACCCAAAAGGCCTGAGTTGGACAGATATTATTTTGGTCCATCTATATGTGAAGAACATGAAAGATTTTGAAGTGATAAATTCCATCTATATGACGGCATTTGATTTGTGTCCCCCAGCAAGGTGGGTTCATAGTACTGTTAACATATATTTATGATACACTGGAATATAGTTCATCAATACTTCTTCATTTATGACTTTTTTTCTCTTAGTCAGTCTGTTTTTTCTTTCAACAATGTGTATGTCTCTTTTCAAAAATATATTTTATTCTGTTTTAGAAGCTAGCTTCTAAGCAACAATGGGGTGTGTTGGGGGAAAAGATGAGGGTTCTTTAACATGTCTTTGAGCCACCAAGACTGCCTTAGTGGCTCAAAGACATTTTAAAAACCCCACGCCCTTCCCTCCCAATGGGGTGCGATGGAGGAGAATGGAGTAGGTCTTTTAAAACGTCTTTGAGCCACTGAGACTGCCTCACTGACTCAAATACATTTTAAAAACCCCATGCCTTTCCCTTCCAACACGCCCCATTGGGTGGGTAGCACAAAAGCCCTCTGAAAATGGTTGGGTGGGCAGCGCAAGAGCCCGGAACTGCCCACCTGACCATTTTCAGAGGGCTCCTGGCAAGGTGTCATCGGCTGGGTGCCATTAAAAATGGCTCTGTTGGCACCAGGGATCCTCCCAGTGCTGACTGGCCCGTTTTTAAAGGGGCCTAGCCAATGACAGCTCCATAGGAGCCCTCTGAAAATGGTCAGGTGGGC
>JAHTLZ010000016.1:21704186-21711872 GCA_023846285.1 Phrynocephalus versicolor | reverse complement strand
GTTAGCCATCCATCCTAAGAGAAATTAATACTGGTTTTTGCTTTATTTTTATTGCATCATGATATGTAATTCTGTGCAATTCTGTTTTATTTTTATTTTTCTGCATCAGAAGATAAAATGAATAAGTTACTTGTAACATGAATGTTCAGTGATGCAAAGCAAACCACTTACATTTCTAAATAGGCAAGGAAACCTGAGGTTGGATGTCCAAATGTGGAGTGTTTGGGTCATGACATCAGTGTTGATTAATGCATATAACAATCCCCGTGGATATAGACGTTTTTAATACAGTAGTCCCCCGCCCATTTGCAGTTCATGTACTCCGGTTCCGCTATATCGGGGGACCACAAAATATGAAAAAGGCCCCCTGGGGTAATGGGGGAAGGCCTGATTCAGGCCTCCCATAATTACCCCAGGACTGGCGCTACCCCGAATGGGCCTGTGAGGGCCTTCCTGGGCCTTCTGAAGGCCCCCAAAGGGCCTCTGTGCAAAGAGGGTCACCGAAAATCATTCTGAGGCCTCTGAGGGCCTTTCTAGGCCTGTCAGAGGCCTCGGAAATGACTTCCGGTTCGCAGGGAGGCCCTTCTGGGGCCTCCAGAAGGCTCTCGCAGGCCCGTTCGGGGCAGCGCCAGGCTGGGGGTAAGTACAAGAGCCACCAGCTAGGCGCCCCAGGCCTGATCTGGTGAAGAAGGCCAATTCCATGCTAGGGAATATCAAAAAGGGGACTGAAAATAAAACAGCCAACATTATAATGCCATTATACAAAACAATAGTAAGGCCGCACCTGTAGTATTGTGTACAATTCTGGTCACCACATCTCAAAAAAGACATAGTGGAACTTGAAAAGGTGCAGAAGAGAGTGACAAAAATGATTACTGGGCTGGGGCACCTCCTTTATGAGGAAAGGCTAAAACATCGAATGGAAAAAATGCACCTGAAGGGGGATATGATTGAGACGTACAAAATAATGCAGGGCATGAGTAAAGTAGATAGAGGGAAGCTCTTCTCCCTCTCACAAAATACGAAAACTAGGGGACATCCACTCAAACTGTGGGTTGGAAGAGTGACAACAGACAAAAGAAAATATTTTTTTACCCAGCGTGTTGTTAGTCTGTGGAATTCCCTGCCAAAATATGTGGTGATGGCATCTGGTCTGGATGCCTTCAAAAGGGGATTGGACAGATTCCTGGAGGAGAAGTCCATCACAGATTACAAACCATGTTGGAGATGTGTAATCTCCAGTCTTAAAACCAGGGTACTTCAAGTGCCAGATGCAGGGGATTGCTATCAGGAGACAGATATCTAGTCTCATGTGATCCCAAACGCATCTGGTGGGGCCACTGTGAGATACAGGAAGCTGGACTAGATGGGCCTTTGGCCTAATCCGGCATGGCTCTTATTATATTCTTATGCATCCACATATCACAGATTTTCAATTATGGCGGGTTAGGTTGGGTCCTATACACTGTAAAAGAAGTAACTTCATAGTAAGATATATCTTGGGATCCATTGCTGCTACAGCTGAGCTCTAATGTCTGTATTTAGAGTACTTATATACTACAGTGCATTGTTTTGTTGTTAAAGATTACAGAAAAAGTGTTGACATCAAAGTGGTGATATGTCCTCACCACCTCAATCTGAGTATGTCATGCACACTAGAAAATGAAATGCTGTAGTGTTAGATATCCTTTTTATGTGCCTCTTCTGCAAATTGTTGCTGTACATAACATAGTGATAGACAAAACAGTGGTCTAAATGAATTGTAACATAGCAAAACAGAGATGTTAGAAAGCAACATGATACCTCACATATACGTGAACCTTTCACTATGATGTAGCTATAATTATTTATTATTGAGGCCTGTGGGTGAAAAAAAATTGCGGAAGAGTAAAAAAGTATATTAATTTTAGTATAAAAATCATTATAATAATTATATAATTCATATAGAAGAAACATTCCTAGAATTATATCAAGGTTTTCTGAGTCGCTTTCAATTCAGATGTTAAAACATTAATTAACCTTTTGTTGAAGAACAATTCTGCTGCTTGGTGTCTTGCGTATTTCATACAGCATGGCATGAGAAGTGATTTTTTTTATGTATCTCTCAATCACAGAAAGTGTAAGCAAAAATCCACAGGGATTACGATACATTTGTATTTTATTCAATACCACTGAAAATTAAGAGACTTCGAATAGAAGCACCATGGTCGAATCAACTTTTCGTCATCACCAAACCAACGAGTAAGCTTAAATAGGCAATGTTACGTTCTGCTATCAGATGCAAGGTAGCAGCAGAAATGGAGGAAAGACAGGGAAGGAAGACATCCATCAAAAGTACAAGGCCATACATACAGGGTCAAGAACTTGGAATGTTAACTCAACTGGATCAGAAACAAGTTCAAATAATTAATGACAGGGCCAAGGATAAAGCTGGGATTGAGAAGCAATTTAGGTGACCAAGAGGGAAGAGCACAAGGAAAAAAGCTTGAATGATGTCATGTCTCCACTGAATCAAAGACACAGAAGGCCTACCATAACCAGCAAAATATTTCCCTGCCGGCTACACAGATTGTATTTATCTCACAGCTCTGAAAACACTTTTTTTCCAGTGTGCACCTTAGTTCACTGATGTGTATAGATACTAAAACTGTATTTGCTCTAACATTATGATATTTTATCGTAATATGTTATAGATTATTCTAGTTGTGTGCAAACAAGATTGGTTCCTTCATCTTATGACCATTTTTATATTATGCTAATCTTAAAGGCTCCTTTCAAACTATTTAAAATGCATTCCTTTAGAAGACTTTGCAGATAATGTCTAGTATCAATTGCTTTGAACACTGACATAGCTTTCCACCGATTCACAGTTATTCAGATATCTCTAAATATTGCTGAGACTAAAGTTGCAACTGTATTAGAAGCAGGTCTTGGAGAGACATGGAATCTCTAAACCCATGTCAGCAATCTCCTAAAATCCTTTTAAAGGCTGTGTTAAGGAGCATCATGACACATAGGTGTTCTTTTTAAAGGTGCAAATATGGTATGAGGGGGGTTCTCCATTTCACCTGCGGCTGAAATCCTGTCATTCAGGAATGATATCATCAACAGAGTTAGATTGATGCTGATTAAAGCCTTCCTTTTGTGATTGTGGGTTCTTTAATTCCTCCTCACTTTCTGCTATCAGAGTATTATCACCTGTGTATCTGAGGTTGTTGATATTTCTTCAGTCAATTTTAATTCTGGCTTGTGATTCATCCAGTCCTGCCCTTCACATGATGTACTCGGCATATAAGTTAAATAGGCAAGGTGACAGTATGCAGCAGTGATGGCGAACCTTTTGGAGACCTGAGTGCCCAAAATGCGATTCAGAACCCACTAATTTTTCGCAAAGTGCTGAAACAGCAATTTAACCTGAATACAGGTAGCTGTGAAGGGGCAATGTTGGATGCCCACAGAAAGGGCTCCGAGCGCCACGTTTGGCACCTGTACCATAGGTTTGCCAACACTGCTATACAGCCTTGTCATACTCCTTTCCCAATTTTAAACCAGTCAGTTGTTCCATATACAGTTCTGACTGTTGCTGCTAGTCCCACATATAAATTTCTTAGGAGACAAATAAGGTGGTCAAGCACTCCCATCCCTTTAAGAACTTGCCATAGTTTGTTGTGGTCTATACAGTTAAAGGCTTTGGCATAGTCAGTGAAGCAGAAGTAGATGTTTTTCTGGAACTCTAGCTTTCTCCATAATACAGCACATGTTAGCAATTTGATCTCTAGTTCCTCTGCCCCTTCGAAATCCAGCTTGCACTTCTGGGAATTCTCTGTCCACATACTGCTGAAGCCTCCCTTATAGAATTTTGAGATAACCTGCTAGCATGTGAAATGAGTGCAATTGTGCGATAGTTGGAGAGTCTGTTGAACTCCCTACCACAGGATGTGGTGATGGCATCTGGCCTGGAGGACAAGTCCATCACATGTTACAAACCATGATGGAGATGTGTAATCTCCAGGCTTAAAACGGGTACTTCAAGGGCCAGATACAGGGGAGTGGTATCAGGAGACAGATATCTAGCCTCGTGCTCTCCCAGACGCATCTGGTGGAGGCACTGTGAGATACAGGAAGCTGGACTAGATGGGCCTTTGGCCTGTTCCAGCATGGCTCTTCTTATGTTCTTTTGTTCTTATTTTTTGGCATTGCCCTTCTTTGGGATTGGGATGTAGATCGATCTTTTCCAGTCCTCTGGCTACTGTAGAGTTTTCCAAATTTGCTGGCATATTGCATGTAGCACCTTTACAGCATCCTCTTTTAGTTCAAAAGGAATGCCATCATCTCCACTGGTCTTGTTGTTTGCAATGCTTTCTAAGGCCCACTTGACTTCACTTTCCAGGATGTCTGGCTCGAGGTCAGCAGCTACACTATCTTGGTTATCAGGGACCTCCAGATCTTTCAGGTATAATCCCTCTGTGTATTCTTGCCATCTTTTCTGATGTCTTCTGCTTCTGTTAGGTCCCTACCATTATTGTCCTTGATCATATCCATCTTTGCACAAAATGGCCCTTTAGTATCTCCAATTTTCTTGAACAGATCTCTGGTTTTTCCTTTTCTATTTCCCCTCTATTTCTTTACAGTGTTCATTCCAGAAGGCCGTTCTGTCTCTCCTTGCTATTCTTTGGAAGTCTCATTCAATTTTCTGTATCTTTCTCTTTCTCCCTTACATTTTGCATCCCTTCTCTCCTTAGCAATTTTGTAGGGCTCGTTGCTTTCTTGCAAAGTGGTTCGACCATTTTGCTTTCTTGCATTTTCTTTGGGATAGCTTTCGTTGCTGCCTCCTGTTCAATGTTACAAGCCTCCATCCATAGTTCTTCAGGCGTTCTGTCCACCAAATCTAGTTCCTTAAGTCTATTCTTCACCTCCACTGTGTATTCATAAGGAATTAGATTGTACCTGGCCTCGGCCAGTGGTCTTCCATACTTTCTCCAGTTTAAGTTTGTATTTTACTATAAGAAGCTGATGATCTGAGCCACAGTCAGCACCAGGTTTCATTTTTGCTGACTGTATAGAGCAGTGATGGCGAACCTTTTAGAGACCTTGTGCCCAAACTGCAATTCAAAACCCACTAATTTTTTTTTGCAAAGTGTCAATACAGTAATTTAACCTGGATACAGGTGGCTATAAAGGGGTGATGTCGGGAGCCCACAGAAAGCGCTCTGAGTGCCACCTTTGGCACCCATGCCATAGGTTCGCCATCACTGGTATAGAGCATCTCCATCTTTGGCTGCAGAGAACATAATCAGATTCCGGCAATGTCCATCTGGCGATGTCCATGTGTAGAGTCACCTTTTGTGTTGTTGCGTTAGGGTTAGGGTTAGGGTTAGGGTTAGGGTTAGGGTTAGGGTTTGCAATGACCAGCTTGTTATCTTGACAAAACTCTATTAGCCCTTGTCCTGCTTCATTTGGAACTCCAGGGCCAAACTTGCCAGTTATTCCTTTCATCACCTGACTTCCTACTTTAGCATTCCAATCCCCTATGATGAGAAGAATATCTTTCTTTTGTGTCAGTTCTAGAAGGAGTTGTAAGTCTTCATATAATTGGTCAATCTCAGCCTATTCAGCATAGGTAGTTGGTGCATAAACTTGGATTACTGTAATGTTGAAAGGTCTGCTATGGAATCGTACTGAAATTATTCTATCATTTTTGAGGTTGTATCCCAGCACAGCTTTTCTCATTCTTTTGTTGACTATGAGGGGTATTCCATTTCTTCTGTGGGATTCTTGCCCACAGTAGTAGATGAACTGAACAGAACAGAACTGAATTCACCCATTCCCGTCCATTTAAGTTCGCTGATGCCTAAGATGTCAATGTTTATTCTTGTCATCTCTTGTATGACCACATCCAGTTTATCCTGGTTCATATATCCCACATTCCAGGTTCCCATGCAGAATATTTCTTTGCAGCATTGGACTTTCCTTTCTCTTCCAGGCACATCTGCAGCTGGACATCCTTTCAGCTTTTGCCCAGCTACTTCATTAGCTCTGGAGATACTTTTAGTTGTCCTCCACTTTTCCTCAGTAGCATGTTGGACGCCTTCCGACCTGAGGGGCTCATCTTCCAACGTCATATCTTTTAGCCTTTTATTGCTGTCCATAGATTTTTCTTGGCAGGAGTGGTTTGCCAGTTCCTACTCCACGTGGACAACATTCTGTCAGAACTCTCCACTATGACCTGTCTGACTTGGGTGGCCCTGCACAGCATAGCTCATAGCTTCTCTGAGTTACTCAAGCCCCTTTGCCACAACAAGACAGTGGTCTAATTTTGTGTATTGCAAGTCACTAAATCAGATGCTCTTGTAATCTATGTATGGAAGAGCAAAAGTTCCTATGATTGTTACTGTATATTTTCAGCAGAAGAAGAGAATAAGTATTTGTTGATAAGACCATGAACCTAAGTCATAATATATACAGTACTGTGAATTCTGCAGAATGGAACTCTCCCCTGAAAATATAGCCTTGACTAAGACTCTTTGGAAGTTCACAAGTCTGTCCACTTGTCTATATTTATCCATTAGTAACATTATTTTATTTTATTTTATTTTATTATTTATTTATTTATTAGTATTTTCTGTCTGAATAGAGCTGCAGGTTCGATCCTCCACTATACCTCCAGGGGGTATAGCTAGCTTTATATGGCCTTGGGCAAGCTGCACAGCCCCATAATACCTCCAAAAATAAAAGAAAAATAAACCACTTCTGAATACTCTCTACTGTAGAACACCCTGAAACAGCATATGAATAATGTTGTCCACTTAACAAGCCTTTTCAGGCCACTGATCATCTACTGAGCAGATTAGGGTGATGTGAAATCAAGGTAAACGATAAATTGAAGGCCTCGCCACTAACTTTCCTCAGACTGACAAAGATGCTTGGATGTGTAGCGAAATGTTTCAGTCTCAAAAAGAAAATAAGTTCAGTTTCCATGACTCAACTTCCAGATATGATTAATGTTGCTGACATCAGTATTGAGGTACTTGGTGCAGTCTAGTTCAGGGATGGCGAACCTTTTTGCCACCGAGTGCCCAAACTTGGCGGTGGCGGCGGCGGCAGCAGCGGTGGTCGAGATGGCGGAGGGGGGGAAGGAGGTGAAGGCAGCAAGGGTGATGGAGGGGGTGGGGTCAGGGTGGGAGGGAGGGACAGGGATCGCGGTGGAGGCGGGGTCACGTCGGTGGTGGCAGGGGGGTTGGAATCGGCGGCAGCGGGGGGGTAAGTGGTGGGGTGAGGTTGAGGGCAGCAAGGGTGACAGGTTCAGAGTTATCGGTGGCGGAGGGGGCAGGGATGGCGGCGGGGTTGGCGGAGGTGGGATCAGGGGCAGCAGGGGGCGGAGGCAAGGGCAGTGATGGCATTGGCGACGGCAGGGTCAGCCTGGCATCCAACATGCTCCCTGCCCCCCTCCACAAATTCCTCATGGCTGGTCCAGGGAGGGGGAAGTTGGTGGGCAAGGAGAATGTTGCATGCCAGGCGAAAGCTCTTTCTGTGCCACCTTTGGCACCCGTGCCATAGGTTCACCATCCCCGGTCTAGTTGATAGAGCAGTGTTGGTGAACCTATGGCACGGGTGCCAAAGGTGGCACTCAGAGTCCTTTCTGTGGGCACCTGACATCATCCCTTCACAGCCACCTGTATTGAAGTT
>JAHTLZ010000016.1:21691686-21699186 GCA_023846285.1 Phrynocephalus versicolor | reverse complement strand
ATCTCCTGCCTGGGATTCTCTCCCCTCCCCCTGCTTACCAGAGAGCTTGGGGGACAGGTGGGCAGGCGAGCTGCCTCTGCTGCCGCTGCCGAGGACCTTGGGGCGGGCGGTTTCAAAGCCCCACATGCTGAACTTGCACAAACAAACAGAGGTCAGTCCTTTGCCAAAAGTCAACAGTCAGAGAATCAAGCAGGTTTCAATCCTTTACCAAAAGTCAGGTGCCAGGGAGATAACAGAGTTTACAACACGATAATTACCGGTCCGAGGTTAGCACAAGAATGTACACAGAAGCCAGATGCCAAAGCAAAAGGGAAGAGACCAAACCATTGTCAAGGAAACCAGTCCAAAATCAGGCAGAAATAGTCCCAGGTCAGAAAAGAGCAGGCAGCAGCATGGTTGTGGGTCCAAATGACATCTTGCCGCTGGCGCCACTGGAGAGGATGGGGGGTGCGTGGGCGAGCGGGCTAGGGAGCCACTGCCAGAGAGCTTAGGGGGTGTGCGGGTGCACGGGCTCAAGAGCTGCCGCCGGAGAGCTGGGGGGTTGCATGGGCAGGCGGGTGGGGAGCTGCCTCTGCCACCGCCGAAGAGCTTGGGGGGTGCATGGAAGCAGCCTCTGTCGCCACCGCTGAGGGCCTTCCTTCTTTCCTTCCTCCCTCCCTTGGTCCCCACCCTCCTTCCTTCCTTCCTTCCTTCCTTCCTTCCTTCCTTCCTTCTTTGGTCCCTTCCTCCCTTTGTCCCCGCCTTCCTTCCTTGGTTTCCACCTTCCTACTTCCTTCCTCCCACCCTCCCTCCCTTCCTTCCTTCTTTCCTTCCTTGGTCCCCACCTTTCTTCCTTATTTCGTCTCTCCCTCCTTGGTCCCCACCTTCCTTCCTTCCTTGGTCCCCACCTTCCTTCCTGTGCGTGGGGCTTGGAAGGGGTCAGTGGGTGGGGTTTATTGGTCAGAGGGTGGGGCTTGCAGTGGGGAGCAGGGTTAGGGAGCAGCTGGCCCCCGACACATTCTCAGCCACCAAATCTGGCCCTCTTTAAAACCCTGGCTTTATAGGCAGGCATTCTCAGAGCTGTCAACAACATAATACTGTGAACATCCAGCTAGAACCACCAGTGCCATGATCTCATTTCTAATATGTAATTTTGTTTTATATAATTTATTGTTTTCGTTGTTTCGTTATGCAACAAAATGAAATGAAATAAAACGAAATAATGAAGCAGCATTTTGTTACAGATGAAACAAAATGGTCATTTTTGTTAAAACGAACCATTTCGTTCCCTCTGTAAAACAGCTCGCCACCACGGGTAAAAGAAAAAAGTGCCGACCTGGCCCGCAGGCCAGCTGGTTGGCGCTAGGATAAAAAAAAAAAAGACAACAACCCATCCCGCGGGCCAGCTGGTTGGTACTAGGGTTAAAAAAAAGTGCCGACCGGCCTCCCCACGGGCCAGCTGGTCAGCGGAAGAAAAACACACACACAACCATCGCCCCAACAGTGTAAAAAATAAAAAACACAAAATGAAACAAAATGAAATATGAAAAAACATTTAAAAAATCATTTCGTAATAAATGAAATGAAACGAGGGAGAAACAATAAATGAAAGAAACAAAATGCCATTTTAGCATTCCATGCCTATCCCTAGTATCTATGGATGGTATAAAATTGAACAAATAAAATAATAAAAGTATTATAACAATAAATAAATAAATAAACTGGTCATCTGAAATCTCAAACTTCATCATGGAATCCTAATTTAATCTCCTTTAACTAACTACCGCACAAGTAGCAGGCGCTGCCAATGCATTTTCCAGTATATTTTTGCAACATTTATATATTTATTTATTTGATTAATATATGGGCCTCCTTTCTCCCAATAAGAGGGCCGACGGTGCCCTTTTAATAAAGGATTAAAAGCACAAGTTAAACATTAAAAATAATTAAACTATACACTAATTAAAATACAATTGAATGAACATTATACCTTAAAATACATATTAACTTTAAAATGGTATTCAGGTACTCAGTCATGATTGTTAAAAATTTCCTGAAAAGGTCAGTCTTCAGCTGTCCATGGAAGGAGGAAAGTGAGGGGCACAGTCTGATCTCCTCCATCAACCAAATACAATATGAAGACATGGCCAAAGCCAGACTAGGTCTTCGTCTAACAATATTGGAGGGACCATTTAACTCAGTATCAAAAGAAGTGGAATCTGAAACCTAAGCTAACTATATTCTTCATTAAAACCCTGTATTTTGGCGCAAAATAAGATATTTTGGCACCAAAAAGAACTTTTCACCAACATTAGTGAAATAACAAAAATCTTCAAGAAAAGTGTCATAAACTCACCCATTGAGGAACAAGTTTCCATTTCTGCTATGAAGAACAAACTAACGGAAGATTTACATCCCTGCTCTGGAGGACTGGCTATGTTTTTGACCAATTTTTGTGAGGAACAACTGTCTTCAGCACCAAAGAGAACTAATGAAAATCATATCCCTACTTTTGTTTTGTTTTTCTTCTGGATTAAAAATATTCCTGGAACAAAACATCTGGCTCTAAACCCATCTTTTTGCTTTCTGGGTAGGAAATAAAAGAAAGATGCCACCTTATTATCTACTTGTTACCTTATCCCCTTTCAAATGTACAAGTGCCATGCAGGATGTATGGCAGTTTTTAAAGCATTTTTGTTGTAGAAAGTACTGGTATTCTCTCTCTCTCTCTCTCTCTCTCTCTCTCTCTCTCTCTCTCTCTCTCTCTCTCTGTGTGTGTGTGTGTGTTCAAACATTGAATATACTTTTGTTCCGTTTCTTTCCATATTGAAATACTGTGAGATGACTGAAGTAACTTTTTAAAAATTCAGTTCTCTACTAGGCTTGAAAAATGTGCTCATTAATTTATTATTAAAACAAGCTTATTTTGTAGGAAGAGATAATTGCAAGGCAAGATGTCTCATTAAGAGGAAGGATTGCTTAAGTGAGTTTTTTTGTTAGTCAAATATGAGGCGCTTTTAAAAATGAATTGCACTTGCCATCTATATGTTCAGAGGTCTTTGATCCTAACATTTCAATATTTATTGCCATATATCCATATGGCATCATGTTGTAAAAAAACACGAGTCAATAAACGAGGAATTCCTGTTTTAGCTCTGTTTTTATTGAAGCAGAATACATTTCTTTTAAAAATGCATAGTTACAAAAGGGAATAATGGTGCCTATGCCGTTATTACAACGTACAATATTTATTGTGCTTCTTTAGAACATTGTCTCTCAAACAGAGATGGCATGGCACTTGCCATCTCTTGTTAAGAGTATTGAACTGCCAGGTTATCTGTGCACGTAACAGCAAGGCTTGTTCTGCAGCAACCTGCAGACTTGATTCAGATAATGAATACCATCTTCACACTATTGAAAAGCAAGCTGAATCGAGGCTTTCTACACTGTTGGTATGCAGACAAAATTTCCCAAATAAGAGTGTTGGGTTTTGTTTTGTTTTTTAAGAAAAAAATTGTGCAGTGTCCTTACAAGTGTTCTTATTCAGAGTGCCAGCGATCCCCTTCAGTATGATATGATAAGCTCTTGGTGCTCCAGCAGGCTAATTTGTTCCGCCAATTCCTATTTTTATTTTTTCAGCATCTAGAGACTAATGGGTATCCTTTTGGGCACAATTATATTCTTGTGTTTCCCCCCTTTTAAAATTCACATCCTCAATCATTTCGAGGGAATCCCCTTGTAAGTTAGAAATTCGAGAGTGAAGTTATTAAATGTTGTTTGTATATTGTATATTGTATAGATAGCTTGGTTTGGCTTGACCCATTTGATTTAGCTGTTTGTATATCTGTGCTCACAGCTCTGTTGTTGTTTTTTTAACTGTGTGCATGTGCAGGAGGATTTTTGTATTCAGGAGTAATCTTGCGTGCTGGCTCAGTGGGCTAGAGCGCTGAAACTGTTGGCTGCAAAGTCGGCAGCTCAGCGGTTTGAATTCCAGGTGCTATGCAGCAGAGCGAGATCCTGCTGTTAACCCCAGCTCCTGCCAACCTAGCAGTTCAAAAGCATGTAATTGCAAGTAGATAAATAGATGCTGCTGTAAAAAGCAGGAAGGCAAACAGTGTTGTGTGTGCAGAAATACGTTCGGCCATGCAGCCGTCCATATGGGCACAGACTTGCACAACACCGGCTCTTTGGCTTGAAAACAGAGATGAGCACCGCCCCTAGAGTCAGGCACGACTAGCATTCATGTGCAGGGGGAACCTTTACCTTTATGCAAACCCTACGCCTCTCCATTTCCACCTTCATCCTCAAATGGCATATCTTGGGTCTGATGAGGAAAGATTTCTTTATCCCAGAAGTCTTTCCATTTCAGCTTGCATGTTGGCTTGTGTGGAGAGCCTCTATGGATAAAGGATCCTTCCTATTCGAAAGATTTCACAAAAGCAAAGCAGTGGTAAAATTGGGGTAAAATTAAAATAGGAGTCAGAGCTGTTCATTGGTTGAATTCAGCTCAGGTGCCCTCCACTGTCCATCCAAAACAAATACCTGATGGATTCCTCTCCCTCTCCCTCTCTCCCTCTCCCCCCCCTCTCTCTCTCTCTCTGTGTGTGTGTGTGTGTGAGGGGAAAGTACTGAGAAAATCCTTCAGAAGGTAATGGGAAATGGCATGTGTAAATATACAAATTCTAAGACTCTCCATGGTGAGAGTTCTAAGGTGGGTGAAGAGATACTTGTTTAAATGGGTATTTTTATGAGTTGTCCATCCAGACAGCATCTGTCTCATGCATGATACCTGCCAGTAAATGAGATACTTGTTTAAATGGGTATTTTTATGAGTTGTCCATCCAGACAGCATCTGTTTAATGCATGATACCTGCCAGTAAATCAAACAGTAACCTATTCTCAGAGTAAGCTGAGATTCAAGAATTTGCACCATTGACTTCATTTGTACCTTGACCTCATTGAATACCACACACTTACTTTCCAAGGATAATCTTCAAGGTCATGGTCATGGAATTCGTCAAGCAATTCAGCATCATGTCCATCCAGCTTGTAGGTCAGTTTGATTTGGTGCATATGCTGCTGCTCAGAAAACCTCATCCAGAGTTGCATGTATTTTTAAAGAAAGAAACAAGATGGAAAGAGAAGGGGGAGAGAGAGGGGAAAAAACAGGGTATTGTGCCAATAAACCAGAGGGAGCAAATCCATCCCACCAGAAACAGCTTTTCCTGTCATTCATAAATAAATATTGCCTCTGGAAAGGTCACTCATGGCATTGTTAAGTGACCAAAAGTGATAGGAATATGTCCAGCATAATCTGACCAAAGGTAAGGAAAGAAAGGAGGGGTGCTCGGGAGCGAAAGACCGAGCTGCGTTCTTTTTGCTATTTTGGCTGTCTACCTGGAGAAATTTCTCAATGTGTTAGCAACCAAGTGGCCCTTTCCTTGAAGTGTGTTGTTCCGTTTTCACCTATGTTGCAATTACTTCAGAGCCCACCTCCTGCCTTAAAGTATATTTTAAGGGATTGTGACATTTTGGATAAGCTAGGGAAGAAAACCTAAGTAGGAGGTATTTGGGCACTGAAAAAGCAGCAAATGTTTGTAGACAGTAATAATAGGCTTAAGCTGTGAAGAGCAATGAGGCAAGCAGTATGATTTTAAACAGAAATAAATGCCAAAATATGAAGCTGTATTTCAGTTTTATTTGATAATACAGAACTCGTTTGATGTGCTCCGTGCATGGCACTTGTTTACTCTTTTTATTACTTGCAGCACTTCCAGGTAGGGTGCCAGTCTGACAAAGCCAGGTTTCCTTATAAATTATACGTTTTGGATTGCATTAGTGTAATCACCTAGGAAGCAATGTCAAGACAGTGGCCGAATATTCCATTTCTGTACAGACAGTATTTCCTAAAATCCTCAAAGGACCAGGTTGCTCTTTTCCCAACAATATTTTCCCAGTCCTTTTTGTTTGACTCTCTTGGAATTATGCCCACAGGACATTATTTCTCACCTTTGGATTTCTCATATCTTGCTTTATGTTTAACCATGGAGTTCTTAACCCTATTTCAGTTTGAGTTTGGTGGTGGGGAAATGTATTATTTAAGTTATTAATTTAATGGAAAGAAGGCAGTTTCAAAAAAAAAATAACAAAACAGCAGGATAAACATTGTGACCTTCTGAAGAAAAACCTGTATGGCACACACGCACACACGCACACACACGCGCGCACACGCACACACACACACACACACACACACACTGCATTAGAGAAGAAGAAAGGGGGAGGGAGAAGAAAGTGGGTAATTATTTGAAGCACTGCTTTTACTGCTGTTGTTGGAATGAGACAGACTAACAGTGGCAGCAGTCATTTTGCTGAATCAAAGTCCATGTTAGTCGCATTATACACTGCCACAAAAGGTTGTTAAGGCTGGTATTAGCATGTACCACTGAGGACACGGGAAGGACTCGATCTGTCACACTAAATCGCCTTCTTGCCCTCAACCATTGAAGTCTCCAGCTCCTCTGACATGTTCTTTCATTAATGGCCTGGCCTTGACAACTGATCCTAATTGCCTCTGAACCACACTTCATGTATTATTGGTGTCTGCCTGCCCTGGTTCATGTCAACAAGCTGCAGCATGCACAGGGTGTACCCGGTGCCTTTTCTGAAAGGGTGCTCACATAGTCATTTTCCTCCGAGGGCTTGAGCCTCACTGGGAATGAAGTACAAAGCTAGAGATCTTCCTGTCTCTTCTTACTAATGCTTTAATGTGGATCTCTGCAATGTATTTATTAGGCATGTACAAAGACTCAGTAACACATCAAACCAATTATGCAAAATTTCTTCTAAAGGCTAGCATGCAAATGCTATGTAAAAAGTTGTCCATATTTGATCTGCTGCTTCAAGTGCGCGTCAACTCCCAGTGAAAAGACTGTTCTCTAAGAAAGAAATGCAGCATGTGCTGCTGCTTTTTCAAAAAATAGCCTCTGTGCTCAAAATCAGAGTAGCAAATGAAGACAAACTGGGCTTGTAGCAGGAAGAACAGAACTTTAGTGTTGGTTTTCAACTGGCCGGAGGGATTGCACAACCCATTCTTTTCTTGTGAAGCAAAACAGTGAAGAGTTATTATTCGCTCTTCCCCCTTGTTTACCCAAAAAACAAATCAGAGTTAAAGCTATTATCTTTATAGACAACAGGATTCTTCTGAAATGAAAAAAAAATCCTGAAATAAGAAACATTTTTGTTTATTTTTTAAAATACTTTGATGATAAAATTTCCACTTACAAAAAGACTAATGTGTTTTAAAATAAGGACCCTTTTTATTACCAAGGTGACAGTTACAAGAGCTTTTTTCTTTTTTCTTTGCTAAATTACTATTTGAAATACAGCATCTGCTATATTGTTGCTTTTAAAAAATAAGATTGGAAATCTAATGGTGCGTTATTTCTCTTTCCATATTACACGACTTAAGACCTACCAACCCAAGCCTCTTTAAAAAAGATGCAAGTTGTGCTGGTAGAG
>JAHTLZ010000016.1:21677013-21691676 GCA_023846285.1 Phrynocephalus versicolor | reverse complement strand
ATAGATAGATAGATAGATAGATAGATAGATAGATAGATAGATAGATAATGTTTGCTTAGGTATCCTTGATTATGTATCTTTTGGTCTAATCATAACAGGAATGTTTGGACACGAACAGCAGCATCATGGTTATTGAAAAATATTTAATATTTCTGTTTTAATGATATAAGTAAATATGTGATGGGATAAAATCTACGCCTTCCCAAGTACTGTATGCTTGTTTTTAAGCATGGGATTACAATTTTAGCTGACCTATTTCTTTTATGTAGCACTACTGCCACCTTCTGAATCTGTGAGGAATTGTCCAAGAGTCATTTTCTTGTAGACTTTCAAAATAATGTTTTGCAGGTTGACTATTTGCTTTGAGCCAACAGCATAACATCCCAAAGTCAAAAGTGTTTGAGACTGGAAATTGCCTGAATCCTATCATTGAAATGATTGCTTCAAAAGCCACTATGGGAGACGGTTTAACTTCTCAGCGAGGCTGCATTCCCAATGTGACAGGCTGACAGCCTGGGAGAAGTCAGCAGGAGGACTCAGTGGGCAACATTTTCTTAAGAATACTGCTCTAAAAATAAAATGCCCTTTAACTCCAAGACCAGAAAACAATCTTTAGTGGTATTTTATTATGTGTGGAAACAACAAACAAAGAGAAAAAAAACACCATAAATCCTAAATTAATGCCCGGACAAGGAATTCTACAAGCTGAAAAGGTTGTATGGTGGTTGTAGGGCAGAGGTGGCCACAGCTGGGATTAGAAGATTGGGGGGTGGGGGTGGAGGGGAAATTGTGAACATTCTTTCACCATCATTCAATCAGACAACGTGCCCTTCAGCAGAACAGCAAACCCTCCCGATTCTTTCGAATTAGGAAGATTAGCATGAAGCGCATAATGCAGGATGATGGAATTTGTCATAATTTGCATTGTCCTGGAAAGATTCGGTTTGATAGAGCAATGCGTCTCGGAGCATGTCATGTCCCACGGGCAGGTCATGGAGGAAGCTTGGCAGAAATAATTTTGTGATACGTGCTTCAGTTGTGAATGCCTCACAACCAATTTGTCACACACACACACACACACACACACACACACACACACACACACAAACAGAGGTCAGAGCAGTTGAAAGAGGTGGGCATTTGCCCAACACATAAGGAAGTTTAGCTTAGAGCGGATAAATCAGGATTTTTGGTGTACGTGTTGCAATCAACGTTAAGGTAGAAACCCTGGCTCTGTGTGATTAATATCTGCATGCAATTCTTGGCACTTGGACTAGATACCTTAGAATGTGCACTCCTTGTGAAATGTGCCTTTTTATGAGGCTTGTGAATTTAGGAGATGTGAGAAACGCATCTCATTCACCGTGAATTATGATTGTGCCATTCATTTCCCGAACCCTCCTCCCGAAATTACTAGATAGATACATGCGCATCAGGAGGGGTTTTCTGAGCGATTGCTCCTGACCTTGATAATGTTCCCAAACTGCAGATCGAAAAGGATCATCAGAATGTAGTTGACAAAACGGACATGACAGTGTTACTTATCTGCTGCGGCATTTCTGAAAGTGGGCATGTAGAATTCAGACAGGCAAAGGGAGCATGCTTATTTACAGCAGCGTAGCAAGAAGAAAAGGTCCAATGTTATCCACTGGCTATCATTTGTTTATGGACCACCTGATAATGGTGCCACTGTCTTTGATATTTAGACATTCCTTCTACCTTGCATCATTGCAGCTAGTGCTCGTAGGTTGTGTTATTTATCATTCCAATATCTGCTGTTGCTTCTTGTTAACATTTGGCCATCTTTTCTTTATTTGCCTGTCTTCATACACTTCAAACAGAAGATTAATGTTAGCAGTTTGATAACACTGATCTTTTGTGACAGTTGAACATTTGCAATTTGAGGGTCTAATGTGGGGGTTGTAAAAATAAAAAAGGAGGATGAAAATTTGTAGTTTTTAAAAATACAAATTTTCAAAAATCATGGGATTCATTGTTCATTTTCAACTCAAAAGAAGGATTGTCTGTTGTTGTTTTTCATTTGGAAAAGGAGATGGCTATAATTGTAAAACTCAAGGTATTTAAAAACCAAATTACCTTAGGGCGTGACTCAAAATGGATAAATCTTTCAACACCCTGTATCTGGAAACATGATATGTAAGAAACTCATAATGCTATGCCATTAGAACTAGATCAAAATGAGCTGTGTAAAGTTTTTGTTAAGTTATTAAATTCTGCTGCATAGAAATGGATTTTAATAATGCTTAGAGCCTACTAACTCTTTCTTTCTTTCTTTCTTTCTTTCTTTTTTGGGGGTGAGGAGGCAGTTTGGGAGATAACCTCATTTAGTGTTCTAAAATAATCATCTCATTCACATTGATTAATTAGTTTTTTACAATTGTTTTTAAAAGTGTAGGTTTGTGGAAATATCTAAATATTTAACAAAAATATTCAAGTAATATGTTTTATTATGCAAGTAAACATTTTAAAAAATTAAATTGCAACACATTCTATTTTCTCATTAGGTTCTTTTTATTATGTTCTGTGTGCCACAAACTAACTAGCATGTCTTAAACCTTCTACATCTAAGATTTGTTTTCTTCTCTCTTAGTATTAAATGGATAACTTTTTTCTTTCTGGTAGAGGTGTGTTTTTTTAAAGCAACTTCCAAAACCTGTTGCATTTCTGGAGAACATTTGTTTGTTTGTTTACATACTAATTACAAGTGCAGAATGCAAGCTCTCAACTCACATTTCATCATCATTCTTCTGTACTGAGGCATTAGGTGAGTTTTAAAGCCTTTTAAATCTGAAAGTGTTACAAGTTCATTACAAATGCAAAAATAGGTGATACTTTTATAGACCACAAAAATCACTATGCAATGAACAAGCTTTTGTGGATAAAACACCACTTCATCAGGTTTGTACCAGTGTAAATAACTTCAAGTTAATTACAGACACTTAATGAAACCCTGATTATACTGCACAAAACATGCCAACAAAGATTCCTATGGCAATTTAATAATGAAAAACAAACTAGCATGAGATTTCATGGACTGTAATCAAAGTGGGATACAGCCCATAAAAATCATGCTAGAATAATTTTGTTCATTGTTAAAACATTGCGCAGTTCTGAGGTCGTTCTTTCTACAACAGGATAACAAGGCTGCCTGTTTGGAAGTTGTTGCATCCTTGTGGAATCTCATCATAGAAATTTTATATGCTACAGATTTAGAAATATTGACAGAATTGTCCCTGTGCTGGCAAGTGGACTTGTTTTCTTGTGGGGTTGAAATGTATTGCTATTCACCCAAGTAGCTTCTTTGGTCTGAGAAAAGTTGGTGGAAGGCTTCCAATTTATAGTTCATGGTGTTACGCCATCCTGGTCTGAATAGGCTTGTTAGATGGACAATGGCCTGAATGTCTCAACACTTTATGTAGCTTAGAAACATTTGTAGAGTTGGTATAGAGAAGTAGGGACTCTGTTATCCTTTATATAATGGCATTTTATCACTACCTTCTACAATATATCTTTCCTTGAAGAATTGCTGTGGTAGAAAGCAAATTGGGGCCTTATTCTTTAGCACGGAAAGAGGTAGTGTGGATCTGCTTCAGACTTACTGCTGGTTCTCCATAAAACAGGTACCCCTAATCCTAAACTGTAACACAGGGCTGTTGATAAATACAGTGGTTATACAATTGTTTCAAACTACAGCTACTATTTATAGTAGACAGCCTCCAGAATATTATGGCCTGGGGTATGAAAGATTGACAAAGTCCTTAAGAAAAGAGGTCTTCTATATTGGAAGCATTATTTTATGCACAGAAGTCATGGGTGAATATCCAAAGCCCTTGTTGGGTTCTGATCTCTGCTTGATCTGTAGTCTTCCACACAGTGACAACTTAACTGTTTTGATCACATCTGTTGTGTCCAGAGGAGATTTGGGCTAGGATACAATCATTCAGTCGTAGCATCAGATTACTGACATTTATTATTTTGCTGATTGGTTGCAGTTCATAGCTCGATGACTCTGAATTCTTATGTTTGTACTTTGAATTGGTACTTCTGAGTACGAGTTTGTACAAATTAAGTACACATTTGTGCTTTTGAATAAACATAAAGACATATGTAATCTGAAAAAATATTACATGTGCATATTGGATATAGTTTCTGTGTATTTCTGCAAGTTTAAAAAATATTTTTAAAAATCTTCTTTGGATGTCACGATGAAACTCTTCAAGCTGTGATTTCTTAAGAGGAGACACGAAAACACAGTTCTAACTGTATTCTTGGATACAGTGGTACTTTGTATAAAGGAATTAATTTGTTCCAAATGAAATTCTGCTAAGCAAATGTTCCTTTATACACATTTCCCATAGGAATGCAACCATTTTATGTTGTACGGATTCACCCCACAGGCGATTCTGTTAAGCAAATTTCCCTATCCGGAATTTTGTATGTTGTACAGATTTTATGTTATACGAACCGTTTGTTATTGTGGCACAGTGTGTACATTGGCATTTTCAATGAGCTTGGTCAGGTGACAAAGAAATCATCATGCCCCTCCACACCTTTCATCCGTTGAGGAGAAGCTCCCAAAGGCTTCCTCAAAAAGCTTTGTTTTTAGTCCATGAGGAAGATGTCATAGCAGAGACAGACTAGCAGGGCTAGTCTGTCTGAGGGCCTGGTCAGATGAGCAATTGAGCTTGCTGGAGTTGTCCAGACAGCAACAAAACTTAGAAGCAGTGTTACCTATGCACAACAGTAACTTTTATTTTATACGCCAATAGCTCCAATTTTGTTTCTCCACGAGCTATCTATGAAAGCGGTACCTTTCTTTGGTATCTACAGTTGTAACGGCCTTTGCAATGTAATGTTCAGCTGTAGTCCCTCCAAGCCCCGTGTTTCAAAGGCTGTGAATAAATCTTATAATGTGCTAATATTGCATCAAATAATGGGTGCCTCACCCCCTAGAGACGGACATGGAAAATGAAAGAAAGTACATTTTTTTCATATTGGTGTCTACGCAAGTGATCACTTATGATTTGCTGTCCTGTTAGAAAAAGTAATTATTTTGATAGGCAGATGAGGTAAAAGGTTATGACTGAGTCTGCTTCACTGCCCTCCCCCCTTTTATGTGTCATTTTCGAAGAAGTCGCTGTGTTGGCCTGTGCAAACAGGCCAACACTAACAGACAAAATGAAAACAAACAATAATATAAGCATTAAGGGAGTTTGGGCATGGGTGGGAGAGGACCTGTTATTAGATTGCTATGTAGTTATTTTGTGTCATTCATTTTAACCTATGAATGTGTTAACAGTCTAATAAGTCTGGAGTTAACTTTGCACAAAGAAGGCCATTTTTAATACACTCATTCTCCCCCTTTCTCTTTTTACCTTCTTGAACTTGCTTGAGATCTCAGAGATGCTAATGAAGCAATAAAGTGGGAGTTTTGACAGAGACTGAATGTTAAATGAAAGTATTCAAAAAGAACAATATCCTGTAAGGGTTCCATTTCAGTGTTGCACGACCTTCGGCTCTAAACTACTTCTTGTGTTGACCAGTTTATCTGTATGAGTATATAACCTTGTCAGCTGAAAAAGAGTTGGGGAGGTTTCATGATGCAGTAAAGTTGTTATCTCATAATTTGCAGCAAATGCAATCTCAAGGATAGTACTTCTTAAGATGGTGGTGCAAAAGCTCTTTTCCTGTTTTCACTTGCTTTGCCTTTCTATATACAGTATGTTCTTACCCATTTGACAGGTTTTCTAATTGTTAACGACCAAGAGGTGTCAATATTCTGTCATGAAACTGATTCTGTTCTGTCTTGAGATCTCCTTTTCCTCCAAACAGGACAGTGTAAAATACCATGGGGCATCCAGTCTGCAAGAAAAGGGTGTTAATATTTAATTTTCCTTAATTGTGACAGCCCTTCAACATTCATTCTGAGGTCTGCTGAGACTTGGATTTATTGTGCACTTTGGACTTATTAGCTATATTTAATTTTGCTCATCAGAATGCATCTTTATTGTTCCTAGTCAGTCATTATTGCTTACATTTAGCTCACTAGAGGCCACTGCTGACTAATTGTTGACCAACACAATGTCTGGTCTTCCAAAAGAGGAAAGATACCCTTGCAAGGCTGGGTCCTAGTTCAAGAAAAGCTGCTGTGACATTCTGAAAGAGAATTAACCAAGATTGTATCTTAGTTGCAATTTAAATATCTTTGCAAGCTTAGTAACAGGGCTGTCAGTGTATGGTAGTCTTTCTTTCTCTATGATTTGTTAGTAGGTAATTGAGGCTTTCAGGGAAAGAAACCAACACTTTTTTCAAAAGCTATGAATGTAATGCTGTCCACCTGCTGGATGGAAGCTGAGGATGTAAGTTTAGTGAGTTCCTTGCCCTCATACTGTACATTTTCCCCTTGAGGCCAGTATGGCTGACCAGGAAAAGTAGAGTGCCTTTGAGGAATGAGTTAAGGATGTCTTGATTAAAACTGCACATATCCACTGTGGTCATGTAGAAAGGGGGTTACAGGGATGGATAACATTGCTCTGAGGAAGAAGGGAATGATAAAGGGGGCTTGGCCAACATATTTATATTCTCTTGCAGTTCATACTTTGGTGTTTGGGGTATGTGGTGGTGGAAAAATTGACCCTTTCAATTGTTGATTGTTATGTGATGGGGATGTAGACTGCATGATGAATTGCCTTGCTTGTATGAAGCCATGATGCGTTATTTATATAGCCTGGTAGGTAATACTGGGTTGTGATCAGTTGTTGTGGTGTGTGCTGTGATAAGAGAATGTATTGAAATCGACAGGCTCTCTGGTTTTCTAAAGGGAGACTACGAAGAGATTTCCAAAAAAAGATGGCAAGAAGTAACAAACTTATTAGTACTGTGATACTATTTGGTGACTTGTTAATATGCTAAATTGTTATTTTTGACTTGATATACTCAATGGAATTTTTATAGTGTATTCCCCCTCCTCCCCCACATTCCCCCCTTCTTCTCCCCCAAAAAACCAATAAAATTACTTAAATAAATAAAAAAAAGAATATATATAGCAGTGGTGGCAAACCTTCGGCACTCCAGATATTTTATACCACAACTCCCACAGTCCTTTGTCATTGGCAGTCTAGGCTTGGAATTCTGGGAGTTGTGGTCCAAAACATCTGGAATGCCAAAGTTTTGCCACTACTGATAGATATATAGGAAGGTTTCCTAGTGCCTAAATGACAATGGAGTGGAATCATTCTCAGCATCAAATAAAACATAACTCTAATTCTTAAACATTGCTTAACTGATGGGCAATTCAAAGACAGTGGAAGCGGAAAACCATGTAGTGTGCAAAATTAAATGGTGGGGTTGAGAGAATTCGGCAGGAAAATATACTGTGTTATTTTAGAGATTAACAAATTTGTTTCAGTGTAAGCTTTCATGGATCAAAATCCACTGTCTGAAGAAATGAGTTTTCTCCCATGGAAGTTCACAATGGGACAAATGTGTATATGTCAAAATGCCTCAATGCTTTGCCCTTCTCTTATCAGCTCACCTTAATTTTGCCATTATGCCAAAACCAACTAACATGGCTATTCCTCTGAAAATTGCTACCAGAAGGGAAGCAAAACAGGAGAGATATAGACTGCTTCATTTTAACAGGAAATGCAGATGTAGTGGGCATGGCAGGTACCTTATGGAACGGACAAAACCAGTGGGATGCAGTAGCCTCTGATTACAAATGCTGTTGGAAATGGCAAGAAAGACCATGCCAGAGGTGCTGTTGCTATATGCATCACACATTTTAAAGCAATGTTGTTACTCCACTACAATGAGACAACTTTCTCTCATGTGGAATGTTGTGACAGAATATTATGCTACTGGGTTCAGTCTTACATAAGAATGATAAACCTCAGAATAAAATCAGAGATCAAATTACAGTTCCACAATGGATGAAACAATAAATTGTAATTGTACAATTCACAATCTTTAGGCTTAGGTCCATTCCATCCACCTGCCATGAACTGCATGTGCCAAATTGCTACTTGTCAGAATATCTTACTTTTACATTTTGAATTCCCTGACATGCCCAGCCTCGGTAATCTTAGACTATGCATGAATGGAATTCTGGTGGCCTGAAAATATCTAATTCTTCCGACTCAAATAAGGGTGGATTTGTAAGTATTTTCCTTTTGAAACTGAAATATAATAGACATGTAGAAATTGGGTTATTGAGGGAAAAGGTTCTCTCAATATAGCAAAACCCATTTTAAAAAATATGCAAATGCTACAAGATTATTTCCTCTGAACATGAGACTGAGAAGATTAACATCTTTGTTAGCAACTGCATTTTTTGTTAAGACCTTGTATTTGCATTTTATTTTGTGTTATAACTTGCATCTTACAGACAAGAGATTTCTGTTCAAAATAAAAGGTTCCTAGGCAAAACACCGTTTTCTTAAAATGATAAAGTCAGGACCAAATACAAAAAATGAACAAAATCACTTGTAACCTTGACCAATGCGGCTTTTTGTTTCCAAATTTCAGTTTCCTGAATGGCCTGGAAGTGTCTTAATTGTTTCAGTTTATACCAGGAGAGGCTTTGTCGGAGAGACTGGAGGAGGAGCTTTCGGGTGGAAACGTAAAACTCCCAGACCAAGTCTTGTTTTGTTCCTGCACATCTCTGCTACATCCCTACTCTATCCTTCTTCCTATCAGAATTTTGTCTCTACCAAAGCTTGAACCTATTTATTTATTTATTTATTCATTTATTTATTTATTTATTTATTCATTCATTCATTCATTTTTATACCACCCATCTTCCTGAAGGAACTCCGGGCAGTGAACAAAAAGGGCAGGACAGGCCCAAAGAAAACAATACATCAAGTGAAGAGGAAATAAAGAAATGAAAGATAAGGAATAAAATATAAGATAATATAAAACAACTCAACAAAAGAGTCGAGAAATCATCGGCAAGATGGCAGGGGGAAAAAAACCTAAACCAGGTCGCCAAATGCCTCCCTAAAAAGCAAGGGTTTTAATGCTTTTTTGAAGGCGGCAGGGAATGTGCAAGGCGCAACTCAGTCGGAAGATGGTTCCAAAGTGAAGGGCCAGCCACCGAGAAGGCGCGATTACGGGTGATAGATTTCCGTGCCTCCCTAGGCATGGCCACCTGGAGTGAGAGTGCCTGTGACATTCTAGTGGGCCGGGCCTCAGTTGATCTTTGGAAGATACGCTCCGAACTTGTTTTCAATCTATATTTTTGATAATACCCACATATTTTGATAATACCCACATACCTTCCTGGTGAAACGTTAGGAAGAACAACTTCCACAACACGTCCAAACAGCCCAAAAAACTCACAACAGCTATCAATACCCACATAGTTACATTTCCAAATGTGCACATTTTTATATTTGTTTCCCCTTTGCTTGCCTAAATTGTGTTAATTGATTTATTTTCACATTTACAATCATACAGTTCCAGAAGGGCAATCACAGAACTGGTGTTAGCTGTTTTGCTGGCTGATTGTCATGGCCACTAGTTATACAATAGTCACATAATGGGGAGCCTTCACTTGGATAGTGTTTGTACTATTGTCATTCTGTGCACAGTAAAACACAACAGAATGTTGACCTTCTAAAGAGAAGTTTATTTACAATTTTCTTAAATTTTCCTCCAGTTTTCTCAGGAAAGATACGTTTTATTTCACTAGGGATAATTTCAGACGGAGTCTTGAAGCTGCTTAAATTATTTTCCATCTCTAACTGGTTTCCTTCTAAATTTCTAGACTGTATTTTATCAGGGAAGCACTTGGAACAAATTGGTATCTCTGTGGTTGATCAATCAGATAGGTCTATGTCTATGAAGATTCTCAGTCATCCAGGTGAGTTTATCTGGAAGTTGAATCATGGCAACTGGACTTCTTTTTCTTGAGAAATTGAAACATTTCACTGTTCATCCAAACAGCTTCACCAGTCTGAAGAAAGCTGCTTGAGAGTCCTCCATTAGGTGGACAACAGTCTCAATGGCCTTAAAGTAATCAATGGCCTAAAGTGCTGAAACCCATGAAGTATGAGTTGTTAGCTATGTCCTTGGTGGTGAAGGCGTGAAGTATTTTTGATTTGTCTAGGTATTGTTGAAATCACAGCCTGATAAGTGGCAGATAGACTGTGCCTGAGCTCCCCACCTCTGTTGAGAGAGGGGTTTTAATGCTCACGTGAATGGCTTCCCTGACTGCTCTCTCAAACCACCTATCTTCTGTCTTATATGTGTACTTCCTCATCTTTGAATGAGTGCCCTTCGTCCTTCAAATGGAGATGTACGACTGATTCTGGTCCTGAGCTGTTGCCCCTCCTAGGTTGGGCCATCCTTTTATTTAATGGCTGCTTAGTTTCTCCAGTGTAGAAGTCTACATACTCCTCACTGCATTTGACTGCATATACTGTACTATATTGCTCCTTTTGTGTTTTGGTATCGGGTCCTTTGGGGGACGAGTCTCTGCCTTAGTGTGTTTGTGGGTTTGAAATAAACAGGGATGTGGTCTTTGCCAAAAATCCTTTTAAGCTTCTCCGACACCCCCACCATGTAAGGACTGTCACACACACACACACACACACACACACACACACACAAACACACACACACAGAGAGAGAGAGAGAGAGAGAGAGAGAGAGAGAGAGAGACACTCCAGACATATAGAGAATGACCAGGTTCTTCCGTCAGGTCTGGGTCTCAGGCTGATCCATTGTTCTTCTGGGTCGGCCCACTGCTTTGTTGAAGGCCCACTTTGGATATCCATAGGCCTTAAGTGCTGTCTTCAGGTACCTGTCTTCCTTCTTCTTGGCTTCTGTGGAGGTGTGGGGGCTCTCTGCTCTGTGGTTTATGGTCCGGATGACTCCTAATTTGTGTTGTCATGGATGGTGGGAGTCAAGCAGTAAGTACTGATCTGTGTGGGTGGATTTCCTGTAAACTTCTACTCCCAGGCCATGGTCAGGTCTGATTATGACAGCACAATCCAGGAAAGCCACCCTGTTATCTTGGGTGTCTTGCCTAGTGAACTTAATATTAATGTCCACCGCATTGATGTGGTTTGTAAAGGCCTGTACTTCCTGAGACTTGATTTTCACCCAGGTGTCATTGACATACCTGAACCAGTGGGATGGTATTGTCCCTGGGAAGGTGTTGAGTGCCTTCTTCTTCTTCACTTATTCCATGTATAGGTTAACAACAATTGGTGACACTGGGGAACCCATGGCACAACCATGCTTCTGTCTGTAGAAGTCCCCTCTGTACATGAAATATGTGGTGTTCAGACACAGGTCCAGGAACAGGCATATCTGGTCTGGGTAGAGGCTGCTTCTGGAGGTGAGGGTGCTGTCTTCTTTCAGTCTTCAGGCTGTGCTTTCAAGAATACCCAGACAAATTAAAAAGCCTTCACCACCAAGGCCATAGCTAACAACCCATACTTTATGGGTTTCAGCACCTTAGGCAATTGTTCACCTTAATGCTATGGATACTGTTGTCTACCTAACAAGTCTATTCACGCTATTGTTCATCTTGTCCAGGAAAGCCAGCCTGTTGTCTTGGGTGTCTTCCCTAATGAACGTAATATTAGGGACCACCACATTGATGTGGTCTGTAAAGGCCTGTACTTCCCAAGTCTTAATTTTCACCCAGGTATCATCTACATACCTGAACCAGTGGGATAGTTTGGTCCCTGGGACATTAGGTCCAGGCTACTTTATATATAAAGCATCGGCA
This sequence comes from Phrynocephalus versicolor, assembly GCA_023846285.1. Lineage (NCBI taxonomy): Eukaryota > Metazoa > Chordata > Lepidosauria > Squamata > Agamidae > Phrynocephalus > Phrynocephalus versicolor. Next base: position 21,679,912 of record JAHTLZ010000016.1, on the reverse strand, counting down.
TTTTAATGCTTACACAGTGGTGCCCCCTAAGATAAATTTAAGTGGTTCCAGGGGTCCATTCATTTCATGAAAAATTCATCTTAGGCATGATTGCCCATAGGAATGCATTGAAAACTAATTAATCCATTCTGGAGGAACAGATTCCATTGGTTTTCAATACATTCCTATGGGAAGGCTATCCCAAACCCCCTCAAACAACTAGCAGTCGAGGGCTGTGGAGAAGCCTTCTGCTGCTGCTTGATTGAGGGAGTTTACCCCCAACCCAGCAAAGGGAGGAAGATTTTCCCCTTTGTAGGCTTGGGGCAGGGGAGAGGCTCCCCCCTTTTGCTGGCTGCCTCAACCGGGGGGGGGGGAGAGAGAGAGACTTGCCCATTCATCCCCTTTCTGCGTCGGGGCAGCCAGCCCTCCTTTTGAGCTGTTTCGATGGAGAGGTGAAGGGGGGAGTAGTGGCAGCCGTGCATAGAGTCTGGTAAAAGGAAGGCCGCAGTTCGCCTTGGGCTCTGTGCACAGAGCCATTTAAATAGGAGGGGGGCTTTGATCCTGGCTTTCCCAACCATATAGCACCCGCATATCTGGTGCTACATGTCAGGAAAGCTAGGATGGAAGACCAGGCTTTTGAATTTTGCGGCCCATAACCCCCTCATGTTGTGGGTGTGCAAAATTCAAACACCTGCCCCATAAGATGGATTTTTCGCAAGACATCTGCTAGGCAAACCGTCATCTTGTGAAAAATGCCTATACCTGGAAATTTCATTCGTCTTATGAAGAGTTCGTCTTACGGGGCATTTGTTTTGCGAGGTACCTGCTTTGGCACTTTCTTCTTTCACTTTCTTTAAAAGTTGTTTCAAATTATTGCTGCTTTCTGTTAGTAAGATGAGATCTGCATATCTTAAATTCCTGTTGAACAGGAAGACTACAAACTTAACTACAGAAGGAATATACAATGTTGACACTGACAATGGAGGAATTGAAGTGGTTTGAGATTTTGTATACCTTGGTTCAGTCTTCAGTCCAAATGGATAGTGCAGTTAAGAAATCAGAAGACTTAAGATGTGAAAAGGCAGCAATGAAGGCATTAGAAAAGATCATCACCTGTAAGGTTGTGTGTCTGAAGATGATGCCACGTTTATCCATGTTGTCATATTTCCAGTCACCAGGTATGAGTGTGAAAGCTGAACAGTAAAGAAAATTGCCAGGGGGGGGGAAATGATTCATTGAAATATGGAGCCGGAGAACAGCTTTGCAGATATCCTAGGCTTACCAAAAGACAAACAAATGGGTCCTTGAGCAAAATAAGCCTAAATTATCACTGGAGTCAAAAAGGATTAAACCCAAGAATAGACAACAACACCAGGAAAGGTGGAAAACCGTAGGCATGAGTTTGCAAGTGCTGAGCAGGTCTGCTGAAGACAAGATGTCTTGGAGGTTGTTTGTTGATGGGATTGCCATAAATTGGGACAAATTGATGGGATGTAACAACAACATTATAAAAGGAAGGAGAAAACCCATCCATTCTCATTCTGAATGAAAGTTACTAGTTTTTGCAAAATCCAAGCCATTTAACAGATCTGGCATGAATTATGAATTCAGTTAGTTGATCATGTCTGTTGTAGTGGTACATCTATAGGAAATTAGGAGAACTAACTAAATCTCCCTATAAATACACTATTGGTAGAGCACCATCAAAATTGGTAACAGGGAATACAGCACATCTAAACCATGCCATTTTGTCTATGGTGATGCTGGCCCTTTTAAATGTTTGCCTTCGTATTTTAGTAGGAAATAATTAACTCCTTGAAATTAATTTCGAACTATAAAACAGTGAGTGCTACTGTGTAAATAGTTTGTAAAATCATACAGCAAAGTCATTCTTTAAATTAAAAAAACAGCTTTTTTCCCAAATGTGAACAAAGACCAAGTTAAGAGTTGAAAAGAATATGACAAGTCAGGGTCTTTTGGTGAGGGAGCTCCAGCTTAGTGGGAAATAAGCTGGTCAGAAGAGCAACAGAGCTGATAGCGGCAGCATCATAGTTTACTCCGAGGAATCAGCCCTGTACTCTGACAGATGGGGATCCATGTCTGTTCTTTAAACTCTTCTAATATCCTGCCAGCCCTTTTGAAATTTCAAATCCTGTACAACCTGTGGAGCCACAAACACTTTTCAGAGTACTTTCAAATTACTGAAATGACATTAATGTTGTGGTTGTAGGATTATCACCCCAACCCCCATATGGAGGTTAATTTGCTATTTGCTTCTGATAACACTGTATTTACTTATAGATATTATCACATGGACACAAAATAAATAACAAGTTTGTATCATTACAAATTACTCGAGAATCAAATACTTACTTTTGAAGTCATATGCTCAAAAGGTTGCATTTTAATCTGCTCTCTTTCTCATGTTGTTTCCTGTTGTTATTTCTTCACTGATTGCTGCATCTGGCAAGGTATTAGTGTCCTTGGGAGACACCAAGAGAGTTCAGCAAATATAAACATACTGGTATAAGCATTTACTTTAGAATGGCAGGACTTTACCTCACCCGTGTATTCCAGAATAATCATTCTTGAGAATTTGAGAGTTTCCCATCCCATAAAACAATTGTGATTTAGGTGTCTGGCTCTGGAATTCAATTTTCCATTGTGCCTCCTGAGAGAAGAGGCAGCCTGTGTGGCCTTGTGCAAGGTGCACAGTCCCAGCACAGTCCCACCAGAAGAAGGGAATGGTAAACAGTTCCTAAGAATTCACTACCTGGAAAACCGGGAAAAAGTTGTTGCCATACGTTAAAATTGATTGGATATTACACTGTATTATTATTATTATTATTATTATTAGTAGTAGTAGTAGTAGTAGTAGTAGTAGTAGTAGTAGTAGTAGTAGTAGTAGTAGTAGTAGTAG
>JAHTLZ010000016.1:21657793-21677003 GCA_023846285.1 Phrynocephalus versicolor | reverse complement strand
AGTAGTAGTAGTAGTAGTAGTAGTAGTAGTAGTAGTAGTAGTAGTAGCAGCAGCAGCAGCAGCAGCAGCAGCAGTAGTAGTAGTAGTAGTATTTATGAATTCTAGCTACTTGGAGTGGAATTCCTCATGATGACATGGATGCACAGATAATTCTTTTCCACCATTTTCTTTTGTTTAACATCTTTGGAGGACCATAGTTAGATTGGGTGGAACTGAGGCAGTAAACTATTATAATTATTTATTGATTTATTATTTAGTTATTATTAGTATTTTTGCCCTGCCTTTCTCCTTGGAAAAGGACCAATGATGTCGGGAAGGCTAAGTGGTCAGTCTTGGAAGCCAAATTCAGGTTGTTAGGAAGAAGATTGAAGTCCCGGACTTCCAAGGTAGCATTTTCAGAAGTGCTACCTGTTCCTCGTGCAGGACCCGCCAGGCAGGCAGAGCTCAGAAGCTTCAATGCATGGATGAGGCGATGGTGTCAAGAGGAGGGCTTCAGACTTGTCAGGAACTGGGGAACGTTTTGGGACAAGCCAAACCTGTTCAGGAGGGATGGGTTGCACTTGAATCATGATGGGACCAGATTGCTGGCACTCAACATCAAAAAGGCTGCAGAGCAGGTTTTAAACTGGTAACTGGGGGAAAGCTGACAGGAGCTGAGTGGCATCTGGTTTGGAACACCTCATCCCCATGGAATGAGGTTGGAGAGGGTAGAGAATCACATAGAGATGACATAGCAGGTATTAGCACTGGGAGAATAATGGAATGTGATAGTTTGTCTACTGAAAATAAAAGCTGTGGGGGGAAACGAATAAAGCAGCAGCTGTTGTTGTGGGACCCACTATACAGGTGCTTCTATGCTAATGCTCGAAGCCTCCAAGCAAAGATGGGATAACTTGAATATTTGGCAGCTAGGGATGACATTGATATAATAGCCATAACAGAAACCTGGTGGAATGCGGAGAACCAGTGGGATACAGCAATCCCAGGCTATAAACTCTATAGAAGGGATAGAGAGGGGCGGGTTAGAGGAGGAGTGGCCATCTATGTCAAAAAAGGGGTAAAATCCAGCAGAATGGAGATTGACAGAGGGTTTGACTCCACCATAGAATCACTGTGGGTTAAACTACCAGGTCCAAGGAGTGATGTGATAGTTGGGGTATGCTATCGTCCACCAGATCAAAAACTTGAGGGGGACCTTGAAATGAGGAGAGAAATCATGGAGGTGGCTAAGAGGGATAGGATAGTAATCATGGGGGACTTCAACTGTCCCCACATAGACTTGGCCAATGCAAGCTCCAGGCAAGAAAGAGAAATCGGGTTTCTTGACTTGCTGAACTACTGTGCCCTAGAGCAACCTGTCATGGAGCCCACCCGAGAACAGGCAACTCTGGATCTAATACTGTGTGATACTCAGGACCTGGTCAGGGATGTGAATGTCGCTGAGCCTCTGGGCAAAAGTGACCATGCTGCAATCTCCTTTACCGTGCATGTTGGAGGAAGAGTGTCAAGCAAATCAGACATAAAAACCTTTGATTTCTGAAGGGCAAACTTCCCTCATATGAGGAAACTAGTTAGAGAGAAATTGAAGGGGAAGGTTAAAAGAATCCAATCTCTTCAGAGTGCATGGAGCCTGTTTAAAACAACGGTAATAGAGGCCCAGCGCAAGTGCATGCCACAAAGAAAGAAGAGCTCCTCTAAGTCCAAGAGGGCGCCAGCATGGTTAACGAGTGGAGTTAGAGAGGCTCTAAAGCGCAAGCAGTGGTATTTCTGGAAATGAAAATCCTCCCAAATTGAGGAAAATAAAAAGGAACACAAACTCTGGCAAAAGAAATGTAAGAAGATGATAAGAGAGGCAAAGAAAGATTTTGAGGAACGCATGGCTAGCAATATAAGGGGTAATAATAAAAGCTTCTTTAAATATGTTAGAAGTAGAAAACCTGCCAGAGAACCAGTTGGCCCTCTGGGTGGTGAGGGAGGAAAAGGGGAGGTTAATGAGGATTTGGAAATTGCAGGGAAATTAAATGAGTTATTTACATCTGTTTTCACGACAGAAGACCTTGAGCAGATTCCGCTGCCTGAACTGCCCCTCTTGACTAAAGAATTAAATCAAATAGAGGTTAAAAGAGAGGATGTTTTAGGACTAGTTGATAAATTGAAGATTAACAAGTCACCGGGCCCAGACGGCATCCACCCAAGGGTTATTAGGGAACTAAGAAATGAAATTGCAGATCTCTTACTGGTAATATGCAACTTGTCTCTTAAAATGGCCACAGTGCCGGAGGACTGGAGGATAGCGGATGTCACACCAATTTTTAAAAAAGGAAGGAGGGGGACCCGGGAAACTACAGGCCGGTTAGCCTTACATCTGCCCCAGGTAAGATGGTGGAAAGCCTCATCCAAGAGAAAATCTTAAAACACATAGAAGAACAAGCCTTGCTGAGAGAAAATCAGCATGGCTTCTTTAAGGTTAAGTCTTGTCTGACAAATCTTTTAGAAGTTTTTTGAAAAGGTCAACAGGCATGTGGATTTGGGTGAACTGGTGGATATAGTCTATCTGGATTTTCAAAAGGCTTTTGACACAGTCCCTCACCAAAGGCTGCTGAGAAAATTGCACAGTCAGGGGATAAGAGGGCAGGTCCTCTTATGGATTGAGAACTGGTTGAGATCCAGGAAACAAAGAGTAGGTGTCAATGGGAAATTTTCACAATGGAGAGAGGTGAAAAGCGGTGTGCCCCAGGGCTCTGTCCTGCGAGCGGTGCTTTTCAATCTGTTTGTAAATGACCTGGAGACAGGGATAAACAGTGAGGTGGCCAAGTCTGAAGATGACACAAAACTTTTCCATGTGGTAAAAACCCGAGAAGATTGAGAAGAGCTCCAGAAGGATCTCTCCAAACTGGGGGAATGGGCTGCAAAATGGCAAATGCATTTTAATGTAGCCAAATATAAAGTAATGCATATTGGGGCAAAAAATCGAAACTTATCAATCAACTCATGGCCTCTGAGTTATCTGTGATGGATCAGGAAAGAGATCTTGGTGTGTTCGTGGACAGCTCCATGAAGGTGTCTCCCCAGTGTGTGGCAGCGGTGAAGAAGGCCAATTCTATGCTAGGGATTATCAAAAAGGGGACTGAAAATAAAACAGCCAACATTATAATGCCATTATACAAAACAATAGTAAGGCCACACCTGTATTGTGTACAATTCTGGTCACCGCATCTCAAGAAAGACATAGTGGAACTGGAAAAGGTGCAGAAGAGAGCGACTAAAATGATTACTGGGCTGGGGCACCTCCCTTATGAAGAAAGGCTAAAACATTTGGGCCTCTTTAGTCTGGAAAAAAGGCGCTTGAGGGGGGATATGATTGAGACATACAAAATAATGCAGGGCATGAGTAAAGTGGATAGAGGGAAGCTCTTCTCCCTCTCAAAAAATACCAGAACTAGGGGACATACACTCAAATTGTGGGCTGGGAGAGTAAGAACAGAGAAAAGAAAATATTTTTTCACCCAGCGCGTTGTTTTGTTAGTCTGTGGAACTCCCTGCCACAGGATGTGGTGATGGCATCTGGCCTGGATGCCTTCAAAAGGGGATTGGACAGATTCCTGGAGGAGAAGTCCATCACAGGTTACAAACCATGATGGAGATGTGTAATCTCCAGGCTTAAAACCAGGGTACTTCAAGGGCCAGATGCAGGGGATTGCTATCAGGAGACAGATATCTAGTCTCATGTGCTCCCAAACGTATCTGGTGGGGCCACTGTGAGATAGAGGAAGCTGGACTAGATGGGCCTTTGGCCTGATCCAGCATGGCTCTTCTTATGTTTTCATGTTCTTATGACCCAAGGTGCTTTATAGTAATGAGGGACAATATACAGTCCAGTACAATTAAGACATATTCAAGTTTAAGAACAGGGAATTGAGGGGCATCTTACTGCAATAGAAGGCAACATTAAAGGTAAACGAGAACACAAGCAGTTAAGAAAGGAGTATAAATTCCATATAATCATGCATTGTAGACTAAAGGCATCTGGATAGTTTAAGACAAGAAGCTTGGCCAGTTGGGCATTTAATCTGATTCAAGGAAAGCAGTCTTTCTTGGGGTTATTTCAAGAGAATCAGTCAGAGGGTGTTTCATATGGGAGGTTGAATCTCGGATCCAAGTTAAAAAAAAACATGACACACACACACTCAGTACATACATATCACAATGTGGTAGTCTCAAAGGACTACAGCGGTACCATGACTTACAGACATCTCAGCTTAAGAAAAATTCAATTTAAGAATAGAAATCTGTGGGTATAGGAAAAATTCACGTTACGAAAAAACCCTGGGTTTTTTTAGAGTTATGAAAGGGAAAAGGAAAGGAAAGATTCCTATTCAAAGTAGCTCCTGCATTTTTGCAATAGCAATACTCCCATCTTGTGGCCACCCGACTCAAGTGCTGCAATTAGGAAGGAGAAGTTGCTATTTTGAACAGGAAAGCTGAGAACCAGGGCTGCTTTGTTTTTAATGACCTTTTCAAACTGCCCGTTTTGGACATATTTGGCACCATTTTGGGGACTTTTCAAACTGGATTTTTCAAGTGGTTGAAAAGTAGGGAGCTGAGATCCTGTCGTTTGCATGCCTGTTAAGTGTGTGTTTTATTCAGGGTGGTGGTGGTGGTGATTTTCCACTTGGAACAGATTAATCCATTTCCAATGCATTTCTATGAGAAACTTTGTTTCGACTTAAGAAAATGCATTTGGAACAGATTAATTTTGTAATTAGAAGTACCACTGTACCTTGAAATGAAGGGGCAAAAAGCCCTCAAGAGTCATTGGCATCTCCAAGAATCTGGGGCCTTAAGTAGGAATGGCTCACCAAGAATAACATGCAAAATACAAAAACTGGCGGTATCTTTGTGAGTCACTAAAAAAAATCATGATGCAGTAAATCATTAGGAAGAAATACAGGGTCTGAAAAAGGAATCCAAACAAAAAGAGACTAGGTCAGAACTAGGTGCCAGAATTCATTCTCTGTTTTACAGATCTTCTCATGCCTGTGTTAGCTCTTCAGCAAGCACAAGACAAGAACTTGGTTTTGTTTCATTTCTCTCCTGCAATGCTCGAGTACAAAACAGCTCTTCTGTAACCAGATATAAAAGGTTGCATAAAAGGTTATCTTTCAATGCAAGCCACTGAATTTCAAGATAATGCTACTAAGCAAAGGCCATGTTTGAACAGAAAAGTAAACCCAGATTGTGCTTTGTTGAATTCTGGTTTCTTGTTACATGCAAACATGTCCCATAATAAAATTACAGCCATAAACCATAGTTAGAAGCCGTGGTTTACTTTTGGTTGTTTTAATTTAGACCATTGCTGTATCTGAAACAAGAACTGTGGTTTTTCTTTTTTCTTTTTTCAGTTTTCCATCTTGAAACAGACACTGACAAAAGTGGCAGTATATAGGACAATCCGTGGCCAAAGCGACAACCTTTACAGTAATTACTGACAAAATAGTTGTTAATATTATTGATGTGTGTTGAAACCCAATTTGCAGTTTCATGGAGATAATTGAGCTTCAGTTTTTCCCAAGTATTTATTTTTAATTGGCCAAGAAAGAAAAGAAAAGAAAAGAGGCACTTTAGATTCTTTTATTTCTGGATAACTAATGCATGGACTATGTAACTTTCAGTGAGCTACAAAGATATGACTATTTTAATCATTTTAGTACAATTTCCTCTGTGCATTCTCCTTCCTGATATGTTCTTGACTGTTTTGTTACTGAAATTCTTAAAATTCATGTTGACTATGAGTGCCAATTAAATGTTTTGGAGCATTAAAAATGCTGAGTGGTCAGTTTATCTCCGATTTTTCTGGTCACTTGAAAATTATTAATTGAACATCCTTCATGTTTATCTGGAAGTTGAGTCATGGCTACTAGACTTCTTTTTTGAGAGATAGAAACGTTTCGCTGTTCATCCAAACAGCTTCATCAGTCTGAATACAGCTAGTGCAAGTCCTCGTTCATATAGTCAGCTTGACCTCTTGTCACCCTGGTCTGAATTAGGCTCATAAGATGAACAATAGCCTGAATAGGCTCGTTAGGGAGACAATAGTGTCCATAGCCTTAAGGTGAACAATGGCCTAAGGAGCTGAAACCCATCAAGAATGGGTCGTTAGCTATGGCCTTGATGGTGAAGGCTTTTTGATTTGTCTGGGTACTTTGGAAAGCACAGCCTGATAAGTAGCAGATAGACTATGCCAGAGCCCACCACCTCTGTTAAGGCAGGGATTTTCAATGCTAACATGAATGGCTTCCCTTACTCCTCTCTCAAACCACCTCTCTTCTTTGTCTAATATGTGTACATCCTCATCTTTGAAAGAGTGCCCTTTGTCCTTCAAAAGGAGGTGTACTGCTGATTCTGGTCCTGAGCTGTTGCCCCTCCTATGTTGGGCCATCCTTCTGTTTAATGGCTGTTTAGTTTCTCCAATGTAGAGGTCTGAACACTCCTCACTACATTGGACCGCATATACTGTACTATATTGCTCCTTTTGTGTTTTGGTATCGGGTCCTTTGGGGGACGAGTCTCTGCCTTAGTGTGTTTGTGGGTTTGAAATAAACAGGGATGTGGTGTTTGCCAAAAATCCTTTTAAGCTTCTCCGACACTCCCGCCACATAAGGAATGTCACACACACACACATATAAAATGTATTTACATGCATTTTGACAATATTTGCACTAAAATACAAAAAGTAAAAAACAAAAAAAATGTGATGTTTAAAGTACAGGTAATTTAGTATTACAAGAAACTGATCTCATAGCTATGGAAACTACTAATGGAACTGTTTTTAATAAAATTCAGTACACAATAGCACAGTGTTGGCGAACGTATGGCACAGGTGCTTGAAGTTCTGTGGGCCCCCAACAACGCCCCTTCTCAACCACCTGTAATCAAGTTAAATTGCTGTATTGGCACTTTGTGAAAAATTAGTGGGTTTTGAATCACTGTTTGGGCACTCGGTCTCTAAAAGGTTCACTATCACTGCTACAGCATATGTTAGCTTTGTAGAAGGCATTTATGTTAGTTTGTAAAACTAACAGTAGTACACTCGATCACAATTTCTGGAACCTGAAGCAACAGTTATAATTACTTTGTTTGTCCACCTATGTCTAGTTCTTTTCCTCCCAAAGACGACTACTTTGGTTTTAGAGTAGTTAATGGACAAATTTTCTCTGGTACAAAAGTTACTCAACTTAACCAAAAGTCTTCGCATGCCAACTTGTGCTGTAGAAATAATTACAATGTCATCTGCATAAAGTAGGCCAGAGATCTTAACATCTGCTATAGAAGGGGGAAAATACTGGACCACTCAGTTCTTGAACAATGTCATTAATATAAAAATTAAACAGAAAAGGGCCCAAAAGACATCCTTGCCTGACCCCTCTGTCCGTGGGTATAGATTCTGACAAGAGCCCATTTGCCCCCAGTCTTACCCTGAGATGAGTATTGGAGTGTAACTGCTGGATTAAAGCTAAAAGTCCTAAAGTCCTGTTTGTTAAAGAAAGTTTTTGCCACAAATGGCCCCTATCTATAAGATCAAAGGCGGAACTGAAATCTACAAAGGTCACATAAAGTTCCTTCCTACCATGGTAGGCATACTTCTGAATCAGGTGGTAGAGTACAAAGCATTGGTCCACTGTAGATTTTCCTTTTTGAAAACCAGCCTGTTCTTCATCTATAACCGAATTCGTGACTGCCCAACATACTAGTTTGTCCAGGAGGTACTTGGAATAGAGTTTGGAAACTATATTGAAGAGACTTATAGGCCTGAAATTTTTAGGGTCAGTCTTAGAGCCTTTTTTGTGAATAGGGACAATGATGCTAGAGCCCCAACTCGAGGGGATATTCCCATGTTGATTTATGCAAGTAAACATTTTAGCAAGCACTCCGCACCACCAAGGGAGATTGGACTTAAACAGTTCTCCTGGGAGAATATCTTCACCAGGAGCTTTATTACTAGGCAAAGAGCCGATCAGAATTTTAACTTCCTCAAGGGAAACTGGTTCCCAAGGAGGATATTGAGAAAAATTGTGTAAATTTAAATGTGAGGGTGGCATGATGTTGGTTCTGTCATTAGTGAGACTAAAGAGAGGCAAAAGTGTGTTTGCCATTGAGAAGAATAATTTGATTTTCTAAGGGATCTGAGTAGCGTCTAAATCCCCTTGACACCAGGGACCAAAACTTAGCCGTATTTTTATCCTTGGCAGCCAGTCCTAACTCTAGCCATGACCTCCTGAGATATGCCTCCTTTTTTTGGCGGAACAGATTTTTATATTCTCTACGGCGCTGGATGAAGATGGTAAAATTTTCTGGAGAATCAACTAGCCATAGTTTCCTAATTGCTCCTACCAGTAGGCGTTTCTGAGCAGCACATTGGGAATCGAACCAACCATGGTGAGAATAAGGGTCTGTGAAGATAGGCTTGGAGGTGATCAACATAGGTTTGACTAAATGGGTAATATTTTCAAAAATGGCCACAGGGTCAGGGGAGGTGAGGATTTGCTCTCTAATGGCTAACATCGCAGGGGACATCAGAAATGAGTTAACCTGCTCTTGTAAGGTAGCAGACGGGCGCAGTTTTCTCTCTCCCTGTACTATCTAATTATCCTTAAGAGGTAAGATATTTGGCTCTGTTGTGAATGGTAAGGCGAGAGAGAGAAAAATTGGCATATGATCACTTTCAGGCCTGCAGAGAACCTTGAAATTATCAAGGAAAGGAAGTACAGCGGGTGAGACAATTATATAATCAATCACACTTTGACCCATGGGGCCAATAAATGTGCAAAAACCAGCGGAAGGGTCAGTTTCAACTCCAATACAAATATATAAATGATACTTAAAAATAAGGCTGAAAAAAGCTAGACCATATTTGTTAATTCCTGAGTCTTTGGAATTCCTATTTGGTAGATAACACAGATCTTCAGCAGAAATACCCAATTTGTCTCCAACTATAAAGTTGTTTCCCCCCATTCTAGCATTCAAATCCCCTGCTAGTAAAATCAGGGGATTCATTTGTTGTTCAAAAAGTTATTTTATTTTTATTTATTTCATTGCATTGCATTTTAAAAATGATTTCACAGTGTAACTTTAGATAAATGTTCAGTGCAAGAGAGAAAGAGAAGAGGGGATATTTAAAGATGAAATAAAAACCATCAACAGATATTACTAAAATTGACTTAGATTCAGTGTTTCCTTTTTCTACGAAATATCTTCGCACATGCTTTGGTATTACTTTTGTAATCTGTACATCTGTTATTTGCATCCTTCCTGAAGGGCACTGATTCGCACCATCACCCTGGTATAGAGTATTTTTTTCTTCATCTTCCAAGTCAAAGTCTAGCTGCGCAGGTGGCTTTTATAAAAGACACAGTGTTTGAAGAAAATCATGTTGCTGGAGTTTAGTCTTTATTTTTTAAGGGGATGTGAGAAAAGAAATTGTGTACACCTTGTCAACAATAAATAGTGGTTCCAGGACGCTTCCTTTTTTAAAAAGAAAAAAGAAAAAGACCTTATGAATACTGGAGAATGTTTGTAAAATATGCATGTGCAGGGCCACAAATATCTCAGAAGCTATAGGAATGTTAAGAATTGAGAAGTGGAACCTTTACCGGGACTCTTATAGCTATATTTTTGCAGAGTGCCTTTGGTTAGAAGCAGCAGGAACAGATATATCCCAGTTTATACCAAACCCTATACTTTTGTTTTCTATGCATGCATAGGTTTGTCTTTTGTTGACATGTTGTTTCAAGACTCTTACAGAACATGTATTGGTCTCTAACCCTTCCCCTTCCTTTGAGGTGTCAAAACCTGCTTCACAGGATTTTGCAGTTCTCTGAGGTGCCCATGGGATTGTGGTGTGGCAGTGGTAGGGTAAAAACCAGCGGGATTCGGAAGTATGTAACTCAGTTGCTCCCAATTCAGATGTTCTTGGACCAAAACTACCAGAAGCCTTGACCACTACTTGTGCTCGAAGTTGTAATCCAAGAACATCTGGGGACCCCAAGGCTCACAACCACTGATGTAACTGGATCCTTGCCTTGGTTTGCGAAGATGTTATAGTGGCAGAAAGAGATTGGTTTATGAGTTCCCTTTATTAGGTACCTACATATAAAAAGATGTGAGAGTCTTAGTCAATTGTAACAACTGATTTGATTCTGCAACATATAAAACAAGAAATATGGCTCATGAGTACTGTAATACTGATACAACTACAGGAATGCTACTCTTGGGTATCTGCATGTAATAGTATCCGATAACCAATGAACTCTATCAGCTTTAAGTGCTTGTAAAATAAGAAAATTATCTATAATATAAAAATATATTGTCATGTAGATTTATTTGGGTGGCTATAACCAGATTTGGTCCTAACAGATTAATCTGTATTGCACTGATTACTGTGACTCTACCTTAATGAAATGTGAATTCTGGATCCAATCCTTTATCCGCAAGTATTTGCTGCATAAGGCAATATAATGATCAGTACAATGTAGTAATTAAACACTTTGAAGTCTCACTGGTTTCAGCTGAGAATTGCTGGAATTAATGGGATTTTAACTGTTTAGCAGTAGCTTGACTGTGTCCTCAATCTGAAGTTTTTCTTATGTGTTGTCTTTTCTGACAACTAATTGCCAAAGGGTGTGTTGACCTACCTGTGCACCAAATTCCAACTGCTTATGGCTTATATGCCAAGGATTGGGAGAGAGATCGCTGATTTTTGCTTTGCTGTAAGGAACTCCAAAAGTAATTTTTCATCTGAATGACAGCCAGGACCTCCGCATTGCTCTATGAGAGTGCCCAGTAGCCATCATGTGACATTCCATCCTTTGAGGAAGCTATCAAAGCTAATATCTCCAATTTGTACTATATGTAATCCTCACATAATAGCATTTCAAGATGATTTGGTATTATCATCATCCTTGTGATTTCCTCTGTTCAGATTTCCGCAATGGATTTATAATTTTTGTCAGCGCTTTTCATTTTACATATTAATTGGTAGAACAATAGAAGTGATTATTTCTCACTGTTGGTATTATATTTCTATTACAGATAGCAGAGTGGTATTAGTTCAGCTGTGCCACTGTCCAGAATTAGATTGAACTCACAGTTACATTAAAGCCTGGAAATTGCTTCTTGGATTGGTGGGCTGAAAGTAATAAGACTTAAGATTTAAAACATTAACATTTTATTTAAGTGGCAAGATACCTCTTATTCTAGCCAGTGCTTCCTAGAATTTAAAAGAATATTCCTAGTTTCCTAATTTCTGCACTTATAGTACTCATCCCTTTATGAAATCCTCTTCTTAGCCTCTTGACCATTTTCATATAGCCGTCTTGTTTATTTTAAGAATTCTTAAACTTTTCTTAAGGCTTCTTGTATTTTTGCCTGAACACAATTTTTGTGTAAATTTTTCATTATTTTAGCTCATCAAAAGCAACACCCTTAATTTTGAATTAAGATTTATTGTCTAATTTTTCTCATAGCTGAAGTCTGCTTCCTCTTTGTTAAGTTTGGTGAACTATGGAATTTGTTGCCTTGCAAACAGCTTGGTAATTGCAGTGATTCATTCCAGAGGGTTTTGGATGAAGCGGATTATCTTGATGAAGCAGATTATCTAGATCCTTTTCAATCGGGATTAAGACCAGGCTATGGTACAGAAACCACCTTGATCGCCTTGGTGGGTGATCTACCCTGGGGACTAGACAGGGGGAGTGCATCCCTGTTGGTCCTGATGGAACTCTCAGCACCTTTCGACACCATCGACCATGGTGTCCTTCTGGGACAGTTGAATGAGCTGGGAGTTGGAGGCACTGTCTTGCAATGGTTCCGCTTCTACTTGGAGGATCGATCCCAGATGGTGCTGCTGGGGATGCCCGTTCAGCACCCTGGCCCTTGAAGTGTGGGGTGCCACAGGGTTCTATTCTGTTCCCTATGCTATTCAATATCTACATGAAACCACTGGGAGAGGTCGTCTGGGGATTTGGAGTGAGGTGCTATCAATATGCTGATGACACCCAGCTGTATCTCTCCTTTCCCCCAGATTTCAGGGGGGTGGTTGAAGTTCTGGAGCACAGTCTGAAGTCACTGGGGATCTGGATGAGGGCTAACAAGCTGAAATTAAATCCGGACAAGCAGAGTCTCCTGGTTCGGAAAGCTTCAATGCAGGTGCTGGAATATCATCCTATTCTGAATGGGGTTGCACTCCCCCTGAAGGAGCAGGTCCACAGTTTGGGGGTCTGCCTGGATTCAGAGCTGCTCCTGAACTCTCAGGTAGCGGCTGTGGCCAGGGGGGGCTTTCTCCAGCTTTTGCTGGTGCACAGCTCCGGCCGTACCTGAATCATGCAGACCTGGCCACGGTGATCCATGCCACGGTGACATCAAGGTTAGACTATTGCAACACACTCTATGTGGGGCTGCCCCTGAAGATGGTTCAGAAACTACAACTGGTACAGAATGCAGCAGCAGCCAGGCAGTTTGTCTCTGTTGGGCCGCTTCTCCAGCGACTGCATTGGCTGCCCATTCATTTCCGGGCCAATTCAAGGTGCTGGTTGTGACCTTTAAAGCTCTATACAGCTCAGGACCAGGATATCTGAGAAACTGCCTACTTCCATATAATCTGGTCCATCCCCTTAGGTTATCAGAGAAGGCCCTTCTACAAGTGCCACCGTCCTGGGAGGTGTGTGGGGCGGTGGCAAGAAACAGGGCCTTCTCAGTAGTGGCACCGGTATTTGAGCTAGCAACTTCCTCCTCCCTGGAAACATTTACCGTATGTGAGGCCTCAAGACTTTTTTATTTAGGCAAGCCTTCTGAGCCTCCAGTCTTTTATAAATTCTTTATTTTTAACACCTTAATACTCAGTTTTATCAGCTGGGGGCTTTTTAAATTCTGCTGCTGCTGCTGCTGTTTTTAGTATTGTTTTTATAGTGTATTTATTATTGTTTTTAAATATTGTTTTGATATTTTAATATTGTTTATGTTGAATCTATTGTTGTTGTAAGCAGCCTTGGGTCCTTTCGGGGAGAAAGGTGGCACAAAAATAAAGTTTATTATTATTATTTATTTATTATTAATGCTGGGTCACTGAAAGAGAGAGGCCATTGTAGGTAACTGGTAGTTTGTGGCACTGATGTCTGAGCATCCAAGTCATGAACATTGTTTTTATCAAGGATAATAAATTAAGGATGGAAATACATTGGCTGAATTGTTGCTTTGTTCTGCAAGACATATTTTTCCGGCTGGCAATGAACAAGATGCCTGTGGGATTCATGAATACCCACCACCACCACCCACCCACCCACAGAGAGAGAGAGAGAGAGAGAGAGAGAGAGACTCAACAGGAACCTTTTGTTTGTCTGCTAGAAATGAGTGAATGTTGCACATTTTGTGTAACCAAGCAACAGGATTTCAGTCCTTATCTTACTGCCAGCAACAGAATAGTACACAAGGAGTTTATGATCGATTCCGCCTTATAACAAGAAGTCGATGCTTTTTAGATAATTGTTTATGACGTAAGATTTCCTAGCAAGCAAACATGTTTTAAGTTTAGGCCTCGATTTTTTTTTACTTCTAATGACATAAATGAGCTCGCTACAAACAATAAGTATCTAGCAGGCAGTCTATTAATAAATTTTAGGCTACCTCCATCTGTTGTGGGCAGTTGGCTGGACCCTTCCATCTCGTTTCAGGACTATGTGGTAGCATTCTGAACAACTCCTACTGTTGGGCTTCATTGTCATTGCTAGTGCTGAAATGGGAAGAAGCGTCAGGGAGGATGCTAGTAATTACTGCTCATGAACCTAAACTTCTGTTGACTCCCTCTAGGTATTTGACAGTGGCTAGAAAGATCTTTTCAAAACTACTTGAGATTCCTTGACTATTAAGGAATGCAAGCAATGACAGCACATTTTATTCCCAAATTTGCTGTATAAATACTTCTCCCCCTTTTGGCTTTGTGCAAATTTGCTAGTCAAAAGTATTATTTTTCTTATTTCTTATTTCTTATTTTAGTATCAAGACACATAAAACAAACTAGTAGTTTGGTTTTGCCTCTTTTTTTCCCCTCTTCCCCCTGACATTTATAGGAACTCAGGCCTGAAAAGATACCCTACTTTGCTTACTTGTTTGTAGCATTTTAATGAAGAAATACGCTTCTAGACCTAGGCTGCAAATTAGATAGGAAACAGATTTTGCATAAGGCCAAGAATTAATGCAATAATAATTTCTGAGATACACAACTTTTCTCACTGTTCTTTCTGAATAACAAAGGAACTAGGTCATAGAAATTTAGGATATTTTAGAGTACATACAATGGTATATTGTTTCCCAGTACCTAATTTACAATTACAGAGCCCCATGAATATTGAAATGATTCTGCTTCCCATTATAAATGTATGTGGCAGTTTGGTTGTTGATCAGTTTATGAAGTTAATGCAAATGAAACTGTCTTCCTGTCAGCATTTGAAATATATAATGCAGTCATGTTGTATATTCAGGGACAGGCCATTGACAGTCAATTAACAAGTTTGATTGGTATGTCAACTCATTCTTTTGAATTGTTAATAGTATGTTAATAGCATTCATTTCTTTGTGCAGTCCCATTTGCAGCTTCACAGTTACAGCTATTTTTTAATAATTCCGAGTAACCTAAAATAGTGCCTTAATAATAGATTATTAAACACCTGTCTGGTGTAGCTTAGGGAGGTTTTTCTAGACTGGGAGTTTGCAGTGTATCCCTTTGATATTCAAATCAACAAATGATAGCCTTTTTATTCAAAACCTAAATTCTTTTGATGGTTAGCTTGTTAAGAAATATTCAGCTCCAGTCTGACCTGATCTGGTTTCCCATGGAAAAAAGATCTGATGCTGTTTGAAGGTTCATAAATGTAATGCCAATGACAATTTGTTGTTGACGTTTTGCTGCCTCAGCCTTCAGATGCTCCTGGTTGATGTGCCGCTTTAGCTTCACCAAATAATGCTTGCAGGTAAATGATCTTCTGATTTATCAGATAGTTTCAAAGGAAAGAGTTCTCTTCTGTGGTCGGTAGTCATGGTTTTTCCGGCTTGGAGGGGGTACTTGAAAAGGCACATCAAAGTTGACAGTTGAATCTGGAGGCAAGGAATGATGGGAGATAGTAGAAGTGTGGGAATATTTTTAGTGAACAACATATCACCGAGTGTTTTGAAGACCTTCAAAGATCCATCAAACCACTTCCCTGTGGCACATTTATTCCCATCTTTTAAAAATATATGGGATACACAGGTTAACTCTCAGTTTCCTGGGAATCTGCTGAGCTATTGACATATATATGTTATATGCTGATGCTTTCTACAATACATTTCATGTTAAGAGTCACTTTGTCTCCCTCGTTCTTAATATTTCCCTGTATGGAAACATTATGCTCCATTTGGACAAAGATGGCAGTTAAGGCTTTCCACCTGAATAATTTTTGCTATTGATTTTATAGAAATCAGGATGAATAGAGCCCAAAATAAATGATTGCATTAATTTGCTATTGATTATAACATCTATCATTCTTTGGCAATTCACGTTTTGGAATTACCTACACAGGATATTAAGATTATTGATTAGGCCTTGGCTTTCTCCCCCATTTTTTGTCATTTGGCAAAAATCATGGCACAACCCCCTATTGCTGTAGGTGGAGAAGTTATCAGAAATATTCTGCAGCGGGTGCGCATTCACAAACCATCTTATAACAATACAATACTTGTACGAAACAAAAATCTTCTTATTAATCAATCTGGGATCAAGTCATTATTGAATAGAAATTTAGAGTGTAAAAATTCACAGAAATGTTGACAATTTGAGATTACACTTTGTACAATGATTTCCCCCCCCCAACAAAAATAAAATTAAATAAAACAGCAATGCAGTTAGGACTAACACAGCAGGGCACAAATGCTATTCGAAAAGCACTTCCACAGGTGTTCCATGCAGCAAGTAACATGGGAGTTGTGCTGTCGGCCACACGATCAACTTGTATCATCCTGGCTGTCTAGACATAATGCCTGGCACACTTACATAGGTATAAGTTTGTAGTATGCAAAGATGAACAGAGTTTCAACATATGTGTTATGTTATAATTGTTTTGGCCAGATTTTCTCATTTCACTTTGTTCTCCAGTTATTGTAGGTTGTGAGCAGTTTAATAATACAATCTCTGTTGTCTTTTCTACACGTCACTCCTAGCCTCTTATTCTTGCAGAAGGGAGAAGCGTCATTTCTTCTGTGCATTACAGCACAATTTATCTAACTTGCCACTTCTGCTTGGATGAAATCTGCCCCAAAAGCACTATACAAGCATGAGATGCAACTCTCATCACACCTGAGATGTACAAAGTAAACTCTCTACTCCCAAGAAGCTACAAACGAAGGCCCTGAAGTGCCATGCTGCAATAACTGATCATTGTCACTAGATTTCAAAATAGTAAATGTGTCTCTACATAAGTGTGCTATCCTAAGGGGAATAGATTCTGTTTTTCTGTAGCTCATATAGGTAGTTCTGGAGCTAATTATTAGTGGCAAGTACAAAGAAGCACAGCCACCTGTATGTGTGTTTATATGCTTATACTTCCTGCTTCCTCTTTAAATGGCTACATTCATTTAAATAGGACTGAGACATCCTTCTCAGTCCTATATATGCCTTCTAAGGCATAAAGTCCAGGAAATAAAATATGGTTTTGCATCAGGTGCTGACAGAAATAGTGTTGGCTAAAAATGGATGTCTAGTCAGTGAAGGCATTGGTGTCAGAGCAGGCAGACTTTTCTTTATTTTTAATGCCATTGTGGTCCTCTGTCAAAATAGAGGATCACTGCACCTTTGTGGCACATAGCACTTCTGCTTGTCCTTCTGCAACCTATGTAAGTGTGCCAGGCATTATGTCTAGACAGAGTGAAAGGAATGAGAGCCACCTGAAGGAGAAGACTGTTCACTGCACTACAGGGCCTTTTGACACCCTGAACCCAGTGTTAGGAAACAACCAGCTGCATAAGATGCCCCCACTTAAAACACTAAGATTTAGATAATTGCTTCCAGAATGATGTTGAGGTGAATCCTCAAGGTTCCCTTGAAGTCACAGAATTTAAAAAGTACAGGTAAAAATTCAAATACCGTATGTGGCCCCTTTTATACAGCATGTACTAATAATTTAAATTCTTCCTGCAACAGCTGTAAGAGAGATGTGGGGTCTTCCTCCATCTAAATACCTTCAACAAAATGGAATATCTTCCTTCCTTCTTGAGAACAAGGGTAACATTGAGCTTTAACGATAAAAAGGCAGTGCTGGTTTTACTTCAGTTATCTGTTTCCTAAAAATCTTTCTAAAATTGTTCATTTTACCATTATCCCAGGCCAAATGATTTTTAAAACCCCAGTGTCATTCATGAAAGACACATGTTTAATTCAGACTATGGATTCATATCTTCCTTGAAAACAGTGTTGGACTGTTAATGTGGTTCATTCACTGTGAATTACTATCATGTGATGGAGTGCTTTCACCTTCCTTGCAGAGTATTTTGACTGGTCAGCCATCCTTTTTCTATTTGTAATCACACTCATTTAGAAAGATGGTTGGCAAGGCAAAGACAGGTAGCAATGGGGTAGTGGTGATGAGTCTAACTCCTTCATTAAATTTTATGACCATGATTCCCAATCTCCTTGAATGCCAAGTTTCCTACAGAACGTCATAGCCTTGAATGGAAGTGTCAGTGGAAACTATAGTTGAGACATTTTTGCTCAGCTTTCCTTGGCTTTTTTATTGTAACAATCTTGAAGTAATACTTTAAAATATGGTGCAAGAAGCTGATATAGTCTTAGAAAATTCTTTTGTAGTTTGAATGCTAGTTACATGATATTCTGCAAATGTGTAGGTATGAGTGAAAGGTGACAGAAATCACATTCTTTATCAGATCTCTATTTAAAAATATATTGTCCCATGCAAAATATATTGTATTGTTCTGTTCATGCACTGAATAATTATATAGTTTCTGCTTCATTCTTTATAAAAGTACCAAAGCCAACACTTAAATATTATTTCAGGCAAGTTCTATGGAGTGTTTAGTTTCCCATCTGCTTGTTTCTGTATAACAACATATGGAAAAGAATGAATGAATGTAATCATTCAGTATTAGTGTTTCATCTAAAAATATTGTTTTATGGAGTTATAAGTCTTGGAATACATAAAATAGGTCTATAAGAAGTAGTGATTTTGGCGTATCGTTAAAAATGTCAACATTATTGCACCCACAATCACTGTACAGATGGAGCCTAAATATCAAGACAAATGAGAAAGATTGAAGCTGTCTGTAGAAGGAATGCCACTTCTCTACATGTCTGAAAGATTTTAGAAGAAATTTCTTTCAATAGTGCTATGAGGGAGAATGTGGTAGTTGACTCAGGTAGCAGGTTTTGGGTGTCATAAAAAGTACACTGCTTAATTTATTACTCTTATATTCTATTACTCTTGAAGTTTGTTTATGAGATTTGTTCACCTCAGTTTTTGAAAATATTTGACTGTCCTTTGGTGCTTGACCACGTTGACTTGACCTGTTTGTTTTCCTCCTCAGTCAGCAGAATGTCTTGGTCCAGCCATGGTTTACAGAGTCTGAATTTTTCTTATGAGGGAGTGCAGCCATTAAGAAAAAGATATTGTGCTCTGTATGCTTTTTTACTTTGACTTTTTTAAGTTAAATAGTTTTCATGAATTAAGCCAGCTTCCTCAGATATTAGAGTGAAACTGTATCACTGGCATATTTGTATATTGCCCCATGACCAGGTGAGGGTACAGGTAATGGACAAAGTGTCAATGGTTCCTCAGTACAGTAATTGGTCTATCAAGCTGTGAATAATTTCAGTTAATGACTACTGTCTATGAATCTACAGGGTGACAATAACATTATTGACACAAACGGTGAAGTGTGCAAGTTAATACAAGACTGAACACTTGGCAATATATTAGGAATCCTTGATCAGTGTTTAATCCTTTTGACCTAGTCTCCATCACCTTACCTCTTCTTCTTTTTTGTAATTTTCCCCCTCTGAGAATCGCTTTCAAGTCATCCAAATAATGTGCAGGTACAATGAAATGTTCTGAAATAAGTTTTTGTGTGTGGCCATTTCTGATGTCAGATTTGTGCCCTTTAATTATTTTGTTTC
>JAHTLZ010000016.1:21636618-21657783 GCA_023846285.1 Phrynocephalus versicolor | reverse complement strand
AAAGCATAGTACTGTATCTGGTTCCCTCTAGTGGACAATTCTGATAATACACATATTAAACATATTTCTTTTTTATTTAATATTTTAGGCAGGAAATACTCTAAGTGGAAATTGCTGTGGATACACTGGTCGTTCTGTACAAATCTGCCAACAACAGCTTGGAAAAGTCAAGTATTCATTCTGAGAATAGGCTGTAGATCATTAATGATGCAAATCAGCAGTCTCAGTTATGGGCTGAATGTGATAGTTATTTTTTTCTTCTCATTTTGTCTTGCAGTAGACTGCTTTTCTATATCCGTCACCTGTGTAACCATATTGGATGAATATTGGAGCTTAAAAAATGCCTTTTGTGGATCCATATATTTGTAGGTCCAACTAGATGTGGTTGAATCTAACTTGTATGGATTCTGAAAACAGATTTTGTGAGATCTCAGGGCAGAAACTGGACACATGGAAGTATGTGCACTCGTTGATGGATTTTGATGCAACACTGTGCTAAGACGTCCACATTGCACCTTACTATGATGCCCATAAAATCCACCTGTTGGGTATGTTGATTCAGTTTGTGGCTGATGAAAGTTCTGATGGAATGTTCTGGGCTGTATAATGTCCCTCATTACTATAAGCCACCTTGGGTCCTTTTCAAAGGAGAAACATAGGGTAAAATTATTCAGAGAATGAGAGAGAGAGGGAGAGAGAGAGAGAGAGAGAGAGAGAAATAAACCTAACCACTTATGGGAAGTCTGTTTTGCATCTTGGATCTTATACAGCTTTGATGCATGGAGATCTGTATGTCCACTTCAACCATCCATATGGATGAATAGTTGGGAAGTAACATTCCCTCTAAGGTGCACAAGCTCACAGGCAAGTGGCACTTCATGAGATGTGTACAGCTGCCCCAGTGTTTTGTCCAGTTGGCTACTGGTCATGACAGGAATCTCGCACAAAGGGGGGCAGAGCCGGTGCACAGCACTCTGGACTTTTGGAAGGAATATTGGTGGGAAGATCAGGATGATCCATGACATGCTGGGAACCCTGCATTCGCTTTCCACCTCCACAGAATAGCAAAAGATGAATTGCATTATCTTATGTCTCTGCGTTCCATGGCACAGTTATTGCCTTCAGTATCCTTAGCTGTATTCTGATCCTATGTTTTATCATGATAGAGAAATTTGTGTATGGCTTGCCATAATAGACCTTTGGGGTTACTGCATGGATTTTGAGGCAACAATGGGTAATACAGGTCATGAATAAATGCAACCTGGTCAGCACATTCTTGGTCTTTCTGTGCACACTAAATAATATTCCATATTAGATAATATATCAGCTGCATTCTTGTTAGAAAACATATATTCAGCAAATAATAATGATAAAGTTGAAAGCCTTCGCTTCCTTGTCTCAGTGACACTTCTTCCTCTTTCATAGTGAGTGCCTCTTCAGAATATGGTTGTGATTGTTAGATTTTCCTGGCTATTAGCTTTCTTTTAATGGCCTTCCTTATCAGTTTGAACTTGAGGAGTCTGCCTTAATTTTTCTGCTATAAATTCTCCCCCTCTAGAACTGGAGGCAATGATCTAGTTTGGTCCCCTCCCTGCTTAGTCCTGTCGTAAAACATAAGAGCTAACATTGCCATGCAAGAGTAAGGCTAAATTGCTGTCTGTAATTTCCATTTCTACAGGTCATGTCCATCTTTCTTTCTATTTGTTTCCCCCCTTCCTTGCAATATGTTTCAGAAATTTTATACAAAGCCTGCCTTAGGATTTCTTTGCATTTAACCCATCAAATCTCATATTTTTATTTCCAGCTGGTGTTTCTAACCTGTCTAGAGCCTTTGGTGTAAGATTTCTCTATTTTCGTTTATGTTAATACCGCAACTTAGGGCACTCAATGATTTTCATTAGTATGCTGCTAATCCTGCCTTCCATTGCATTAATGAAGATGTTAAACAAAATCAGACATAGCATCAGTCCCTGCGGCACTCCACTAAACTCCTGTCCCAAGTTAATATGTTGGGATATTTTCATTTAAACTTCTTGCATTCCCCTGGCAAGTTAAAAAAAAGTTTATAACCATGCTGATTTAAATTATTTTCTTCAGTGGTGGAATTATATACTACAGGTATTAGAGTACAGAAGCTTCCTCATTTCTTCAACTCATTAGTTCCAGAATTATATCATAATATGCTGTCAACCCTGATGATTCCACTGTGCTCTGTATAATACGGGGTAAATGCTGAATTTTAGATCCTTTGACGTAATTGGTTCTTTTTCTTTTGATTGTTTGTTAAGGACATGTGTGTTTATTCATTTTGACTGAATCTTGAGCTGATGCTTATTTCCATTTTGTCAATGTCTCAGAAGTTTAATAAAGACAGTCATGGACACACACGCAAATCCTAATTAGCTACTAGAACATTAGATAGTTCTGTTTAACTGTTTTAATTACTCCTTTGCTGATTAAAATTAGGTTGCTTAGTAAGTGAAAGGATCAATAATATTGCTTTATTTGACGATGAGTGATGACATAATATCTTCTTTTAGTCTTGTATATTCCAACATTCTTGTGATTTCGCAGGTGAAAGAGATTCAGTACATTCCATCTGAAAAGAGCAACTTCATGTTGTGTGCAACTATATGTATTATAACTTTCATGACCTCCTTTTTATTTTTTATTTTAAGAAACCACAGCTTCATAATCGGCCTGTTGGAACAAAGATGCAGGAAAATCAGAGGAATGTTTCATCCCTTTTTTACTTGTTATTTCTGTTATAAATCTAGATATAAGTTCTGAAGTGGGGCAAAAACATCTACAGTGGTATCTCTTAAAACTAAATTAAGTCGTTGTACAGGTCAATTTGTTTTAAGAAAATTGTGTCTGACTAAATGCGGTTTCCCATAGGAATGCATTGAACGTTGATTAATCTATTCCAGAGGGTCGCTTCGTTTTACAAAAAATTTGTCTTACAAAATGGAATTAATCTGGCTAGAATAAAGACAAAAATAACTGCCCCCCCCAGGTACATGTGGAATGGTTTTTTGTCTTGCAAAGCATCCCATAGGGAATTGCTTGTCGTGCAAAGCCTGCCTATTTCTGGAATTTTTTTTCTTCCTATGAGATTTTTTGTCTTATGAGGTGTTTGTCTTAAGAGGTAGCTCTGTACAGAACTTGAGGGGAGGCTGTCGAGAGACATTGGAAACGGTATACATTTCCAACCTTGTATAAAGTGGTACCTTGTATAAAGGAATTAATTCGTTCCAAATGAAATTATGTTAAGCAAATTTTCCTTTATACAAATTCCCATAGGAATGCATTGAAAGCAGAGTAATCCCATTTTTATGTTGTACGGATTTTCCCCATAGGCAATTATGTTAAGCAAATTTCCCCTATCTCCGGAATTTTTTATGTTGTACAAATTTTCTGTTATACAAGCTGTCTGTTATACAAGGTACCACTGTACCTGTTGGCAGAGGAAAAAATTAAGTTCCCCATCTGCCATGAAAGCGCTATTTTATTTATTTATTTATTTATTTATTTATTTATTTATTTATTTATTTATTTACTGCTCGTCTTGCAATAGAGCTCCAGGCAGTTCACGACAATATAATGTAACAGCAACATCAATATCAAAATAAAAAAGTAAAAAATAATGATATAAAAAGCAGCAAAGATGGCAGCAAGTATGTCTCAAAGGAAAAAAAACCTACATAGACTAATGCTGTGCTCCAAATTACCGTCTTGGGGGAAAAAATTCTTAGTAGGCTTCATTTTGGGGTAACAGGCAGTTGGGCTATCAGAATGGATTCAGAAAATCACCCTGTTGACTAAAAAAAATTGTGAAGATTTCCAAGAAACTGGTGGTAAGTATATCTGGAGTTCAAGTGAGAATCTGCTGTTATTTGCATATTTAACTTGTGTTGCCACCATAGTTGTGTAAGAATGGTCAGGCTTTTGTTAGATAGAGTTTGATTTTGCCTACACAATTACCTGTGTTGCCTGTAACACAACCACAGCTGTGGTTGGATCAATCAGCCTCAACACATATAGCACACTCAAGGTTCTTGCATATCAGTAGAATTGTTCCAATTATATAGGTGTGTATTGTGAGTAAGGGTTGGTGGTAGGAAAGCTAAATTGAGCTAGGAAGACACACTTTCATCTTCCAACAAATCTTTATGAATGGAATGAACTGCAAAGTGGTATTGCAGTCTCTTCAGAAAAGATTGTCCCGATTGACACATGTACTCTTTAAGTATATTAGAATCAAATCAATTGTAAAAGAAACACAAATAGGCTCTTGCAGGCTTCCTGAGAAATTTGCGATATACATCGCTCCCCCACCCACATACTGTATTCACTCCAAGCTTATTTGAATAGTGTATGAAATGAACCACTACCAGGTCTAGCAAATTTTACAGTGGGAACAAATGAAGAATCACTTTCACATCTGTCAGTGTTTATTTTCATATTCCCATCAGAAGGTTTTATTGGTTACTTCTGCTGAACAACATGAGGCAAATGATGGATGTATTGAAAGTCCTCTTGGTTGGTGATTCCAGATTAATTATTGGGTGTGGTGGGGGGCAGTGCCACTTTAGAGATTTGGCTGCAATATTTTATTTCAGCATGGTGAAATAGCATGTCAAGGATTATCTAGCACCTGTTAAGAATTGTGTTTCCATGTTGAGACCAAGGCATCAATGCTTTTATTTTAATCAGTTAGGGAGAACAAGACACACAAATAATCAATTCCGATGTGATGACATTTGCTAGTTCCTGTACATTGTAAACAGTCCTTGAGAATTTTAAAATTCTCCCCCCCCCCCCACAAGGCTTTGCTGTCTTGTAAGGATAAGAAGCATATTTCATTTTCTCCTTTATTGTTCTTTGTCAAGCAAGTTGGAATTTACATAACTTTTTCCCATACATGGAACGCTTTTCTCAAGGAAGCTCACTCATTATCTCTGGTGACTTTTTTAATACAAGGTGAAAATTCTTTTCATTTTGCTAGGCTTTTGAAAATGCAGAGGATTTTGAGCTCCACGTTTTGTATGCTTATGCGTTGTTTTATTTGTGTTACATCCTTTTAACTCTAGCTTTGTAAGCCACTATAATAAACTTTAAAAGTTAGAGAAAGCAGGGAGGGGCAGTCTGGAAGTTGAGGCAACTGGACTTCTTTTCTTGAGAGATTGAAACGTTCCACTGCTCATCCAAACAGCTTCGTCAGTCTGAGGAAAGCTAGTTGTGAATCCTCCATTTTATATTTATAATAGATGGTGAGAGTCAAACAGTAAGTACTGATCTGTGTGAGTGGGTTTCCTGTAAATTTCTGCTCCCAGGCCATGGTCGGGTCTGATGATGACTGCACAATCCAGGAAAGCCAGGTTGTTGTCTTGGATGTCTTTCCTAGTGATCTTAATATTAAGGTCCACCACACTGATGTGCTCTGTAAAGGCCTGTACTCCCTGAGTCTTGATTTTCACCCAGATATTATCTACATACCTGAACCAGTGGGATGGTGTTGTCCCTGGGAAGGTGTTGAGTGCCTTCTTCTCTACTTCTTCCATGTATAGGTTAGCAACAATGTGTGACACTGGGGAACCCATTGCACAGCCATGCTTCTGTCTGTATAAGTTTCCTCTGCACGTGAAATACGTGGCGTTCAGACAGGTCGGAAAAGCTTAAAAGGAATTTTGGCAAATACCGCATCTCTGTTTACTTCAAACTTACAAACACATTAAGGCAGCGACTCATCCACCCAAAGGACCCAACACCAAAACACAAAAGGGGCAGTATAGTATGTGCAGTCCAATGCAGTGAGGAGTGTGCAGACCTCTACATTGGAGAAACTAAACAGCCATTAAACATGATGGCCCAGCACAGGAGGGGCAACAGTTCAGGACCAGAATCAGCACTATACCTCCACTTGAAAGGCAAAGGACACTCATTCAAAGATGAGGATGTACACATATTAGAGAGAGAGGATAGGTGGTTTGAGAGAGGGATCAAGGAAGCCATTCATGTGAGTATTAAAAACCCCTCTCTCAACAGAGGTGGGGTCAGGCACAATCTGTCTGTTACTTACCAAGCGGCCATTTCAACAATCCCCTGACAAATCAAGAATGCTTCACACCTCCAACAACAAGGCTATGGCTAACCAACTCATACTTAATGGGTGTTGGGAAGGTTGTAAGTGGGCCATTGTCCACCTAATGAGCCTATTTCAACCCAGGGTGACAAGAGATGAAAGTGACCTATAAAATGGAGGAGTCACAACTGGCTTTACTCAGAAAAACTAAACTGTTTGGATGAGCAGTGAAACGTTTCAGTCTCTCAAGAAAAGAAGTCCAGTTGCCATGACTCCACTTCCAGATAAACTCATCTGGATGACTGAGAATCTTCACAGACAGGGAGGGGCAGGTTGTGGGGGGGGGGGGACTCTCCATGTAGCTTTTAGTTTTTATTTTATAAAGTAGAAGATGAAGAAGGAATTTCAGGAGGACTTGGGGTCTAAAGCAAGATATATGTTTTAAATAAGGAGATTGAGAGTTTACTTGCCTGTGTAAAGGTGGGTACAAGGTGAACACCAACCTGAAACCCTGGAACTTTTTAAGGAAGTACAAGGAAAATGAGTATTCTGAAGAAGAGGTTTCTACAAAAGACAAGCACAAGCTTAAAAGCTCAGGAAAACTGTTGCATTTGGACTATTATAGACTTACTTGAAGATACTACCAAAGAATGAAAAGGTTCGAAAGTTGGTTGCCGCATGTGAACCTGGGACAAAAGTGACACACTGTAATGGTAGGTTTAACTGTTATAAAGTACTGATTACCATCTATATCTGCCCAGGGTCCGTTCACTAGATAGTAGAGTGAAGTTTGATTAGATCAGGAAACAAAGGATGTATGTGTGACTGCTCTTCAGTGGCAACCAAAGTACCTGTAGTGCAGGTGAGAACTCCTCTCTTGTCCATTTGGGTCAAAGAGTTTGATGCAGAAAATGTTGAATACATCTTGATTTGTTTTTTGTAGTCCAGCCTCAGCTCATCTTAATGTCGCCAAACAAAATGGAAACTTTTGCAGTCACAGCTGGGGGATGGATCACAGAACATTTGAATGTTGCTGTCCTTGGAACAGGAAAGAGCAGAATCACCAAAGCCATCTGTACTTTCCAGATACCCCAAACCATGGTCTAGACTGGATCAGGGAAATCTTAAGACCCTTATCAAAAATAGACAATTAAAAATTAATTATATGTTTGTACTATATCTTTGAATGAAAGCCACTTGTGGTCAGTCAGTGAAAAAATAATATCCTTGTTTTCCATACACATTTCTGTTGATTTAATAGGAATAAGGAAAGAAAAATATATTATTGCTGTTGTGAATTTTTTTGGGCTGTTTGGCCGTGTTCTGGAAGTTTTTCTTCCTGATGTTGTGCCAGACTCTGAAGATGCCAGCCAGAGTCTGGCAAAACGTCATGAAGAAAAACTTCCAGAACACGGCCCAACAGCCCAAAAAAATTCACAACAACTATCAGATCCAGGCCACAAAAGCCTTCGAGAATGCATATATTATTTCCTTTCTATATTTAGAGCACAAAACCTACAAGTGTTGTAGATATCTGCCTGCTTGTTTGGATGAAATAACACTGTGACAAAATGGTTTCACTTATTCCCAAATTATGCAGGATGCATAAATTGGGTTAGCAAAAACTTTTTGAAAACACTTTTTGCCCTAGAAAGTTCAATAAAAAATTCCACATTACCAAAAGCAATTTCAACATCATTAGCTAAATACAAGGGACATAGGAAGAAGGAATTACCATATATTAAATTAAAGTCTCACCACTTTAAAGCTGTAATTCCTTTGGAAAAGATAATTTCTATCTAACTTAATCAGCAAGTGGGTCTTTATTGCTTGACATTTTAATTGATTTAAATCTTCTGTATGGTCATAGGTACACATGGTTGACCACAGGCAGCCAATTAACACATTGTCAGTTGTGCTTATTTACCTTGACTGAATATAATGGTAAGTTATTTGACTCGGAAGGGATAGTAGTTGCCACTGAATCTTATTCGAACTTTAACCTCTTAAAGGTTAAAGTTTCCCGGTCTTAAAGGGCACCAGTCACTCAGATATGAGAGTGCATTCAGAACAAAGGTTAGAGTCTATTCCATATGGCCTCTGTTATTTTACAGACAGATGAACAGACCCTTTTGGGAAAATAATGTATGCAGTTTTGAAACATACTTTTTGGAGAATGCATTTTTATAGTAGTAGAACAATGTAGCACATTTAATTTTTTTTTAGTTCATGTTAATATCACATAGCAAATCATCTTTATTCAGTTAAACTTAGTGACTGTTATTTATGCTTCAGCAGTCTTGAGGTTTGCTTATCTCATGCACTGATATTATTTGTCAAGTATAGAACAAGTTATTATAACTGTAACTGATATAATTAAAGGACAAAATAATGCTACAATGGTACACTGGCAAAAGGGCAGTAATGAAACTTGAAGCAGCAAATTGCTGTTTGTTAATAACTCCTCACTTAGATTCGTTTTTTATTAGTTGTGTTTTATTTTTTATTTCCTATTAATCAAAACAAAATACAAACTAAAACAAATGCAACACTACAACATGCAAAAATAACAGTGCTCCCTTCCACCAATGGGACCCCTTAAATAATCTTAATTGTTATTATCCTCCCCTCCAGAACTGAATTGATTGTTGCGCTGGAGCTTTATCTCGTACAAGCATATAAATAAATTCAATAAATCTACACCATATATCATAAAACATATATCTTTTTAACTTTTCTTTCTTAATCTTTAAATTACATGTCAATTTTTCATTTAAGACAATATTCCATACTTCAGTGTACCATTCATCCATACATATTTCATGATTCGCTTTCCAATTCCTAGCTATTATTAGTCTAGCCACTGTCAATAAATGAATAATCAATTCTCTAGTTTTGAAGTAATAGTCGATCTTAGCAAATATTGATAACAAAGCCATTTCTGAATTGGGATCTATATTCCTTTCAAATATATTGCTTAGTTATTTAAAAATAGATTTCCAAAATTTTTGTACCTTTTCACATTCCCACAACGTATGAAAATATGTACCAACTTCCTTATCACATTTTCCACAAACATTAGAAAAATTAGCATTTATTTTACTCAATTTCACTGGTGTCAAATACCATCTTAAACCTGTTTTTAAAAAATTCTTTTATTCTCACTGACATTGATCTAAGTATCCTCATTCTCCATATCATACCCCAATCTTCCTCTTTTATTTTTTTAAATCTCCCCCCCAGACTGACTTAAGTCCATTCTCCTCCCTTTCTTCACCCTCTAAATCCAGAAGTATCTATATATTTTATTCACTGAATCTTCCTTTTATCTTCATACAATAATATAAATTGTTCATATTTTGTATATTCTCTACATTCATTATGCTTCTTTATCCAATGTTAGTCCATTTTTCTTGTTGTACATAATTAAACCATGATAGGTCTCTGCATTGGAAAACATATTTTATGTGTTCCTTCGATCTCATTTTAACCAACCAATCCTTCAATCTAACCACTCGTTTTTCCCTAAATAAGTTTATGAAAACTTTTAAATGTACAGGGAAGTTCTATATTTCAATCACTGGACTTAATGGGGAATCTGCAGAATACAATCTTTTTGTGTATATATACTATGCATTTAACGTAGATCTAAAAAAGATCAGATTCCTGATCATGAACAAAGTCAATGAGGAATCTAAGGAAGGACTTTTTCATTAACAGCAATTTGCTGCTATGTACACTTTTGCCCTTTTGCTTATGTAATGACACAGAAGTTTGGGCAGTAGATAACTTTTGTCAGGTGCTAGTTCAGCACTATTATGAAAATGAATTTACAAATTCAAAGTTGCAGCACTTAGAAGATAACAAACTGGTCAAAATGCTGTTGCATAGTTTTGCCTCACAAGACAAGCAGCATAATTTACAGTAACTTCTTGGGGGCAATTAATGACTTACCAGTTGGATGTTTAGGAATGTTTTCTCAACTTTCATTACCTGTTACTTAACTCTACTGACTTTATTTTTGTGCTACTAATGGCAAATTATATATAAAACAGAGGCAGGTGCATTAACTAATAAATAAATTGCCAGTTTCATAATAGGATGATACTGTTAGTAGGTCACCTGAGAGAGAGAGAGAGAGAGAGAGAATGTGTGTGTTCCGCAGGCTGTGTATGGAGCATAAAAAACCATGAAAACTTTAAAAAATCTTGTTCATACATAGAGGCTGGGCTTCTCTACATGAGGCAAGTTTCAAAATGGGCACTGTAGTCTCAGCTCAATGGTGTAGTTTTCAGATTACACCTTTGATAGTGAGAACTGGAGCATCTTGGACTCTGTTGGTGGTCATCTTAACAAAGATCTGTACAGTACTAGATATAAAACTAAGCTTTTTTATTTTGGTGCTCTAATAAATGTCTCAGAATAGTGTACAAGGACCATACATTTCTTTCTTTTTGTTGAACTAACAAGTAAAACAGCAGCTCCAGAATGATATGATATGATTAAAATCAACAGGCAAAGAGTAATCCATAGGATTACATGTTAAAAAAAGTATATTTATCCCTGGCTTTTTATTATTAAGATCTTATCTTTAAAAATTGTCTTTTCAAACTGAAATTACTTCCTATCTCACACAGAGGTATTGGCTGCCTAGAGGAACCTGCCTGCTGTCCCCTCCTTGTCATATATAACAAACCTCAGTGGTTAAGGGTCAAGCAAATACATGCACATTCAAAGCTTACCCGACAACTTGCACACATCCTCAGACCTCATCGCCTGAGATTCATGCAGCAGTGTAGAACATCTCTGAAAATATCTAGTAAACATGTTACCACATGCCAGTGTTCCACCATGTGACTGTCACAGCCATTTTTAAAGGCTATACACACTGCTCAGAAAAGGTCCTTTGTTCTTGTTTCTTGTTACATGCTGTCAAGCCACCTCAGACTTCTGGCAACCCTACGCATGAGAGATCTCCAAAATGTCCTGTTCTCAACAACCTTGTTCAGCTCTTGTAAACTCGAGCCCATGGCTTTTTTTAGGGAGCCAATCTGTTTCATATTTTGGGCTTCTTCTTTTCCTCTTGCCTTCAACCTTTCCCAGAATTATTGCCTTTCCGCACAGAATTTTGCTTTTTATATTAAAGGTGTGCCCAAAGAAAGACCGTTTTGTCATTTTTACTTCCAGAGATAGTTTGGGCTTGATTTGATCTCCAGCCGATTTGTCAATCACTCTGGTAGTCCAAGGTATCCACAAATGTGTTCTCCAGCATTACATTACAAACAAATTGGGTTGTTATTTTTTCCTGTAAGTTTTCTTAACTGTCAGCAAGGGAACCAGTTATGCAAAATGGAAATTCCTCCAGAGCCTCCCTTACTGAGATTCCCCAGAACAATTTAGTATAGTTAGTTATTTAGTTAAACTGTTTTATGACACATTTCTCCTCAAAACAAACTAGTAGAAGGAGTAGTTTCTGGTCAACAGAATGGCTACAAAATTCTCATTTTGTCTGTCTTGCGCAACATAAGGTACAGTATTCCTGATAAACTGTTATCTGAATAGAAAGCGGGGGGGGGGGGGACAAAGAAAGGGAATTCCAGGTCAAGTCAACTCCAAAAAAAAGTACCTGCAGAGATGTAGCCAGAAAAAACACAATAATATCCCATCTCTCCTCCCACGTCTCAGTAAGAAGATCACTAACCCCATCTTACATTGGTTAGAAGCCTCAGAATAGAACCCAGGAAGAGAATTTAGGAGATGCTGATTCACATCTCGGCTCAGATTTGGAGCTTGCTAGATGATCTGGGATTCACTTCGTTACTGATCTATCTCACCAATGGTTATGAAGACAAAAGGGTATGAGAGCAGTGTAGAGCAGTTTGAGTTCTGTGGAGGCAGGGTTAGATATGACATTAAATGCTTCATTTTGCAGACCTTGGAAACCAATGACTATTTTGTTTAATCTGACGGAATTTTATTTGTGGTAGTGTAATGTTGGAATCAAGAAAAGCTCTTACATGGTTTGGGAGGCCATTTTGTAAAATGGTTTCCCTGCCAAACAAAGCCAGCTTTGAGTTGGCTTTGTGCCTTATTTTGAGGATCACTCCAATGACTACTTCTGGTCCACAAAACATTTTCCATTACCCATAGATTCCATTCTGGAAATTAATAAAAATGCAAACAGTTATATCAGAAGTGAAAGTAGATACTTCAGCACTGGAGAGAGGCTTTGCCAAGTTCTTCAAAGTAATCAGATTTGTTTTGACTTTTAAAAATAATAATAATAACTGTGTGGGTTAATTTTACAAGTATCCCAGAGACTTTTAAGACGGTGTTATCTTGGTACATATTTCAAAACACTGACAGATATTTTATCAGCAATTAGTATTCATATTATGTCTCAAACAATCTGTTCAGGAATAGGGGAAATGAACTGGTTGAACAGCTCTTTCCATCTGATAATTAATGTTTGATTGTGGGGGTGATGTGTGCATGTAAGATTAAGGTCAAACAGGAAGTTGTTTTTTAGTGGAATAATGTAAATGACCTGCAGTACAGCTTTGCCTTGTCTACTGATTTAACTTTGGAATAAAAGCCATTTTAAGAAATAAAATATCAGTTTCCTAAATAATTTCTTTCTGGATTTGTTGCTCATCTTGTAAATATGCCACTACATAGCTGGCTGGACTCCCTTATTCTGTGGCACATATTTTTAAATAGCACACATCTCCTCCCTGCAGACAAAGAACATTTGTTCTTTTGAACAAAAATAATAATTACATCCTTTTTCTTCCAAATTTTTGTTATATATAGCATGGCAAAACAATATTTTAGACATCTTAAATAGTTTAAAAATATAGTTGATGAATGTCAGTTAAACTATTATATTTTCCCTTCATCCTCCTCCCCCTCTTCAGCTGCTAATCACAGAATTTGATTGCCAAATAGTTTAATATGCTCTTCCAATAGTTACATGTGTGAGTCTTCTGTGAAACACAGGCAGTTTTATAAGGACAGATTTGAAGTTGCATATGGGTTTGTGACATGGTTTGATTGCCATGTCTTTGAATGTACTGGGTTGTGTGTGTTTTCCTTTTAAATTGCACGCATAGATTGTTCTGCAAATTTTGGTGAAGGATGAATAATATTTTATATCATTGTAAGATTTCAACATTTTAATCCCTTAGATCAAATAGTGAAGACCTTTGTGAAAGTACTTTCCCCTTTGACATTTTCTTGTTGCTTTTGCTTTTGTTAGATGCTTTAGTTCCATGGTTGATTTCATTGCTTGTGTTTCCTGTTGCCAATTTGTGGTGTGATATTTCAAGGAGAGATTTTGTTTTCTTTTGTATTTGTACAGTATTATTGTTTTTGTGGTTGTGTTTTATGTCTCTTAGCTGGCTCAAACTGACCTCAAAAAGCAGGCCAGGACCATTAATGTGGAGGCAATATCCAGAGTGGCCTTCCTGTATTTATCCCTCCACTTTCCGCCAGCAACTAAGAGTATCATTGAACCACATTGTGATGGTTTCTCCATCCATAAGTAGAGATGGAGCAATTCTAACATGATTTCCTAAGTCCAACTAGTATTAGCTATTGGCAAATTTGAGGGCAGAAAACAGATTACAGACTTATGTGTCTCACATATGTGTAAAGGTGGCATTCAAGCGTGTATACACGTGGCTGCCACGACCTCTATGCCAAGACTGATATAGGTCTGATTTGGTTTGTGTTTTAAGTACATAGCCTGTTAGAAAGTTACACAGGACTTAAAACTCATGCATTCTTAAAGAATTTTTGATAATCCTTAAAACAAGTAGTTGGCATGTGGATTTTGTCTGTAAAGAGGCAACAGTTAAGTGTCCAAGTTTGGTGTAGCAAATGTTCCATTTTGCAATTTGTATGGGATACAGTGTTGTAACCTATCTAGGTATGTGCATTAATCACCGTGATCAGTATTCATATTTGGCTGCTTAGTATGAACTCTGAGGTTTACATATTTTAGAGTATAATTTAGAATGGAATTTAAATTCCAAATATCCTACCAAGGTACCTTTGGCTGTGTTTGTGCTACATTCTGGTCTTCTCCTTCCTTATGCCCAAATATCCTAAACATTTGGGGGCATACTTAAATAGTCCTTTGTTTTGAGGTCTTGAGAAAGCTCTTTCTTTTCTAATAGTGATTGTGGTTTCTTAGACTAGGTGCATAACAAATAGCTTTCTAAAGTACAGGACTACTATAATACTTGTGATGCCATGCAGTTGAGCTTCTGTTATTTGCATTTTATGTTGTGATTATTGCCCTGCATTGTGTTTGTAATGTAATTGTTGTCAGCCTGACTCTGCATCCCTTATGTCTGGTAACCTCCTGTGTCAAGATGTGAATTTTTGTGTATATAAACTATTAAAATAATAAGGGGGAATAGAAAAGCAGTCCTGAAAATGAAAGTGCTTTTAAAACTGAGGTTTGAATAATAGTTTACTATAGTGATTTCAAAACAATTAGCCAAAAACCTCAGAGCTACAATATCCTGGTAATCACGGACTCTGGTATGATGAAGCTTTATTCACCTATATATTAAACCTGCTCCACAGAGCTTAAAACTCTTTGGAACAGGGTTGTTGTTGTTGTTGTTGTTGTTGTTTTGGTTCTAGAGGTAGCTTCAGAGATGGGGGAGAGGAAGAAAGCTTATAGGATTAGATTTTGGCCATGGCCTACATATAAAGAAGAAAGATGTTGGGTTCTTTTAACTGTTATATACTGCTTCTAATGCACAAGGTGGTATACACACGACTTGACAGATGATAGGAAGAAGAAGAAGACGAAGAAAGAAGACGAAGAAAGAAGAAGAAGAAGAAGAAGAAGAAGAAGAAGAAGAAGAAGAAGAAACTCCAACAGCTATTGAAATATTTCTCATTGAGAATTAGGTTTTTTGGTTGTGTTTATAAGTGGAGAGGAGACTCTTAAAGTTTTCCAGTTTCAGCCTGTTTCGGGGTTTAAAATTAGTACCTTCAATCGATCTGGAAACAAATGAATAACGACAAAGTTGGAAAGGATCAAAGTAATAGTATGCCTGTTTAGCTGTGATTCAGATTACCAAACAAAATGGAATGCCAACATAATTTCTTCTTATAGCAACAATGTTAACATTTCTTATTTGAGTGAGTAATGTATTACTAATGAATAAAATAGCATTTTACTTTGGTAAAAGCAATTGTCATGCAATGTTATTACTTCTCTTCTAGGTAGTAGCAACACATTAGCTTTTAAAATAACATTTCCAAGTACTTATCCCAGAAATTAGTGCGTTCTGAATTTATGGAAACTTATGGGATGCCTTCCGCCCTATATAAAATAGATTGAAGTAATATTTCTTCAAGGGGAGCAGGTATGGTTGAATGAGGGCAAGTCTAGTTTTTCCAGGAAAAAGAAAACAACTAGTGTACAGTATAAGATAGAGATGACAGAATACACTCTTGAACTGTCCAAAGCTTTCTAAATAATGCAGTAAAAAAGAGAAAACGTTACTTGCTCACTGTAATTCGGGCATATTTTATTCAGCTTGTTTAAATTAAATTTAAAGCAATACACAGTATTTTGAAAGTGGGTTTTTCAGCATATGGATTTGGTAGATGTATATTGCTCTCATACATATTAGCACTGCAGAACGTTTGAACCTTTAACACAACTAAGTAATTTTATAAATATTTGTGGGATTAACCTATTTGTGTGTTGAAAATAATTTCTGGAGGAAATACTTGTTATATGCAGGTTTGTGTATCACAGTAATGGTGGTGGGCCTGCCATGTCAGTTTAAATTAATGAGAACTGTTGCTAACTAGAACATATAACGACCGACTCTCCCCTTTTCTGCCTTCCTAATTGGCAGGTTGTAAACAAATTTA
Source organism: Phrynocephalus versicolor (assembly GCA_023846285.1). Classification (NCBI taxonomy): domain Eukaryota; kingdom Metazoa; phylum Chordata; class Lepidosauria; order Squamata; family Agamidae; genus Phrynocephalus; species Phrynocephalus versicolor. The sequence goes on along the minus strand of JAHTLZ010000016.1, from coordinate 21,641,792 downwards.
TTTGAAATGTGACACAAAATCTTTCATTGATACCTCGGAAATGTTGTGACATTGTGAAAGGTTAAATTTACATATTTCTGGAGTACCTGCTTAGTTCACCGCTGCTCTGCCTGAAAGTGATTATGCATATAGGGACATCCATATATTAACTTTGATGTTCAAACTTATTAAAATGCTGTCCTTTTTATGAGGTAACTAAATCCCTGTCAAAAATGACCTTTAACATTGGTACACTTGCTCCTTTTGTACCAAAGTTAGAAACAATTTCCTAATAGCTTCTCAAAAGAAACGTAGATGGAGAATCCAGCCATTTTTATATGCTTTTCTTCTCTAACCTTCTCTTCCAGATTGGAGATATTCTATACTGTGCTGGACAAATTGCATTAGTGCCATGCACTCTTCAACTTTCAAATGCTGGTGTTGTAGCAGAGGCCACCATTTCGTTAAACCATGTGGGAAAAATCTTGAAAGCCATGAATCCCCATGCTGAACTCTACCATATACTAATGGCAAACTGTTATGTAACTGACAGCAAGTATATTTCTGTCGCTCAAGCTGTATGGCAGAAGAAATTAAGAGAACTTCAAAAGGTATGAGTGATAAAAAGGTATACCTAATAATACTTTTCTTTTCCCCTTCTTTGAAAATAACAGTTTATTATTTTTCCCCTCATGACTTGATGGAATATCAGAATATTCTCTGTGCATTTTGCTGGAGTTCAAGTAAGACTGATATAATAAGGTTTGATTGAGCTGTTATGTTCTGCCTCATAAATGGCTGTGCACAGTTGAAACAGAAAATTGCCTAATAGAAAGTCATATTCATCACCAAGTTTGTCTTAATTCCCCAAAGCAGTAAGTTTAAGAAGTCTTGTAAGAACAACCAGTTCCTTGTGGGAAAATCTGAAGTGTTTAGCATTGGAAATACATGCCTCCATATCAATTTCTTTAAGATAGCAGGTTAGTTCCTCATTACACAGCATGAATTCTGCAACTATTTACAGAGATTATCTGTGAAATTCAGGTATATTCAGAAATATTGCTGACGAAATACCATTTTAGTTCTTTGTTCCATCCTCCTGTGCAAGAGCCCATTCCACAAACACTTGGAACCTTCTATTGCTTTCCCAAGGAGGTATTAATCACCTCCATGTCCAAGTATAAGCCTTAGTTATTTAAATAGGGTGACTCCCTACCCCCATCTGATAGAACATCAAGTTGGTGATCACATGGAATTCCACAAGCCATTATGCTTTGTGATTTCAAACAAGATTCCAGCAAGATTCACAATAGCTGACTTTGGTTTAAACTTAACTGTGGAATGTAGAATCTAAAATGTTCTCAAATGAAGCACCTCTCCTTGTTGAGAGAAAGAAGGGAAGGAAAAGATTGTTACATAAGTGGCTGAGTTGCAGAGAAGGGGAATGAATTGCTATTCTCTATCTTTGAAGGCAGCCTTCAGTGCCTGATTTGACATTTTCAGGAAGAGAGTCTAAGGAACAAACAAATAGTGGTGATGAGAGATGAAATTTCATACCCTACTGGCAGAGAACAAAAAAATCATGTTCCAGATCTTATCTATTCAAAAGTTCTTAAAATACTGAGGCACACAACTGTGCCTCAGCTGTCTTAACGAGGTTTGAAGATCCTGAGTATGTACCAGAGGACTATTGCAAATTCCAAGGCAGGTAGGTTAGTCTACCCCAATATGTGGACAAAAATTAAATGGGAAAAACACACACACCAAAACTAAAGACAAAATATTGTAGCACCATAAAGGCTAAAAATTTGGTTTCACCGTGACTTTGAATGAATATCTACATTGTGATATCTGCAATTAAAAAAATAAGGATTAAGAATGAATCCAGGAAATTATAGGTCCATTGACCTAAAGAGTTTCCCAGACCTATTGATAGAAAGGAGTTCAAGAAAAAAATAACAGACACATCCAAGGACAGATGGAAGGTCTGTCTCAACAATCCTTTAGAATTCTTTGAGAGTGTCAGCAGGTACTGGCAGAAATGAAGTTTCAGAAGCCTATTGATGAGTATCAGCAGTGATCTGAAATTAGTTTATCAGTCATTGAAATTAGGAGTGCATTTTGGGATGCCCAAGTTTGCTGAAGGTACCACATATAGTTTTTAGAGTAATTGGATTGAAACAGGACAATGAAGAGTTCCCAGAGATTCCCTTCAGATTGGCCAACAATTCATTGCAAGCAACTATAAAATGATGAAACATTGTGGAAAAATAATCTCAACTTCATAGACACATTAATGCATTTTAACAAGTGGCTGACCAAGAGGTTGTGAGTTTGGATTAAATACTGATCTACTATTCCTAATCTGTTATCGGTACTCCTATGGTTCATTGGTTTAGCTTTAGTCCATCTATGTTTCTCATTTTAGTCACCATTTCCTGTTTGCCTAGAAGACTTATTTCTTGGCAGCGTTGACTGTGGTGTTGATATGCTGTTGCCAGTTGGTATTTCATTGTCAGCTTCAAACCTCACCTTTCATTTGGGCATCTAAAGTAGGCCTCTGGGAGATTTACAGAAAATCAGCAACATGTTTTTGGTTGTCCTTTCTTCTTTTATGTTCATATTTGTAAGGTAATTGAACATCTGTATCAATCAATTTGGGATTCCAAAGGGTAAACAGAATAAAAGGGTATCAAAACTATTATAGCTCCAGGTCAAAAGACAACCCCTTATCAATTTTACCTCCTAACATACAGCACAGGATATTTCTTGTTCATTAATTTTCCAGAAGCTAGATCTGTCCATCTTGATGAACATCTTGTCCAGGTTTTGTCTGTTTTTGGTGACTAAATATATCAAAAATAATGGGTCAATTCTCTGGTGTTTATGTAAGTACCTACCTCAGCTTCCTTCTTCTAGTCACACCAAATTAATTCACATGCTTCTCATCTATAAAACCTTCTGTAATGTAATTTTTATTGACACTCAAGGCACGCTCCTTCCTGTTGAATACAACTTTTAAGTTTCATAACCTCCTTTCAGTGCTTTCACATATAATTTGTGATAGTGTGTTAAGGGGCCATTTCTCTCTTCCCTTCCCAGATTATTTTCTGAGAAGGTAAACCCATCTGTGTTTGAATTTTGTTTTATTTTTTAAATGCCACCTGATCAGCTCTCATTTTTGTCTGCTGTTACCACTTGTTTTAAGCTGTCAACTGATAATTTCCATCATTTGTATGGTCCAGCACCCTCTTCTTTATTCTTGTTGGATATATTTCATGGAATAATTACCATTGCTTGGTAGGATGGAAGAGAAACCCCGTTCAACAAAGCAGACTGTTCATTCCCCATCCCACTCTCTGATCTTTTTTATGTTGCTCAACCTTGTACATTACTTGAAACTTCCCACTCTTTTACCATGTAATTGTATTCTTTGTTACTTGTGCAGATCAATAAATGGAAGGAAAGTGAGTAGGCAAAGTACACGTGTGTCTTCCATGTATTTTTAAGGACCAATCAGAACATTTTTTTGTAATTGCTACTGCTGGAAAATTGCAAAAAGGATATTCCCAATACTATTATGTATACAGTGATCCTTTTCAAGTTTCCTGGTGACCAAATCCTCTGGGCTAAGAACGAGATTTATGGACATTTGCTAGTCCTCATATTCACTGAGTTCAGTGAAATGTGTGCTTGCATTTCTATTTCTGCATTTCTAGACATACAATTTTGTATATCAAAGGTGTGCTATGGAGGAAACATATCCTGATTACAGCAATATTTTTGTCAAAACCCTTCTCAATATTCTGGTGACCAAGCTAGTAAAATATGCACTAGATTATACTGTTGTTCTGTGAATGTGTAGCTTGCTGATGAGTTGTATCCAGAGTGTTTTCACTAGTTGGTCATCATCCTGGACACAAGTGACAAGTGGGTGTGTGTCCTGGGATTCTTTCCTGTGGCTTCTGTTATTCCATATCTTGGATAAAGGCATAGAGGTCTGCAGATGGTATCAAACTAGGAGTGGTAGCTGATACTTCATGTAGGCAGGAAAATCAGATGCACAAATATTGAATGGATGATCTCTGACTAGTAATAAGACATGTTAAAAGTCTCTCGGAGTCTCAGTAGGCCACAAGCTAAACATGATGTGTGGTGCAGTTGCAGCAGCAAAAAGAAAAACAGAGAAAAAAACAACAACAAAAAGGGGAGAATACTAGGTTGCATCAACATAATTGTTGTGTTGGAAAAAATTACTGTAGTGTCTTTAGATTACACTTTGTCTGGGATATTGTGTTTAGTTCATAGAATCATAGAATCATAGAGTTGGAAGAGACCTCAAGGGTCATGCAGTCCAATCCCCTGCCATGCAGGAACCCCATCACAATATTTCCGACAGATGGCCATCCAGCCTCTGCTTAAAAACCTCCAAAGAAGGAGACTCCACCGCCCTCCGTGGCAGCATATTCCACTGCCGATCTGATATAACTGTCATAAATTTCTTCCTAATGTTCAAATGGAATCTCTTTTCCTGTAGTTTGAAACCATTTCCCTGAGTCTTAGTCTCTGAAGCCATGGAAAACAAACGTGTTCCCTCTTCAATATGGGAACAGGTACAAGGCACCCCAGTTTATGAAGAATATCAACCAGCTGAGACATGCCAAGGAGAAGGAGAACCAGAATTGGAAAATACCCTGGAAATCTAAATATATGAGAAATGGTTGAGGCATATGAATAGGTTTACTCCAGATAAGGCATTAATGAGTGATGGTATGATACCTATCTTCCAACATTTAAAGAGATGCCGTATAGAAGTTGGAACAAGCTTCTTTTCTTGAGTCCTCGAGTGTAGGACACAAAGTATTGGCTTGAGATTGTAAGAGAATATTTCCCTTAAACATTTAGAAGGACATATTTACAGTACAAACAGTTTGATAGTAGAATGGACTGCCTCAGAGGGTGATGAATTCTACCTCATTGGTACATCTGAACCAGAGGTTAAACATGCTTTAGCTGCAGGTTTCCTGCTTTGGGGATCCTTCTGGCTTTACAGTTCTATGATTCTATGACCTAGATGCTAGCTTTTTCTGTCATAACTTCTTGACTAATCTTCTTCTTCTTCTTCTTCTTCTTCTTCTTCTTCTTCTTCTTCTTCTTCTTCTTCTTCTTCTTCTTCTTCTTCTTCTTCTTCTTCT
>JAHTLZ010000016.1:21621323-21635513 GCA_023846285.1 Phrynocephalus versicolor | reverse complement strand
GCTGCTGCTGCTGCTGCTGCTGCTGCTGCTGGAGGGCGAGGAGGAGGAGGATGCGCCGCCACCGGCTGCGGGCGGAGGAGGGAGACAAAGGCGGCAGCGGCGGCTCCTCCTGCGCTCCTCCAGCCGTGCTCCTCCAGCGGCCGCCCGCGGGAGAGAAGAGGAGGAGGAGGAGGGCGGCGGAGGAAAAGGGGAGGAGCCTCCCCGGCCTCCCCAGGCGGCCCGGTGCCGACCGGTCCGCGGACCGGGGGTTGGGGACCACTGGTTTAGAAAGTCTCTTTTGTTATTGCTGTTGGTCATGTAATTAGGGGAAGCCCAGGATTGTAAAATGCTGCTGCAAACTATTACAAGGTCCTGTATAAATTCAAATGAAAAACAATATGTAATCCTTTTTGCCAGTTCTTCCGTATCAGGATTATGGCCCTACGTTTGCATTCAGATGTTGTGAATTCTCATTGATCCCAGCTTTACTCCGTGAAACAGAAGATTCAGTGTGTTTTAAACAGCAAAGCAATAGCGGGACTTTCATCTTGTGCTTTGCAAATTTCATTTCCCTGGAGTCAGGATTAAATGAAGCTTTTATATTCTTGTGAGGTAATTATAGTGTAAATATTTAACACAGGCCACACTTAGTGGAACCCTAGATGCCTTTGGAATTACTGTGCCTTTTGATTCTGGCCAACAGTGGAACATTGGAACATGAAAAGATGGCCATGCTTTTTTAAAAACAAGGAGACAAACAAATAGAAATATCCTGGAGAGGAAGGGCAGTGGAATATGCTGTATTTTTTTGAGAAACCTGCATAAATTGAAGTATATTATAATTGAACATAAGCACAGAGAGAGCAGTGAATTAATGAACAGTGCAATGCATGACTTTAGCTTTAGCCTTAATTGGAAAGTGTACAAAATATATGATTATAAAAATAAATGTGTCAGGAAAGATATAGACTCAAGGAAAGAGAAAGAAGGTTATTTGCGCTACTACTTTCTTTGTGTCAAACTTTTTTGGGGGTTGCTCTGCTGCCTGCTTGGGACTTTAAATAGCTTCCTGGATGACCCATGGCTCTGAAACCACAGCTGTCCATTTTTAAAAAGCAAACAAACCTGTTTTATTGTCAAAATCTTTTAATTGTATCCTGCTTTGGGAATATGACAATTATGAAACAGGCTAAAAATAACCATAATAAGCATCTTAAGAAAATTCACATTAATTTAAATGAACCACATGACTTTTTATCTTTTGATTAGAATGCATATTTATTTTGGAACTATAGTTTTGAGCCCAGGTACCCACAATGGAGGATATTCTATGTTAGCACCTAGAAGCTATCTTTACCATGCATATTTCTAATAAATCTTCCAAGTTTTCCATGTTTGCAAAACTGCATTCAGACACAAAGGGGGAGATGCCAGCAGACTTCAGGTAACCGTGGGGTTTGCAAGGATGTAAAAATCCTTAAGAGATTCCCTCCTCATGTCAAAGTTAATGCAATAATACTGTAAGCAAGAAGCATGGAATATTCCACCCATCTCGGCCCTCCTCCAGCAGACTGTAGATTTTGAGGCAATGGTATAGGTCAGTAATGGCGAACCGTTTAAAGACTCAGTATCCAAACTGCTATTCAAAATGCACTAATTTTTTGCAAAGTGCAAATACAGCAATTTAGCCGGAATACAGGTGGATGGGAAGGGGCGATGTCGGGTGCCCACAGAAAGGGCTCCGAGTGCCACCTTTGGCACCCGTACCATAGGTTTGCCAACACTAATATAAGGCATTCTTTTCTTCAATTCCCTCTGCTTTCTGAATGACACTTATCCAGGTGTTCTTTTCTGAAAAAGGTAAGGCTGAAACTTTCCTGGATGTGTGCGGACAGAGTCCTCAGCTAGATTCATTTCCAGGACTACTCCATCTTACTAGGACTTCTGATTATGGAAACATTGTCAGCATGTTCAGCTGAATGCACTGGCTCCTTCCTCTTGAGACCTTGTCACTGAACATGCAGAAGTTTGAATGGCATCCGGGTGAGCTCAATCTCTACCTAGTACCTCAATAATGCCTGAAGAAGGATTTAGCATTATTAAACATGCTCCATCCTCATCAATCTGCGTGAGCAGGAGGCTGTGGTTCTTTTTGTGTGCTTCAGCGAACTTTGGGTTTCCACTGAGTATTCTGATACTGTGGGTTGTCTTTCAGTAGTCCTGTTTTGGCTCCAGTTCAGTAAGGGCTGCCTGCGTCTTTTCATTGTTAAGAAATGTAATGTATTACATTTACTTTGGAGATGGAAGGCACTAGATATGCCTTCCAGAATAAATTAAAAATCTTCAAAAACTCTAGTTGCTGAATGTGGAATATTGTGCTTCTGTACCCACAGTTAAAAAGCCAGTAAATAACCCAATATTTCTGTACAATATCATGCCTGCATTGGCAGCAGGAAAAAGGATTCTGAGCTTTGTATTGCAAAGGGCAGTCTGAATGATGACAACACCCATGGCAGCAGTCAGGATGGTCTACAGGATACTTTATTGGGCTCACAGCCATTCACACTTATTTAAAAACAGCCCTGACCGTTTCTTTGTGTCTGGGTGAGAAGTGGGGAACTAATGAAAAAAAGGAGTCAGCTTCTGGGATTTTCACGTGTGGCATTACTTTGTGAATTGTAGTGTTACTGTAGTGTGTGATTTCCTACTTGGAATGGATTAATCCATTTCCAATGCATTACTATGGGAAACTGTTTCGAGTTATAAAAATTTCAAGTTACACAAAATGCATTTGGAATGGATTAATTTTGTAATTAGGGATATCACTGTATATTGATGCTCTGCCAGGAATCAGTAATGTATTTGCATAACATTTGCTATGAGAGCTAGGAGAAGCCATGCAGCCCAACTATGCTGGGTTTGTCACAGGTAGGAGGGAGAGACACTTGAATTTGTTTTTCCCCGTTGGGAAGAATTCCACAACGGAACCTCAGCAGGCAGTCCCAAATGGAGAAAGAAGTTGGAAAGAACTATCATTTCAACATCTCGATTCCTTCTGCTAGATTTGTTGTATTCTTCGTCTACAATATCTGCTTATTAATATACTGATTTCAGTTATGCTTGTGTCTTTATCTTCCATCCCTCAGTTCCAGGGACTCGGTTCTTAAAACATATGTCCTTGGAAGCCTGTGAGCGTCAAGGAGCTAATGACCAAGTAAATGGGCTTTGGATATCTTAGAAACAAAGTGATAGAAGAAGGTTGCTTTTGCTTTATGGGATGTCCCCTTGCCCTTCATTTTCTTTTGCCCTCTTTGGAGACTTCAGTGCTTGCAGTGACTTGAATGTGAACTAGTGCTATTTTAATGCTGCTTGAACTTTCACACAGCGCACAGTGCCAACTACTGACCCAGCAACATGCATGCCAGCTCAGCAGTGAATAATCACTTTAACTACTCTGTGTTTTTCTTTTTCATCCGTGAAGCAGAATAAATGCTTTTGGCTAGTATAATGCATTCTTGCAGCACTCTGTCAGATCTCCATTTGTGATTTAGCCTCCTCCTTTTTAGTCTCTCTCTTCTGTGTGCGGGTTTGCCTGTAAAGATCAAGAATATATCTAGAGGGATAGACAGACAGAGGTGCAGACAGTTTCTGACAGAGGTATAGGTATAGAAATCTGCCTCGCAGCACAACACTATATGTCAGATTGAAAAGTAGCCCCACTAAGTACATGCAGGTTTTGTTTAGAAGCAAATGGGTGTTAGGACCATGCTGCCGGTTTGTTGTGGAGCTGCAATGTTACCCTCTAAAATCATGCATCATACTTGTATAGGAGAGCTTTGTGCTATATCGGTATGATGTCCAAGCCTTTCTTACGTAATCATAAATGAGAAATGTATTGAGGTCTACTGAATGGAACACTGTACTGGTTAATTTACACTACCTAAATTTAGGCAATTAAAATGTTGGCGTCTACAGTCTAGAGATTGACATGGGAAATGGTTGAGCCCATTAGCTCTTTCAACAGCCTTTGATAGCATGGAGTGTTTGTCACAACCACTGGACCTGGCAGGCATTCTTGGCACCCCTTTCGACTGCTGTTGTTCCTTGCTGGCATGAAACTGGCAATGACGAGGGGTTGCTAGTAATCTCCCCGGGGACCTTCTTTTGGAGGAGAAACAAAGGGAGCTGCCTTATCCCCAGGTCAAATTATTTGTCTTTTCAATCCAGTATTATCTGTCCTGATTGACAACAACACTCCAAGGTCTTGGACAGGGGCCTTTCCCATCATCTGCTACCTGATCCTTTCAACTGGGGTCACCAGAAACTGAGCCAGGAACTTCTCTGCATGCCGTGCATGTAAGCTACCCCTGTGGTCCCATCCTGGAGAACCAATCTTTTCATGCTAAGCAGCCACATTTATGTGGAAATGATGAAGTAATTAAAACTCAATTTGCACAAGTCAGAAATTATAATAGGCACCAGGTCTAGTGATACACAGAAAGGTAACATTGACTGGTAACATGATTCCACTAAATACACAAGAATCAGTTTGACAAGGACATACTGTCAAATATAGGCTAAAGCACATGGCTGCCACTTTCCCTGCCATTCTGAGGGATGTCTCTTCCTCCAATATAGACATACTTTTTAAAAAGAAAGGAATGTGATGTTTTCTGGCCAGGTCCTACAATACAAAAGTACATATTAGCATAGGATGATTACATTCTAATTTTTGTGACAAGCCTAAAACTGCAATAAAGACTTCTTAAAGAACTCTAAACTCTCAATTTGTATGTGTTCAACATACTGAAATTTAGGCAGGTTTTCAAAAGCATTCTCTTAACAAAAATATGAAATTCCCGCCTTGAATTGAAGTGTAAACAATTATATACTGTAGATTTCGAAGATTTGTTTATTATTACTTTTTTCTAATTTGAGTATCTCAGACTGTGTATCGTATGTCAGCTTTTTTTTTTTTAACTGGCCAGAATAAAACAGACTGATAGTCGGTGATCATATGCCTTGTGACAAACATGGTCTCCTTTAGATTGCTATCAATTTATGGCTTTGTTTCTTATATAATTGATATTTCCTACACATTGCAACGGATATATTGAATTATGTATATCTGAAAGGGATTTCAAGCAACCTTAACTTGAATCAAGATTCTTATCTTGTCGTAGGAACCTATAGTTTAGGAAGGAAAATAGCTTTTCAATGTAGCAATTATTTTGTTATCAATTTCATATTTTCATACCCTTGTGTTTAGCTGGCATACAATACTTGACTTTGCATTTAGCTCTGCAGGAAATATCTTAAACATTATTATTACAAAGGAAAAAAATATCAAAAATCAAAGTGAATACTTAGTACAATACCGCTATACAGGAAGGTGCAATTGCTGTAACAGCAGCCTGCATTATATTCTAGAACTAACTCACAGCTTGATAGAATGTCCCTGCTGGGGAAGAAATGTAGGGGAGCTGGCAAGAGTTTTACCACATCTGTTCCCTGCTGCTAATAAGCTTTAACCTGTTTCATTTTTATTATGCTTACTGTTTAGATATTTTGCTTCCAAAATTATTTCCGCAGCTCTGAGAATACTTAAAAGGGTTTGTGGCATGAAGGGCTGTTTAAATATGTAAGACTGTCAGCAAGGGAGAATATAGGCCATAATGAGTAAGATGGCTGCCTTCTGCTTCTTGTGTTTTCTGAGTTCAGTCACAGGGGTTCCTGAAAGTCTGAGTAACAAGAGTCTAACACATATGTTTTCTCTGCTAACAAGAGTAATGAAGTATCTATCTATCTATCTATCTATCTATCTATCTATCTATCTATCTATTTATTTATTTATTTATTTATTTATTTATTTATTTATTTGATTTATATACCGCAACCATCTAGCAAAAAAGCTACCCTGGACGGTTTACGAACATATACAAAATATAAAAACAGATTAAACAACTTAAAATAGTAAATAAAAACTAATCAATCAAACCAAATAATCAAATCATAATAACAAAAAGAACAAATAAACAAATAAGCACAAATACAATAAATCAAAATTGTTTGACAATTCAAAATAAGAACAAATAAAAAAACTAGTAGAAAATTATCATAAGGCAGGGGGAAATGACAGCGTCCTATTTATATAAGTTGGTTGAAACAGAATAATCAGGGAAGGCCAACCTATAAAGCCAGGTTTTCAGTAGTTTCTTGAAGGCTGGTAGTTTATAAATTTATTAATTCCTAAAAATTGCACAAAATTTTGTCAATTGTCAGATTTGTTTCTTCCCAGTATAGGTCTTTCTTGCTAGCATAAGAATACAGATATTTATGAAATAAAACCAAGGTTGAGCAAGGTGGATGTCTTCAGATTCAGAAATTTACTCAGTTCTGGAAGGCTTCAAAATAATCTTTTGTCACACATGTTTTCAGCTTTCTTAATTTCTGTCTAACAGCATGACAATGTTTTCAAAGTCACAGTTTGAACCATTTCTCAGAACTTTCTATGTGAAAAAACAACCTGCCTTGATAATTTGACTTTAACATGATGAAGTGATTTACAGTGTGATAATTAATATAGTTCCTTAAAAAAATAAAAGACCTGTGGCTGAAATCGGTAACTTAAAACTGCATCAGGGCGTTTTTTCAGGAATGAAACTTTTCCTAGTTTTGAAGCTCCCATGGCTCCCATATAATCCCCTTCATTATGAGGAAACCATGGTACAGGAAGAGGAAGTCTAAAATTACCAAAAATTGCTATCACTGGTAATTATGTTACTACTGATGGCAATTTTCAATAACTTTAGTTATCTAAAGTGCTGCTGCCAGTCAAGTGACAAGTTTAACTCCTGCATCAATTTTCAGTGATCAAAAACTCCCTCCTTTTGTTCTGTGGCTCCTTCAGGTTCCTGATGATGGAAGAGAGAACATGGAAGTCTTGTGACAGAATTAGGAAATGTTTCATTTTTGAAAAATCACCTTTATTAATGACATGTTCAGAATTGCACAGGTATAAGTTATGGAATAGGGTTTCGGCCAATATGTTGTGCCTTTGAATGTACCAGATAGTGCTCTCTTTTTTTCAGAAGTACACACAGAAAGCAAAACAAGCTGGTGCCTCGTATCGCATTGGTGTTCATCTTTGATGAGTTAGTGGCCACTTTTCCAGGCCAACAGTTGTCGGGGGGGGGGCTCCTAGACCTCCAAAAATATACATTTTAAACGGGGTGAAAGACACAACCTTACAAGTACCCAGCATACCATATATCATCTGACAGTTTTTTGAAAAATGGTATTTGGCTTTTTAAAACTGTAAGGGGAGGTGCAGCCTATATAAAATATAGGGAGGAAAAGTTGATGAGAGTTGAGAGGTTGGTTCTCCTGAGAATAGAATAGAATAGAATAAAAACCTTTGGGGTTCGCATGTCACTGCAGACTGTACTTGGTCAGCATGGGTTGCTTGTTTCCATACTACCATGCCACGTGGGAGGAGCCCATTCTGTGGCTTCATCCTCATTGGCTAAAAAGGCCAAAGAGAAATGAAAAAATGAGGTAAATCCCAGGAGAACAGTCACAAAGAAAAAATTGCAGTCACATGACAATCACGGTTTATGTGAATTATATTTAACATCTTTAATTGTGCCAGACATTACACAGTGTTCAACGCTGTAGTTGAATTATTATCGTAATTTGCTACCTTATTTTGTGTAACTAAACCTGAGAGGATATTGCATTAACTTTTTACTTTGCATCTTCAATTTCTTTGTTCTGTTCTGGTTCATGCATTGTTTCTTTTACCTCACTCACATTGATAATCATCCATTTCTAGTAAAAGAAAGTCTTGATGGAGGAAAGAGTAGCACAGTTGGCCCCTCCCTTAGGGTGCAAGGTTTCTTATATTAAGCTGACTGAGTAGTGCCTGCTGCTAAACCACCAGCATAATGGAAAGAAGGCACCAAAGGAGAAATAGTCACAATGTGCATATCTTACGCATACCTGACAGACTTCTGCTATGATTTTTTGGGACCCAGGAAGTCACTGATTTATTGTGCTGACAGAATTATTCAGCATTTCATAAGCCAACTCCAAAAGCAGTTGTGCTTCACACACACAAAAGTATAACTATGAAACTGTTTTTCTGATTGTTTGGCATAGTAGCAGAAAGTCTGCTCTTAGTCTGTGCCAATTTTGGGAATGTTTGGGCAAAGGGTTTTCAAGTCATTTTTAAAAAGTGGCATTGCTTTACTCCAATGCCACTAAGCAACCTTGAGCTCAAATATATAATATTTAGGAACCTCATGGTACAGTGGTCAAATGTCTGTACTGCAGCTAAAATTGTGCTTACGACCTAGGGTTCAGTCCCAGGTAGCCGGCTCATGGTTGACTCAGCCTTCCCTCCTTCCGAGGTCGGGAAAATGAGTACCCAGCTTATTGGGGGGGGGGATGTGTACCCTGCAATAATTAAATTGTAAACCACCCAGAGAGTGCTTAGCACTATGGGTGTGTGTGCATAAGCCGAACACTTTGTATTTGCTTAAACATCCATGTGGATGAATACAGCCTTATGCTACGTAATTAAAAATGAATTTCATGATGAATAACCTTTGGACTATAATGTATCTTAACTAGAACACAGTCTTTAGAGAGATTTTTCTTCAAAAAGCATTTAAATATTTTTAAACTCTAGTTTTTTTAAAAAAAATCTCTGACTAGGGTTGATCACTCTGTTCACTACACCATACTGGTATCCCTAAATTATTATAGCCATTATAAAGGTAAAGTATTATATTAATGATTAACTAATAATTATAAAATAATTACTTGGCATGCTGTTTACTCCTTTTGCTATTCCGCCAAACTGTGATTCCCGATCACATGGCCTTTTTGAAATTAAAGAAAAAGGATATTGAATAGATAGACCTACAAAGATTTGATATGATCATGTTACCTTAAGGGATTATAGTTTTTGAAAATTTTCAGTGGCAGTTTTGATTATGACGCTGGCATGTTTAATAAGCCTGTAAATTATACATTTGTAGTTTCTTCACTCTGCCTGAATAACAGAGTGCACTGGCTTTAAGTTTCAGAACAAAGTGTTGTACCAACAATAGGTCTGTCACTTATAAAGTGGAGATTCCACTAGGAAAACTACAGAAGAAAAAGCCCTTCATAACATAAAACTGAGCTTGTTTGCATCTGTATCAGTGGGCTGTTTTAATCTCTTTGGTATTTTGTCGATGAGTGTGCCTCATGGTCACATCTGCTCAACTTTTCCAGTAGCATATAACAATACGTTACCTAGTTTCTGTATATTATCTGCAATATATAAAGTAATTTTTGCAGTTTAAAAATATTTTAACAGTAATGAGGCTTTTCAATACTGTGCCTGATAATGTACTGTCCTGAATTGTGTCATTGGCCTTGACAGCTAAAAAGTTGACATTGGAATTGACTGCCATTCTGGTTGCTGCTCCAGTAGTAATCATGACTTTGACCCACCACCTTGCTTCGTCCCTACCAACATCAACCCTATCAATGGCGCTTCAACCTTCTTTACTAGTGTCCCTTGTGCCCAAATGATATGTCCTAATGAAACCAACTTCAGTACCACTACAGTGGTCACACAGATAATCAGAACAGGACTTTTATGATTTCATTTCCTCTTCTGATTTGGACAATCCATCCCACATTCATAGAGACTGTGAAGAAGAAGGAGGAGGAGGAGGAGCAGGAGCAGGAGGAGTTGATTATCTATAATAGTGATGGTTTAGGTCAGGCCTGCCCAACAGGTACCCCGCGGGCTACTGGTAGCCCACGAAGGGTTCAAAAGTAGCCCGCCGGCCATCAATAAAAAGTGAGGGGATAAATTCTCCACCCCTCCCTCCCCCATCCCAAGGAGCACCACTGCCCCAGCAAAGTTCTGGGTCTGTCAGCCCACTGTCTCAGCCGAGTGGGGCAGTTCAGGGGCCATGGCGCATTGAAATCTGTTCCCTCCAGAACAGATTAATTGGTTCTTAATGCATTCCTATGGGAAACCGCTGCTCTACTTACAAAAGTTTTTACTTATGAGCATGTGTTCAGAATGGATAACATTCGTAAGTAGAGGTTTTAGTGTAGTAGCCCTCAGACACTTTGGGCTGGAAAAAGTAGACCTTGGCCTGTTCAAAGTTGAACAGCCCTGGTTTAGGTGGTCATCTGGGAACTCATATAACCCACTTGCCTCTCCTCTCACATGTCCCTGCCATTATTGTGGACCAGAACTAAAGGAAGAGGATGTCAATAAGGCCACTGAGTCCAATCCCCTGCTCAAGGCAGGATGCAAATCAAAGGATACCTGCAAGGCAGTTGTCTCAATTTCTCTTGAAGGCCCAGTCACCATTTTTAAAGGCAATTGGTTCAATCACCATACTGCCCATTGGTATGAGTTCACAGAGAACCACTCAGAGAACCACAGTTATAGGTAAGCAATCTGTTGTTTTTCAAGTTTTGTAGTATTTATAATAAGGCATTATTGCTTCTCCAAAGTGAAAGGGAAACAAAATCTAAAATTCAGATGTGAATTTCAAAGTTCAACTGTGAATTTATAGAACAGTATTTACAACATTTTAATAGTCTCACTGAAGACTTCATTAGAGATGTTCTTCTGGTAGCAGCAGGTCATCAGAAGCTGCTGCAGAACTGGACAATTAAACTGACTATCATTTCAAGAAAAGAACATAAGAATGTGGAGAGTCATGTAGTTTTGTCATTCTCTCTGCTTTATAAATTTGACAGCCGATTTTCTATAATCTGTTTTATTATGTACTTAAGTTATGCTGCTATTTCCAATTTCTAAATATAAAATAGTTACAGCAAAGAATACTTGAGAGCAGGTGTTGCATAAAAGTGATTTGATTCATTTTTGTAAATAACCAAATTTTCCTTTTTAAAGTCCTTTAAAGAAAAATAATCCTAAGTGTTATAAACTTTCTGGCTGTTAAAGAAAGGTTGTGTATGATGCATTTATCTAGTGGTGCAGTTTGGACTTGTACATTTAAATAATTGAACATATTATCTAACATTTGCTGTGGAATTTCAAAAAGTATATCAGATGACCATTATGTGCAAAGCAGTTAGGATAAAATAACCATCCAGCAGGAAAGCGGGAGGAAGAAAGTGGGGATAATATTTGGTTAAATGCAGGCTTTGTTGTTGGAACAAGCCTTCTGTGCTAACTGTAAAATATAGCAATGGAACAAGTAAGCCAAGGAAATCCAATTCCTCAAAAAAAACTTTTGGTCTATGAATGTAGTATATTGTGCTTCTGCACCCATGATTCAAAAAGCTAGGCTATTGCTGCACAATACAACCCGTGTTGCCAGCAGGAAAACAGACACTGAACTTTACATAGCATAGGGCAGCGTGATTGTTCACAGCATCAATGACAGCAATCAAGATGGTCTACAGGATGGTGACACCATGCAAGGGAGTATCCCAGAAACCGAGTCATTTTTATCAGTAAACCACTTCTCACCCAAACCAATGCAATTGTCAAGAACTGTGATTGGTATCAAGCAGAACAGGGTATCTTGTTGGTTGGGCTGACCTTTGCAACAGTTCTCATTGGCAGGTGAGACTCGCCACTGTTTAAAGGCTTTTTTGGTGATTTTTATGTGCACATTACTTTGCAACATTGTGTACAAGCTGTTCACACTCTGAAATTGCAAAAGGGAGCTTAGTACAATGGCAGTCTGTCCTTGTCAGTGGCATCATTCCCTTTATAACAAGGAGGCAACACAACAGGTTTTCAGCCATTATGCCTTTTAATTTTACATTTTGAAACAATTAATGAGGTACCTTGGCTCCGTATATCAAGGAAAGGCACTATAGAAAATAATTGATTTCACAGCTTTATCATGCAAAATTGCAGCGGTTCTGGATAGTGCTCTGGATTAATTTAAATAGGAAACCCTTATTGTTGAGTGTGATCTAAGACAAGATGATAATGAAAACCCAGTACTCATCATGTTGTACATCAGATGAATTATCCCATGTACAGCATGTAACACAAAGCCAATAACTTCATTACAAAAGTGTGCTCATCATTTCTTGGTCAGAATCTCCAACTAAGTTATAAAGAATTGCTTTTGACTGAATAGAATATGAGCCTATCTAGCTTGCTGCATGCAAATTGATAGCACTCAGGAAGAAATATTTCAGTTGTGTTTCCAGGTTCCTGGTTATACATACAGGTGCTCCTTTATTGATGTCATGCACTGACACTGATTGATAGAAGTTGAAGGTCCAATAAAAGGGAGTACTTCTTCACAGTTCAATAAACTGGAAACCAGAATTTATGGTCAGAAGATGTTTTGATGGCTGTCAACTTGGATTGGATCACTACGGGATTATATAAATTTGTGGAGGATAGGCTTTCCAGTGATTCCTAGTCAGCATGGCTATATGTGATATAGTTCTTATAAGAATTAAGAGCGACCACAAAAGCACAGATATTGCACCCACACCCTGCTAGTTGGATTATTCATGGGCATATGGTTGACCACTGAGTCGACAGTGAGAGTGACCTCAGCAGTATCATCCATGCACTGAACTAGATAGGTCAGTGGTGGCCAAATTTCGGCCCTCCAGATGTTTTGGACCACAACTCCCAGAATTTCAAGCCTGTCTGGCCAATGACAAAGGACCATGAGAGTTGTGGCCCAAAACATCTGGAGGACCGAAGTTTGGCCATCACTGAGATAGGTCTTTGATCTGACCTAGAACGTCCCTTCTTGTGTTCTCATGTCCTTTCCAAGAAATGAAGCTGGTGAAAGTTAGCTCTTGACATGAATGCAGATGGATCTGAGAACATGTCTGCAAATCTGAAAGACCCCTGGAGTCTACACAGACCCTGTCACCTATCACCACCTCAATTATAATTCTATTTTATTTTATTTTATTTTTGAGTATTTTTATCCCACCCAATGCAGCTTACAGTAATGAGGGACAATTGTCCAGTACAATTAAGTCATATCCAAGTTTAGGAGCAGGGAACTGAGGGGTATCTTACAGTATTAGAAGGCAACATTAATGCTAAAAGGGAACCCAAGCAGTTAAGAAAATAGTATAAATTCCATGTAATCATGTACAGTAGACCATCTAAAAGTTGCAAGGGATGGGAACCAACAATTGATAACATAGTGTCAATTTAATCACACAAGGAGAGAGATAAACACAATTATAACTAGGTTCAAATTCATTCTGTCATGATCTTAACAGTCTTCAAATTCAGAGACCACTGAACTGGGGTGAGATTAGAAGGAGATGGGCATTCTCCCTTTATTGATGTAATTGCAACTGAAATATCTGGCTTCAGATTGGAGAAAAAGAGGTAAATTTTAATTCTGACTTAATCAAAGGCAGGAGAGGGGCTTTTAAATATAGTAAGTGACCATCCAGTGTTCTCCTTTCGAGGGCATCCATCTATAGAACAGTGAGTTATCTTGTAACATTCATCTAACATTTAAGTAACATAAATCCAAGAAATGACTTGAATCAATCATATCTAGAGATGGGCACGACTTAGCGGAATTCCCGTTTCCGTTTCCGTTACTCGTTTCCGTTACGGAACGGAAACGGTAACGGGAATTACTCCACCAGAACTCGAACTCGAACCGACTAAAGAATAATTGGGTCTGATTTGTCGTTGTCGTTCCTGGCATCGCGGCGATCCCGCGATGCCAAGCAGCACAGAAAAAAAGTTTTTAAAAGTTTAAAAAAAAAAACCGATTCCCGGCCCTAAAAGCAGGCGAAAACTGTCTGAGAGCACCTACCAGGCCAGAAGGGTATTTTATTTGGGGGGGGGTTTCCGCACCCCCCCTCTCCTTGGCTGGTGCTACTGCTGCACTGCTGGTACCAGGTTGGGGGGGCATCGTCTCATCTGCCTTTGCCATGCGGTGTGCGGGCGGGGGGGATCCAAAATGGCGACCGCAATATTTTTTTTTTAAATCGTGGTCCAAAAACCCACCAAAGGACCACAGAAACATGTGAAAATTAGCTATTTTAAATGCTTGAATTTTTACAGTAGCAGCAGTGGGTTTGTCTTGCCAAAATACGTCTCCGTTGATTTTATTTTATTTTATTTTATTTTTATTTTTATTTTTTTACACCTGCGCATGCGCAATGATGGGCTGGCCATGGGATGGGACCATGCAAATTTTTGGAGCC
>JAHTLZ010000016.1:21610498-21621313 GCA_023846285.1 Phrynocephalus versicolor | reverse complement strand
TTTTTGGAGCCATTCCACCAATCGCATGGCCAGGTTTTGCTGAGACTTCTGGGTGTGCCAGAGAGGGCATTAAAAGCCCACAAACCCGAACCCTAAACCCTAACCCTAACCCTAACCCTAACCCATACGCCAGTACACTGTGTTCTTAGTGGGCCAGAGGCACCCAGAGGTACAGCCCACTAACCCACCCTAACCTTAACCGTTACCCTAAGCCTAGCCCTTACCCCCTACCCCATGCTCTGGGAAGTCAACTCGCGCTAAATCGCGGCGGTAACGACAAACGAAAAACGAAAAACGAAATGACAATTTTTTGAAAAATTTCGCGAAAAACGGAAACGAGCCAAAACGGACCCGTCCCAAAAAACAACTCGAAAAAAAATTTCCAAGTCGTGCCCATCTCTAATCATATCGTTTAGGCAAAGTTTATTCAGTCATGAAAGAAATTAACCTCCAACAGGTGATGACAGGAAATAATTTCTTAGGCAAGATATTTCTGTTCCACAAAACCAGACTTTCCCCTCAAAGAAGGGGGGGCATTTGACTAAGAGTTTCTGCAACATTGGCAGTGGTGATGGGGATTGATCCCTGGAAGCTCCATCATACAAACCCATCCTTTAAAGGTTGAAGCTTCGGTAAAATGTGAATATGTGGGAGCATGGTGCACAGTCTTTCACATGAAATGATGATCATTTGTTGGGTTTGAAACTGTACTTTTTTCTTGGCCTAATTCTCTTGTATTTCTTGCCACATTCTAAATGGCAGCTGAAGGCAAGCAGAAATACAAAGTAATTGATTTAACAACCTAAGACAAGTAAAAGAAAGTAGAAAAGTTTCATCTCAATGCTTGACTTGACCTGAGAGAGCTTTTTTAGACTTCTTTTCTAAGCAGTACCTCACCACCTTGGGCCAACCAAGTGGCCTTTAAGCCTGAATGAGCATGACTTTTTTTCCCTCCACTGTAAAGCTAGAGTATTCATCTTTTCAAACTGTTTTGCAGCACTGGAAGCAGAATTATATTGACAAGGTTAGAATACATCTCCTGGAGGGAGACTACCATGCTACTGTTAAGTGCTAATATAACATTTATGTGTTGGTACCTTAACAACAGCCCCAGTTTACCTAATGAAAGTACTGAAAGCAAACAGTGCTCAGTGAGATTTTATTATGACTGAAGTGACTGCAATTTGAGGCAAATTATCCCTATTTTTGTTCCTATATCAAACACAGACATGCTAAAGAAATTGTGTAGAATTAGACTTCACTTTCGTTAATCTAGATGTAAGTGCATTTTTCATGTAAACAGCTCTGAAGGGTCAAGCAGA
The DNA here is from genome assembly GCA_023846285.1 of Phrynocephalus versicolor. Lineage (NCBI taxonomy): Eukaryota > Metazoa > Chordata > Lepidosauria > Squamata > Agamidae > Phrynocephalus > Phrynocephalus versicolor. Next base: position 21,619,991 of record JAHTLZ010000016.1, on the reverse strand, counting down.
AGAGACTTTGTTGTGAGAGAAAAATGCTTGTCAATAACTTTGTGAGTGAATTTTAAAATAAAGTGCCTGTACCCTATCATTATTCCTTCCTCACAAAGTCAAGAATGAGTGGATGAAAATTGACCATGTGAATTGAAAGCAGGGCGAGTGTTATGGCCTTATCGACCTCAGGTAAAATTACTGTTTTAACTTGCAATTATTTTTCCATTCATAGGTCAGACAATGTACAGTATTTGCTGTTCTGAACTGCAATGTAAGCAAATGGACATATAAAAAGTTGTCATGAGTTCACATGAAGGCAAAGCAAGACTCCGTTGGTAATACTAACATTGCATAGCACGTTTCTTTTCTCAATGGTGGCAAAAAGGAAAAAAAGACAAAGTAAACATTTTAATACTAAAAATGTGAACATAAATTGAGTTTAAAGGAAGACCTGGTTATCAGGAAAAAGTGTTCTTTCACCCTCCCACCCCAAAAGGGACATGTGAATTCTTAATTTGTTTCTGTATATGCGACATATATTTTTTAAGTAGGCTCCAATTTAGTACTTTTCATTGGAGAAACAACAGTGAGATTTTCCAGCACATTAAGCTTTTAGATCCTGTTTCATGAAATAGTCGTATTCCATTGGAATCCTGTCTGTTTCCTTTTGAAACTTGTTCTGGAACAAGATACAGTGAACAATTGTCCAGAATTTCTAGGATTAGGCAGTCTTTACTTTAAGGTCCTGGTTCTGTTCCTATTCCTATTCTGAAAGGGGGATAATGCCCTAAACCACTGCTTTAGGTCATTATGTTCTCTTGGGGGGAAAGAGGGAATAATACCAAAAAACTTCCTTTATGCTCTCAGACCAGTTTGTCATAAGCAGCAGAGATTTGAAAGAGCATGTCCTTGAATTTTTTTTACCATATCTAGAAAGGATTTCTTCTCTTCACCCCCTCCCCCGGCCCCACACACTTTCCTTTACAAATGCTACATATACTTTGAGGTCTTATGTTTATAAGTTATTTCATTTCATTTGTATCCCTTATTTCTTCTCGTTCTGAGACTCAAGGGAGTGTTGGGACAAAAGATACATGAATTTAAAAAGCGAAAAAATACAGTTAGATGTATTATAGTATGCAAGGACGATTAAACAAAATAATTTTAAATCATAAACAAAACAAATGAAACTTATGAATAAAAAGTTTTTTGTGGAGAATTAAGCAAATAAAATCCTGTTAGAAATATGGTTCCAAGAGTTCATTAAAGGAGGAAGAAAATTTTAAAAAAGAACAGCTTTACTTGATTCTGGTTGAGGGTTATATTCTTCAAACCAAATTAATATGGCATGAAATATGAAATGTGTATGTGGTTTTTGTATTGTCTACTTTATATTTTAGAGATTTGCTTTTTCCTTGTTTGGTGTTTTATTAGATTATTATTGTAGTTTTATTACATGTTTATGTTATGATATTGTACAGTAAGTCACCCAGAGTAGTAGCCTGGCCACTAGGTGGGTGAGATAAAAAAATACATTCAATCCATCCATCCATCCATCAATCAATAGGTGAGGTACCAAGGTGCTTATATAATCCCTGTTTTTAAGGAGACTTCAGAATAATCTTTTAGATCAAAGCAGGATCTGCTCTGTCAATCAGAGTTTTGTTTATTTTGCAATTAGTGATTTCTTTGGTTTTGTTTAATTTGGGAATTGCATAAGATATGCTGTATCTGAAAGTGTAGCTGAAATCCCACTCTTTATGTAGTGCCATAAACTGCCAGTGGTGTCATCAACTGCAGACGTTTTTCATAAATAAAATACTTCTGATTCTCTTCCTGAAAATACTGAAGCACCAGTGGAATCTCCTTTGTCATCAGGAAGCTGTTAGGAGCTCTAAGGACAAAATACACCTTTAATTTTTTAAAAAAATGCCACCTCCAGTAAAGTTTGTGACAATTCCAGCCATTAAAGATCCTCCCATTCCACAGCTCCCGACAACTTCCCCTCTGTTTCTCAGGATCTTTGTGTATTTGGGGAAGAGCCTAATGTTTTATTTCCTAAACTTTGTTGGAGCTGGTGACATCATTGGCCTTATATGGTATAACCTATGGAACAAGATTTTAACTATTTCCTTGTAGGTCATAATTTGACTTGATGCATGGTTAAAATAAGACATTTTTAGAATAATCACAGGTTCTAATTGGCAAGTGTCAATACACTATAGTTCCTCTACCATTGTTGCTTGGTTGAACAAGTTGGCGAATATGATCAAAACTCCAGGATAACTCGTGTTTTCAGACAGTCCATTCACATATCAGCTATTGGGAAGAAACAGTCTTTGGAGGTAAAATGAGGAAAATAAAGACAGCTCTCATTTATTAGATACTTTCAGGAGTTTCATCTACTCCAAAAGTTGTAGGAGTTACGGTACAAGCTTTGATATAAACCACCCAGACTAGCCAAGAGGAAATACTCATCAAAGCTGTCAAGCATATTCTTATCTCCAGATACTGAAAGAGACTATAACAATATTCCAGTTCATTTTTCTGTCAGGGAAAGTTACTACATTTGCCATTTCTCAGCAGCGTAGAGAGATTCTGTTTCTAATTAGTTCATGTTGGCCACAGTCTTGGACCACAACATCCTGGAGCAGAAGAGGGCTACCAGGCAGAGATTCTGTGTGCACATGTGTTTTACCAAGTTCACACTGATCATTCTGCCTTTCACTCTTTGGTACAGATTGGACCAATAAAAGTTGTTATTAGAGGCCAATGGAGAGCTAATCAATTTTTATGTGTACATTACACAGTAAACATGGGGATATGTGAATAACTCTAGATTTTAGATGGCTCTGTGACAGAAGATGATGAAATGAAATGACAAAGTGATGCTTCTGAAATTTCATGGTCTCCCTTGTCTTGTCTTAAAATTCAGTTAACAGCTCTTGAGATGTAATATTTGTCTACGCTGTGGCAGAAAGAGTGAGAATTAAACTTCTCCTTTCTACCCCTTATGGTACAAAAGCTGCTCAGTTTTTTTAAGTGACTGCTATTTAGAAAGTTAAAAAGTACATATAAATTACACTCACATAGTTAACATCATGTCTAGTTTGGCCCTATGTCATGCACTTCTATTAAGTTGCTATGCAAGGCAGTTACTTGGAAGTCTGCCTGTAATTTTTACTAGACGCTACTACATTGATACATACTCTTTGGCATAGACAGTCTTTGATAGGCATGTCCTGCTGGTTGTCACTGCTTGAGACCATAACTTGGACTCTTGTAGACTGCTTTTATACATTTTAGAGTTAAAGATTCTGTCATACTGAATTAAAAGGAAGAGGAAACTTTGAATTTGCCACATGATTCCATTAACAGGTGTTCTAGTTTATGGCCATCTTCCCATGCACACAAAAGCAAAGATTGCTCAGAAATTCTGATTAATCCAGAGTACAAAAATATTTGAAATTACACACTTTGAATATTGATGGGATACCCTCCTGCTTCCACCCTTATAGTAGTTGCAAACAAAAGGTCTTATTCTAGTTTCTATACATAATCATGATTTGCAACAAAACTTCCAATAACAACAAAATTAAAGACATTGTGTAACTAGTAGTGCAATAATAATTTGTAATATTTTTGAATCACACATTTGGGTTTGTTCTATATCTGTGCAGAGACTTTCAGAACATTCTAGAGCCTAAAACAGGCATGTCCAAACTTTGGCCCTCCTGATGTTTTGGACCACAACTCCCAGAATTCTAAGCTTAGATTGCCAATGGCAAAGGACTGTGGGAGTTGTGGTCCAAAACATCTGGAGGGCCAAAGTTTGGACATGCCTGGCCTAAAACAGCTGTTAGTCCATACCCACTGTACTGTGCTTGGTGCCCACCCTGTAGCTAGTCCTCAGTCCCCCTTCTGTTTTCCTCAAATGTATGTAAATCCTTATTATCTGTAGTTTGTGCCTGTATCCATTGGTCTATTCTTCTTCATCTGTCTTCCCAGGTTCTTCATCTTCCTCTTTTAAAAAGTTCATACTGGTTAATAATTGTTTGCAGCCTTTCCACCTTTTTATGCCCCCAGTGAGTCTATTCAGCAAGTGTGTCACTTGCTCCAACAAAATTACAATCACTGATGGACACTCTGAAGTACCTTTATTATGTATTCTCGAAGGCTTTCAGGGCCAGGATCTGATAGCTAAACACCTCGCAAATTATCATCAACGTAACTAACACCAGCTCTCCCAGGAAGAAACCTCAGTCTTAGCCAAAGGAGGAGTTTGCAGTCACACCCAATAAAATTCCAGTGGAAGACATCACTGCAAACGAGGAATCAGTCATGTACTATCTTCCAGAAGAAGAATCAGAGGAAATAAGCGAAATGACAAGAATCCTACGAACATAAGCAGAGTTTCAACAAAAAAGAAAGTCTAAAAATCAACAAAGCCTGGCTTCCAGTACTAAGAGCTGCAGAGTGCAAAAGGTCAAAGGTCAATGATTCCCACCCAGCCACAAGCAAAAAGTGATCAGTTCACACAATAGAATAGCTAACGACACCCATCAAGTATTGTTGCTACCCCTGATTGCATTGAAACTTAATTCCTTCATCACAATACGACTCTCACCAATTTTCCTGCATAGAAGTTTCCTCTTTCCCACAACCTTAAAAAAACCCATCTCACTCACTTTATACCCTACAGCACAGAGAGAAACTCCTTGTTCCCTGGGCTCCTTGCCCTCTGAAGATGCCAGCCACAGAGTCTGGTGAAACATCAGGAAGAAAAACTTCCAGAACATGTCCAAACAGCCCGAAAAAGTCACAGCAACTACCTTTGGCCCCTATCCCACGTCCCTTTAAATAGAGATTAAATTTGTAGATAAACCTTGTCCAAAAATGCCATCCCCACAGCCCCCGGACTTTTTGGAAAAAAAGAAAAAGAAAACCTGGTAATGCCTCCTTAAGCGAGGTTTCCAAGATTTACCAGAGTGGTAGGGAATTTTTTGCCTCACTTAAAATATCCACCTTTTAAAGAGCCAGACGTCATTGGACCCAGTAGATTGGGGTGTCCAAACCTTTTGCAAGGAGGGCCAGATTCGGTGAGGTGAAAATGTGTGGGGGCCGAACATTCAGCCACATTTGGCCCCCGGGCCAGACTTTGGATGAGCCTCTAGGCTGGCAGAGTGGGGAGGGGGATGGACAGAGGCAGGGAGGGCAGGAAAACTAAAACTGCAAACTAACATCTCCATCCAGTATGGGGATGTGCCAGCTGGCAGGGATGTGTGACAGGCTGAGCCTGTGGAGAGAACAGGCTGCGGGCCACTCAAAATTTGAAAACGGGCAGCATTTGGCCCCTGGGTCTGACTTTGAACATGACAGCCATAGATGATCTGGTTTTCTTCTGTTTTTCTCATAGCGCTGACCGGCTGTTCCTGGGGCCGATCGGCACTGTTTTTTTATTTTATTTTTAATTTTCCCCCACCCTCCTACCAATAGGAAGCTGGATCTGGTGCTGTTTATTTCAACTTCCCCTACCCCAAGCACCAGCCAGCTGGTCCTTTTCTTTAATCCTTTCGCCAGCTGCTGGCCATGGGGCTGAACTGCGCTTAAAAAAAAAAACACCTTTGTAAATGGGAACTGCTATCTCACATCTTCAGTCACATGACGGCAGGAAGAGGAAAAGCCAGACCTTCAGAAGATCAGAATCTTCCCCAGGTGAGATAGCAGCCTTAGTTATCTTAGTCAGCAGCACTAGACTCAGAATTTCCAAATCTGCTGCAGGTTCCCCAAGGTAATCATGAAAAAATAAACAGTCTTAGCTAAGTTTTATCTCTGGGAGAAACCACTCAAAGAGGTTGAGGCCATTGCCAAGCAGGCTACTTTGGTTCCAGCAATGTCTTTCTTAGTCTTGTGCAGCCTAAATGACTAAAAATAATTTCAAATAAGTGCTGCTTTCTGTCAGTAAGTGGGTGTCATCTGTTTGTTTTGAATTATTGATTTTTCCACCAGTTTTCACTCCTCCTGAATATAGTCCAGCTTTGCACTTGATATGTTCTGTATATACAATAGATTGAACGGATAAGGAGATACACTACATCCTGTCTAATATCTTTACCTATTGGAAGCCGTTATATCTCTTCATAATTTGACTTTACAGTAGTTTTTTGTCCACAATACAAATAATGCATTAGGACAATCAAGTGCCCTTTTTTCATAACAACCCATAACTTCATCATGATCCACCCAGTCAAAGGCTTTGCTGTAGTTAGTATTTAAGGCATAGATTAATCTCCTTCTGAAATTCTTTGGCATGCTCCAGAAGCCAGTGGATATTTGCAGTATGATCACAAGTGCCTGTTTCTTTTCTGAAGCCAGGCTGAACAGCAAGCATTTCATATTCCATATAATGCATAAACTTTGTTACAATACTTTGAGCATCACTTTGCTTTCATGGGAAATTAGAGCTATGGTCATATAGTTAACACTTCTTGGCATCTTTTGGGGACCGAAATGTATATTAAATATTTCCAGTCTATGAACCATTGTTTTTTGTCCGTATTTCTTGTTAGGATTTTAACAGATTCAGTCCTTGTGGCTTGAAACAGTTCTGTTCCATCTGCCTCTGGTGATTTCTTTCTTTCCAGTGATTTCAGAGCAGTTTTTCCTTTCTAGAACTGCTGGTTATTTGTCATAAGATTTGTCTTCAAAAGAATCTCTCATCCTTTTATCTCTTCCGTATAGCTCTTCAGTATACTGTTTCTGCCTTCTCTTTATTTTATTCTTTTCATATATTGTGCACTGTTGATTCTTCAGCATTCCTTATCTAGGCTTCATGTTGCTTTCTTTAAAATATAAGCAGCAAACTGTCTTCCTAAATGTGGTTGAGCATTACTAGCTTTCTCTTTTGCTTGAAATTTTGTACCACTCTAAACATAACATGAACTCATGTGACTGCAGAATTACAATTTGCTATGTAATTTGCTACTTGCTACCATAGACGTTTGGGTTTTGTTTCATATTCTGGCCATCTGAAAGTTTTAATTTTTAACCTTGTCATTGTCTAGGATGCTAGTCTTGATATGAGAAAGAGAGAGAGAGTATATTTACCCCGCCTTTCTCCTTGGAAAAGGACCCAAGGCGGCTTACAGTTATGAGGGATAATATACAGTCCAGTACAATTAAGACATGTTCAAGTATTGAGAACAGGGAATTGAGGGACATCTTACAACATTAAAGCTACAAGAGAACACGAGCAGTTAAAAGGAGAGTAAAGTTCCATGTACAGTTATGAGTGGTGGAAACTAACATTGACAACATAGTGTCAATGTAATCACATAAGATTATAAGTAGTTATAAACACAAACTCTATGTGAACCTATAGATTCATATAAAAGACACACAATGCTAGTCCATCATTCAGGGAAAGTTTGCCTGAAGAGAAAGGTCTTTGCCAGTTTCCGGAAGGACAACAGAGATGAGGCAGTCCTGGCCTCTAGTGGGAGGGAGTTGCAGAATCTGGGCACAGCAGCTGAGTAAGCCCTTTCATGGGTTCCCATGAGACGTTCCTGTTAGGGTGGTGGGATAGAGAGAAAGGCCTCCTGATGACCTTAACACCCGAGACAGTTCATACTGTGAGATTTGATCTTTGAGGTAGCTAGGACCCAGGTCGTACAGTGCTTTGTAGGTCAGAGTCAACACCTTGAATAGTGCCCGATAGCTGACTGGTAGGCATTGGAGCTGCTTTAATAGGGGTGTAATGTGATCTCTGTACCCTGCCCCAGCCAGCAGTCTGGAGTTTCCTGAGACTTTTCATCAGTAGCCCCACATAGAGCGCATTACAGTAGTCTAGCTGGGACATCAAAATGCAATTTTAAAATCTGTCTTGAGTTTTATATTAGTAAGCATTGTCTCTTTGACTTCTAGGCCAAAGGGGAAGACATGAGGAATGACGAACCTACAGCGTATGAAGTAATATCTGTGGTTGTGGTGCCTTCCCTTCCCAGAGCTGCATCCATTGAATGGCATGCCATCGCTGTAGTTGATGAGCCACAGCAAAGGGGAAAACGGGTGCTGATGAGATCCTTGGAGAGCTGCGAAATTAAATGTGAAGCGGTGCAGTCCCGTCCAACCCATACTATAGCTGTTGCCATATCCTTAACCCTGACTTCAGCATTGCCATCTACAATCAATTTAGACAGAGTCCTACATGACATGGTCGAAATATTTAAGCTCGCTATAGAGGAGATGTCAGGCGATGCAGATACCATTCCTTTGGGGTTTAGAACTTTCTACAGGATGGATATTGTTGAAATGTCAGCACTGCAAGCAGGTAAGTTTTTGTCTCCGTGTTTCAGGTATCAAAAAATGTCACAGTCTACCTGGGTAGAATACAAACTTTCTTCTGTAACACTGTACTTGTGCAAATTGCTTGTTATTCATCCACAGTGCTTTAATGGCAATCTTTCAATATCTTTACATTGTAATTTAGGTGGTAAATTGACCAGCACTCATTATTCTTACTTGCTTGAGGGATCCAGAGTACCGCTGCATTCGAACTATCATTCTTTATCCCTTAGGTGGTGTTGGTTTGGGTTTTTTTTTTTTTTTTTTTGCCAAATATTCCATTTAGAGCAGACTCTTGCTGCTACGTGTTTCTGAATATCTCATTTTGAAAGCTTCTCTCTGTTTGGTATTCCACAGCTAGTTTGTCTTAGCTGTAAAACTTGGTGTATTTGTAGTGAACATTTTGTTGCTCCAATCGCTTGATAATAGTGCAGATGTCACATACTGATCTTGGAAAAGTCATTGGACTTTGTGATGATGCAGATAATTAAAATGTTTTACTTATGTAGGTTTTGGTTGTTAATCAAAAGGCATAATCGTCACATGGTTCAGTTTCATAAGTCTTCAGAATTCAGAAACAAAAAAAAGTTGCCAGAAGGTGAGAAAATTAATTAAATCCAGTCATGGACTGGTACCAGTTGTATATGATGGAGCAGGAGGCACAACAGCCAATACTGGCTGGAGCTGGGGCAAAAGTGAGTGTTTTTACCCATATGCATAAGTATGCTTCCACATAAGCCTGAATTCAGAGCTGCAGAGAGAGTGACTGCCTCACCCCGTTCACAACCCAGCTGAGAAGCAGAAAAGGTGTATCTTGCCCCCAAACTGGCAATATTCCTGCCTGCTGGATTTATTCACTTACTGCCATACTCTGACTTTCTTTCACCTTGTTCATCTTTGGGTATTTGTATACGACCCCTAAACTCCGCAGCAAATGGCTGCCAGCTCCAGAGCTTACAATTGTTTCCCCACCAGCTACGGAGTTTGCAGGAAATTAAGTGCAACCACGCCCACCTAAGCGCGTCCCAGCACACTTTTATTGCACCTGCTCTAGGAGGGTGAAAATCCCCAGGTCCGGATTTAATCTGGTGAGTGCGGGGCTCTCCTCGCTTCTGTTTGTTTTTTTTGCCTCCTGCCCGGGGCAGGAGGCAAAAAAAAAAAAACAGAA
>JAHTLZ010000016.1:21594794-21610488 GCA_023846285.1 Phrynocephalus versicolor | reverse complement strand
AAAAAAAAAAAAAAACAGAAGAGAAGGAATCAGGACGACGGGGCTCCGGGTGGCTTCGGAGGTGAGCCTGCATTTTTTCCTCTCTTTTTTCCTCCCTCCCCTCACGCAGACAGGAACAAGGAAGTGCAAAGGGGTGGGGACGCAGGAAGAGCAACGAACCCCCAAGATCTCTGGTCCAAGTTTAAGTGGTCAGCAGATCTTAGGGGTCGTGTGAAAAGGCCCTTTTTGGCTCAAACAGCTCTCACGCGGAATGGAGGGGACCAGGAATTTAGCAGGAGGGAAGACAAACTGGGCTTGGATTCACCACCTCTTCTAGAGAGGAAGGCAGAGGTAGCCTGGTTGGTAGTCCCCAGAGGCTCCATTGATTAAAGCCGTGTGTCTCTGTGTGCCATCTCAGATGTGCCAAAGGAGCACCCGGTCAGGGGTCAGGGGTCAGGGTCACTATTTGGGATAAAATTCAGTGGCAGACAAATCCTTCCAGAGTGCAGGAAATGAGGTTTAAAATTAGGTGCACTGTTTTAATGAGAAAAGCAGGGATAGTTTGTGAAGATTCTCAGTCATCCAGGTGAGTTTATCTGGAAGTTGAGTCATGGCTACTGTTTGGATGAGCAGTGAAACGTTTCTGTCTCTCAAGAGACTGATGAAGCCGTTTAGATGAGCAGCGAAACATTTCTGTCTCTCAAGAAAAAGAAGCCCAGTCGCCATGACTCAGCTTCCAGAAAAAGAACAGGGATGGGCCACACATGGCCAATGGGGGCACATGCACCCCCTGCACATTTGTTTAGCCCACCTATCTGGATTCATAGTGCCAGCACAAACATCCCAGATATCTAGCATGCTTGGGAGAGGGAGATCTCAAGAATCCAGTTCTGTCAGAGAACAAAACATGCTCCCCATATGCTATATTCCCCACATAATTACTGGGATTTGGGGCTCAGTACCAGGAGGGTGCAAGACCCCAGTGGGTTCTGCAAGGGCCAGTAGAACACAGATAACCCAGAAATTTACCTCTGTACAGAGTGGAGCCTATGTGGGGACATTGTCTGTACATAGAATTTACTTCCATAAGAACATTTCTGTAGGACTGCTTTTGAGGGCATTTGCTCTGTACCTGTCTACAGTGGCTCCAAAATATCTGCAGTTCCTATTTCCCTCTCATGCAGATCTGTGAAGTACAGTCCTGTGATTGCCAATTGTGTAGGTAGAAACCAGGCCTGCATTTGTGACTCACACAGGCTCTCTTTTAAAAAAAAGATATTTGCAAAACTCAACTGATCCATATTAATTAGCTGACATAAATGTTAGCCTCAAAGACTGTGCTGCCCTATTTTTTTAAACCTAACCTGCAGCACTATTCAGAGAAAATTCGAGTTGACATTGCTTAATAGATTTAAAATATAAAAATAGAAAGCTATAAAAGTGTGCATAGAATAAGCAAAGCTAATGCACCAAGCAAGGAATGAACATATAGCCTGGCGGAACATTATTTGTTGTACGGTGCTTTGTTTTAAGAGACAAAGAACATGCTTCCAGCTTGCAGATTTTCTTATCTCCCCCACCCTCTGCCTTGTGAGTCACAAATGCTTCAAGAGATGTTGAGTTCTTCATATATTTTTTCATATTTGACTGCCATAATTTTTAAAAAAGTAAGTATGAGATATAGACAGAATAATTGTTTGCTGCTTTGATTTCACGGGCCACATAGAGAGAGGCATAGTTTAGTATGTAAATTAAGTACCTGACAATGCTATTTGATGTTCAGATCACAATCAAGTAGTTTGCTATCTTTTTCTGATTCTCAAGGCAGGATTCATCCTCTGGTGACAGCCTATTTGCATTACTGTAACATGTTGTGGGGCTGCCCTTGAAGACTTGAAAGAAGGGTCTATTAGGGGAGAATAAGGCTGCCTAAGTTCTGCTTGGTACGACTCTATATGAGCATATTGCTGCCGTTCATGGAGAGCTAAAGTTATCTCCCCATCCCTTCTTAGCCCCAGTTTACTCTCTAGCCACACCGCTTTTGGGATGCCCAGAGCGGCATGGCTGGAGAATAAACTGGGGCTAAGAAGGAGCCCACAAACCACAGCCTCCCTTTCGCCTGGTTCTCTTCACAGAATCATTTTGATACCGCCGAAATGGCTCTGTGAATAAAGCCAGGCAAAGGGGAGGCAGCAGTTTGTGGGCTCCTTCATAGCCCCAGTTTAGTGTCCAGCCACACCACTTTTGGAATGTCCAGAGTGCCATGGCTGGAGAGTAAAGTGGGGCTACAAAGGAGCCCACAAGCCGTCCCCACTCCCCCTTTGTTGCCCAGGGCAGAGAGGTTGCCCAGGGCACTATTCTCTGGGAAAGTGATGATTGAAGAGCAGGTTTTATAATTTCCTACAGCCACAGCAACAAATGCTGTGGCCGTGGGAGATTCAAAAACCTGCTCTTCAGTTCTCACTTTCCCAAAGGGTAGCACCCCTGATCGTTGATCGTCGCTTTCCCAAAGGGTAGCAGCCCTTCGGGAAAGCAAGGATCGAAGAGCAGGTTTTTGAATTTCCCATGGCCACAGCGAGGGTGCTGTGGCCAAGAGAAATTTAAAAGCCTGCTCGTCACTCTTTGCTTTCCTGAAGGGTAGCACCTGAAGCATTTGTAACCTGGGGTGCCAGTGTATTCAGGTTAAATTGTTGTATTGGCACTTTGTGAAAAATATGTGGGTTTTTAATTGCAGTCTCTAAAACGTTTGTCATCACTGTCCTATAACATCTTACCCTTGCTTATGATATGCAGTAGAGATGGGCACCAAATGAAAAATGAAACATTTCATTGTTTCATTATGTAACAATTTTTTCTTTATGAAACAAAATGATAGAAACCGTTGCATGACCAAATGAACTGAACTGCCTTTTTTTTTGTTCAGGAAACAAAATGGGGGAATCTTCCTCAAGCTCTTCGCTGTAAGCCCCTAAAATTTAAAGAGAGTTGAGGTTCAGGGGGCCAAGTTATTTAACTGCAAAGAGGGTACCCCCAGCAGTAATTGTAAAAGTGCTGTACACGCACCATTCCAGCACTAAGTCAATTTACTACTTCCCCTTGCTTAACCCCTATATTTCCAGCACGCGCCATACAACAGTTTTGCAGTTAGCTAGGGGGACCCTCTTTGCAGTTGAATAACTCAGGCCCCTGAACCCCAAACCTCTCCAGATTTGGGGGGCTAACAGGGAAGAGTCCAAAGAAGCTACCCTCCAAATTTGGTGCCTCTAGAACCCAGTCAAGCCATTATATAGAGTAACAAATCATTTTGTTTCATTTCATTCTGAACATTATTTTAAAAATTCATTAATAACGAAATGAATGAAACACTATATTTTGTGCCTATCTCTAATCTGAAGAGAAGGCTGTTTTTAGAATTCCTTTAACATGAAAGAGTTGGTTGGTGCTTACATTACTACCATTTAAGCACCAAACCGACTGATTTATTTTGTCCATACATTTTAAACTGTTAATGCTGGTGTACGTATAGTTTGTCATTAGGTGAGTTGTTCTGTTTTTATTTGTATTTTTGTTTTGTGCTTGTATTTTTTTTTGCTTGTTTTAGTCTTTTCCTTACTTTTGTGTAATGTCCTGGATTAAAATAAATAAATAAATAGAAAATAACACTTTCTGTTTAAAACTGATGATATTATCAGCCGCAGTGATACTTTGGAAATTAACCATTCATGATCCTCACTTCCAAAGGTCCTGAGGCTCCCTCGGGATTCCTTTCATCACATGGAAGCTGCTGGAAGCTGAAGGACAATGTCTTTAATTTCTAAAAAAATGCTTTTAGCTTACATGATTTTACTGGTGGTGGCACTTTTCAGAAATCAAAAATTCTTTCCTGTCCCACATCCCCCAGTAACTTCCTGGCAACAAAATGGATTCCAATGGAGCACTGGGATCTTCCAGGGGTGGGGAATTAGAATATTTTAATTTCTGAAAAATCATTGCCTCTGATGACATCATTAAACTTATGCAGCATCATATTGTTGGATTTTGGGCAATACACATTTGTTTTCACCTGTAAAGCTATGATGCTGCCATATGTTACAACAACAAGAGCCTCAATGTGTGTTTGACAATATAGGTACACTCTTATTTTATATAAATTACAATTTGTTGGTAGATATCCAGCTGATCTTCAGCTGTTAAACCAGATTTCCATTTCTCAGTCATGTTGATACCATTGACAAGAGAAAGCTTTTCCTCCCCATCTTTTTGAAATTAGGCTTAATCAAGTAAGTTTGGAGGGATATAGGGAATATTTTTGTGTGTGAATGGATCTGTGTGGGAGCTTGAATTCTGGTTGGTAAAAAAAAAAATCTGGTATTGTAGACACCATGTTTTGCAGTTCTACACCTGTCTCTTTAAGACATTATTTTCTATCTGGCTCTCTGGTGCACTGTGGATTTGTAGTAGAAAAAAAGCAAGTCCTCTAAACTCCAAATCTTCCCCTGTCCTTATGTATCCTTCCTTTAATGATAAAGATGACCTATTTGAGTAGAACTGGTCAATTTTAGTCCCACTGAGTAAGAAATGTAGGATTTAAAAATTCAATACTTTGTTTCACACCTAAACAAAGAACATGCAGAACCTTTTTCTTGGCCTTAGAATACAAAGAGGAAATGGATATTCCTGAAATATTGTGGATATAAAGCTTGTAGCGATATTACATTGGCACCTGGCTAGCTTCCTTACAGCAGTGTCTGAAAATGTATTGATGGTACTGTAGATTAGATTAGGGTTTTTTTTCTATTATTTTTCTAGTTTTAAAAATGCAAAAACAAAACTGTTTCTTGTTTTTGAAACTGTAGACACACCTGCAGAGGTCAGAGATGTTTGCAGTTCATTCTTCAGTACACATGCGAAGTATTAAACTTGGCGGTATATAAATCCAAAACTAAATAAATACAAAGGAAAGATGCTTTTCCTAAGTAGAACTTGGAAGTTATTGGAGGCGGGCAAAAGGGAACTCTGCAGCAAATCTCAATTGAGCTGCTAATTAAAAGCATGTATTTCTCCCCCCTTTGTCACAAAGATTTTCAGTGCTCATTTAGCCAAGTCTGAGCAAATTAGAGCAGCCCACTGCATCTGGCAAAGTAAGATGAGAACTGAGAATATGTGCTCCCCATGTGTTGTAACAGATTACCGGGAAGTATTATAGCCAATGTTATTGATGTCAGAAGAAGCTAAAGGTTTGTGATGCAAATGTGAGAAAGATAGCTTTCTGTCAGCCTAAGATGAAATGTAAAGTTTTATTGAACCCAGTGCAGTTCTGCTGGTGAACTTCTCTGTGGCAATCCCTCCTAACATATGAGAGCATTATAGGCACCGTGCTGAGACCACAGGATGTGTTGGAAGCAGGGGGATTAGATTAAGCTGACATATATACTTAGTAGGATGCTGTTATGCCTTTAGAAGGCTTTAGCATAAATTCTGACCGTTTCTTTCCATATTCTCATTTCCATAGCACATTAATATAAATAAATCAAGATGATTTTCCTGTGCCATCCAGGCAACTAGGTTATTCCTCAGCATGTGTGCCTTCTCACTATTAGTACTTTGCAAGTCTTGTTCATACAAACTATGCAAAAATATAGCTGAATATTTAACAGGGATTGAAGGAAATCTCTCATGTTACATAATCCTATTTTTAAAAAAACAAATCAAAAGAATAGGAAGAGATACAACAAGGGAGCGTGATAGGCAAAGTGATAGGTGAATTTCCATCTAAACTTTGATTTGATTTGTACTCATAAACCATGATGAAACTTTCTTCAGGGCAATCGTATGTTAAACAGAATCGTATGTTAAACAGAATTATAAAAGAAGCTGCATGAAAAAATGTAAATCAAATCGGCATTAAAACTCAGCAATGATACCAACCCCATCCACAGAAAGGCACTTTCCACAATAAAAGATACTCAGAACCAGGGTTTGGAAAATCTCCAAAGGAATTCCACACTTTAAATGACAGTAACAGAGAAAAGTTCTCTTTCCAAGTCTTTGATCTTCAAAATTAGTAAATATGTAGTAAACTCAAGAAGGTAGTATAGTACAAATTTTGTGACAAATAAATGGTTGAGAATGTATGGGCACCTGCTGAATTCAGACCAAATGGCAGATGACAGTGAATGATCTTTAACTGTTCCAGACTGTGGATAAGCAAAATTAATTCCAGTATTACAAGGTCTCAGAATTGTTATCCTTCCCAGGTCACCAGGTGTGGAAACAAACTTCAGGTTGAACAGTGCTAAAGGCCCCTTCTTGGGTGTATGCATACATGGCAAGGCGGGGGTTAAGTGTGTCAGAGAAGCCGAGGGCAATACCATTGGAAGGCTAAAGTCTCCTTCTGAGCCTAGACTTCTAGCAGGGTCAACCAAGACAGAATGGTCACAGCAGAGACACCAGGCCAAAATGCATCCACCCTGTTCAAGGTCTTATCAGCAGAAGAATTTGGATAGTTCTAGTGGTGATGGGAGCAGCAGCGGTAGCTGAAGGTGACACTAAAGCAGTGATGATGGCAATCAAGCTAAGTTTTGTTTGTACTGCACAAAAGGTGGCAATTGTAAACCACTACTGAACTTACCTTACCATGGAAACCCTGATGAAACAATTTTTTAAAATGAAAAAAGAGAGTGTTAGAAAATGAGACTCCCAGATTGGAAAGCTTTTAATCAGTATTTAGTGAAGAGCAAAGAACAAGTACAAATGGCCCTGTTGCTATTGATGCAACTGAATTAAATGCCAAAGGATGACTAGCAACTGACATGAAGAAAAGTGTAAGGGACGTCTGATGTGCACAACACATACAGTTGGAACATGGACATTTTCAAATATTTGAAGGGCTGTCATACAGAGGAGGTGCAGGGTCTGTTCTCCATCATCCCAGAGTGCATGATACATAATAATGGGCTTTAGTTAAGAGAACCCAGCTTTCAGCTGAATATCAGAAAAAGCCTCCTAACTGTTAGAGCAGTATGGACAGTGCTCCAACACTGGAGCCATTTGAGAGAAATTTGTACTACTACCTGTCAGATATCCTTTAATTGATATCCCTACACGGAGTGGGGAGGGATTGGACTTGATGGCCTTATAGGCCCCTTCCAACTTCACTATTCTATGATTCTGTGATTCTATGAAATGAATCACACAGTGGGTCGGCAGGTCAGAGGGTCGGGGGGTGGCCATCATTTACAGGGAATCCCTTTCAATTAGCAGATCTGCGGCATTGGTGTGTCCTGGGTTATAATGCCTCTACTTATCGGTGCGTCAGCGGGATAGGTTTGGTATTGTGCTGGTGTACTGTGCTCCCCACAGCCCAGCCCAATCCTTTCCAGAGATCACTGAGTTCGTCTCGGGTGCCCTGTTGAGGTCCTCCCGCCTTTTGGTGGCGGGGACTTCAACGTGCATGCCGAGAGGGTACTGTCAGGTGCTGCTCTGGATTTCATGGAGTCCACGACCTCCATGAGCCTTTCCCAGCATGTTGTATGCCCCACCCATAGTGCTGGCCATACCCTGGACCTGGTATTTTCCTCCATGTCATCAGATACCCTTCTGAGGGTTGGGAACCACGTTTCCCAACCTGTGTCATGGTCAGACCATTATCTGCTAAATTTTTCCCTGTTTATCGCTGCCCTGCCCCGCGGGGATCATCAGCCCCTTGTTTGGGCCCGCCCCCGAAGGCTCCTGGACCCTGTGAGGTTCATGGAGGCTTTCATGGAGCTCACTGGTGGACTGTCTGACGATCCGGTCGAGGCCCTGGTGGAGAAGTGGTATGAGGTTGCCGCCGGGGCTGTCGACCGGATCGCCCCCAAGCTCTTCCTCTGCTGTGGAACCCCCCCCTTGCCGTGGTTCATGGCTGAGTTGTGGGCGATGAAACATGAATGTAGGAAGCTCGAGTGCGTATGGAGAAAGGATCAGACGGCAGAAAAAAGGGCTGTGCTGAAACAGCTGACCAGCCGTTATGTGCACGCGATCAGGGACACTAGAACAGCTCATGCCTCCCTGAGAATTGGTGAGGCCTCGAACCTCCAGGCGGAGTTATTCCGGGTGGTTCAAGACCTCTCCAATCCTGGTCAGCCTGGGCCTCCTCCTAGTGATTTCACTAGTGAGCAATTCGCAGCCTATTTTAGATCCAAGATTGAGGCCATCCGTTCCGACCTGGACTCCAGCTGCAATAGTCCCTCCCCGGTTATCCAGGGGGCCTCACCCCCTCGGTCCCCTCGCCTGGTCGAGTTCGGGCCTGTGTTTTCAGCGGAGGCCTTCAGGGCTATGGCCTACTGCCAGCCGGCGGCCTCCACATTTGACCCTTGCCCAGCCTGGGTCATTAAATCTGCCAAAGGGAACATGCTGGAGTGGGCTTCTTCCATTGCCACCGCCTCCTTCGGGGAGGGAATTTTTCCCTCCCGCCTGAAGGAGACGGTGGTGAAGTCCACTTTTAAGAAGCCTGGCCTGGCTTCGGACGATCTTGCCAGCTATCGTCCGATTGCCATTGTTCCCTTCCTGGGCAAGGTTGTTGAGAGGGTGGCCGCCATTCGGCTTCAGACCTACCTGGAGGAAAATCATATCCTTGATCCGTTCCAGTCCGGGTTCAGGCCATTGCGCGGGACCAAGACCGCCCTGGTCGCTCTGCAGGATGACGTCCTGAGGGAGGCCGACAGGGGGTGTTCCTCCCTGTTGGTTCTCCTTGATCTGTCAGCTGCCTTTGATACCGTCAGCCACGGTAACCTGCTGGTCCGGCTCGCTGAGGCGGGAGTTGGGGTTCAGCACTCTGCTGGCTCCGCTCCTTCCTTGGTGGCCGGACCCAGCGGGTTCAGCTGGGGGATGATTTGTCGGCTCCTTGGACACTCCCAAGTGGGGTGCCCCAGGGGTGGGCAATCTCCCCCATGCTGTTCAATGTTTACATGAGGCCGCTGGCGGAGGTCATCAGGAGATTTAGAGTTCGCTGCCATCAGTACGCTGATGATGTGCAGCTCTATCTCTCCTTTTCTTCTTCTGCAGTGGAGGCAGTTCACTCCCTTGATCTGTGCCTGGAGGTGGTCTTGGAATGGACAAGGACAAACAGGCTCAAGCTTAACCCGGAGAAGACTGAGGTTCTGTTCTTCGGGGCACCCTCGTCCAGGTACAATGGCCCCCTCCCTATGCTGGGGGATGTTTCCCTCCAGCCTATGGACAGGGCCAGGAATCTTGGCATGTTCCTGGATTCAGCCCTCTCCCTGGAAGCCCAGGTGATGGCGGTCTCCAGGGCCGCTTTTCTCCAACTCCGCAGGATCGCCCAGATCCGCCCGTACCTCATTGAGTCCTCCTTGAGAACAGTTGTGCAGGCCCTCGTGATTTCGAGGATCGACTACTGCAACATACTCTACATGGGGTTGCCCTTGACCCTTGTCCGGAGACTCCAGCAAGTACAAAATGTGGCGGCCAGACTGGTGGTAGGTGCCCTCAAATATGATCATATCACCCCAGTTCTGGCGCTCCTGCACTGGTTGCCCATTGCTCTCCGGATAAGGTTCAAGGTCTTGGTTTTGGTTTTCAAAACCCTCCACGGCTTGGGACCTGAATACCTGGCAGAGCGTATCTCCCAGAGATCAACCGAGGCCAGACCTACTCGATTGTCGCGGGTGCGCTCACTCAGGGTGGCCACTCCTAGGGAGGCGCAGAAGTCGGTAACTCGCAGCCGCGCCTTCTTGGTTGTTGGCCCCTCCCTATGGAACCATCTTCCGAGTGAGCTGCGCCTTGCACAGTCCCTGCCTGCCTTCAAAAAGGCATTAAAAACTTTGCTTTTCAAGGAGGCATATGGTGATCTTATTTCTGTTTAAAATTTTTTTTTTGATCCACTGCTCTCTGCCGAGGGTTCTCCCTCTCTTGCTATTTTGCCATTTTATCTATGTTTTGTTGTTGCTGTTTTAGCTGTTTTAGTTCTTTTTAATCTGGAAACCGCCCTGAGTTCCATTATGGAAAAAGGAGCGGTATAAAAGTGTACCAAATAAATAAATAATAAATATAATAAATAAAAATTAATCTAAGTAAATAAGAAAACACAAAACAAGAAATAGAAAGTATAAATATTGCAGTGTTTGGTCTCAGTGAACTACAGCAGAATGGAACAGTATATTTTCAGTCAAAATTTTCTGCTCTGGAAATGGCAGACTCAGAAGAAATGGATTGGCTCTAATAATGAAACAGGATGTAGCACAACAACATAGGACCTATATTGGACGTTTTGATTGAATAATATCCAGATGGTCAATATAAAAACCAAACAGGTTACATAATTGGAGGCAGGAGATGAAGAAGCCATATTATCTCAACTGCAAGAGAACATATAGTACTGATTTACCTCCTCTGAGCTCTCTGTTGCACCTCGGTGATTGAAATGAGGGTTCAGTGTTTACTTGCTTTTTAAGAAAGAAAAAAATGGAATGCTGAATTCTTGGTGCCAAGAATTCAGCATTCCATTACAGGTTTTTCCTTTCTTCACTTCAAATTGTGACCATTTTTTTAACCTTAAAGCTGAATGGAATAAGAAGTATCGGTTGGAGTGCTGCTGCTCCTTAGGAGTAAAATAATCTATTGGTTTTGCTCTGCAATCATTCAGAATTGAACAAATATCCCTGCTCCAGTCTGTTTTTGTACATTTGCAACAAAACACTGCAACTGCTCTGTTATTACATTTGCTGCTATTAATTTTGCAGGGCTTAAATTAAGTTCACACACACACACACACACACACACACAAGGCAGAGATTTAAGTCATCTTTCAGTATCCTTTGGTTCAAAATGAAGTCACAGTTGGTCCCATCCTGTTCCTTTTGTCCCCCTGTTCTTTAAACGCATCATTGTTCTGATTGTCTTGGCATTAGAATGAGATAGATCTAGCCAGATTGGAGTAAAAATAATAACACCAACCTCAGTGAGAACTCAGGATGGATGTGGGTACATATCTCAGAAATGACAGCATTACAGAATGCTATAACTAAAAATATTGGGGGAAACTGTAAAGAAAACAAACACTTTATTCCTTTGGTCCCTTATCACATGAGCTTGAATTTGGGTTCTTACTCTGTTGCATATTACTAAAATAATCTATTTGAAAATTATTGCTTGTAGCTGTGCCTCCCATTGTATTGTACTGTACAGGTGCAGATTCAACCACAGTGAGGTGTATTTTGTGTATAAAGTAGCTTTTAAGAAAGAGCAAATTATGGCACAGATATGGCTTCAGTGCTTAAAAGTTTTTTTAAAAGTAAATTTTCATCTTTTGTAAGAATCCCTTCTCTAGTCCCTTCCCGTTGGAGTGAAAGCTTCAGACTGCTCACAGATTTGAAAAACAGACCCTGACCCTGTTCAGATCCCACCCACATCCTTGCACTAGAAATGGCACCAGTTGGAGGGCGCTGTGTAGGAAACAAAATCCAGATGTCACAATGCCCAAATATTTGCTGTTGTTGCCACTTCTCATGGCAGTGTAGAAAAACAGAAAACCCTTTGGGAGAAAAAGCAATGTGGCTGTACTATACCTATTGTTGATTACAAGCTCTGTCTCTTAAGGAATTGCTGGAGAATTTGTTCTGTCTCCATAGAAATTAAGAGAAATAGTTATGGCCCCGGCCCCATTTCATATCCTGAAAATAATGTGGAGAATTCAGATACTTTTACATAGTTATATTTCAGACAGGAACCTGCACATGTGAAAATTAGAAAATGTTTCAAGTCTCTCTCTCTCTCTCTCTCTCTCTCTCTCTCTCTCTCTCTCTCCCCCTCCCTCCTTCCTTCCCTCCTTCCTTCCTTCCTCCTTTCCAAATAAAAAGGGTGGAAAATGGAGAAGGGTAGCCCATTTTCAAAGCAATAGTATTTCACTCTTAAATAACAGAGTAAAATCTGATCTTCCTGCTCAACACATGACCTGGGCAACAGTACAGATGTATGTATTACATGCTGACTGAACAAAAAAAATTCATTTTGATGTTAGTTAGGAAAGAGCCCCTGAATGCTGTATGGATTTACAAATGCATTCTTGGCAATGGTGTATGTATGGGTTGTATTTTATGTGGTTGGCAGTTGCAAGGGAGTTAATCTCCTCCTTTTACCACATCCATTGTTAGCTCTCCACATAGAGACAATCTGGAAGTTGAGTCGTGGCTACTGGACTTCTTTCTACATAAGCCATGACTCAACTTCCAGATAAACTCACCTGGATGACTGAGAATCTTCACAGACACATAGAGACAAGTAAAGAATGCTGTACAGATAGTTCCCCTGGTGAAACAGTAGGGAGAGCAGCCTTCCCCAGTGTTGTGGCCTCCAGCTGCTTTTGGCTAGCCGCCCTCAACATTCAAAGATGATGGCATTGTCACTCCGTACATATGGATGGCATAATGTTGCAGAAAGATGGAGCAAGAGTGTTAAAATTCTGCAGAGAAAAGCAAGTCCAAATCCTTGTTAAGTTGCAAATAGACATGGGCACGACCAGAAAAAATGACGTTTCGAGTTTTCGTTTGTCGGAATGGGTCCGTTTCGGGTCATTTCCGTTTGTCGCGAAATTTTTCAAAAATTTGTCATTTTGTCGTTTCGTTTGTCGTTTGTCGTTTCCACCGCGATTTAGCGCGATTTGACTTCCCAGAGCATAGGGGCGTCCCGCAATCAGGGCCGGCGCTAGGTGTTTTTGCGCCCTAGGCAGCGGGCGGGGCGGGCGGCAGGTGGCGGGGGAGAGGTGCAGGTGGGCGGGTGGCGGTGCGGGCCGCAGGCGGGTGGCGGCGCGGGTGAGTGGGCAGTTAGGATATCAAAAGCAAAAGCAAAGCAAAGTGTTCTGCTTATATACCGCCCCATACCACTTTAAGTAGTCTCTGGGCAGTTTACAATTTTTAATTACAGTGTGCAGGCTACACATTGCCCCCCCCCGCAAGCTGGGCACTCATTTTACCGACCTCAGAAGGATGGAAGGCTGAGTGAACCTTGAGCCTGCTACCTGGGATTGAACCCCAGGTCGTGAGCACAGTTTTACCTGCAGTACAGGCATTTAACCACTGCGCCTTGGGTTGGGGGTTCTGTTCTTGGCTTGCACCTCAAATGTGTGTGTGTGCGCAAGCAAATTGAAGTTGGGAAAATAGAAAATAAATGGTAGTATATATAATATATTTTTAAAATAAATCCACACCTCCCACTCCCAGTCGAACCTCCCCCTTTATCCAATATCAGAAAAAAATCCTCACAAACTGCCAAAGGAGAAATAAAGAATAAACTGCTATTCCCTTCAGCAGACAAAGCTGCAGGGAATCAAACAAATTATTTTCTAAATTCAATTCCCTCCCTGCCTGCCTAACTTAAATCCTAAAGCCTCCAGCCTCCCTCCTCAATCTCGATCGGATCACACCAGCACCAGCAGCCAGCCCTCCTCCCTCAACCACATCCATGCACCCGACTGCGATTTCTGGAAGGTGCCTCGGCTTTTTATGCCCTCCGAGACATCCAGAAGTGTCAGTCAAAAACCTGGTGATGCCATTGGTGGAATGGTTCAAAAAATTTGCATGGTCCCATCCCATGCCCAGCCCAAATGGGCAGGTCTAAAAAAATAAAAAATAAAATAAAATAAAATCAATACAAAGTTTTATTGCTATAAAAAACCCACTGCTGCTACTATTAAAAATCAGGCATTTAAAATAAATAAATTTCACATGTTTCTATGGTGATTTGGTGTGTTTTTTGACCACGATTTCAAAAGAAAAAATGTGGTCGCCATTTTGGATTCCCCCCCCACCGCATGGCATGGTGAGACGACGAGGATGACCCCCCCCCCAGCCTGGTGCAAACAGCCCAGGACAGGAAAAGAGGGGGGGGGAGGCCGGGGACCCCCCAGAAACCACCCCTCTGGTAGGTGGAAAAGCCTCAGGCAGGCATATTTTCGCCTGCTTTTTTGGCCAGGAGTCGGGTTTTTTTAAAAAAAACTTTTAAAAACTTTTTCTGTGCTTCGCATTGCGCGATCGCCGTGATGCCACAAACGAAAATGAAAAACCCGACCAAATTTTTCTTTTTTTGGTTCGAGTTCGAGTTCTGACAGCTTAATTATCGTTATCGTTTCCGTTACGTAACAGAAACGAAAAACGGAAACGGAAATTTCGCCGAGTCGTGCCCATGTCTAGTTGCAAAGCCTGTTTAGCGATGTTGGGCAATCCACCATCTCTCAGTCTAGTTTACGTCAGGGGACTGGTGCCTATGAAGATGTAGAAACTCATGTATGAAATCCTTGGAAAGAAAGATGTGGTGATAGTAATGCTACGGGCAAGCTTTGGGTTCCCTGCTCTGGGCATCAAATATTCAGGATTAAACTATAATAATAAAGCTGTAATCTGTGAGACAGAACCATAGAGGTACATGTTGCTGCCTGTTTTCAAGTTCCACAAACCAACTGCCACTAAAGCTTTTCTGCTCTGCTCGTTACATGGGTAATGGGGCTTTTATTTTATGGAATCACTATTCAAAGGCCTGCTGTGACTCAGAAGGAGGATTTATGGAAACTGTACTTACCATTCGTGTAAGTATAGTAATTTTATTGTGCCACCTACCACCCATTTAACATTTCCTTTTTTCTTTTCCCATACCTCAGGAGGCAATTTGTGTGTGTGTGTGTGTGTGTGTGTGTGTGTGTGTGTGTGTGAGAGAGAGAGAGAGAGAGAGAGAGATCCATGGCCCTTCAGGAGCCTGTGCAGCTTTTAATTTGTTGAGCCGCAGGCTCCAGTAACCCTTGACATCTTAACTAGAGGTGAAGAATGATAGGCATTGTAGTCCAACAATAGCTGGAAGGTTATGTATACCTTTCCCACTCTTGTGTAAACAAACTCAGATCCATGTGTATGATTGCAGACGTAGGCAGCTGTTCCCAGAGGGCTGTGATTGTGTACGAGCAAGGCTAAGGGGATATGACGAACAGTAAAAAAATAAGTTGTTCCCTAAGCTGTTACAGAAATGTCCCAGTGAAACCCATGTGAACTTTTTTTTGGAATTGTTGCTATTAGGTTAAAAGTTAGGGTAAAGAGTCATAAACTATGTGCAATCCATATGCCTTAATGAGTGTGGGTGGTAATGAAGTATCTGGTATTGATTGGCTGAGCCACGTTAGTGTCACAGAAGGATCTTTACCTGCCAGTAGCAAGAAAAATACACCAGATTGCAGGAAATGAGCAGGAGAAAGTTAGCAAGACCTTGAGAAACTTGAGAAAGATCAGCCAAATGAGGAGTTTGGAAAAAATAAGGATTAGATTATTAAATTAATCTAACTAATTAACCAGAAGAACAAGTATCAAGGAGCTGTTTACTAAGAAATAGTGTTTTCATTTAAAATAATCTGCTAGATTTATGGATTCATGCTTATTTTTGTGTTAGGATAATTATGGTTGCTTTGTTTGAGGGATG
Source organism: Phrynocephalus versicolor (assembly GCA_023846285.1). NCBI lineage: Eukaryota > Metazoa > Chordata > Lepidosauria > Squamata > Agamidae > Phrynocephalus > Phrynocephalus versicolor. The sequence goes on along the minus strand of JAHTLZ010000016.1, from coordinate 21,595,056 downwards.
AGAACAGAATTTCCTAATGTAAAAAGGAGTGAGTAGAAAACTGATAGAGTAAATTGTATTTTAATGTACTGTAGTTGTTTATAGTAGTATTTGATTTGTTTGATTTACGTTTGTTGTTATATATGTTGTTAGCCCCCCTTCAGTGTGGCCTTGTTGTCAGATGGGTGATTTAGATAGATAGATAGATAGATAGATAGATAGATAGATAGATAGATAGATAGATAGATAGATAGATAGATAGATAGATAGATAGATAGATAGA
>JAHTLZ010000016.1:21557278-21587145 GCA_023846285.1 Phrynocephalus versicolor | reverse complement strand
ATTTATTTATTTATTTATTTATTTATTTATTTATTTATTTATTTATTTAAGGATATTTTACCCCATCTTCCTCCTTGGAAAAGGACCCGAGGCGGCTTACAGTAATGAGGGACAATATACAGTCCAGTACAATTAAGACATATTCAAGTATTGAGAACAGGGAATTGAGGTCTTTCCTTGTTTCTGGAAAGACATCAGAGATGGGGCAGTCCTAGTGGGAGGGAATTCCAGAGTGCGGGCACAGCAGCCGGGTAGGCCCTTTCATGGGTTCCCATGAGACGTACCTGTAAGGGTGGTGGGATGGAGAGAAAGGCCTCTCCTGATGGCCTTAACACCCGAGCCAGTTCATACTGTGAGATTCAATCTTTGAGGTAGCTAGGACCCAGGTCGTACAGTGCTTTGTAGGTTAAGGTCAGCACTTTGAATTGTGCCCGATAGCTGATTGGTAGCCAGTGGAGCTGCTTTAATAGGGGTGTAATGTACCCTGCCCCAGTCAGCAATCTGGCTGCTGCATTTTGGACCTGATAAGTTGAGATTTGTTTTAAAAAATGACTCTCTGCGTCATCATCTTGTTCTTTGTGCCAATGACACACTCAGAGGTAGTCAAATAGTAAAAGGTTTATTAAAGATAGACTTGCAGCAGTACAGAAAGTATTTGAAAACACAGAGCACAGATAAAGGTTAGTAGTGGTAGAAATCCCAAGTCCCTCCCCAGCTCAAGGGACCAAGGGTCCCTTAAGGGTTCGAGATAGCATAAGCCTGCTGTCTTGGACAGGAGGCCAAATGGCCTTCCATCATTATTATATACTCTTCCCTATGACATCAAACTTACGTATCCTACACATGCCATCCCTTTGCAGGTGTTCTTCGCTCATACCCAGTTGACTGTCAAAAGTCAGAATGACCCAACCGGTTTGTTGATAGTTCAAGTATGTCTCCCACTCCTAGCTAACCGCAATGTTCGCTCTCAGGAAATTGACACCCCCTCAACTTATCTTCTGTGGTCATGTTGACCCTTAGCTGCAGAGAAGATGGGTCAATAAGACCTCCTGTATTCTCATAGAAGTGTATCTAATAGCCACAGTCGGGATCTGTTAATATTTTAATAACATAATGTTTATATCAAATAATTTGACTTTTCTCATTCTTATCAATTCTTATCAGACCCATTGAAGTTTCCTGAGACTTTTCAGTGGTAGTCCCACATAGAGCACATTACAGTAGTCTAGCCGGGACGCTACTAGAGGCCAGAGTTGGTTTCTCAAGAAATGGGCATAACTTACATACTAGCCGTAATTGTGCAAATGCACTCCTGGCCAGAGCCATGACCTGGGCATCCAAGCTCAAGGATGGGTCCAAGAGCACCCCCAAGCTGAGCACCTCTTTTTTCAATTGGAGGGTGACCCCATCCAGTACAGGTTGCAGCCCTGTCCCTTGTTTTCCATTTCAACTGACAATAAGTACTTCTGTCTTATCTGGATTTAGTTTTATTTTGTTCACCCTCATCCAGTTCATTACTGCAGCTCATGTAAAGTGGAGATACAGTGTTCCCCTGCCCTTTCGCTGTTGAGACTTCATATACTACAAGACCACAGTATATGAAAGGCAAGGTCCCCTGGGTTAAGCTGGATGGGCCTGTTTCAGGCCTCCTGTACATACTCCAGGCCTGGCACTGCCCCGAACAGCCCTCCAATGGCCTTCCTGGGCTTTTTGGAGGCCCCGAAAGTCCTTTCTGGCAAACGAGAAGTATGAATCATATTTCCGGCAAACCAGAAGTTTGAAACATATTTGGTAGCCTGTAGTATGGTTAGGATTAGAAGTACTTATCAAGACATTGTTATAAGAAATATGCCAACAAATGTAGACATGTTACGGAAGTTGTAAAGGCGGAGTTGTGAACTTTGGCCCACTAAATCCTCGTTTGTGATATGCCTGTCTAAGGCTCAACATCTATTTCATATTGGAAAGCAGAGAACTGAGAAAATATATAAATGTATATTGTTCTTTCCACTCATGTATTACAGAGAATACTTTTTTATTTATTAGATTTATACCCTGACTATCCACGAAGAAACAGTGTTCTAGATAGCCTTTGATTTTATTTATTTATTTATTTATTTATTTGTAAATTAAAATATGCCATCACAGTCTGTCAGCAGACATCTTTAAGTTCTAGTAGGCTACATTTCATTTTGTTTCTCTTCATGGGGTTTCTTGGAAGGGATACTGGAGTGGCTTGCCAGTTCCTACCCCAGGTAGGACCTTTGTTGACAAAGGGCCAAATAGTCAAAGCTATGGTTTTTTCAGTAGTGATGTCTGGAAGCGAGAGCTGGGCTCTGAAGAAGGCTGATCGCCACAGAATTGGGCTGTGGTTCTGGAGGAGAGTCTTGAGAGTCCCTTGGACTGCAAGGAGATCAAACCTATCCATCCGGAAAGAAATCAACCCTAAATGTTCACTGGAAGGACAGATTTTGAAGCTGAGGCTCCAGTACTTTGGCCACCTCATGAGGAAAGAGAACTCCTTGGAAAAGTCCCTAATGTTGGGAAACATTGAAGGCAAAAGGAAAAGAGGACGACAGAGAATGAGATTGTTGGACGGTGTCATCGATTCAACCAACATGGATTGGCCCAAACTCTGGGAGACAGTGGAAGACAGAAGGACCTGGCATGCTCTAGTCCATGGGGTCACGAAGAGTCAGACATGACTGAATGACTGAACAACAACAGGCTACATTTCTGTGATGAATGAGTTGCTTCCTTTATTATGAAAAAAAAAAAAGATAAGGGATCATGAAAGACATATATGGGGGAGATGTTAAATGTAGTGTTCTGCTCATCTTCATCAGTTGTGAAACAGCATTTAGTGTGTCATTATTGTATTGCAAATTTGAAAATCTTTAAGAAAGAAACACTGAAAGTGCTGGAGAAACATTGTATCCACAGTAAACTCAGTCCGTATCCATTACTACGGGCTAAATGTTCTGCATATTTGATATTAATTGCATCTGCTTCATTAATTTTTCATCAGGCCTTCAGGCAGTGTATGTATGTCTCCTGGTGTAAAAAATGTAATATTGAAGGTACTTCTTAGGTCAGTCCTCCAGCTCCACATCTTAGTTTTAAATAGGAATTTGACATTCCTTCAAACTTAAAGTTGTTTGCTTGCTTACTTTATGGCTCACATACAGTGGTACCCCGACTTAAGAGCAGCTCAACCTAAGAGCAATTCGAGTTAGGAACAGAAAACTGTTGGCATTTGAACTGCTGCCTTAGAAATTTTAGATATGGTCTGCTCGACTTACAAATATTTTTTCCATTTTTTGAATTTTTTACTTATTTGTTTCTATTTTTAGATAGGTATCCTGACTTAAGACTAGTTCGACTTAAGAGCATGCATTCGGAACAGATTAAATTTGTAAGTCGAGGTACCACTGTATTTGATACCTTGACCCAGTTCCAATGGAGCATTGAATAATGGTAGTTCTATAAAAGGAATGGAATCTGAAATCAGTCTTTAATAAATGTGTTTTGGATTCTTCTCTTGAAGCCCCATGGATGTATAAAGCATGGATATATGGCAGTGTAATAGAGAAACGTAACAGATCCCCCTACAACAAGGCTTGTATCACCGTCTGAAAGCATTTAACTTTCTTTTGTGTGATTTTACCTGTTTCATTACCTTTCCACTTAAACTGAGCTTCCCTTCCACTGTTTAATAGCCTGTAGCAGTGGGAGATGAGAATTCACTGAAACGTAGAACACAGAAAGGAATTGTGGGTGACGAAATGAGACAGTTGGTATAAAATGGCAACAAATTGTTCTTTTTAATATGAAGTATTCTAATTTGGAGAAGGGGAATGCTTTTTACTGGTATGTTTTAATTGTCCAGATTAATTAAGGGTAGCATCAAGTAGAATTAGAAAAAGCCCACACAGCAGATTTGCTATTCAACCTCAAGTGTGTCTACTTCCCTTTTATATTGATAATATATTGCATAAAGAGGCCCACAAGGGCAATTGCTTTTCTAAATTAATCATTTTCCTAAGGCCATCTGCTTGCAGAGCATTTCAGTCACTCACCTTCCTGGAATTCTTGGTGCTACTTTTCCTTGAGGTTTTTCCACCCGAGTGCTGCAGGGGATTACCCTAGGGAATCTGGAACGGGGGGGGGGGGGGCTTATGCAGGCAACATTAACCATGGAGAAATAAGAAATGTTTCTGGGAGAGCAAAAATGATACCATATTGGGCAGAGGAATAAAATGAAGTAATGGGTAACACTATGGAATGAAAATAATATGTACCATCCCACCCATGCCCCATTGTGCAGGATAGATGGGAGACACTGAGTTGATACAAATAAGAAGTGCAGATGCAGTGCAAAGTTCGTACAATATCACCAAGTAGATTCTGTCCTTTGGCTGACAGCAGGGTGAATATAAAAGAAATTGTGAGGTTAGAAGAAATGAGAATGCATACTTAAGAGATAAGATGCTGAGTGTCATTTTGATATAATAACAGCCAGGGTGTGGGTGGCAGCTAGGGTAACAGCAAGGGGCCAGGACCAGGATATTCCCAAAAGCCAGATGGGAGTTTAGACCAAGGGCGTGGTCAGCCAGTCGGAGTTCAAGGTACACGAAGAGACAAAGACGATCGTCAGGCAGTCCAGGTTCCAGATTCAGAGACAATAGTCAGCCAGTCCAAGATCCACCCCCCTCCCCCAAAGAGAGATGCCAACAAGAAAGACTTACAGAGTCCCAGGTAGGTCCAAGGTAAGCAGGCCAAAACTTCAGGAGTCCAGAGGCAAGGAACAGGGAGTGCAGGCAGCAAGTGTTATGCCAGTAGTAGGCTCACCAGCTGTACTCTCTGATTGCCTTGGCCTGAGAGGGGCCTGACTCTGCAACAAGGCTCCACATTTGCTGAGTCATCGCCCGCCCCGCCCCGCCCCCCAATCCTGACAGATATAGCTCCTAAAACCTTTGGAAGCTGCTGTCCTGCATTTGATGGCTTTTTAAGATGGAAAAACAACTCTGCTATTGGTTTCTCTGAATGTTTTTGGAAGCCCCAGCAACAAAACCTTAAAAGTTCTGTTCTAAGGTTTGGTAACATACATATAGTAAATCCCTCAATTATGGTTTTGTTGCACCCTCACAGTGAGAGAAACAGCTGATCCTGGAGAATTGCACATTGGCCCAACAGAGTTGGAGCTCTTGGCACTTGCCATATCAAATAGTAAGACTGAGGGGTTCTTTAAGTATATGTGTGCTTCCCCTTTCAACCATATACACCCCAACAGAAATGTATGGCACTTTATGAACATCTGTAACTCGACACTCCCTACAGTGCAAGACATGAGCCAAAGGTTAGGGAGGAAAGAGGAAATGACTGGCTATCAACAGTATGTTTGAGTCCCTGGATGCTGCTTGTTGTTAAGTTAGTTTTGAACATTTTATATTTTATATCATTCATTGTGTTTAAATCAATTTTACAGTTTACAGTAATTGTTTTTAAAGTATAATTTATTATGCTTTACATTTTATTCTTTTTAATACTGCGAGTCTCCTTCAGTTCCCCTGATCAAGTGGACTATGAATGAGTCTTGTTGTGCAATGTTCAGTAGTGCAGTCAAGCCTCTGCTCACAATCTGCGTTTGATCCTGAGGTCCGGTAGCCCAGTTGAGATTGACTCAACCTTCCATCCTTCTAAGGAAATTAAATTGAGTAACAAGCTTGTGGGGGGAGGGAGTGTGTATCTTGCATAATTAAATTGTCACTTACCCAAAGAGACCTTTAAGTGCTATGAGGGAGTACTGTGGACGGTTTGTATAACATAAAATCTGTACAACATAAAAAAATTCCGAAGATAGGGGAAATTTGCATAACAGAATTGTCTATGGGGTGAATCTGTACAACACTCTGTTTTCAGTGCATTACTGTGGGAAATTTTTATAAAGGAAAATATTCTTAACAAAATTTCATTTGGAACGAATTAATTCCTTTATACATGGTGATGGTACCACTGTATATAAGTGGCACACTTGGCTTTACTTTAAATAAGATGAACAAACAAAGAAACGAATGAATGAATGAATGAATGAATGAATGAATGAATGAATGAATGAATGAATGAATGAATGAACTTTATTTCTATGCCGCCCTTTTCCGCGAAGAGACCCAAGGTGGCTTACAACAGTACTTGTGGGAATATCATTGCCCATATTTCTGAGCCCCAAGATTGGTCTAGCATGAAGGAAACTGAAGGCCTAGGAGGGCTGCTTGACCTGTTATTTCCCAGCAGCCCCAGGACCGAAGCAGATACCAGGATGTGCTGATGTAGGCAAGGAGGCCAGGAAAACAGGATATCAGGATACATCTGCTCAGGCCCAGAAAAGGCCCTTATCAGTAATCCCTCACTAGCTAGGGAGCATTTTCCCTCCAACCTATGGAATCTATTTCCTCTGGCATTGTGTACTTGTTTACTGAGTATGGTCAGTAAATACAGATAAGGCATGTATTCCCCCCTCCCACCGAGGGACGTCTTTCTATCTCTATTGTTCCTCTCTTACTAATAAACACTGGTCGCTCAGGCAGGAGGAGAAAGGAGAAGAATCATCATCACACACTCACATGCACGCAGCTGATGCAGACACAGAGAGACATGCAGACCCTCCAGCCAGAAATGCTGCCTGAGCACCAGATTGCACCCCGAAACTCTGTGTCCGTATGATTCATAACGCAACAAGTACTATTCAATACAATATGAAATAGTAAAAACAACATTTAAAACATTAATAAAAAAACACTATAAAAACAATACTAAAACAGCAACAGCATTTAAAGGGCACCCAGCCAATAAAACTGCATATTAATATGTTATAGATAAAAAAATTGTAAAAGGCTAAAGGCTCAGAAGGCTTGCCTAAATAAAAAAAGTCTTGAGGCCTCACTTAAATGTTTCCAAGGAGGAGGCAGTTTTAAGCTCAAAGGGGAGGGAATTCCATAATACCGGTGTCACTATTGAGAAGGCCCTATTTCTTGCCACTGCCCCATGCACCTCCCTGGGCAGTGGCATTCATAGAAGGGCTTTCTCCGATGATCTAAAAGGGGACGGACCAGATTATATGGAAGTAGGCAGATTCTCATATATCCTGGTCCTGAGCTGTATAGGGCTTTAAAGGTCATGGACGAATGAATGAATGAATGAATGAATGAATGAAAATAATTTTCGTTGATTTAGATGACCAAATGAATGGGAATGTTCCTATTCTGCAGAAATATACATATTCAGGTTTTCCTGGTCTCTTTCTTTTGGATCTGCCCGTGTTTGTTGGTCTGTTTCTCCTCTCTTTTTTCTTTTTTGCTATTTCTTTAACTCCTTTTATTCCCACCTGCCAGGAAGAAACCACCACAGGGAGCTGGATAGTGTCATCTCTCAAGCTTTCTTTATGTAGCATCTTCTCCAGAAGGTTGTAAAGGCTTACAAATAAAATACTGTTCTGTTTGCTATTTCTAGTTTAGCTATAGAGGTGTTGCATTTTCACTGCGAAATCCATCACAAGTTTTGAAATCAGGTCAAAGCATAGCTATTTCTAACTGGATGGAGCCATTAGTTCAACTTGACTCAATGGGAGTTAAAACCAACAAACTTCAGTTGTATAAGGCCCCATGTTCTTACTGCCGTATATTAATTCAGTAGTGTCCAAGCATTTAAGGAAATTTGCATATCTGGATTTATTAAATAAATGAGGAAAAATAATATTTTATTTCTTTAAACTTTTATTTTCAATTTACACCTTTGTTTTTAATTTGTAACAAAATTATAACATGGCTTCTGGCATAGTAAGACACTGCTGAGCAAGTACTTTGTGATTTGGTCAAAGCAGGCAATCCAGAAACTCACCTCTATCCTGAACAGAATTGCAATAAATTTTACTAGACAATATGGGTACTTTAATAGCATTTATTTTCCCTTTTCCTTGACAAGGGAAGATCCATCTGCTGGTTTAAGGTCTCAATTAGCATTTCCTGTCAAAGGATAATGTGTAAAGATATGCAAGGTCTTTAACATTGTACAGCCCTTAAGTACTTGATATGTGAATTAGTTGCTTTAAACAGTTACTCTTTATACAGATCAGAATTATCTGTGGCAGCTAATGGATGTATCAGAGAGATGGAATTCGTCCATTAATGATATAAAGGTTTCCAGAAATCCTTCAAGGGGAAATAAATAAAGTAAAAGATTAGTGCATAAAGATATTTTATGGCCGTTTCAATACATTCTCAACTGTGTTTTTTCAGGAGGATTACTAATTCAGTGATCCGTGAAGACTGTAATTATCTAAATATATGAGCTATGTTGTCTATAACCTTTCTAGTGCACATAACAGTCTGTCCAAAATGCTGTTTCTTTTTCCCATGCATGAAATATTCCCCTTTCTGCACACTTTCCCTTTTCTGCCATTTGCAGAATAAGGGAGTAACCACAATCCTCCAGTTCCAACAGAGACCCATAACCAGGGATTATATAAGATGCTCTGAGTACAGAGCAGTCATGCTGTGCAGTCCGCCAGAGGGTTCTGCCCTCTGTGTTGCAGATGAGCTGGCTGGAACCATAGAATTGTAAAGTAGGAAGGAGTCTGTAAGGCCACTGAGTCCAATCCTCTGCTCAATGCAAGAATATGAATCAAAGGATATTTTTGATGTTCAGGTCAAGTTGGCATAAGGACATAAGAAGAGCCATGCTGGATCAGACCAAAGGCCCATCTAGTCCAGCTTCCTGTATCTCACAGTGGCCCCACCAGATGCCTCTGGGAGTGCATGAGACTAGGTATCTGTCTCCTGATACCACTCCCCTGCATCTGGCCCTTGAAGTACCCTGGTTTTAAGCCTGGAGATTACAGATCTCCATCATGGTTTGTAACCTGTGATGGACTTTTCCTCCAGGAATCTGTCCAATCCCCTTTTGAAGGCATCCAGGCCAGATGCCATCCCCACATCCTGTGGCACGGAGTTCCACAGACTAACAACACGCTGGGTAAAAAAAAATATTTTCTTTTGTCTGTTCTCACTCTCCCAGCCCTCAATTTGACTGTATGTCTCGTAGTTCTGGTATTTTGTGAGAGGGAGAAGAGCAATTGCAGCTAGCTGCACACATACTCCAACACTGATTCCTGATTCACTGTCGTCTGCTTCACCGAGTGACATTATTCCCACTGTGTAGATATTGCTCTGGAAGAAGACCCAGGTGACAGAACTGTAGAGCCACAAAGGATCCCAGAGGTTATCAAGCCCAGCCCTCTGCAAACGAGGAAGTGTAGCAAATTACATAATATCATCACTCTTTAAAAAAATCCCTTTTTGGACTATGGGTCTTGTTCTCCCTGAGGAAGCATCCATTGCTGTGGCTTCATTACTCTCCATATGTTGCCTGGCAACAGATTGCAAGCCAGCGAGGGATCAAGCCTTCCCACAACTGCAACAGCTACCCCAAGTCATTGGTGTATTTGAACTCCTTTTGAACTCCGGATGGCATCACTCGTTTGCTGATCCCACAGAAAGCCTTCTTTCCCACAAAAATAATTACAGGGAAACCCCTGTCTCCACGGGGGCTAGTTACAACCTCTCCTGCAGTTGCTGAAAAATGCAGATTTTAGCAAACCCATATTATAAAAGCTATGGTCTCTTTCTCCCTCATGTGGCCAGTTCTGGTACCTTTCTTGTGTTGGGATTTTTCTTTTAAAATATTTACAATTTTTGCACTGTGGATAAGTGGATCAGCAGATACTGGTCCCAAAGTTAAGAGGTTCTCCCTGTGGTTGATAAAATAACTGCCTGTGGCTTCTTAAATTCATGGTTCTCTAAGGGCTAAAATCTTGCTTTTCCTTTGAAAAATGAAAGCTTAGAGACTGTCCAGTTGCTGAGCTATACAGACACTAGGCAAAATATCTGGAGATCCTATGACAATTCTAATTACTTGAGCTGGGGTTGAGCCATCTTCTTGCATTATATGCAGGTGAGCTAAGTTGCTGATTCTTATATCCTACTGGTATCACTGGATTGGGGTGGGTGGGATGAAGCAACACCTCTTTATCTTTCATATTGAAAAAAGAGAGGGATTTCCAAATATTTTAATGTGACCTGGTTTATAAAGGCCTTTCTGCAGAATGGTTCCTTTCTACTGTTTTTAGCATTTTATGACATCCATCTTGCTCACATATTAGAACAGTTGGAGGTACTCGCTTGTTTGTTTGTTTGTTTGTTTGTTTGTTTGTTTATACAACTTATATGCCGCCCACTACCCAAAGGTGTCTGGGCGGCTTACAATTAAAATGAACAGTTAAAACGTTGAAAAGGCAATGGACAATAAAAACATTTAAACACAAACACTAAAATTTCCACCAGGACCCACAATCTATGCTATGTCAGTTAAAAAAACTTCAGAATCAGGAAGGTTTTTCCTTGTGCTGAAGTGTCATCAGTGTTGGTGTCAGGTGGATGTCACTTGGGAGGGCATTCCATAGCCTGGGAGCAGCTGCCGAAAAGGCCCTAGACCTATAAGCCATCCCTTTCGCTTCCTTCGGGGATGGCTCTCTCAGGAGGGCTCCCTGGCTAGATCTTAATTGCCGGGTAGGTTCATATGGAAGGAGACGGTCCTTCAGGTATCTAGGTCCTAAGCCATTTCGGGCTTACATACTAACCCTTAAAAGTACAGTGGCTTATTAGGCAGGATAACTAACATCCTTTTCTTTCACATTTGGGACATCCAGCAAGCTAGCCAGCCCATGATCAAATTGTTGTTGGCTTCTGGTTCCGGCCTGTTTTGTTTAATTCCAGCCTCTAGAAAACTGCATGTTAAAAACAGATGAAGTGCTATGATTCCAGAAATTTCCAGGATCATTTTAGTGTTATCTTCTTGCATTTGATATATATGGCAATTATTTAAGCTCCTGCTGATTTCAAGGGAAGGGGAGGATCCCTCTGTGAAAAGTGGTGCAGTACAGTTCTTTTACCAGAGCCATTTTTTCCATACTTAAAGAGATCAGCCATGCAGCTTTTTCCCCCAGTAGGCCAATTAACTATTTTGACTGTTTTACGTTTTACTTACAAAATTCCATGAAGAATAAAATTGTATTAGGGACTAATTGGCCGCCAGATGGTATTATTATAACTGAAGCGGTGTCTGTTATACTGTAACAGGGTTCTGCACTGTGATTTTAACTATTTCAGGCAACAGGTGATGGATAATGATACGGCTTTAATGTGAAGTTTTCCTTTTTAACGTGTAATATTCTGAGGGAGAGAAAGCTCTGTTCAACAGGGCTGCTCATTTTCATGCACTGATTAGCATGACTGTGATCAGCAAATGAATTTTTAATGATTGATCAACAGGGATGACTACAAGCAAAAAAAGTTAAAATAAAAACTTAATATCGGCCAAAGACCTGCTACTATGCAGGACATGCAAATGTACACCAGTTCTCTCTATCCTGGCCCACACTGGATGGAAAATTAAACCTATGGTGTTTCTTTCTGCTCATCTCTCCAGTGGGTTAAAATGTTATACTGCTTGGCTTTGTAAGACCAACACAGTAAAACAGGACAAGATGATATAGCTCATAATCTACCTAGATCAGAATACACCAGTTTATTGCAATCAAAATAATTATGTTAGTTAATCATAAGGTGGAGGAGATGACATTACAATCAGTAAATAATGTTGAGCGTTTATCTGAAGATGGCATTGGCATGTACAGGCAGTTGGGGAAGAAGCTCCAATGTTTGAAGAACTGACCTGCCCTAAATAAATAAATAAAATTTCAAAGTTGGGTGAAATAAACCCTCCGAGGAAAGAACTCCCACTTCCATGAGTACCAAGCGTGCTCATTATCAATGAAATCAGCAAGGAAAGGAGCCGGCTGTCTGTCGAGAAATAGTAAGTGAAGTCAAAGTACTGTTCTTGGCGTCTGCCTACACTGGCATATAGGTATGGAATATGCTTGGTTTGTATTGATAAAAAGTCCTTGTCCACAAGTGCTTCTGCATAGAACAATCCACCCTTACTCTTTAAGAGCTGTCACACACCTTTCCAGCCCAGCATTAGGGCATGCATTCTTTTTGTCAGGCCTGTTGTTTAGCTAAGGTAGAGTGAGAGAGAAAGAGAGGAGATAAATCAAAGAAAGGGACACGGGGAGGTGGGGTGGAATGACACCAAAAGAGGGAGAGAGGAGCAATGTAAAAAATAATAATTTTACTTCCCTGACCCAATGCAGACAATCACGGGAAACACTTAATCGACACCTCAGTGGTCTACAAAACGTCATTTGCTTTTTGGATGTGAGGAGCATGCCAAATGGCACATCATGCCCTCTACGATCTCAATAGATCCTTTGTAGCCAGAACTAACCCACACCCAAAATGTGCAGTCTGGACAGGGTTTCAGTTGCAAATGGCCAGGAAATCTTTTGCGACAGGTAAGCCTTCCAGTCTGACTGGGAATCTTCTCTATCTATCTAAAAGAAAGTTCTGCCATTCCTCCTTCATGCACCCCACCTAGTTAGTTCATTTGATGACAACCAACATGTTCATCCATCCACAGCATTTTTCAGGAGGAGCCATTCTGACAGATAGTGAGACCCTTAAACTGTTTAGGGCTTTGTATATTATCATTAAAACCTTGCAGTCAATGTGGAAATATATTGGAAGCCAGTGCAGTGCAGCCAAAACAAGAGGAATATGCTGGAATCTGTTTGTATCTGCTAATAACCTGGCCACTAAATTCTGCACTAGCTGCAGTTTCTACTCTAGCCTCATAGGCAGCCCCATGTAAGCAGCACACTTCGCTTTTTTGCTTTGATTTAAAAGTTTCAACTTTTTCAGCATTTTTGTAGTTATTTACTAGTACTTTCAGAAGAGAATCAGTGACAGAGCTGCACTGCTTACTGTGAATAATTAGCATAGTATTTACCTGGACTTGGAGGCATTGAGAGAACAATTAATAATAAAAATTATATTTTGTAATGTCTTTGGGAAATAATCTCAGAAAATAAAAGACAAAAATGTGTATGTTTAATAAGCTCAACAATTTCTTTTTTTTAAAAAAAATGATATTATAAGTGTCTATGTATGTGCATGAGAGGTAAGACAAATATTAAAGGTAGTGTTTCTTCTTGCTAACCTGTGTGTGTGTGTGTGCTGTGTCGTTATAGTCATGACCGACTCTTCGTGACTCCATCTCCATGGAGTTTTCTTGGCAGGAATACTGGGGTGCCTTGCATATCTCCTCCTAAAATAACATTTTCCATCCAGAGATATGTGCCTAAGCAATCAGACTTGCAAATTAAACTTGTATTTACCATTGAATGACCAATCACAAAAGAAAGCCTGTTTTATACAAGTGCTGTGACAGAAGATTTTCAGCACTTGAAGATGAAAATCACTTATTGTAGCAGACACTAGAGATGGGCACAAAACGAAAAATGAAATGCTGTTTGTTACATAACAAATCATTTTGTTACGAAATGAAACAGTAGGACACGTTTTGTTATGAAATGAAAACCATTCGTCCTAGAGGAACCAAATTTAGTGGGTAGCTTCTTTAGACTCTTTCATTTAAGACCCCCCAAAATTTGGAGAGGCTTGGGGTTCAGGTGACTAAGTTATTAAACTCCAAAGGGGGTCCCCTCAAGAAAAAAATCATTTGTATTTATTAAGGGAAGTGCTTATCGCTCCCCCACAGAGGGGAGCGATTAAGCACTTCCCTTAATAATTTTCCTGGGGGGACCCACTTTGGAGTTTATTAACTCAGCCCCCTGAACCCCAAACCTCTCCAAATTTTGGGGGGGGGTTAAAGGGAAGAGTCAAAAGAATTTAGTGTCTCTAGGACCTAGAGGAGGCATCATATAGTGTAATGAATTGTTTCAATTTGTTTTGTTCCAAAAATTATTTTAAATTCATTAGTAATGAAATGAAACAAAATGAAAGGATAAATGAAGTGAAATGCTATATTTTCATGTTGTGCCCATCTCTAGCAGACACTTGGCCGATTTCTTTCATAACCTGGCCAGTTTTGTACAACACCCCAGCAAAATCCAATTCTTCCTAAGACACATATCTGCATACCACAGACAGTTATAACTGGAAAGCTTGTCAGGCTACCTAAAAATTAAACACCACAGGAAGAATAAATGGCTACAGGTCTCAAAGTGATCCATGCCCCCTAGAGGAAATGATAAGAATATAGCTGAATGACCCTTATCAAAATTACATAGAAGACATGAATCTCCAGCTGAAGAGTCATCTCACAATACAGCCCCCTGTTGATAAGCTAGATAAACCAAATCACCTCTCTTTGTATGCTAAATGGGTTGTGCTGAGGTCTGGGAAAGCAAGCACCCTAGAATCTTCTTCCTATTGAGTCCCATGGCCTATTCTGGTTCCATTGTTCCTGGATTAGCCAAGTGGCATGCTTATAATCAGGGCAGAACAAGTTACATAGACATATGACAAGTGGCCAGAACGCTTTATAGTTGCCATATTAGTTGTTCTAGGAGGAATTTTCTTTCTGTGTCATGTCTGTTCCTGAACGCTGCTGCCACCATCAATCCCTCTCAAGCCCCGTTGTGATGACTTCATTCTCTGAGTTGAAATCACAGTCCCCTCCAGAATTGAGGATTTAGCCAGTTAATCTGCTAGCCTACATTGCTCTTCTGGGTTCCTAGTTTCTGGTGTAGGAGTCTGTTGGCCTGCTCTGTCTTCTAATCCTGGCCCAAGATTTCCCTCACATTGTTCCAGTTGGACTCCCAGTGTTCCCCTATTCCAAGGCAGTCTAAAGAGACTAAAGAGTGAGGTCATCTTTGTCATCACTAATCAATCCCCACATATTAGTGGCTTCCTCAGACTACTCCCAATTTCTGTCTCTCTCTTTGTTTGTGGATTGGGAAGAGAACCATCCTTTATTTACTCTTCTCTCTGCAAGTAGTCTGCTCAGGCACAGCAGAACTTGGCAGGGCAGTCTGAATTTTGGAACCATGCAAGTTTGCTTCTTTTGAGCCTGTATCTCCCACACTCACTATATGCTCACTATTTCTCAGTATAAACATTGTGCTTAGTTTAATTCTGGTTGTTCGGTAAAATTACCCTTCCGAATAGCTCAGTGTGAGTGTCAGATGCTCAGTCCAATCTGTGTCAGGATACACTCATGTCATAGCTCAAAGACCCCTTTCAGTTGTGTCTCCATGCATGTGAGAATTCATGCATGGGCTCTCGGAGCATACATGATAACCAAGTGCCTCTTCTAAATGCATGTTAAACATATTGTCTGATCTGCCCATAAGATAGGAATGGCAGTTCATTCAGCAGATTGCAGCCATTATATGCAAAGACCACGGGCTGATCGTATGTCAGAGCTTAGCATCTTTTTTTTTCCCCTTCTGAACAGCGCTGCATAAATTTGCTTCCTTCTTCCCTCTGAGAATCTCAAGGAAATGGCCCTGTTACGATGTGAAGTAAATTGTCTCAGCAATAGGCCTTACAGTTTAAGGACATGGCAAGGGAATCTAGGTCAAAAGATAGAAGGGATGTTAGAGACAATTTTTTTAAAAAGTGTTTGCATCCTTTTGCAGTGAATCTATATTTTGAATGAGAGAGGATAGAGGCAGCTTGCAATCTAATCACTTTAGTGTATGGGTTATATTCAGCCCATAAACTCCTCATTATTCATACAAGAAGTATGTGTTTAATGATTAAAACCCCAAGGGTTTAGTTGATAGAATAATCTGCATTTCTAAGGAAAATATAAGAAGTGGAACTAGAACACTGGCTCTTAGTTTTGTTGTGAGTGTGTGTGTGTGTGTTTGTATTTTTTTTCAGACAAAATCCCCAATTTCTCTATCCGTTGGCTGTCTCAGTTGGATATGTGTATTGTGCAGTCTGGATCTAATAATGGCTAATTATGCAGTTGTTTATCAGCTCATTTGAAACATTTTGAAATTCAGTCTAGCTCAGCAAATTGCTTGTGCTTAAGGCATTTTCTACATTCTAGAAATTATAATATCCCCAGAAGGCGAAGAATTAATAATAAAAATCCTCTTTTGTAAAAGATTATCATTGCAGAGCAAATGGAGCACATCTTTTTCCTTTCCTGGTACATTTAATATTCTCATCGCCCCTCCCTCTCCAGCAGAAAGTTTGGTAGAAAAACTGTCTAAGGAACATGGTTTTGTCAACCTGTTAGAAGATACATTTACTAAACAAAGGGAGCATTATGCCATTTTCCATTGTGCATAACAGACTCAGTCTGTTTAGTATTTTTAATGTTGGCAAAAGACGGATACGTGTTTGTAGTGACTCTTTCTAGGGTTTTCAAGGTTGAAACTACCTATATATAGAAGTGGTTTACTATTCTCTTCTTCTGGGGCTGCCCTGGAACAATGCAACGTGCCCATGAACTGCATAGGCTGGCGGTTCTTCCTGGAGGCACAGTGGAGAAATGAACTCTGAACCTCTGGTGCTGCAGCCGGATACATAAATCACAGCGCTACCCAGGCAGCAAGACATTGATAGGCCACCCAGTGCTCAGATGGACATGACAACAGTGGTGACGATGACAGCAGCAGCAGTAGCAGCAGCATATTAAGAACTTGCACACTAAGAACTTGTTCACTATCATTATCTATTCCAGAGTAGCCAGAATCTACTGATAGATCTGGCATCCGTCACAGGAGTCTATTTAACTTTCTCCAGTCTATAAGGACATCTCAAAGTTTAGAGGAGAAACTAAAATTATCACTATAATTCCCAAAATGTCTGTGAAGATTCCAGTCATCCAGGTGAGTTTATCTGGAAGTTGAGTCATGGCAACTGGACTTCTTTTTCTTGAGAGACAGAAACGTTTTGTCCAAAGTTAAAATAAGTATTAGTGTGTAACCCCCCAAAATCCACGAACATTCCCTCTTATTTTTAGCTTCCCCCTCCCAGTGGATGGCCATCTGTTGGGAGTACTGTGATGGAGGTTCCTGCATGGCAGGGGGTTGGACTTGGATGGCCCTCAATGTCTCTTTCAACTCTATGATTGTATGTGGGGCTCTTCCACTCTTATATGTGACTCTGTTCTCCTGTGTGCAGGGTTTTGCTGCAACTGGAACCAAAAAGCTGGAAATGCTTGCAGTGGGTGTACAGAGGAGGCAGAACGCTGTGTGGAAGGAGACACAACACCGTGCACTTGCGCAGCCATGCACCTTAGAGGGAAACTTCTGTTTTTCTCATTGTTTAGCAAGTACCCATTAGATAACAAATCCATGATGAGAATATTACATGTTATATCACAGGAACCAACCATCTAGTGTTATCAATCTAGTGTTAAAGTTTTTTTAAAAAAATGTATTGCCAGGTGGATGTGCATGGGGATATAGTTTTGGAGCCTTAAACAGCCAATGAGAGCCAGGAGAGATTTTCTTCTATATTTACAAAAGAGCTTCAACTTCAATCTAATTGCATGTCCCAGGTGGACATGTCAACCTCCTAAAAGACTCTATGAGATCCAGGTGCTAGGCTGGTTCTGTCTATGACCATGTACAGTGTTCCACTGCCCTTTCGCAGCTATATCGCGGGACCGTAGTACCCCAAAAGGGCTTGGGGTGGAAGGGTTTAAGAGCCAGGGCTTTTTAAACCGTTCCCCCCTTCCCCAAGCCGTGGTTCCAGCTGATTGGCGCTGGGGTAGGGAAACAAAAGTTTTCCCTACCCACTCCAGCACCAATCAGCTGAAGCCTGGGGCTTGCCTCTATAGAGTCATCGCATGCCGTTCCCCCATACCCAGGGGTTTGGCAGAAGTGGTGTACGATGTTTAAAATGACTTTAAGCAACGGAGCCAAGCTTTTAAGCATTGTGCCCCCCCCCAGGCCCAACCTGACCTGCATCCGCATATCATGGATTTTCAATGATCGCAGGTCGGGTTAGTCTCAAACCCCCGCGATAGACAGGGTGTTACTGTATAAGATTGGCATAAAACAGTGGCATAGGAGAACCTCCACATGTTTAATAAGAGTTTCCCAAGACAGTTTCCTCTTGGATTGTTTCTGTGATTCCCTGGTTACTGATTCTATGTGCTTGTTGACTCAAAACAGTTTATTGTGCTATAGTGTATATCGTCTGCAATGTGAATGCCTTTTTGTTTATAATATATACACAGGGAGGTAATAGATGCAGAGAGATTGAATGCCAAGAGGCAGGCAGTTCATTTGAAAGACACATCTAGAGTGTGCACGTGAAGCAAAAGCCGTTTATAACGTCTTCAGAACTTCAAGCCTGAATTATAGTTTTAGTAATCAGTAGCTACCCGTCTCCTCTGTCATTTTTTGGTTAATATATTGCATGGAAGAGACTTACAGCACAAGTTTTATAAGCCTGCAATAAAAATATAACAACTGTTGTATTAAATTATTTAAGTTGTAAACCATTGTAAAAAGGATAGAAAGTTTTATCGACATGGAGGCAGAAAAAATTATTATGATAGAGTGTAAAATGTATTGTTGCTGATTACTAGAGAGTTTTTGCCTGGTTTAGCATATTGTAAATCTTTAGCCTGCCTTCAGAATAAAACACTTTATGAGAGGGGTTCCTTTAAATAAAATACCGGTCACTGGTTAAAGATGAAACCACAATAGGATTTATAATTTGCAAACAAATCTCCAGGATTTGACTGGTGAACAGAAACTATCTTGGAGTCCAAGGGGAAGGCAGATACTGAAAGTACGAGAGATCAATGGATTTAAAACTTCCAGATTTCCCTGGAGAGAAATGGAGTATAGGAAAATAAATAACTGAGCACTATATTTTCTAGAAAAAGTTTACTGCTTTAATATTTTGCTTTATAGTTCATGGTGGAAGGAGAAAGCAATAATTTGAAATCAAGATGCTGAGCTGCAGATTGTCTAAGAATATTTTTACCTATATTAGTTGTTAAAACTTTAAATAAACCATTACAAATATTAGTTTATTCAACATAATATGTCAGTTTAGTCATATTAGATTGAAATGATTTTCCTTCCTATATTCCCTTCTCTGTCTCCATCACACATATAGCAGAATACCAAAGGGATATTTTCTGCAGGAAAAAAAAACATTTTTATTGGTTAACTCTGGTAAATTCTTCAATGCTTGGGTTTTTATAAGATATTATGTCAGTAATCTTATTTCACATTATTTCAGTCATCTTTACAACACCCAGTAAATAAGACAGAATTATTATCCATAAATTAATAAGCAATGGTAATGAGGAACACAGCAGAAATGATGTTTGGCAAGAATTTAGGGATGCACCTTTTGGATTTTTCATGGACTACAGATCCAGCAATTCTCCATTCTGGGGGTTTCATCTGCCAGACCCAGACCATACAGATACCTAAATTGTGCTTACCTAGAGAGGCGTCCCAGTTATCAAGCTTTATAGGCCTATTTGAAAAGGAGCTGCCCAAGGCATGAAGATTGCCAGATAAGTACAATAAGGACTGGGTTTAGCAGGTGGGGTACCTAGGATGGAGAACTATGGGAGTTGTATTCCAAAACAGAAAAAAAATCTGGAATCTGCATCCCTGTTTTAGTCCAGTTGGTAACAGCATACTTGAGTTTATGTTTACTAGAATGTATCTAGTTAGTTTTTTGCGACTTTATTCTTGTTAAGTGTGTTTTGGATAATAGAGTGCCACAGATTCTCCATCCTTCCTATGCACAGTTAATCCTACAAATAGGTTCTATTTGATTCCATTGATTCATATATCTAAAATATCTCTGCTGTTTGTAGCATTTTGTTAGTTATATTCTACTGATTAGTTGATTTATTATAATCATTATATGAATCATCCTGCTTTCAAACAAGAGAGGGTGCAGATTCCATGGTGATGGAAAGTTAACGTTGACATTTCCGCATTTCTGACAGGGATCTAGCAAATATTTAGGGATATTCAAGTTCAACCATTTTCTTATGTGTCTAAATCAGTCTTAGTTTTACATTATTACTTTTTTTTTAACAAAAGGTACAACTTTACCATATTCTAACATGATTTTTCTAAACAAAACAAAACCTCAAATTACCTTGAAAACCATTATTCTATCTTATCGGGCCATGGAATGAATGCTGTCAAGGGGGGAAGAATTTGGAGCCTCCAGTGGACTGTCTTCTTTGCTGACATGTTCTTTAATGAAGAGGGTGTGATGCTCTCTGACAGTTTGGGCCTGCAGTATATAGTATCAGTGATGATCACCGATAGGTTTAGAGAGTGGGCATCTTGTTCCATTTTGAAACTGACATCTCTCACTGGATGCTTTATTTCTCTCCAGTACTACTGCAGCATTATTAAAACTGGATGAAGCGGCCATGGCTCATGGTGAGGGTTTTCGATCCTGAAACAGGTGGAAGAATAAATCAGAACACTGTTTCACAGTGCCTCATAGTTTGGCCTTCTTTTTTATGGGGAAATTTTCCTTCCCAAGATAAAGGTCATCTCTCCATCACTAGCCCTTCACATTTCTCAAAAGTGATTACAATGCCACCTCAGTTTCCGCTTTCAGTTTCTTCCATTTCATAAAGCCAATACTAGATAGGGCCCAATTTTTGTTTATAGCCACGGTTGGAGTTGCCATGAAAAGCTTCAGAAGTCAAAGTGGTGGTGTCCATGAGGAGTACAAAGTAAATTGTATGGTGCAGTTCTATGAATCATTATTGATTCATATGCATATTATATCATAGTTGCCAAATCTGGAAGATAACTGTATGAAGACAGGCCAACCTTTAAGTTTTTGCCCTAAAGATAATCATAAGTATCATCAGATGCATCACGACTAATCAAACTTCTAGAATGGCTGCAAGATGATTCAAATGTAAGTATTAAAAGCATCCTCAACTCCATCTACTTGGCTTGTGAAGCAGTGACTACCTTGTGCTGTTTATGAAGCATGATTAGATTATGTAAAATGGACAAAGCAATGTCTTGAAGAAAATTACAATGGTACCTCGACTTAAGAAATTAATCTGTTCAAATGCATGCTCTTAAGTCGAACTACTCTTAAGTTAGGGTACCTATCTAAAAAAATTGAAAAAATAAGTTAAAAAATCAAAAACATGGAAAAAATATTTGTAAGTTGAGCAGACCATATCTAAAATTTGTAAGGCAGCAATTAAAACGCCAACAGTTTTCCGCTCTTAAGTCGAGCTGCTCTTAAGTTGGGGTACCACTGTAGTTCTATTTCTGTACATACTTTCTAGCACCATGGCTGAATAGTTTATCATACCCTTGATATAGATTACAATTATGTTGTTTAGGGACTCCTCATGTGTGCCGGTGTGTAAGCAGCTTCTCTCATGGGCATCTGGAATGAAATTTCACTAGTTTGTTTCACATAAGTCACAAGATGCAGCAGTAACGACTTCTAGTAATTGCTAGACTGGTTGTAGGATTGAACCAGTGACCTAAGAATGGTTTGCTGTGTATCCCGTAACCAATCCCCTGAGCCATCCATTACCCTCTTCCAGGCAGCTGTGATTAAACTGTTCTGAGAAGTCAACGCTGGATCAATAGAAATGATCTACAATGAACTAATCATATACTTACCATGTTCGGAGTGGTGTTTGGTACTTGGTCACTGCATGTGGTTTACAGTCTTGGGAAAGACTTAATTTCACAACTTTACAACTGTTGTCCTGGCTTTAATCTTACTGGAATGTATTGACAAGATCATAGATAGGAGTTGGAAATGGTGACCCTAATAAGATGTTTCAAATATCTTCAATTAATTAGTTATTTATTATTTATTTATTTATTTATTTTTAGCTCTTGTATACCGCCCTATTCCCACAATGGGGCCATTCAGATTAATGCCTTCATTTTTATTGATTACATATCTGTCCACACAAAAAGTGTGGGCATTTAACATCTTAAAACATCTGTAGCATTGTATTATCAGTAGCTTTCCCCACCACCACATCTTATTCTCTTCTGATCAACAAATTCTCCAAAATGATAGCCAGTTAAAAATGAGCCTATTTCAGTAAAATGCAAAAAGGAGTGTGTTCTCTGCTGCTTATTTTCAGTGGCATCCAAGGAGCCTGGAAATAATAACCACCTGGGGTAGCTTTCGGGCTACGTGGCATGGTATAAAAATCTAAGCAATAAATAAATAAAATAAATTTGACTGCCTAGTCACAGTCAGTGTAGAATATATACTCTCTAAGATATTGTTCTGTCTCACTGTGACCATTGCTTCACAAGACAAGTGGGTGGAGAAAGTAAAAAAATATGATTGTATTATTCCACAAAAGTCTACCTTAGTGTATCGTTATGAGGTGTGTGGGGGGGGTTAATTTCGATTGGGTGCAAAAGACTTGGCATGAATGCTTTTTTTGCATATCATTTCTTTTAAACTCTAATCACACAATGGTCTACTCCTTGTAATACAGTTTGCAATCAGGTATTTCTAATTTTCGAAACTAGCTGATGCAGAGTACGATGAAACTCAACAAATGTTGAATTTATTCCTTCCTCCTGCCCTCCTAACCTCTTCTCTAATCATTTTAGGATGTCAGATCGCTTAACAGACACTGTTACAGCAGAGTCCATGTGTATCCACTAAAGGACATATTTGCTTCAGTGTATCTCATGACAGCTTCTTTGAAAAGAAAAAATATATAAGCGAATTTAATACTTGTGAAAGATGCCAGATTGACGGCCTTGCAGAAAAGTCCGTGATTTACAGAAGGCACGGTGGAGCTTTTCAAACATTGCTCTCGCAAGGTTCCAAGCCCTAACCTGAAATCTTGACTTACCAGATCTCAGATTTTGCAGATTTGTGCCAGGTGATCTCAATACCAGCCAGTGCTTGGTTTTTGTGTCATGTGATAAGCATTTGCCATTCAGTCAAAGGAAGAGAAAGGCAAAAGAGTTGCATCTCCTCAAAACATACTGCTAAAGGTGAAACAATGTAGTCTGGCTAGATTGGATGCAGTTTGGCTGGAGAGAAATCTGTATTGCAGCATGGCACCACTCATTCTAGGCATATGTCAACATAATGAGTCATTAGTGACAATCTGCACACCAGGTCAGTGTTTAATGTGATCGAGCATGTGTGCAGATATCAGAAGTGCAGGTGTCTCGCTAAATCTTGATTAAAGACTTGGTCCTAACTCTTATCTGTCTAGTATTTCACAACTTGTAACTCAACCATACTGCTTCTCCAAAATACAAAATTGATATGGCTTACGCAAGGATTTAGCCAAATACCCTCTAAACTTAAGCAAGTATTGAGCAGTTGTAGCTGTAGGGACCTGAAGAACCTCAGTCTAAGTTCAAAAGACTTCCAGAAGTGGTGACTTCAGACCACATGAGCATGGGTTACCTACCCTGCCCGTGTGTTGGACCCATAGGAAGCAAGAGGAAACGAAATGCAAGCAAAAGAGGGGAGAAAGTGAACATGGGAGTGACAAAAGGGATGTTAGAAAAAGAAAAAGGAATTGAGTAGCCCATCAGCTTTGAACGCACACCTACTACCCCCAGACTAGTTAGAAATAAGAATATGGTTCCTGATATTAAAAAAGATATCCCTGGTGCTGGTCTAAGGAGACTCTGATTTCAATCGCTATCACCAGATGTAGAAGTAATAGATCAAAACTGTGTACATATCTATAATTACTGTAGTTCCTTTGAGAGTAACAAAGGTACATTGAAGTTAGAATCCAAAATTAATGTAACAAGTAGGATCAAAACATTTTTATTGGCATTAACAGCGACAATTCCTAGTTATTGTTCAAATTTGCTTTTAACTCACCTTCCAAGCATGTTCATGTCATTTTAAGTGGATTTCTTCAAGATTTATTCCATTCACTTATCAATTCTAAGGTGTCTCCTCAAAAATAAGTAATAGAAAGTAAAGTAACAATTTAACTTTTCAACATGTAAAGATAACTAATTATTTTTCAAACACCATGACAATAATATAAATGTTTTACTTTAAAGAAACTTTCAAGGTCTGGAGAAAACATGCAGATGGATTATAGAGGAATTTTCTTTTATCATTTGATGAATAATTATGACATTTTATTTATATCACTTGTCTAAAGAACAGTCTTCCAAGTATTCTAGCTAATTTTCTTCACCGGCATAAATGGAGCTCACTTGGCTGATTTCACACTCAGACTGTTCTGCTCATTCTACTCATTGTTTAAGCATTTTGGGGACTATCATATGCCTTAATTAATTTATTAAGAGGGTAGCAGTTTAATGCAGGATTCTAATCATGATCCGGAACTCTTCTGCCTCCCTAGTCTCCACTGTCCAAAAATGCTTCTAAATTTTTGATTCAAAAAGCATCAGTTAATGGCTGAAATCCTGTTGCTTTTTACACATGCAAAAGATAAAAAGTGTTACATTCAATCCTTACCAAGTAGCAGTTAAGGGTTGCTGAGATTCTTAGGGTGTTCCCTGTTGCTTGTCAAGAATACTGGCAGGGACTTCCAGGTAGAGGTGGTTGAAAGTTACACTGTATTCTTAATTCATAAAAAAGCACAGGAGTCCAACTCACCTTTAATAATCAAGCCTAGTAACAGTCAAATAGAATTTGGTATATATTAGATTTCAGTCTCATTTTCCTGCGTATGTGCATGGTTTTCCAAAACAGTTTTCATTTGAATTGTGAGTTGATCATTCTTTTTCATTGGTATTATCCATGTTATGGAACAATCTGCACTGGCACATTGGCGACCAATCATATTTTTCAGAACTCGCCACAGACTTTGGGGGCATTTATTTTGATTACTTGAATTTGATTTATTTTAAGTTATTTTAATTTTTAAGAATGTGTTTTATTATGTTTTAAGTAGAATTTATAATCTGATTGAGGATCTATTTTACTTTAAATTACTTTAAATTTTAAAAATAATCCGTTTCAATCCCATTAAGAAGACTTGTTTAGAAAATTGTCTTCCAATGATGTAAACCTCCTTTTAAGGCAAAAAGTAGAGTAAAAATATTTTTCAATAAATAAATAAAGAGAATTCAGTAGAATTCAAGACATTTGTACCTTTATCTGAGCTAGTTTAGAAGATAATCTATGATCTTTCTGTAATTGTGTGATTATTGTGCTCTGTGTATGAGGGAAGATACAGTACATATCTGTGCCATAGTGTTTAGAGTACATTACTTCTAAGACACTGCGGACAATCTGAAAGCAAACATAATCTACCTTTGTTTCACATAGGGAAATCCAAGGAGACACAGGACAGATATACTGATCAGGGGCACCAAAGAATTAAAAAAAGAAACTTCACACACAAGCAACAATATTCTGCAGTAACCACACTGAGGCTGCTGTGTAGTAGAGCTGATTATGCCGGTTTAAAATATAGACCTGAGAATAAATGTGACCTTTATTAAGGCTCACTGCCTTCCAGAGTGGTATGGAATGATTTGGTGTCATAGAAAGAGGAATGGAGATTGTTTCTTAGATTTGCTTTAGTCAAGCTAGTACATCTTGGTCAAAGAGAGAAAAGTGGTTGCCCACTTCTTTTGACTTGAATTACAGGTTTTACTGAGTACAAATCCTACCGAGTCCACAAAGCTCTAATTAACACCCACAGTGAAAACTCTTTTGTCAAACTGCTCATTAAGCAAACTTTATTGGAAGGGGGACCAAGTTAGGGTGGTGGCCTAATAAAAGGATGTACTGCCAACACTGACAGGCCCATAATTGAACCATCTCTAAAAATAACATATTTGGCTTCCTCTTTCCCACCTCCACCCCTTTCGAGAAAACCCTGAAAATTTTATTAGTAATGATCTACTTAATTTTACTTTAAAAGAAACTCAAGGAATTTTAATTTCCGTAACTGGTGATTCAGCTCTCCAAACTTTGCAATTTCTTTTTAGGTGAATGTCATAGAATCATAGAATCATAGGCTTGGAAGAGACCTCAAGGGCCATCTAGTCCAACCCCCTGCCATGCAGGAAAACCTCATCATAATATTTCCGACAGATGGCCATCCAGCCTCTGCTTAAAAACCTCCAAAGAAGGAGACTCCACCACCTTCCGTGGCAGCATATTACACTGCCGAACAGCTCTAACTGTCATGAAATTCTTCCTAAGGTTTAATTTGAATCTCTTTTCCTGTAGTTTGAAACCATTGCCCTGCGTCCTGGTCTCTGAAGTCATGGAAAACAAACCAGCCCCTTCTTCAGTGTGACATCCTTTCAAATATTTAAAAATACCTATCATATCCCCCCTCAGCCTTCTTTTTAAAAGACTAAACAATCCCAGTTCCCTAAGTCGTTGGGAGGTTTTTAAGCAGAGGCTGGATGGCCATCTGTCGGAAGCACTGTAATGGGGGTTCCTGCATGGCAGGGGGTTGGACTGGATGGCCCTTGAGGTCTCTTCCCGCTCTATGATTCTAAGCCCAGAGGTTGGAATTAGCATGTTGCTGTTCAAGACATATGTAGTACATACTTTGTGGGGCAACAAAGGTATAATGATATTTCTTTTTCAAAACAGAATAACCATTGTGTTTTTAATTTATAGAAATAAGTATAAATCCAGAGTATTAAGTCTGTAGTGTATATTTTCTCCTCCTCTTCTTCCTCCTCCCTCGTCTCAGAAGCAAACCAATAGTGCTCCCAGAGCAGGAGCATCAACTAGGAGATACCTGAATATATTCACGGTCCTTTTATTCATCTTAAAGCAGGCATGTCCAAACTCCGGTCATCCTGATGTTTTGGACCACAACTCCCAGAATTCTAAGCTTAGATTGCCAATGACAAAGGACAGTGGGAGTTGTGGTCCAAAACATCTGGAGAGCCGAAGTTTGGACATGCCTGTTTTAGAGGTTCCTTCCGTGTCTCCAAGTGTTTTTGTGTGATTGCTGATAATAGGATGTCTGTCTGATTGGCATTTTGACTGATCATTACTGGTGTTGACAATGGCATTGTCATTTTGAGACTCTTATTATTAATGTAATTGTCACCCTTGTTTCTCATTTCACTTGGTCCCTCTCCTTCTGCTATGTCCTCTGTGTATATAAACCTGTGGATGTTTACACTCCACTACTCTTCCCCCCCCCTATTTTCGTTACATGTTTTGAAACAATCTAGCAGAGCTAGCTGTTTTACAACTTACTATTATAATTGTGCAGCAGTGATAACTTGATTTGGGATACTTTACACTAAATAAAATTTTAAACTATAATTAAACCTGTGAGTAAACTCTGTTCAGTGTAACCTATATCATGTCTGAGTAGATATGCATGGAATACGGTACCTCTCTTTAATCCTCTTATCCTATAACAATTAACATAAGTAAACTGTTCATAAGTTATAGGATTGATTTGGAGAACTAACATTTTTTAAAAGTCTGCTTTAAAAAAAACAGCTCCCTGACCCTGAGATACAACAAAAAATTAATGTTCCAGAATATATTTTTCTTTCTGCTACTGTTAATAACCACAAAGTCAGTGATGGTTTTTTTTTAAAGGCCTCCAGCTTCCTCAGATTTCACGTTTTCCTTGCGTAGCTGATCATTTAGGGAACAGGCTTGTTCCAGACAGCTTTAATTAAACTGTGCTGCAAAACCAGATATAGATCAATGGAAATGATCCATAACAAGAGGCTAATCATGTATTTAGCAGTGTTCAGTCCAGTTCAATCACCTTCTCCTGTTTCTGTGGCTTTGCATTCATGTGGCAAAGGCTGAGTGTGTGAATGTATTCTCTCAGTCTCTCTCCCTCTCTCTCTCTCTCTCTCTCTTAATCCATCCCATTAGTGGCCATATGCTTGGGCTTCAAGGGAGACAAGACCTGTCTGCAATCTGCCAGGGATTTAGAGACATCAATAATTTGTGAACAGTCATGTTGGTACTGGTCGAAGGGTTAAGTGCTCGGCACGCCAGGGGCACCTCTTTTGGGACTGGAACTCTTAGTTGACTGTTAGGAACATGATCCCCTGTGAAGCTTCCCTTCAAAGCACATGCTGCATGTCAAATGCATATAGCTGAAGCCATGGAGCTTTATTAGCTCTGGGATTTCAAGGCCTGTGCTAAGTGATATAACAGTGTGTTAGGTTTATATGCAGGGAGGAATAGGAGAGGAAGGAGCAAAAGGATGACCCTGGAAAGATGGTGGCATTCAGATCATTGTACTTGTGGCTGTTGTTTCCTGCAATGGGTATCCTTTACCCTTTCACCTAAAAGGATGTTTTTCAGTCTAGTTGTCATGGTTCTCTGGCAGCAGTTGCAAATGCTAGGAGCCCTGTCCATTGGTATCTGGATGATTCATCAGGAATCTACATTGAAAGCAATGCTTATTTTATGTTGAGGTGTGTGTGCTTGTGTTCTGTGCCGTCAAGTCAAAAGCAATTTATAGCAACCTTAATAAGGCTTTCAAGGTAAGGGAGATATTTAGGAATTGTGGTTTTATCAGTTCTTTCCCCCTAGTCAGTCTCCATGGCCAAAAAGGTATTCAATCCTGATTCTCTGGAGCCCTCGTCAATCACTTTATCTACTACAACACTGGTGAGATAGTGAAATATTAATGCCACAATATAGTTAAAATCATCTTATTAATTAACTTAAAGAAACTGTAGAGGAGGGTCAGAGGAAGCTTCCCTCCAAATATGCTGTCTCAGGTGCTTCGGAGGCCATTTTATGGCCCAACGAATTGACAAATCACAAAAGAACATCAGTTTGTATTCATCCAGGGGCTTTATGATGAATATGAATTGATGAATTTTGACAAATCACCAAAATTCATCAGGAAATGGTATTCATTTTAAAATTCTCCCCATCTCTAGTTAAGTGTTTTACTGCCCTGTGTAGGAGATGAACCAGCCTGTGTGGCCTTGGGCATGCTACATGATCCCACAGCACTCCCGGAAGGGGGCCCATTAACCCACATCCAAGTCCTTGTACCTAGAAAACCTAGAGAAGCGTCACATAAATCATAATCATCACAATTGTTTTTATTATTGCTATACTTGATGATAACATGTCTCATCAAAATATAAGCTTTAACTTTCAGAAAGTTAAAGTTTCTTTTCTTTGCACCTCAGTCAATTACCTAGAGAAGCGTCACATAAATCATAATCATCACAATTGTTTTTATTATTGCTATACTTGATGATAACATGTCTCATCAAAATATAAGCTTTAACTTTCAGAAAGTTAAAGTTTCTTTCCTTTGCACCTCAGACAATTAATAATAATAATAATAATAATAATAATAATAATAATAATAATAATAATAATAATAATAATAATAATAATAATAATAATAATAATAATAATAATAATAATAATAGTGTGTGTGTTGTGTCGTTACAGTCACGACCAACTCTACGTGACTCCATGTCCATGGAGTTTTCTTGGCAGGAGGACTGGAGTGGCTTGCCAGTTCCTACTCCAGGCGCCTACAGCACCTGGTATCCCCTGGTGGTCGCCCATCCAAGTACTAACCAGGGCCGACCCTGCTTAGCTTCTGAAATCAAACGAGATCGGATGTGCTTAGGGCATCTAGGCAATAATAATAATAATAATAATAATAATAATAATAATAATAATAATAATAATAATAATAATAATAATAATAATAATAATAATAATAATAATAATAATAATAATAGTGCAAGTATTTAGAAGAAATTAGAGTTGACAAAGTCACCATCAGTCAGCTGCAGAAAGCCATCTTACTGGGATCTGCTCACATAATTCGCCAATATATCACATAGTCCTAAACGCTTGGGAAGCGTTCGACTAGTGATTGGTAATACAAAATCCAGCGTAGTTATCTTGTCTGCTGTGTTTTATAATAATAATAATAATAATAATAATAATAATAATAATAATAATAAT
>JAHTLZ010000016.1:21505490-21557268 GCA_023846285.1 Phrynocephalus versicolor | reverse complement strand
ATAATAATAATAATAATAATAATAATAATAATAATAATAATAATAATAATAATAATAATAATATGCCATCAGGCCAATTCTCACTAATGGCAAACCTTTTCAGGATTTTCTAGGTAGAGAGTACTTAGAATTGGGTTATTATTTATCCCTTCTTCAGGGGTTGGGGTGGGGATCTTGGAATTGTGCTGCTTACCAAAGGCCATTTGGCTAGCCTTAGATGTACATTAACTAAGTCTCTGTCTTTGGACCATTTCATTCTCTTTCTTGTCTAAAAGGCATAAGTATATGTATTAGATATATAAATGTGGGTTTGAAATTATTTATTGGAAATGTTCTTAAATATACATGAGATGTACAGATAGCAATCCTGGGGGAGGGGGCAGAGACATGATGTAAATAATATATGTGCATTGATAGCTTTGGTGTTCCCAACTCACTGAAAATTGTGGCCAAAACCCAATAAAAGCAATGGAAATAAAAGGCTCATATGCCACTGATTTCCTTGGGAATAAGAGAAAGTGTTTCACTAGATTGTCTTCCTGTATTCCTCTCATCTACTTAAGAAGTGCATGAGGTTTGTAGGTGCACCAGTATAGTTTTAGTAGCCTTCTTGCAGCTCACCCTGATTGAGTGCATTGCTGGAATACATAAAAACTGGTTGCTTTGAACATGAAACATGAAGTCCTTTTGACCTCTAGAATGACTATTGATCTTGGGTTCAGTTCCATCAATATTCAGCTCTCACATCTGCAATTTCCATCTGTTAACCCATTCTGAAGGCAGCAGTTTCTATGCGAGAAAACCTTGAGCCCATAAGCTGAATACTCAGTTCCTTGTAAAACCGTTAAGTAAAAAAAAATTATATGGAATCTCTGAATGACACGAGGCTGCTCAGAGCTCTGTAATCAGTAGGAAAAGATAACATTTTCTGCCTATACAGCTATGACTCTCACTGGTGTGAAACACTGCATTACTACACTTGTAGCATTTGATTTTAGGAAGCCACCTAAAAACTAAGCCTGTAGCCTCTTGTCTGAACCTGCCTCATTTCTCTTTACGACTGCATAGTAATAGAAAATATCTCCAGCAATTTAAGTTTCACAGAGCTTACATTAATTACCACTGTTCTTGAAAAGGATGCAAAATTAATTAATAAAACAAGTGCTTGCTGCAAATAATTTTACATGGTTTAGCTGCTTTTCGAGATTCTTCATACTTTGTTTGCATTGCCTATGATAAGATCTGTGATATATAATTACGTATGTTAATTATGCCTAGATCATCAGATAAGACAGTGGTAAATAATTCTTATATCCTTCCAAACTAATTATTTGCTGAATGATATGCTTAAAAAAAAAAGATTTCCAGACAATGTCAACAAGTGTATTGGATTGTTCTGGTGTATATTTCAGTATCCAGAAAAATGCAATAGTGAGAAATGTCAGTTATCCTCATAGTTTAGTGGCACATATTGGAATGCTAGCCTTAGTACTGTAAACTGTTTGTTTTATACCTTTCTTCCGATACCTCTGTGTTCTATGCTCTTTTGTTTTGCTTTAGATAATACCCTTCTTTTTTACTGTTATTTCGTTTAATGGCAGGATGTTGAACGCATTAACAGATGGAAAAATGTCAGTGGATCTGTTTGTTTATATTTTAGGACTTCGGAGATCTCTTGAAGAGCAAATGGGCAAGAAGATACCTGCTGTCGTAATGGTACCTGTGTCAGATTTACCTGGCATGAAAATTATTGATATAGCATGCTGGCTGAGCTCATAGCCCAGCAGCATCTGTAATTAGTATGCACATCTTACTAAGAGGAAGAAGACATCACATGGATTTTTTTAAAAGGTATACAAATACTGTATCTGATATTAATAACCAGAATCATACATAGATTATTGGAAGAAAGTACAGATTTCTCATTTTCTTTCCTATGGGAATTTTGAAAGCCACCAGCGTTGAACATGGAATTAGGAAATGACTTCATTAACTCCAATAATACCTCTGGCTTATTCTTTTCTTGTACCAGATGACGGTAGATCAAGTAAAGATCTTGTTCCAAGGTGATGAGTCACTATCAATTTATACTGATACATTAAGCTTAATGCACTCTCCCATCATAAGTACTGCAAATGGTCTTGATTGCCCAGGATCCAAAGTTCTGCACAAATATGAGGATACCATCAGTACCTAAAGAAAGGGAAGAGCTTCAGAAAGCTCAAGGGGCTCATTCACATCTCGTAATTGACAGCAGGATGACTTAATTGAGGACTTAGATTGGACTGGATCATCTTAAAAAGGAGCACTCCAGGAAATGCCTACTGACATGCCTATCTCTCAAAACCAACTCCATTAGAACTGAAGTACAGAGAAGCTTTTGTCCACTGAGCGCCTGCAGAGCTTTTTCCACTGGGCCTAAACAAGAAATGTGGGACACAAGACTGGATTCCTGTGCAGACGTCCTCTGCAACATTGCTGAAGATACAGATGGACATCACCAGGCATCAGTCGTGTGGCTGCAGAGTCCCCTGGACTTCAAAAAGTTATCTGATTTAAGATTCCTTCCTCTTCTGTACCTTTTCCATATGCAGAGCTTATAAAAGTTGCTTTCTGGGACTGCAGCTCCTAGGACCCTTCAGTCAGCAAATCCACATAATGGCTGAGGATTCCAGGAGCTTCAGCTCAAAAAAAAATGTAATTTTTGTATTGTTGGCAGTTCACTAACAGGCAATCATTTCTGCAAGGTATGATTATCCTGTGGTTATTGGGGATAAGTTCAAAGTTCTTTCTTTTTTTTTTTTGACTAGCCCACCTTTGAATGAGAACAGCAAAAAAGTCCCATGGCACCTTAAATGAGTGTCTGCAGGCACAACAATCCACGCTTTCCAAGAAGTTAGTTACAACCAATAATTCATATTTATCTGTAGGGTGCCACAAGAATTTTTGTTGTTTCTTCTGCAGTCTGCTAACACGTTAGAAAAAATTTAAATATGAAATAACTTATCTAAAGTCATTTGAAAAAAATAAATAGTTCATATAAATGGAGTTGAAAGTCATCAAATTTTATTATATTGGACAAAGGTATAGTAATAATATAGTCCAGTATCGTAATAGTAATATCCAAAATAGTGATATCCAATATTGGCCATTGAATGATTCCACAGATAGTATACTGCTAAACTGGGCTACATATTTGACTTCCATTATTTTAAATGTATTCTGACATAACAGTTTGTGGGTCAAGCTTTTTTATTTTATTTTTTACTGCACATATGGTGAATTGTACCAGCTGTCCTTCTGTGTATTATTGGCTAAACTGTACTTTACATGATATAGCTGAAAAGCAATGAAATTTTTGGAGATGAAATCACCCTAGTCTTTTTGGTGAGGTTTTTTTTTTTTGTGAGTTATGTGACATGAATGCAACATATAATATCTGTTATCCAGAAGTTGAGTGATGGCAACTGGACTTCTTTTTTGTGAGAGCGAAATGTTTTCTTAACCAACGTTTCATTAAATGTGTGTTAAACAAAAAAAGAAGTCCAGTTACCATCACTCATCTTCCAGATAACCTCTCTGGGA
Organism: Phrynocephalus versicolor; assembly: GCA_023846285.1. Lineage (NCBI taxonomy): Eukaryota > Metazoa > Chordata > Lepidosauria > Squamata > Agamidae > Phrynocephalus > Phrynocephalus versicolor. The sequence goes on along the minus strand of JAHTLZ010000016.1, from coordinate 21,553,683 downwards.
TGGCTGAGAATCTTCACAGACATAATATTTATTGTCATTTCTTAACCTGAAGCAAGCCTGCCTCCAAAACTGGCATAACTAACTACACAAGAGGATTTTGACCTTTTTGTTTCTGTCTGACTGACTGAAGTATATTTCAGGAAAAAAATCAAAGAAAAACAAAATAGTACAAAAGTACATTGTGATGCTTGATAGTGTTTGGGTTCAGATCTGGAATTACTGATATTAACTCACTGATGTAGAGAGGGGCTGTGCTGCAGTATCGCCCACATCCCTTGGTGACTAATGCCAATGGCTAATGCTCTTGTTTGGATGGAAGTCTTTCAGAATTTCTATCATATCAAGCTGGAATAGGGTGTCATTTTTGAACATATTATTGTACCTTTGTACCTTTTATGACATTTTTCTTATAATTTTTTCATTTTTTATAATTACCTGACTGCTCCAATGCTGTAGGCCTTCAAGAGAAAATTAGACAATAAACTGCCAGATATTATTTGATTTGGATGCCTACATTGAGCAGGGGGTGGAACTCAATGGCCTGATAGACTCCTCCATTATTCTATGATCCTGTGAATTCTATAAAGCTAATAAATGGCATTTTTCATCACTAGCTTATCTAATGATAGTCCTCACCTCTATTGGCCTGACCATAGCATGGTTATGTTTTCTAGATTAAGCCTTAGCTTGTTCACCCATACATGTATATTACCTTCAGTTGAAGTCTTACACAGTTTCCCTAGGATTTAATTGAAATGTGTTGTAAAAATACGTGTTACAAGGATTGAAATAAAGCATAGGAATCTTCAAGCACAAAGACCATGGGTAGAACAGAAGTACTAATACAAGCTTGTATGGTCTGTCCTCTAATAAGGTCAGAAACCATCATAATTTTCTGTGCTTTTCCTTCCCATTTCAACCACGTAATTGTGAAGAAGATTGTATGATCTGTCATCATCAAATACTACTCAGATGTTTAGGACACCAAACAAAGTAGTAGTCCGGTGTCTTTTCCCCCAGTGTAAGTAATCCACAAGTATTTCTGTCAGGATCTGAAAACCAAGGAAACCACCGCCTTTTCCAGTCTCATACTCAAGAAAGGCACATATGAATCTTGGACAAATGTCATCCAGCTCAAAGGATCCAAATATGGCTTTTTTAAATTGAAGTCTGACATCTGACATTTTAAAAGCAGTAGGTCCTGTACCCTTCCTAATTAGCAGTTTTCAAGGTCCAATTGTTAGCCCCTAATCTCAGATGTCAGTAGCCAGGAGGGATATGGACACAATAGGTAGGCGTTGGGTCTCTCTGTCTTACTTTGCCCACAAAAACAAGTGCAAAAAAATGTCAGCCTACAGTTTTAGCCAGTGTTGACAAACCTATGGCACGGGTGCCAAAGATGGCACTCTGAGCCCTTTCTCTGGGCATCTGACATCACCCCTTCACAACCACCTGTATTCAGATTAAATTGCTGTATTGGTACTTTGTGAAAAATTAGTGTGTTTTGAATTGCAGTTTGGGCACTCGGTCTCTAAAAGGTTCGCCATAAATTGTTTTAGCCATATACTTGTGTTAAGTACATGGATAATGCAAATGTACAAATGTCTCAGACAGGGCAATATTTTGTTTGCTCTGAGATACAAATATTGTTCCCACTATTTGAATTAGGACAGGCTGCCATCAATTTGTAATTCTTTTCTTCTGTGTTAAAAAAATGGGTAGCCAAAATAGTGACCAAAGAAAAGTGCACACAAATAACAATTTTCACATTCATCTCTATGTGCTAAAAAAAAGGAAATTTATAAACAGTTTCTGTGATAAAAATCCTTCTGATAATGCTAACTTTTTTCTTTGAAAAAAACCCCCACATGTTCTCAGTAATATATTAGCCAAGTTTGATAAATTTCTAAATAGGAACAAAGCAATTTGTTCAATATTGATATGCATGTTAGATACTGCTTCACGTTGCAACCCAAGACTTATATAACAGAGGGAAATCTTACCACCTTTTTATCTTTTTTACACTGCAGTACTTTCATCATAACTACCTAGGTCGGCTACATAAGTTTCACACAGTCCTTTTTTCAAGCTCTTTCTAACCAATATGTGTGTCTTCTGACGTGGGGAAGAAACAAAGTAGAGAGGTTTAATATTTGAGATTTATAAACACCAAAAACAAAAGAGCTACCGAGGAGGATTGACAGTGCAAGAGATATTGCTTAGACAGGTTTTGATCTCAGGAGTGTAAATACATATGCCACAGTAAGACATTAGTTTTGAGGGCTTTTTAAAAAAATAGATATGCAAACAAAGGGAAAAACAGTTTCTTTGATTTTTATTAAACCCTCTGGAAAATTTTCAATTTATTCATGTTATGACATTGAAGCTATTTTGGCAAAGATACTAGTGCTGCAAATGCAAGCATGAGGAAGGAAGAACTTCAATCCGGATGGGAAACTTTGTTAATATATAACTTGAAAATCAATTGTTTCCTTCCTTCCTTCCTTCCTTCCTTCCTTCCTTCCTTCCTTCCTTCCTTCCTTCCTTCAAGTATGAACAGATGAAATTTGTACCTGGAAAATTTGGCCAGAGAGGAGATCAGTTTGCATGATAAACAACAGACATAAATAAACCTCCCTCATCTTTGAAGTACATTCGGTGTAACTAATGGCATGGCCCTTTATCCATTTGTCTGTGAGCAAACCCCATTGAGTCCCAGAGAGAACAGCCTCCGAGTAGGCATGCATAAGATTGTGCTATACAGCTTGAGTTGCAGAACTGGAGTTAGATGGCACCGTGAAACAAACCTGCAGGAGGAAAACTAATGGGCAATAACTTTCTGTTTCATTCTAGCCCAGAGCTGTCGAGATGATAGCTGAGAGCCTAGCGAGGCTTTACCGTACACATGGCTGAGCTGCCATAAAGGTATCCGAGCCCATCTTCCTAGATAGGTTAAAAGATGGCATATGGTATTTTAAGCACAGATTATTTGGAGAGGGGGGGGATCCTCAAGTTTTATAGTGAGGTGAATCAAAGTCTGATTTGTTAAACCAGGTAGCACTGCTGTATCGGTCTTGCCAAGCTTTGGATCTCTTGTGGGTACTAGAAGCCGAACGTCTCCTGTGTTCGAAAGAGGTGATCTGAAGCCAGTGATTCTCCTTCAAGGATGTTCTGTCCAATCTATTATCTCTCGTTGGCGTGCTAGTCTGCTCTATCAAAATACAGTGATTGAATAAAACATTTTATCTCAACTAAATGAATGCACTGATTTAATAAAGGTTTCTAGTGTGTGATATTATAGTTCCCCAGATGAACACTGAAATTTCAAAACGTGGAAGCTTTTCAAGTCCCAAGTTAAATCATGACCAGCTCTCTCAGATGTGATTGCATCTAGGAACCCACTTAAAATAAAACTGTTGTTTGTTTTGCTGATCATTTCTGTTGCTTATTTTTAGGTAGCCTGTTTTTACTATGACAGTATAATGATGTCTGGCACTGGAAACTCGTATTAAGAAGAGATGACAATTTACTAATGTATGATATCTCTTCTAGTATTTTAATGTTTTTGGCAGGCTAGCCAGTGTTGATGTATTAGCTAAGCAGGATGAGATTTTGAACGTTTTACAGAAATCTTGCTTTTAACTGATGAAGACTGAATATTTTTGAGATATTTTAACATTTAATTTACAAAAGCAGACCAGATACCTGAGAAAGAAACTATTCCATCACATGAATGTCTCCTGTTATCTCTGTCTGCAGGTAAGTCTGCTGGGCAACACAGATTCCATATGTTTTAGAGACAGCTATATACCTTTATTTTAAAAAACGAGGTCGGTATCCTATTGCATAATTGCATTCATAAGCAATAGGATACTGATCTCATTTTTAAAAATAAAGGTATATAGCTATCTCTAAAACATATGGAATCTGTGATACTCATGTCAGTGCACCCCAACAGTTCCCATCACATGAACAGTTGTGTAACCAGCTTCACACCCAGTACAAGAAGGGGTGCATGACAGGGAACTTGCTGCTTCACACAACACAAAAACAATGAATTCTCTCCTCTTGCACAAACAAGTTTCTTAATTATGCAATAGGATACTGGCCTGGTAGCCATTTGTTCTGATGGTTTTGGTTTTTTTTCTACCAAAAGTTTGTGTGAAAAGAACAATAAATTATGGTACAAATTGCATTTTTTCTATAAAAACATATAGGAAACTCCCTCTTTTTATGATGTTTTTAACAATACATTTTTATAGACGCATGGAGCACAATATGAGATCATCGTGTATAAATCTATGGCCCATATAGTGTAACCCTTGCTCCTGAAGAGATTTGCTCTGCTTTGTTTTGTTTTAGGAAGCAAAACAATACTACTAAGTACTGTTATTAATACTTAAATTGCATCACTTATTTTTTGGGTTCCCCCTCTCTTAGTCACTTCAGCCATAAAGCAACAGGCAGCCCAGATCTTCTGACTGAGTAAATGACTGATGTCCAGATAACTTGTTTCGAATTCTTTCATTCAACATTATCACAAGGGGGTACGTGGGAATGTTTAGCTTCTAACAGAATTTACTGGTCATAATAAAATGAACTAAAAATGAACTAAATACTCCTCCCTTTGAGAAACCACTTTATTAATGACAATTATCCTGTGAGACTGAAGGCATGGCATGCATTAGATTTGTGGCAGCAAATCTACAAGACGGTCCATGACGGCATCTCTACCTCTTGATGGAGAAGGAAAAGATGGTGAGTGGTGACATTTAGAGCCAGGCATTTGGACCTAGCCTGTGCTCTCATGAGAACATAAGAAGAGCCATACTGGATCAGGCCAAGGGCCCATCTAGTCCAGCTTCCTATATCTCACAGTGGCCTCTCTTTACATGTATAGATATTTCAGGAACTATTCCACCTCCCTGCCTTCATTGCTGTTTGGTTTCAGCGTTGCAAAATGTGACTGCCTTGCTAGCACAATCCCTGGTGCAGACAAAAGCTTTCCTGGGGTTGAGATCCTGCTACTCACATAATTACTTTGAGACAGGCAGCTCCATTACTTCAGTGCCTCCACTTCAGAAGAGGAATAGAAACATTAGGAAAAGTTTTTTTCCTTTGATGTAGAATATGCTGCCACTTTTTGTTATTAAAATAGGAACTAATGTTAAATAAATAAAATTTTGCCTGAAGGCTTCTGAAAAACTAACTTTGTGTTTTGACATTGTCACTCTTTTTTCCTCTATTCCTGAAAGCATTATGTGAGCAAAGTTAGAACATGTTTTTTACTCTGTGCTACATACACCAAACTCTTTCTTCTTTTCAACTTGAGTTGCTTTTGCTCCCAAGATCATGAACAAATCCTCAGGACTCATATCAGTTGTTTTTAAACTGTGGACACCTTTCTTCTAATTGTGAACAGATACACCCCCAGTGGAAGGCTGAAGGAAGAGGCTTTCTACCATCCTTTCCTTGGGTGAAGCAGAGAAGAGGCTGTTGAAAAGATGATGCAAAGGAGACGAAGAGTGCAATTCTAGATGGGCGTACTTAGCCATAAGCCCCTTTGGGTGAATCTAGCATTTGTGTCAATTGATCTTTCTGCTCCTCCCTTCATAACATCTGTTTGGAGTGGTCAAGAGTGCAATAGAGGGGGCTGGAATTTATAGACACCCTTCTGCAAGATCAGCAGGAAGTAAGTCTCATTAAATAGTATTATTGTGCCCATTTACCTGGGATTAAGTTCCACTAATCTTGGTAGCATTTATTTTGGGATAGCTATGGCTAGCATTGAGCTGTAACATTACAGTCCTGTACACTCTTGGGGTTGAATTCCGTTGTGTGTATAGTGTTATGGTGGAGAGGACACAGTAATATAGTCATAGATAGATAGATAGATAGACACACACACACACACACACACACACACACACACTATACTATACTATACTATACTATACTATACTATACTATACCAGGGATGGCGAACCTTTTAGAGACCAAGTGCCCAAACTGAGATTCAAAACCCACTATTTTTTCGCAAAGTGCAAGTACGGCCATTTAACCTGAATACAGCTGGCTGTGAAGGGGCGATTTCGGGTGCCCACCGAAAGGGCTCTGAGTGCCACCTTTGGCACCCGTGCCATAGGTTCGCTAACACTATACTATACTATACTATACTATACTATACTATACTATACTATACTATACTATACTATACTATACTATAAACGTTTCTAGATATATCTAGAGAAAGAATTGGACTTGTTGCACTTGATTTATTTATTACATTTATATCCTCTCTGGGCTTTTCCTCAGAACTCACTGTAGGGTGCATTGGTTTTCCACCCAAGTATCAATGAGGCCCAAATACACTTTAACTTCAGCAAAGGTGTTATGTTAACAGCCAAATCAGGGTACCTTGAAGACCTAATGTGCATAATATTCTGTTAAAAACCATTATAAAGGACTGCACAAAAATGTCCAAGAATATTGGCTTAATGGTGATTTCTAGACGATATGTATTGTTGCCAATTTGGAAATCATAACCGTGCCACAAATGCTGAACAGTCTCGCACATCTGCAGTGAGCAACTCAGAGCTGTCCAAAGCATTAGCCCAACAACTGCTATCAGCACTAGCCAGCCTTGGCAGGGGTAAGGGGTTGAAGGAACTGTAAGCCAAAATCATCTGGAGTGCCACAGGTACTCACTCCTCCTGTAGGTATAGTCTTTCACATGGTAACTAGGTCAGGAAGTGTAGTGTTTGCTAAGGAACACTTCCTTCAGCAAAGGAGAACATATGCATACAGGCAGGGAGGGAAGCTTACCTTGGCAAAAACAAACTAAAATTTGGTAGGAGGCAGGTGCCCAACCCACTAGCTAACAGATCAGCTGACTATCTGAGAATATCTGATATAGGAAGCTGGAATGACATATCATGAAGTGCCACTGAAAACATATGCAGTCAGTCAACATGCAACATGGACAGCTTCTCGGCAAGTGAATGGTATCCAAATTAGACTCATCTCTGAAAAGGACTGATGCTTTTCTTCTTTGTTCAAAACTGGGAAGTAGGCAAGCCAACTAGCTCTTATAAAACTATTGAGGTTTTTAAATATATATATAATCTACTTGTTTTGAACTTTTTCTAATTAAAAACCAATATACAGTATTAAGCATTTCATGAAGCATCGTTGCCTTAAGCATGCGTTTCAAACATCACTAATTTCCAGTTATAGTCTCTCAAATCAGCAGATGCCATATTCCTTGAAAGCATATCACACAGTGGCTAAAATCCTGTTGCACAGCTCTGCAAGTGCAGTGGTGATGTCATCAGCAGTGACAAATTGCCACTTATTAAAGAGTTCTTTTAGGCATTTCATCACATTTTTTGCTAATCATATGCATCCTGAAATTACTTTTAACCAGCAGCACTTTGATCACCAGCAATTTGTCAGTGATGATGACATCATCAGTGTTGCGCACACAAAATTGCACAACAGGATTTTAGCTAATTTGTTTTTAAGGAGCACATTGCCATAGATCGATGAGGACCATTAAACAGACATTTTAAAGGTGGGCTTACAAAACCCAGGTGGATGCTCAAGGTGAATGCAGTGCTTAGCCATGCTAGAATGGAGGCCAGCAGGCACTGAAACACCAATGTTCCATTTCATTCCACAGTCTCAGACATATTAAGATAAAATAGGAATGAACAGAGAGCCCCAAGCAAATAATAAGGTATCATCTGTCACCTCGCACTTGTTAACTCACATCTAAGGAAGACCAAAGATACTGTCAGCCTTTGCTGTCACATGACTGTTATTTTCCAGTGAAATTGCTTTTCAGCTGGACTAAATGAAAGAGGCTACAATAGTCATTTGGGCTGTTTCTCTGGGTATATGGATTCACCATCTTTTCCAAGATACAGTATAAGAATGAATGAATGAATGAAGTCTTTATTTCCAGTTGTTAACCAAATCTTACATATTAAAATATTAAGTTTGATACAGTAAGACCTTATGATACAGTGGTGCCTTTAGAAAAAGATACACAATTTACACAATAAAACCAACCATGAATAAAACCATATATAAATATATCAAAGTATAAGTATATGCCAGTATATAAATAATTAATAATCAGCTCTTAGGGGGATAAACAGCTGGCAAGCGATTGAAATCGTTAAGCCAACATCATGCCCCTGAGTGAGAACTACACCCTACTCTATATGTCTATCAGAAACTGGAGTTGATATCAGTCTAAGGATTTGCCAGCTAATGATCCATCTTTTTGCATCTGAAGAAATGACTGGGACAGCTGACACAGTTGAAGAATAAATAGTCCTACCATTATGGAAAGCAAAGCAGCTGTCTTAGGTAACAGATATTGGGAAGGAGCAGGAAGCAGTCATCAGGTGTTCAAGGTTAGGGCTTGCTGTGCCCTACGGCCTGCCCTCCACCCTTTAAATTACCCTTATCCCTTCAGCATTATATAAGATGCTGTGTTGTCTACATGGTTGAGCTAAGTTTCAGCTGCCAATCCAGTTAACTCCAGTATGTGGAACTTGGGCATGGAGACTCTTTCCCTTGGGAGACAAAATACATTGCCCGAGGGGAACGTGTTTCCAAAGGTTCCAACTGTTAAAACGATTTAAAATGAGACTCAGCAGCTTCATAAAAAACTACAACAATGTATCTTAGAACATTTAGGGGGAAATTATTTGGTGTGTTGAATACTTTTTATAATAGAAAAAGAAATGATGATGAATTAATGGAAAAGAGGGGCAAAGTAAAAAATAAAATAGGGGCAAAATGTGTGTGCGTGTGTTGCGTCGTTACACTCATGACCGACCCTTCGTGACCCCATGTCCATGGAGTTTTCTTGGCAGGAATACTGGAGTGGCTTGCCAGTTCCTACTCCATGTGCCCACAGCACCTGGTATTCCCTAGTGGTCTCCCATCCAGGTACTAACCAAGGCCGACCCTGCTTAGGTTCCGAAATCAGGCGAGATAGACCTCCCCAAACAATGATTTTGTGATTATTATTTTTTGAGGTGGGGGGGGATAATGAATTTTTGGGCCAGATATTTATTTCTGTATCTGTGACCTCTTCACTAGTTCGGTTGCTTTCATGCTTCTAATAACATATTATGGGCTCTCAGCCCAACTTGAACAAAATACTGAATGCAGGGATATACAAATTGCCCAGATATTTCAGCAGAAGAGATAAGATTCAACATTCATGTAGTTTAAACACACACAAGGGCAGGAGAATAATGAATGGATTATTTAAAGCAAGATAGTTGCATATACGAGTAAGTCTAACATCAAGTCCTACCACGACTTGTATATGAGTTTAGCCATTTTTGGCAAACGACCCAAGATCTGCTGAGAGTGTTATTACTGTATTGGGGTTTCAGACATCTGCTTAAATTAACTAGGAGTACTTAAATCTGTAATGTAGAAGAAAAGGCTTCTATACCATTGTTGCTGGACATCAAGACAGCAGTATCCAGTGCTGATGTTTAATATCCTCATGCACTGTCAGGAACTTTACTGATGAAATGTAAAGATTATTTCACTTGGGTATTCCCATCGTTTTGTGACCTGTAAGGTTTAGCAAAACCAGAAAATTTTCCCAGTAGCCAAAGGGCATTAGCCTGAACTGGGCTTTGTGGAAGCACATAAATACCACAATACCTAGCCATTATCTACATGTGTCTGCTGCACTTACACCACTGACATTTTTAACACATGTTAAAGACTTGGCAGTCATGGCAGTTTCTAGCTGAGAAGTCAAGACTTGTGAATTTAGGGTTACCATGAGCAGTTGTGTCATTATCAGAATGGGGGATTCCCCTCCCTCCCCCAAATTCAAATGCTTTCAGGTTCTTCCTATCCTATTCCACAAGATAGCCAACATTTATTAATGTCACATATTCCTGAAATCTGCTCTGCAGTTGTCCGATTCAAGACATAAAGGCTAGATCCAATTTTAACTCCAGCTAGAGTACATCCATTGAAATGAAAGAGGCTAATCCATCAGCATTAGTACAAGTCCCATTCATTTCAGGGAGCCTGCTCTTGTTGATGCAAATGCTGGATTTAGCACCTATCACATGGGGGGGGGCAGGTGGAACGTTCTCATTCCTGCTGTTAGAGATGTAGCAAGTATTCCTATTTTTAGGTGTATGTAAAGGCATAACTCTTTATGTAAGCCTTCCCACCATGGCATAGTTTTTATTCTTCTGAAGTATTGGTTTTTGATACTGTTTTGTAGTTTTATGATTGGTGATGCAAGTGGTTTATAAATGCTCATCAATAAAAGAAACAAGTTTCTTTTCATAAATGTAGCTTTTCATAAATATAGCTCATGCACTTCCATAGGTTTGCATGTTTCATAATCTTGCAGGTCTCACAGACCCAGCTTTATTCCAGGATCCTTATTGTGGGCTTTTCCTGAAACATTCACTGGTCAATGCTGCCTCCCAGTGTTCATGGTGAAGAAAGCCAGATTTAACCAATGCTTCTTTAAAAAGTGCCATATTTCTAAGTGCTAGCCTTTCAAAATGATAAAGAATACTGTTTCGGAGATTCCCGGTGTTTTTAAAGTTCTTGAACATTGTTCTTGTAGCACTTCACACATACAAACAGAATTGAACGTATTGTATAGTATTGTATTCTGTGAGGTAACCTAATAGACATTCCACTGCCCTTTAAAAATATGAGCAATGAATAAGTTAGGTCTTATTCACACCATTTAAATATCTTGAGTAGACAGGGCCTGAATGGCTTTTAAATGGATTATTATGCTCATTTGCTTTTAAATGTGTTTTTAGTACTGATTTTATTTACCATTTTAATATAATACTCATTTAATTTTTAAAAAATATTTGTATAATTGTTTTGAAGCTTTAAATGTTATATTTTTAATCATGTAACCTGTATTAGGTCCTTGTAAAGATAAAGGAGTAAGAATATTTTATTTTTAAAATTTATTTTAGTTATTTAAAATAACTGAACTTAATTGATATAGATGCTAGAAAAGTTTAAATGAAATATAAAAGTCTGTGTTACCTTAAAGGCTTAGCTATACTGACATTTGCAACAACAACAAAAGCCTTTGCTGGCCCAACTACAAAACAGTGCGGAAATATCTGAAGACTGTGATTCCAGAAGACCCTGTGGATTATATATCTACCTAACAAAGTCCAGAGTTCCAAAACCCATGATAGGGCCTTCTTCATGGTAGCACTCCAGTTGTGGAATACAATTCCTCCTGAAGATAGAGGGACACCAGTTTACTCAACCTTCAGCACAAAGTGAAAACAATGTTTCCCTAACAATCCTTCTGATTTGCTGTATAGTAATCCCCCACCTATCACAGGGGTTAGGGACCCGACCCAACCCGTGATGATGGTAAATCCATGACATGCGGATACTGGGTCAGGTTGGGACTGGAGGGGCTCTCTGGGGCCTCCTACACTTATCTGAGGCCAGGCGCTGCCCGGAACATTTTTAAGACATGTTAAAGACGGGCTTCCTGGGCCTGGTGGAGGCCCAGAAATGGTTTCCAGTTATCCAGAAGTCACTTCTGGTTTGCCGGAAACCACTTCTGGGGCCTCTGACAGGCCCGGGAAGCCCATTGGAGGCATGTTCGGGGCAGTGCCAGGCCTGGGATAAGTGCAGGAGGCCCCAGATAGGCCCATGCATCTTACCCCAGGGCGTCTTGCCTTTCATGTACTGTGGTCCTGCAATATACTGGGACTACAGTATATGAACCACAAAGTGGTTGGGGAAACACTGTACTAACATATTGCAGGAAGATAGCTGATTGGTGGAATACAGTATATGACACTTTGATATGTGGCCATTTGGACCTTTTTACTGATTAAATGATATACTTAACTGCTGCTTAGAGAGCTGCATAAAAACCCATAAATCTCACTGAAATTATTTTGTAATTAAATGAAGAATAGAGGTTTCACAAATAAAGACCTTTCTGTTTCTTTGATTCCATTGAATTCAGTCTGAGGGAGACTCAAACTTAGCGTGAAAAGGAGCAAACAAAAAAATGAATAAAGCATTTCAAAAGAAATTAATAGCAGACTGAGATGTGGATGGGACCATGGCTCTTTATAGGAGCACAGGATTTAAGATGCAGTGTTTTCCATCTTCTGTAACAGGTCTGAGCCTATTATGCTTCCGGGGAGATAATATGTGGAAGAATATATAGCTGTAAGAAATGATGAGGATGAAAGAGAAAGGTGACCTTGGGGCTTAACCTTCATTTTGTTTAATTCTGGGAGGGAACAGTAAAGAAAGTCCTAGACCAGTTGTTTGTAGTCGACTTGGCATTATTTGAATTGCGTGTCCAAAAGAGGAGCAGCTAAAACGCGCAGCTTCTTAGGATTGCTTGAGACATTACAGCCCATAACCAGGCACCCCTGAGAAATGCTGCAGTCATGGCATGGCATGAAGAAAGCTGTAATGTACTTAAATAGCTGATGGCCTTGGGTAAACTCACTCCAGAAAAACTGCTTATTGACATACAGATGGAGAATAAAATGCGTATGTTAGTGTCACTGAGGTTGTGCAGTGACCCTGTCAGGAAACTGGGGTAGGCAACAGGGCTCCTGAACATGCTGCTGGACTGCAGCCCCCATAATGCCTCACTGTCTATGGAAGCTATTGACTAGGGAAAATGACGTTTTCGAGTTGTCGTGTGTCGGAGGCGGCCCGTGTCGGCTTGTTTACGTTTTTCGCGAAACTTCGCAAAAAATAGTCGTTTCGTTTTTCGTTTTTTCGTCTGTCGTTAAACTGGTTTGGGGGGGTAGCGGTCTCCTGGAGGCACCTCTCTGGGGTGGGTGCCTCCGCTGGCCCGCTATAAAGGGAAGCGGGCTCCTGGAGGCACCCGTGGGTGCCTCCTATCCTCACCCGCTAGGAAGGGAAAGCAGGCTCCTGGAGACCCCTCATGGCATGGGGGTCTCCTCTCCTCACCTGCTGCTGCAAAAGGGCATGCATAGCCATATGGATATGCATACCAGTTGCAGACTATGAGACCAGTCAGTGTGCACTGGCAGAACCCAGAGCCATAGGGTGATGCCTAAGGCTCTCGCACCTGCTGTGTCTCACAAAGAAGGGAATCGTACTTGCGTACAGTGCAATGCAAGTAGATCTGGCTTAGGGGACAGCAGCTTAGCACAAGGGCTAGGGTTAGGCTAGTTACTGGTGAGGTTAGGGTGGGGTAGTGGGGTGCACCTCTGGGTGCCTCTCTGACCCACTAAGAGGACAGTATACTGTGGCGTATGGGTAAGGAATCAAGGATTAGGGTTAGGGTTAGGGGGCTAGGGCACAGTTTAGTGGGCTTTTTGGCACATCCCAGAAGTCTCAGTGGCCAAGTGGCCATGCGATTGGTGGGATGGCTCCAAAAATTTGCATGGTCCACTCCCACATGGCCACTTGGCCAGCCCATCATTGCGCAGGTGTAAATAAAATAAAATAAAATAAAATCAATGGAGAGAGGACAGAGGAGGAGACATTTTGTTGCAACAAAAAAACCCACTGCTACTGTAAAAATTCTGGCAGTTTTAGCAATAGCAATTAGCAAATTTCGCATGTTTCTGTGGTGCTTGTGTGTGTGTTTTTGGACCACAATTTCAAAAAAAATATTGCGGTCGCCGTCCCATTTTGGATCCCCCGCCCGCACCGCATGGCATGGCAACTCGAGTCCGGCTGCCCAGGACAGGAGAGGGGGGAGGCTGGAACCCCCCCCCAGAAACCACCCCTCTGGTAGGTGCACTCTGCAGGCATATTTTCGCCTGCTTTTTGGCCCGGGAATGGGGGGGGGAGTTTTAAAACTTTTTTTCTGTGCCGCTTCCGCTTGAATTGCGGCCGGCGGCCAGCGGCGACTTTGGTGGGACAACGAGGATGCCCGCCCCCAGCGCAGCCCAGGGCCAGGAGGGACAGGAGGAGAGGGGGGAGGCCGGGGACCCCCCTCCAGAAACCACCCCTCTGGTAGGTGCCCTGAGCCCTCACTCAGGCAGGCATATTTTCGCCTGCTTTTTGGCCGGGAATTGGTTTTTTAAAATTTATTTTAAAAACTTTTTTTCTGTGTCGCTTGGCATTGCGGGATTGCCGCGATGCCAGGAACGACCACGACAAATCAGACCCAATTATTCTTCAGTCGGTTCGAGTTCGAGTTCTGGCGGAGTAATTCCCGTTACCGTTTCCGTTCCGTAACGGAAACGAGTAACGGAAACAGAAACGGGAATTCCGCTAAGTCGTGCCCATCTCTGTCAGCCCATATAAGTTCTTTGAAAATGCTCTTTCTTCACTGCTCCACTAGGTGGAAACACACTTTGTGAATGTCACACAGACCATTATAAAGTTGGAAGGACCTGTGAATTTTACTGTTTTAAAGTTCTCAGGAGAAAATTGTCCAGTAGTACTTGGTAATATGAAAACAGAAGGGAAGGGAAGGGATTATCTGGCAGAAAGCAGAATGCAAGGGGGAAAGAATAATCTTGTATGTAACAGAAGCCTAATAAGTAGAAAGGTGTATTGCAAACTCAAATATGAAAAAGGAAAACATACGTTTGTATTGTGTGAATTAAAAAAATGGAAAAGTTGGTGTATGATACAAGTTAACACAAGTCTGCTGGTGAGCAACTGTTTTTCCTGCTAGCTCGCTCAAGATCAGAAAAAAGAGAGGTAGAAGAACAAAGCGAAGAAACAACCACACCTACCTTCTGAAATAATGGAAGGTATATTTGACTTTCTAAAGAATCTCGACCCTTATAGTATGTGTTTCTTCTAAACATTTTCATGCACCAAACAGCTACATTCTTTGCTAAGCCGTCAACACTGCTGCTGCTAAACAAAGCAGGTGCAAATTTGCTTTTCAAATTTAAATCCTTCTAAACTGTGAATATAGCCAAGATGACATTTTTAGAAGCCACACCCCACAAATGTCCTGCTGAACATCAACTCAAGCCATATATTTTCCAAAGGTTCTTTCTAACATTGTATCTGGGAGAGGATCTTTAAAACCTGACTGAGCATTCACATGCCATCTCTATCTGCTTTGCTGCCTTGTTAAATGATTCCATCATATTACTGTGTTCAGCAGCACGACGGTCAGAGGCCCATTTGGGACCCTGGCCTATTCAAAGTGCAAAAACAACACTTCTGGACATGTTTAAAAAGTGAGCACTTCACAAAAATATCTCACCTCTGCACTCCAAAGTCATGCTTGCGATATGCAGGGAAGCTGCCCTGGTGATTAATAAATATGTGTTTTAAAAAAGCAGTCCCTACTAATAAACATCTGAGCTGGTTTCAGATCTGCCTCAGACACAAATTCTGTCACATAGGTGCCAAAGCATTCCCCCCACACACACCTTGTGTGTGTGTGTGTGTGTGTGTGTGTTGGGGGCGAGCATTTGTGTCTGCATTGGGTGTGTGTTCACTTGAGGGCACATGATTAATAGGTTACGAAGCCGTGCCACTGTTTTCCTTCAGCCACTTTCACTCCCTGCTGGATTCCCATGGCTTTTGGAGTGCCGTTAATCGCTCGCACAGGGAAAGGGTCTCCATAAATCACGAAGGCAAACAGTCAGAGGATTTTTCATGCATTCCTTTCCTATGTAAATGATCTGTAACTTTTTCATGAATCAGGCCCATCGATTCGTGCTCTGCCCTCGCTCCCTCCCTCTCTCCTTCCCCACAACCGGCATTCTCGGAATTGCAATCTAAATGGCCCTGAAACATTTGAAGACAATTAAAGTTTAGCTTTGCACATCGGTGACCCACCAGCAGTTCCCACTAAGGCGCTGATGTATACACTGCATTTGATCTGCAGCTAGATGATTCAGAAAGAAGTGATTCCAGAAGTACCTTCTCCCTCCCCCTTCCCCCCAGAGTACTGGAAAAATACCATCTGGGGACCCAGCATAGCAGCAGCTATTTCCTGTGAGCATCCGACAGGCCTAGGACTCTCCAGTAAGTTGCCAGCCCGTCCTTTTTGGCTTCCTTCCTGTTTTGCACAAGGCATAAATCACTAGGACTGATTTCTTCTGTCTTATTAGCGAGATTTAAGAAGCTTAATAAAATACATTTGGCAGGCTATACCGTTGCTCTTCTTATACCAAGCCAGGATAGTTTTTAAAGGAAAAGTATAACCTCTATTCCCTGTGGCAGAAAGCAAAGATTTATAACAAGACCCACTTTACAAGTAATAATGTTATTTCCTTTGCTTAATTGGGAACCTATATTGAACCCAGCAGAAACCAGCTTCAAATCCTGATTACTCTGAGGGAGCTGTACCAGGTGAGAGCCTCGTGTTCCACAAAGGTGATCTATGCTGGGACCTAGTAAATCCTATTACTAAAATGTTTGTGGTTGAAATAACACATGTCTTTTGAATCGCAGATATGAAAGGGAAATACTGTATAGTTGCAGAACCAAAAAAGACTAGGACTACACCCTTCCTAAGTCAAAGAAACAACCTTTATTTTTCAGTGTTTTGATGTAATTTCATTATATTTTCACTGTAAACTGGTATTTTCTCACCCATACGCTAACTCTTGTGGAGACTCATTAATTTATTATCTATCCCTTTAAAGCAGAAAATAAACTAACTTTCCAAAAGAGTTACAATCTGTGTGAAAAACACATCCACGCTCAGTTGCTCTACTCTGTTTGAATGCTGCTTGAAACTAAATCAGACATTGGAAATTCACCTTAGTACTCTTCTTTGTTAAGGGCAGGCACCTTTCTGGGGTGTTTTATCTGTAATTTTCCTATTTTTTCAGGGGCTTGGATTTGGAATCACTTCTGGCTCTGCAGTTCTATCACTGGATCTCACGGGCCACGGTTGCACTTGAGAAAAGTCCCCCTTTT
This sequence comes from Phrynocephalus versicolor, assembly GCA_023846285.1. NCBI lineage: Eukaryota > Metazoa > Chordata > Lepidosauria > Squamata > Agamidae > Phrynocephalus > Phrynocephalus versicolor. Next base: position 21,536,781 of record JAHTLZ010000016.1, on the reverse strand, counting down.
TCCATTTCACCTCCAATGATTTTTCCTTATGTGAACCTAAGTTCCCACTTCAAAGACAGAACTTCCAGGAGTGGGGTAGGTGCCCCACCCACACTCTACGACCATGAATCAATGTTTTTTAAAAAACAACCTTGAGACATTTATGGACAAAGAAAGCCTCCCAGCCCTTCCCCGGATTGACCCCATGTATAAGTCTGTGCCAGCACTGCAGACCGATAGGAAGAGATTTCAAGACCTGAAGGGTTTCCTTACTCAGTCAAAAGAGATCTTGCTACCCAGGTGTTTTGCTTGCACAGACAAGGTGAGTGTCACCAGTATGCTGATGATAATCAATTATACATCTCCATCCCTGGTGAGATAAGTGATGTGGTGACTGTGCTATCTTGGTGCCTGGGGGCTGTAGGGACCTGGATTAGGAACAACAGGCTTCAACTGAATCCTGATAAGAAGGAGTGCCTGTGGGTGAAGGGCTCTTCTGAACCTGGGAATTTGTCATCTTTAGTTGCACTGCCCCGGACAAACCTGGTGTGCAATTTGGGGGTTCTCCTGGACTCACAACTCCTGTTTGAAGAGGCAGGAGGGCCTTTGCACAACTTTGTGTTATGCACCGGTTGAGCCCTTTCCTGGATCAGGAAGCGCTCCAAACAATCACCCAGGCCCTTGTTATCTAGCACATAGACTATTGCAACCCTTGAAGAGTATTTAGAAGCTACAACTGGCCCAGAACACAGCAGTGTGGGTTGTTCTTGGTGACCTGATTGGCACACGTAGCACCTTTGCTACCTGAGCTGCAGTGGTTTGCTTCTAGTTCCAATTAAAGGTGTTGGTTATCACCTTTAAAGCCCTACATGGCATGGGGCCAAGCTACCTGAGGGACCACCTCATCCCCAATACATCAATACATCAACCCATTGTACAGGGTGGGCATGCTGCAAACCTTGTCAACAAGAGAAATTCACCTGACGGAGTCTAGAAGGTGAGCCTTCTCTGCAGTGGCTCCAGCCCTCTGGAACAGCATGCCCCCTCGCTCCTGGCCTTCTGGAAGAGTCTGAAGACTTGGCTCTGTCAGCTTGCCTGAGGTGGAACAAGTAGCCATCAATCGCAGAGATGGCTAACATCATAGATTTTATATCTTTTAAAGCATCACTAATTGTTTACACCAATAATTATTTATATGTATATTGTCAATTTTAGATTTTTTTAGATATTTTATATTTATTGTTTTATATTGTAAATTCCCCAGAGCCTCCCCTGGGAAGATGGGCAGCGACAAATCTAAATAAATAAATAAAATAGATAAGTATGTTGAGAAGAATCTGGTAGCTGATACTTTTGGAGTTTTGTGGCTCAAAAGAGCTGTAGAGCATGAGGTTGTGTATATCCATCCTATCCATCCTCAGCTGCCCGATGGTCCAGCCTGCCCTAACGGATCAGTAAAAATAATTGCTAGGGAGGGGAAATGAAACTAGAGATAAGGTAGAGAAGATTTACTTATTGTAGTAAATATTTATGTATATTCATTTTAATATTCTGAATTTCTGTGCTTGATCTTGTACTCTTATTGTTCCATCCCCCTCTGTGTGGTAATTGTGACATGTACTTGCCAGTAGTCTCTTAGATTTTATCACTTGCGACATTTCCCAACAGTGCTGGTTGCTGGAGCTTTTGTGTCTGTCACAATTAAGTATTTCTTTCCACATTCTTGTTTGCTAGTAGGTGTAGACAAACCTCTGTCTGTCAAGGTACTGCTGGGTGTGATAGGTGAAGAGCTACAGTAGCCTGACAGAATTATCACCAAGTTGTTTTCCTCTCCTGAAGACTCAAGTCCTCCTGTCTCCTCAGGAGATGGGGATCCTTTGTGTTCCTGGGATTGTTTACTTGATTAAAATGACAACCCTGGGAGGAGCAGGCAGCATTCTCACCTGGCTTCAAATAAAGAGCCTGATCGTCTGTGTGGTTAGGGGACTATGCGCTAGTGGCTGTTTTAACAAGGAGCTAGTCTGTTTTTTTTTTCAACAGCACTGTCAACATTATTCACATTTCCCATTTCTCAGACCCTAAGGTCATACGGTGTCCAACCTTGGATCTACCATTGACTGAGATATCATGAAACAGAAATTCACACACAGGAAACTCCCAACAGTTGAAACTGCTGCCATCATTATCTAACTGAGTTGTTATAGATCAATATCCTATTTGATATTTTTACACACACATTTCCACATTTGGAAGCAGGGATGGTGAGGTGGTGACATGCCAGTTGTTTGCAGTTGTAAATGCATTAACTAGTTGTGCTTCTGCTGCACTGTGAAAACTGGAGGTCATTCTGAGTAAACACTGAGCAGGATGTGGGCTATATTGTTACTTCCATTTGTTTTTTCTTCCTTATCTCCAATCTCTTTAAAAGCTCCTCAGAGGTAGGGACCTTTCTGTATTGCCTAAATAAGTTTGTAAAGTACTCTGAAGTCACAATTTTGTTGTTTTTCGGGAGATGAATAGAACTAATTAAAAAGACTAGTGAGATAATCCCTTAGATTTATGGTTAATAAACTGAGACCTGGTTGATTCATTAATCTTAGCACTGAGAACCTAATTCTTTATGGTCTACACTGGACCACCTGACATATGAAATGCATGCAACACATGAGCCATCTGGATAGCCAGTAACTTCCCAGACTACTGTTACTCCTTCGTAAAAGGCCATTAGAAGAACCATAAAAAGTAGCTAAACAGTCCAGATTGTCTGCAGCTGTGAATTGCTCCCCTTAGCACAAAAGGACCACTAACCCTGAAATGTTTCTCCTATTGGCAGATAAGAGAAAGGTACGAACCAGATCTGGAAGAGGATATAAGAACCTGCCATGAAAAGCACCATTTCAGAACTGATTTCTTGTTTGGGCTGAATCTGCACGCACATCCAAAAAATGTCTGTCACTGGCATCTTTTTTCTTAAAGGCCACCATTTCTAAGATGATCCATAAACCTTTGCTAGAAAAGGTGTCACCATATTAGTAACCTATTGTGACTAATTGTGATCTACTGTGACTAATTGTGGCCCACTGTGTCTAATTCAGGATAATCCAAAGCACTGAAAGAGATTTTTCCAGCCCGAAAACTGCTAGATGTATAGTTCTCAAAACAGGTTTTTCTTTCTTTTTGGAGAGTTGCCCATTGAAGTCCTTGCAGGTTCCTTTTAATAAAAAAATCTATTTTCCCTACCCTGTAGTCTCTCTAAACTGGTTAGTATTATCAAGGGAGTCCTTGCCTGACAGAATGTAATTTAAGATCTATTAAATATGATTACTTGGCCTTGAAAATGATAGATATTGAACAGAATTATAAGATCACTTTACAAAGGAAAGGTTCCCCATACAGCCTTTCTTGTGGGCATAAAATAAAGCCTGGGAAAACTCCCAAGGGAATGGTGGCACTTAATGGGTTACATTTATGAATAAAAGGAATGATTTTCATGTTTAAAAGTGTTAAAAATGAGAAAGGTGATATAGCTTGTATGTGGACAGCTCTGACACGTCTGAAAATTGAGTGACATGTATGCCATGTTTCCCTTCCTTTCATTACATTAGACATGGGGGAAGGTGCATTTAATTTAAAGCTGAACCTTTGCATTCTGCATTGGAAAATTAATCCATAATGGTATCCAAACTTTTCTCTAGTTTCTGACTGTATTTGATTGCGAGCATCACTGTGTTTGTGTGAGTTATTTGCTTGTTCCCAGGGTATCGTAACAGAGGAGTCTTCTTAGTCATACATTCCTTGATTCCATTTATAAATGATGCCCTTTTTTCAGAATACATTTATAGGAGATATTCAGACTCCATTTTGATCTTTCCAGATAAAGCCTGACACCTTTGATTTGGAGAACACTCATCTGTGACTTGCACAGTTTGGGCACCCACGTCTCTTCCCCAGCCCCTGCATTTACCTCATCAATCGATAGCTCAGAGCTTGGGGAAGTTTATTTCTGGATTTCAACTTCTGGAATCCCTCACTAAAATGGCTGAACAAGTCTGGAACTGGAACACCCCCAAAGCAAATTTTCAAAATTCTGGGTGAACCTGCTTATGCTGCTGTGGCGGCCATCCTTGAGCAAGCATGAGATGGAAGATTTAAATCGTCTGGTGATTGTATCTCAAAGAAGAAAAGCATTGGTTATTTTGGACCACAACTCTCAGAGTATCCCTGACAGCATGACCAATGGACTAATACAGCTGAGGATTCTAAGGAACAAGTATCACTTTCTACCTCTGTTCTCCCTGCTCTCTATAATCCAGTTATGCCTGAGTGATATAATTTAGTTAGCACCAAACTTTACATTTTGAATTTTTGGAGGCCTCCAAGTCCCAGATCCAGAAGAGAAAATGACAGAACACCACTAGTTGTCACTTTCAGTCCGTGACTGAGACCACTCACATACATCATAAGTGAACCACTTGGGACGATCTCTGTGCCAAAGAATTAATGGGCACAAATCAGACATTAGGGATGAGAACAAGATAAGTTTATTCCACATCATTTTAATTTTCCTGTGCACTTTGCAAAAGACTTGCAAGTTACCATTCTGGAAAAGAGAACTACAGGACAAGAATTCTAAGAGATACAGCTGCGATAGAATATATACACATGGACACCCATCTCAGAGGACTCAGAATTAACTAAGATTTCTTAGGGCACTACCACATATACAAAACTACAATATTAGTATCAATACATCACAAAGTTCTTCCTAATGTTCAGAATGAACCTCTTTTCCTGCCATTTGAAACCATTTCCCCTAGTCTCTGAAACCATGGAAAACAAACCAGTCCCTTTTCATTATGAAACCCTTTCAAATATTTAAACATGGCTATCATATACCCTCTCAGCCTTCTTTTTTTAAGGCTAAACATTCCCAGTTCCCTAAGCCGTTCCTCATATGACATTTCTTCCAGACCTTTAACCATCCTGGTCTCCCTCTTCTTTTTAAATTGAGACACACAGTTATCTTAAACATGAGGTATGACATGCAAGTCGACTACAGCAGTTAATCTTGTGCCTGTGAGGTTTTTTTGAGGGGTTTTTAAAACAGGTACAACTTCAACAGGAAGAGTGATTTTTCCTTCCAATAGGGACAGGAAAGGGTTCCCTGAACTTCCGTCCATCTTCAGGGTCTTTTCCTCAAGGAGGTTTGTTATCTGGCTTTTAAGCCTAGTGCTAACCCCAGTGGTAACAACAATGGCAGCTATAGCATGAATTCCCGCCTCCATTGCTCTTTGCTGTATGAGGTCCTCCAGAGTTCTCCCAAACCTTCTGGTCCCTCGTGAAATGTGTCTCTGTTTTGAGGGTCCTTGGCCACCATCCTTCCAGTCATGCCTCTTTGCCCTCTCTTGAGCCAAAGCTTGCCCCCTCTTCTCTTTCTCACACTATTAACTTTTCCCCAGTCCCCAGTTCAGGCATTCTCCAGCTATATCCATTCCATTCTGGTGAGATCTTTTCTCTCTCCTTCTTATTCTCGGTCCACCTGAATGCCTCTGTTCCTCTCCCACTTGTCCTGCCTTTCTATCCTCCTGTGTCTTCTCTCCCTCTCCCCTTCTCCCATATTCTTCTCTTTTCCTGCCTTTTATTTCATACGCTGAATTTCTTTTTGACTAGTAGTGTCTTTCTCTTGCCCCTTGATGTACCCTAACTCTTGTTCGGTGGTCTGGCTCTCCCTTTTCCAAGTTGGAGCGGACAGCACATGGGCAGAAGGTGGCTCCTCTTGGCCTCTTGCTCACAGTGTCATAATGCTTTTGAGTTGTGTTTCTTTTCTATTTGATTGATGTCCTATTTTCCATGTACTTGAGGAGCCAATGTGTTCAGCATTGACTTGAACTTGGAATTTTGACCCTTCAGTCAAAGAATGCCTGGAGCTCAGGGCAATCACTCTAAGACCCTTGCCTGAAAGAGTGTGAACAGACGCTCAGTTCAAACATGAACTGCAACATGGGTAAAGGAGAGCCTGAACAAAACCTTTTATACAGTTCAACTTTTGCATGGAAGGGAATAAGATGCTGGCCTTTGCATGTTAGCATCTGTATTCTTGCTAGTCAATTTCATCAATCTCCCATTAGCTTTTTAAAACTGCTATAAAGCTGCTGTTGTTGCCCTCCATCATCTATGAAGATGCCACCTTGTTTTGGAATCTCAGCTAAAGAATAATACCCAGTGAGTATATCTGGGTCCCTTTCCTTCCTCTTACAACCAACTAAAAAGGAAAGCAGTTGGGTTCCCTGCCTTTTCCCTTGAAGATAATGCTCAGCTGGAAATGTTGTGCTGCCCCCTAGCTACATACGGTTATGAGAGCTCCAAGAGGAAATCAGGTTGATGGTGTAATTATGCTCCCTACCAGCTCTTCTGAGAATTTTGCCACAATCAACTGAGCATGAGTTCAAAGAGCTTTGCAGGAATCCAGATGTGGGTGGAAACAGAGTCTTTCTTTCTCACTTGCTTCCCTAGGTGCCACCTTGCCTTTGGTCTTTTTAACTAAGCTGTAGGCATTTTCTAGTACAGAAACAGATTTTCACAAAGGCAGCATCTTGTCACAAAGACCCTCGCTACAATGGTGGCTCCTTTGAATGACTCCTGCTTTGGTAAAGCTGCTGTGAATGCGGGGGGGGGGGGAGAGAGAAAGTGGTACAGTGCAGACAAAGGCTCTTTGATTATTACAATCACACTCCCAGTGAACATCTGCCATTGACATCTCCTGTATAGTGGTTGTTCCAGACAGTCTGCTTTAGAAATACACAAAAATACTTATAACACATGAGAATATTTGTAATGATACAGAATGTATCTAGTGGCATTTGCAGTGTTGTAGATCTTCTGAAAGTAAAACCAATCAATGTAATATTACATAATCAGGTGCTTTAAACTGCAGTTTTTATACAATGTTAAGAGAAACCTCAGCTAGTTTGACAAACTATGTTACCTACTTGAAGAGTATTCTGTTTATGCAACAATCCTTTGGACAACACTAGAGGCCTATATATAAAATTGCTACCACTACAGACAATGGTCTCAGTCCCTTCCATTTTAATGCCCAGTTGCATATATGTTGACATGTATATCTGATTCAAGTTACAGAAATGCAAAGAATGATGCTATGAAGGGTAATTATATTCCCAGTGTGGTGTAGTGGATAGAGTGATGGACAAGGACTAGAGGTGGGCACAAATTTAAAGATGAATGGCAAAATTAATCAAAAATAGTTAATTTGTCAATTTATATTTATCAGAAGCAATGCCTCCAACAAATATGAATTAATGAAATTTTAGCAATTTTATATTTGTTGGACTATAACCCCCCCCCCCCCGGTCACCCAGAGACACCAAACTCATAGAGAAGTTTCTCCCAACTCTTCTACAAGCCCTACAAGTTTTGTGATGTTTGGTTTTTGGACGTCTGAGTTATGTATCCCCAAAGACAGCCCTTAGGATATTTGTGGGTATATACCTTGGATGTCTCTAACCCAGTCTTCACCAAACTTGGAAGTATTGTAGAGGAGAGTTGAGAGAAGCTTCTCTGTCATTTTGGTGTCTCTAGGTGTCCAGAGCCTGTTTTATAGGGTTTAAAGGGCAAAATAAATCAATTTGGCAGAAAAAATGTTATTTGTGATTTGTCAAACTTGATGGATCACAAATCAAAATGAACTGCCATTTTTCTGATTCATGCCCATCTCTAACTAGCACTCTGGGGAACTGGGTTCGAATCACCACTCATCCATGGAAACTGACTGGGGGAGTGGAACTGGAAAAACCACTCCTTAAATATCTCACTCATCTTGAAATCCCTATTAGGACTGCTATAAATCAATTTGGTTCTGACTTGATGGCACAGAATACACAGGACAATTGCATGTTCTTCCTTACGGAAGCCATGGCAATCTATTTCCAGGGCTGCCACCTGACAGTTCTCTCTTTGAAAGTCTCCCCTACTTCAAGGCTGGTCAGTCAGGATGAGATATAAGATTTTAAGAACTACATGAAAGGAGAACAGGTACCTCAGAGTTGGCCATCAGATGACTCAGCAGGCACACAGGTTACCTGATCAAAGTTTCTGGCACTCAGGTGAGACATGCCCTAATTTGGCTTACATTATAAATGCTATTAATTTTGCATATGTCCGTATGATGGAGTCTGGTTCAGACAGTTGGGATGAGGCCTAGAGGACATTTCATGAGAAGGGAAAACCCTCCTGATGAACTCTGGCCAAATCCACAAATGGCAGACCTGGTAATCCCTCAGGTAAATTTTGTTCACCTATTATTTACTATTTAGCTAAAGCCTCATTTATTTTTCATTTACTCAGCTTGTTTACTCACTCTGACTCTACTCTGGTCATCTTTCATTTATTTACTCTTGGTTACTGGACTAATTCCGTTTACTTTTCATTTCCCTTTACCTATTCCTGTCTACTCCTCATTTACTCACCTTCTGTCTGTAAACAGCAAGGACATGTGTTATTGTAATCAATAACTGTGCAAAGCATGCACTATTCACAAGACGACTGCCTATGGTTCACCCAACCAGCATATGACACCTTTACTCTTGTAACCAATCACTGATGTTGTGCATACTCTGGGATGTAAACCATATGTAATAAAATGTGCCAATGGCAAGGGGCATGATGGTTCTGATGGTCGGTCAACTGGACTCAAGTCTTTTTTGTTCAGGAACCTCCCACATCCGTACAAATAGAAAAGGTGTTTTTTGACAAGTTAGTGTCTTAATAAAAAAAAGTAGGGAGATAAATCCAGTTTGATGTTTGGCTGCCCATCCTTCAGGTTTGTGTTCCATTAAAGGCAATCTTTATATCGATGCACAAGACAACTTCAGGTCCTCCTGATACCTGGAAAAAAGGAGCACAGGCTCAGTCTGAAGCAGCACAGAGCTGACTAGATATCTGATTTCCAGCATTGTCAGTCCAAGAGAGACTTCTCTTCTCCTCTGCATATCTTACAGTCTAGAAGTAGCAATTTCCACTTGCATTTCATCCCCCCCCCCCCGTACATTCCCAAAACTGGTTGCAAAAGCTATCCTTCTCGAGCCAGTTTTGAGGACCATAGAGGAAATGGAGGAGGAAACAAATGTATTCTGTCCATCGGGCATGAAACTTTGGGATGAGTTTTAATTTGAGGGGCTGCATTCCTATGGCAAAAGCTGCAAATAACCGCATATTTTAGCATAAAGCTTTTTGCCGTAAAGAAACAAATCCGTAGAGAGGAGGAGAAGTCCTGTTCAATCAATAAGGAAGAAAGGGGGGTACACAGGCTTTATTTACTTAAAATATTTTAGCCTCCTTTTCTATTAGGAAAGGACTTGCATCATTAAAAAAACACTATTAAAAAAGCTAAAAACAGTGAATTATTAAAATATGAATGAATTAATTACATTATATTAAGAATCTTAGGTGAAGGATTACTAAAGCAGATTTAGAAGGAACAAAATGTAAACCATCTCATTTTAAAATCCCTCCAATGCACTCTGTTTCTGCCCAAAGAGAAATGTCTTGGCCTGCTTATTAGAAAGGCAGCAATGATGAGGATGGCCTGGCCTCCTGTGAAAATGTTCCAGTGTCTGGGAGCAGCACAAGAGAAGGCCCTGTCCTGGGTCCCCACCAAATCCACTTATGAGGATGGTGGTGCAGAGTGAAAGGCCTGTCTCATTGCTAGTTTTAACTGTGCATAGGCACTTCTGGTCACCACTGAAACCTGGGCATCTATGCTCAGAGGATAATCTAGGAGTACACCTAAACTACACCCTTGTGTTTTCAAAGTGCAGGATGGATCCATACTCCCTGATCTGCCTTTTAGCAGGGGTATCTTTGTCTTGCCTAGATTAAGTTTTAATTTATTCACCATCACCCAAGACATTACTGATGTCAGGCAATTATCTAATGCTGAAATAGCTTCCTTGGATTTTGATGGGAAATGGATAGAGTTGGGTGTCATCTAAATACTGGTGGTGGCACCCAGACTACCTCTCCCAGCAGTTTCATGTAGATGTAGTGGGGGGGGGGGGACAAAACAACCCTGAAGAACTCCTCAGGGTGTCAAAGAGAACTCCCATCAGCACCACCTTCTGGCTTCTCCCTTCCAGCATGGGCCAGGGCCAGTGTAAAACAGTGCCTCCAGTCTCACCCCAGAAAAATAAACCAGAGGAATACAAAAATCAGAAAGCCATTGAGACATGTAGCAGAACCAATGGGACACACTCTCCATGCACAGTTCCCAGTGGCAACCAAAGTGGCCTTTATTCAATAATCAGGTTAGAAGCCAGATAGAGATGGATTATCTAGGAACCCCGGGAGCTGAGAAGTCATTACCCACTCTATCACCTTCCCCAAGAATGAATATTAGAGACTTGCCACTAATTATCTAGAACCATGGAATCCAAGGAGGGCTCTTTCAACATTGGTCATTGTATTGCCTTTAAACATGCAAGGGTCCTACCCTGCTGTAAGGAGGCATTCTCCACTCCTTCCACCAGGGGTACTGGAAAATCTTTGGACCAGAGTCCCATGTCCCAGTCTTTGGTATCTAGGACGGAGTCCTGGTTCAAATTTTTGGTACCAAGTCCAAGTCCTTATTAAAAATAAGTTTTTACCCAAGAAAAATGGAGGGGTGAATATATACCAAGTTGTGCTTTGGGTCCAAGTAATTGGGGTGGGTGGGTGGGAAACACAAGTCAAGTTCAAGTTGAATCACTGGTGTCATTTAATTCTAACTTGGCAATGAGCCCTGCAACTTGATATCCATTCCTTCTTCCTATCTATCTGGGAAGTTCCTCCCTGGAAGATTTTATAAACCAGGAAGGATAACAGTCCAATATACATGAGGGGAGCATACTAGCCCCTCCTCTTCCATTACTGCCTTGAACTTGAACATGCAAATGCCCTGAAGAAAGATAACTTGTATGCTCAGGTAGTGTCTCCCTAGGACAGTGATGGTGAACCTTTTAGAGACTGAGTGCCCAAGCTGTGATTCAAAACCTACTACTATTATTTTTTTTTTTTGCAATGTGCCAATGCAGCCATTTAACCTAAATACAGGTGGCTGTGAAGGAGCGATGCCAAGTGCCCACAGAAAGGGCTTCGAGGGCCACTTTTGCCACCCATGCCATAGGTTTGCCAACACTGCCCTAAGAGCTAAAACCCCAGTTTGAGGGTAGAGTGGCTCATTCACAGAGGGTAGTGGAGTATAGGACTTCTCCTTCTTGAGATAGTTTTCCCCCTATATTCAACATGACAGCTGCTGGGGCTAGCATGCTCCTTCAGTAGATGAAAGGAAATGAAGAGATACAGAGGTGGAAAACCACCAAATATTCCATTAAACTGATGTATGGTAACTGAGGTGAAATGTGTCTTAAAAACGGTTTCTTAGCCTTGGCCACCAAGACTGAGGTTTAAGCCAATAATGTTAAACCTCTTTCGGTAGATGCTTATAATGGGAATACTGTCACAACCTTAGCACTTCTACCACAAAAGGCATAACTGAATTTAGGAACAATGTAATATCTTCCATTTAGTCATTAAGAGAATTGCTTCTGTCTGTGTGATATGTTCAATAAGCTCTCCATGAGTTGTTAACAGTGTCATAAAAATAAAATATTTTTCCGTTTTTAGTGCATTTTGTACTAGGCTTGGCAACCTTGAAGGTTTAAAGTTCCTTCAGTGTTGAGTCATTTTATACACACTTCTAAACATAGAGCTAAACTTCTCTCACAAAATGTAATGGCTATCTCCCAAATTTTTGTATTGGACCTTATTAAGAGTTACCTATATTTCTATTGAGAAGTGCAGTACATATATATATATATAAAATTAAGCCTCAGACAAATAAAAAATACTTCACGCCTTCACCACCAAGGCCATAGCTAATGACCCATACTTTGAGTTTCAGCACCTTAGGCCTTTGTTCACCTTAAGGCTATTGAGACTGTTGTCTACCTAACAAGCCTATATCTTATGAGCCTATTTCAGACCAGGGTGATAAGAGGTCAAAGTGAGCTATAAAATGGAAGACTCGCAACTAGCTTTCTCCAGACTGATGGAGCTGTTTGGATGATCAGAGAAACGTTTCAGTTTCTCAAGAAAAAGAAGTCCAGTTGTCATGGCTCAACTTCCAGATAAACTCACCTGGATGACTGAGAATCTTCACAGATACCTCATTTTAAATGTCCATTTTTTAAAGACGAAAAGCCATATGGAATAATACCAATGTTGACTCACTACTAGAGATGGGCACGACTCAGAAAAATTATGTTTCGAGTTGTCGTTTTTCGGGATGGGTCCGTTTCGGGTCGTTTCCGTTTTTCGTGAACTTTTTCAAAAATTTGTTGTTTTGTTTTTTGTTTTTTCATTTGTCGTTTCTACCCGCTTTTTGTGTCCCGCAATCAAGGCCGCCGCTGGCGGCGGGGGGGCATGGGCGGGGTGGCGGGGGGGCATGGGCAGGGGGCGGCATAAAAGGGAGGAAGCAGTGTTGTCTGTGAGCTTGCAAGGGAAACTTAAGCCCCCCCCCAACTCTCCTGGTGGTTGAAGAGTTCCTGAGTATCTGTATGACAGGTAGATGTAGCTCCAAGAAACACTGGTGCCTGGCTTCATTGTCTGTTGATCTCTCCCTTTGCCTTTCTCTTCTAGGCATTTCCCCTTCACCACTGCTTGAAGTCTTCACCAGGTTTTATAGGGATAATGGCTGTAGCTTGATGTGTCCACTGTTGCTGCTGATTACACTGCCTGGAACTATAACAATTAAGCAAAACATACCCCCTTCATCTCCTGGTTGGCAGGCATGCACACTTGTACACCACTGCTCTGGGCACAAGTGAAAAGAAGTGAGCCACTTGGACCCCCCCCCACCAAGTAATGTCTAGCTTTTTGCACATTTCAAGTGCCTTCAGTGGCATAGCAGCAGATGTGCCCAAGGCATGCCTCAATTAAGATATTCTTTGCCTAGTGCCAGTAGTGTAAAAGGACCATGATTTATAAGGTTACAGCATTGGGACTTTCTGAGCTACAGAAACTATTGTATGATGTGCCCTCTGACATCCCTCTTCCTCTGATTTTAGCTGGGAGATCAACCAGTTTTCTGGTGAACAGGATAGAGACAGGGACAAATTTTAATAAATCAGAATATTTCTGCTTTGTTAAATACTAATTCCTTTATATCCATGAGGTTTTAAGACTGTGTTCTTTTAATGAACATTTAATCCCTCTTTAGAGTATTTAAGGCAACCCAGTACACCTAGAAACATCTGAATTAAGATGCATTCTCATCTAATTTGGGAAAAGGGAATTATAAGACAGATACAGCAAAAATCGTCAGGTCACAAAAAATTCTCAGCAGCAAAATCTCTAGGGTCATCAGCTGGCAGGAGTAATTATAGCTCTGGAGAACCTTTGAATATAGGAGCTCTTCATTTTGTATATTACATGGGAAATGATTGAGTTGCTGAAGCAAAGCAAATGAAAATGTAGAATTATGTAAATTTCATCTAAATAGCACACTTCAATTAAAAAAAAAAGAATTTGAGCCCTCCCAACAAATCAGCTCAGGTAGGACCTGAAGATCTGAGGTTTTTATTTTATTATTACTGGGTTTCATTAATATTATAGCTGGTGTTATATATTCTATTTTTTGTGGTTTTTATTCTCGAAACTACCTTGGAAACTTTTGATAAAGGCAGCCTAAAAATGTAAACAATTAATAAAATAAATTAATTGTGATTATTGAATGTAGATCATAAACATAGTCTTTTATGTGTCACACTGACAGATTGGTCTCATTAAGAAATAGAACTTGAATGGATGGGTTGGACTAATTACATTGGTACAGAAAAGACTAATGGTTTGCTTGATTTCCTAGGACCAATCCTACCCTATTAATATTTTATTTGGATATTCTTCATCTGGATTTGCTTATTTATCTGCCATGTTGCAGTTAAGCTAACTTTCGGCCCACATAACTGATAGTCTGTTACATGGTGGGGATAATTACTAGGGCAGAATGTTGAACTTTTTGAGTCCTTAAAGAAAAACAAGATTTTAAAAAAGTATATCCCAGTGGAAAACAACCTGGGGGTGGATTAGACATTGTCTTATTTTCAATTCATTTTAACTTCTACCCCCCACAAATTTTTTTCTTTATACCAGGGCTGTCCAACTTTGAACAGCCCACGGGCTCCCTTCCTCCTGCTGCGCGTCCCCATGGGCTCCCCACCAAGTGCAGGCATGTGCTCTCCCCACTGCCACCCCGCACCCACATTTGAATTTGGCGCTGCACAAGCACCCTCCCTGGTGTGGCATCAAATTCAAACGGGTTGAGCCTTCTCCCTCCTCCTCTTCACCATGAATGGGAGTAGCGGGGAGGTTCAAAGAAGGAGATTTGAGCAGCCAGGGAGGTTATTAGAGGCAAGTGGTGGTGGCGGATCTGACCTGCCACCACTGCTTGCCTCGGTAAATTCCTGGGCTGCTTGAATATTCTCTTCAGAAAAGGTGCACTTTCACCCCCAACCCATCTGATGGGGGGGAGGTGTGCCTTTTAAAAAAGGAGATTAGAGCTGCCTGCTCCCCAAGGTCCTCCACGCTGGGTGTGGACTCTCCTTCCGCCCCCAAGGTCCACAGTGCTGGCGGTAGCACCCTCTCCAGCGCTGCTGGAGACACCAAGCAGGCCCAGCCCACCAGTGGGAACTGGCGCACGCGCCAACACCACCAGGATGGCCAAGGAAGAAAAGGTGGGCTTCAGGCTCTGTTCTCCCCTGTCCTCCCTTGCACCCCCCTGCATCACCATGGAAAGCCCTCCTGGAGTCACACAAGCCCAGCTACACCACCAGCAAGAATGCGGGGAAGCCACAGCCAGCTGTGGATGTCGCCCTCTGCCTCTGGCTGCTACCGCTGCCGCTGCCTCCCCTGCTGGAAACACAAAGTGGGCCCTCCGTGGCCGCCGTGCACACTGCCAGAGCTGTGTTAGGTGCTGCTGGAGAAACCGAGCAAGCCCAGCACTCGCCCAGGATCTCATGCACTTCACCGGACCTGGCGGGTGACTTCTGATGGTGCCATGGGCAACTGGTCACCCGCAGTCTACCTGTTGGGCAGGCCTGCTTTATATAAAGACAAATGCCCTGTAAGATGAAAAATTCATAAGATGAAAAAAATTGAGGGAATAGGGTTTCTTCACATAACAAAAATTCCCTATAGGGTGCCTTGCAAGACGAAAGTTCATTCCACATTTTGAAACAAGTGTACCCAGGATGCACTGCACCCCAGTAGTTTGTGAAGGGATGGGAGGAGTTTTTTCATCAAGTTTTTGGAGCCATTCTGGACATTTTTTGCAGTGGTTTTGGGACTTTTGTTTTCTTGTGTGTTTTTGCATTGTTTCCATTGCATTTTTGGCAGGAATGGGCTAGGGTTTGTCTTGGTGCTTTCTTCTGACCATCTTTGCATTCTTTTCCATTGCTCCACAGGCTGGAATAGGCTCAGGTTTCTTGTTTGGTGTTGTCTTTTTTTGTTTTTGCTTTCTTTTCCATTGCTCTGCAAGCAGGAATGACCTGGGGTTTATCTTGGTGCTTTCTTTTGTCCATCTTTGCATTGCTTTCCATTGTACTTTTGGCAAGAACAGGCTGGGGTTTGTCTTGGTGCTTTCTTGCATTGCTTTCCATTGCACATTTGGCAGGAACGGGCTTGGGTTTCTCTTGGTGCTTTCTTTTGTCCATCTTTGCATTACATTCCATAGCACTGGGGACGGGGCATTTCCAGTTCTACATGCATTTAAAGTGAACTTTATAAAGAAGTCTGACTCTGAGCAAAATAGGTCTTTTGCCTTTAACTGAATCTCTGGAAGGGAGTAATCAGTTTTCCAGTCATTCCTATGGGAAACTGTGTTTCTCAAGACAAGTTTTTCATAAAACAAAATGATTCATAGAATGAATTAAATTTGTCTTAAGAGGTACCACTGTATATTCCTAAATGGCCTTTTAAAATATAACTGTTTTCAGTATAGTAGGGAAAACAATCTTAATTAGTATACTGCTTCTCTTCTTTTTGTGTCAGGATCCCTTTTAGTTACATAAGTTGCTTGGCTATTAAAAATATTGTGAGATGGGGTGACATGGGTGGTCCATGTTATGCACCACACAGGGGAATGCCCATGCCCACCTCAGGGTTCAGAGGGTGGTGGTTGTATAATCCTGTGAGACTCTGGTCTACTGGATACCATCCAATTCAAGATTTTGGAACAACCTAGTACATGTATTTGTTTTAAAATGAAAACAACATATCCCGGAGTAGAGTAAGAGAGAAACACATTTAGTGCCAATGGGAGATTAATTAATCTACTCATTACATTTGAAAGCCTGGATGTACCTGTCTCCCCACTGAGCTACCCACAGCGCAATCAGTGGTAATTTATAAATCAATTTCTCTTCTGTAGTAATTAAATGTGTCCGTTTAAACAGATATAATTGATAGTGCCTGCAACTAATTTCAAAGCTGAGGCCCTTTAGGGATTCTGGAGATTAACGGAGATGGGTTCTGCCTTCTTTCGAGAACTCAATAGGCAGGAACTGCAAATAAATTGTTGACGGGGGAACTCGTGCTGGAAATATCTGTGACAGACGTCACACATTTTAAATGGATTGCAGTCCTCAGAGGCATTCTTCTCAAAATAGATTGTTGTGGGAGCCAAATGCAACTGACTGAACAAAGAGGCTTTCTGTGGCTGTAAGTGCCACAAGGGGTGTTTGGGAAAGGTGCTGTCCTGACTGGAGGGTGCTGGGAGTTGTAGTCCAATATAATAACTTTTCTGACCTTAGGTTATGGGTAAGGGGTTGTTATGTATGTATGTATGTATGCATGCATGCATGCATGCATGTATGTATGTATGTATGTATGTATGTATGTATGTATGTATGTATGTATGTATGTATGTATGTATGTATGTATGTATGTATGTAATTATCACCATCATCTTAGAACTGCAGAGCTAGAAGGGACTCTAAGGATCATCAAGTCAAGCTCCTGTCATGGAGACACAGTGAGGAACTAACTCCCAAACTCTGGCTCTGTAGCCAGACAAACAACTGAGCTATCCAATTGTTTGTCCTTCCTTCCTTCCTTCCTTCCTTCCTTCCTTCCTTCCTTCCTTCCTTCCTTCCACCAACCCACCCACCCATCCAAGGACCCAACCATTTTGAGCCAGGCTGTGATCCCAAGAGCTGCTGCTGAGAGAGACAAACAAACAGAAAGAAGTGAGCACTGGTAAGTTTCTGGGATATTTGCAATTGGAGTAGAGCTGCTTTAGAGGCCTCTGCTAATTTAAACTGCCAGTTTAAACTTCGAAGAGCCACCTTTATTCAAACAAAGGAAGCAGCTAGAAGCTTCCTCAAACAAAGCCCTTGTACCAACTGGGCCAGGTTTAAAGGGGTACAGCCATTGACAGCTCAGCAGAAGCCCTCACAAAATGGTGCGGAGGGAAATTCCAGCAATCACACTCCCCTCCCCACCATTTTCAGAGGGCTACTGCCAAGCTGCCAATTGCTGGACCCCTTTAAACCTGGCCCAGTTGGTACCTAGGGGTCCCCCTGATGCTGACTGGGCCAGGTTTAAAGGGGTCAAGACATTGACAGCTTGGCAGAAGCCCTCTGAAAATGCTCAGGATCACTGGAACTGCCCTCCTGACCATTTTCTGAGGGCTCCTGCTGAGCTGTTAATGTCTGGACTCCTTTAAGCTTGGCCCAGTCCCAGGGGAATACCTCTGGTGACGACTGGGCCAGTTTTAAAGGGGTCCAACTGGTAACAGCTCAGCAGGAGCCCTTTAAAAATGGCTCCCAGAGTCCCGGGCACCAAATCTGGTACCTCTATGACCCAGGGGAGCCATTTTGTTTCATAGGAAAAATGTTAAAAAAATTCATAAGAAATGAAACAAAACAAAACGGGTCTGAGCACAAAACAAAATGAACCAAAACATTATTTTCCATTTTGAAACTGTCATCCTTAGTTTCAATGTAGGAAAATGTGAAGTAATGCATATTGGTGCATAAAATCCAAAATTTATCTATCAATTTATGGGCTCTGAGCTATCCGTGATGGATCAAGAAAGAGATCTTGGTGTGCTGGTGGACAGCTCAATCAAGGTGTCTACCCAGTGTGTGGCAGCGATGAAGAAGGCTAATTCCATGCTGGGATTATTAAAAAGGGAATTGAAAATAAAACAGCCAACATTATAATGCCATTGTACAAAACAATAGTAAGGCTGCACCTGGAGTATTGTGTACAATTCTGGTCATTGCATCTCAAGAAAGACATAGTGGAACTGGAAAAGGTGACTAAAACGATTACTGGGCTGGGGCACCTCCCTTATGAGGAAAGGCTAAAACATTTGGGGCTCTTTAGTCTGGAAAAAAAGGTGCCTGAGGGGGGATATGACTGAGACGTACAAAATTATGCAGGACATGAGTAAAGTGGATACAGGGACGCTCTTCTCCCTCTCACAAAACACCAGAATTAGAGAACATTCACTTAAAATGAGGGTTGGGAAAGGGAGAACAGACAAAATAAAATATTGTTTTTACCCAGCATGTTGTTAGTCTGTGGAACTCCCTGCCACAGGATGTGGTGATGGCATCTGGCCTGGATGCCTTCAAAAGGGGATTGGACAGATTCCTGGAAGAAAAGTCAATCACAGGTTACAAACCATGATGGAGATGTGTAATCTCCAGGCTTAAAACCGGTGTACTTCAAGGGCTAGATGCAGGGGAGTGGTGTCAGGAGACAGATATCTAGTGTCATACACTCCTAGATGCATTTGGTGGGGCCTGATCCAGCATGGTTCTTCTTATGTTGACCCCAAGTCAGTTATGTCTCCCAGTCCTCCATACATCTACACACCACTGTCATGAGACAAGGTAGACTGAGTTACTGTGCCTGCGCCCAGATCAGCGCTTGTCAAAATAAATAGTAAATGAAAATGAAGTTGAATGAAATGAAAGTGTCTGTTTCATTTCATGTTTTTTTAAAGGGCACTTCGTGTTTTGTTTCATTCTGTAATGAAATGAAAAACAAAAAATGAAACAAAAATTTCATTTCATGCCCATCTCTACTTCTGGGATAGGGAGCTGCAGTTCCTGGAGTAGAAAACGTTGGCAATATGGTTAGGATTCAGTAAACCAATCCCTCTATAAGTTCCATGCATCCATATACTCTGACTGCAATATGCTATGCTAAGAGAAGTCAAGAATAGGACCATTTGAATCCATGGAACTTACAAAGGAGTTGGTTTTGTGCATGGAGTGATCATATTGCTCTCATTGGTCTAGCTTTGGTTCTACTGTGTGATTGAATCACAACACAGAGTGCCATAGACTCAGCCAGTAAGCAGTCTGATATCTATAATGCAGAAAAGTTAGCAAGCAACTGCTGGCACCCAGATCTCTAGTGGCATGTTTAGCTTTGTGCCCGTCTTCGTGAAATATATGTGGGTTTATCCAATGTGGCTAAGCACTATTCTGCTATATTTGTTCACACCTCTCCACAAAGGCTCTTACTGAAGTATATTATCCTGTGTGGTGAAATCCTATTGCTTCATCATGTTGGTAACAAACTTACTACTAATTGCTATGTTTGCACATGTAGTGATCTTATTGCATTTTTTGGTCTAGCTTTGGTTCCACTGTGTAATGTAATCACCACAAATCATGCCATAGACTCAGCCACCAGCAGACTGAGGTCTAAGCATGGAGTAGAACAGGGCTGTTCAACTTTGAACAGGCCAAGGTCTACTTTTTCTGGCCTAAAGTGCCTGAGGGCTACTACACTAAAGTCTCTATTTACGAATTTTATCCGTTCCGAGCACATGCTCATAAGTAAAAACTTTTATAAGTAGAGCTGTGGTTTCCCATAGGAATGCATTGAAAACCAATTAATCTGTTCTGGAGGGAATAGATTTCAATGTGCCATGGCCCTTGAACTGCCACGCTCAGCTGAGACAGTGGGCTGGCAGACTTAGAACTTGGCTGGAGCAGTGGTGGTCCTTGGGATGGGGGAGGGAGGGGTGGAGAACCTATCCCCTCACGTTTTTTATTGATGGCTGGCGGGCTACTTTTGAACCCTTCACGGGCTACCAGTAGCCCGCGGTCTACCTGTTGGGCAGGCCTGGAGTAGAAGTTCTCCCAAGCACATGGGGGTGAATCACTGTCCCTCCTGGGATGGACCAATCCAATTTATTTGTTCTATTACTCAGTCATCAAGCTCTCCATCAGAAATCTGTGGTACTTAAACAGTAGGATTTTAATATATCATTTATATATTTAATGACCAACTGCTGGGTAACTTGTTAGATCGCTGTCTGGGTAGGGCTTCTGGATCTTTTTTATCTTGTTACTTTTAATCCCAATGCCGCCTTGTCAACCCAAATAAATGAAGATATACTCTCTATATTTAAAGAGCTCATAAATATCTTTGCCTGTTTTTCTGCTCATTTAAATTCTTCTGCAAGTAAATTTGGGAAGACAGTGTTACCATTTGATATATATGTTCCTACCTTGCATGAGTCATTATTTAAATTCTCTGCAAACAAGAGGTTCTGACTTGATTTCTAATACTGTCAAACTAAAGAATGGGGACTACATACAGGTAGTAAATTCCATGCTTTCCAAACACCTGCTGAGGACAGTCCTCAGGAGATGGGACTTCTGAATTTTTAAAAGATCATTACCATATGCTTAGGCCTGTGAAGTATGCCTATAGGTTTTCCTGGCCCCTCTCACTGCCCTATTGGGAATTCTCAGCTACAACGCTAACAACATGTTTGGGGCCTCATAAGAATGGGAAGAAACTGACTGGGCATATGTGTCCTTTGTTTACTTGCAGTCCTTGTTTTCTTTTTGTTACAAGATAAAAATGAAGACACTTGAGCATGTTACTCCAATTATGGGCCATTTTAAAAGGGGTACGGCTGATGACAGCTCAGCTGGATTGCTCTGAACATGGCCCAGTTGCCCCGCCGCGGGAGACCTGTGGTGGTGACAGGGCCATTTTTAAAGGGGACCAGCTGAGCTGTCATCAGGTGGACCCCTTTAAAAATGGCCCAGTCGCCACCACTGGAGCCCTGCAGTGGCAACTAGGCCATGTTCAGAGCAATCCAGCTAAGCTGCCATCGGCTGTACCCCTTTAAAAATGGCCCAGTCATTTTAAATGGTCCCTTTGAAAATGGCCCACAGGGACCCCCAGTGGTGACTGGGCCATTTTTAAAGGGGTACAGCCAATGGCAGCTTGCCCGGACCCCTTTAAATATGGCCCGGCCACCACCACGGGGCGCCCCAGTGGTGACCAGGCCATTTTCAGAGTGATCTAGCTGATGACAGCTTGGCTGGACCCCTCTGAAAATGGCCCCCGGCACCAAATCTGGTGCCTCTAGGGCCCAGAGGAGTCACCCCCTGCGTGCCTCCCAGCTGAGAGGAGGCCGGAAGCTGAGACTGAGAGGAGGTGGTGGGGAGCATTGGAGTGGCCTCCTCCTCTTCCCCCTCCTGGGCTCCGGCGGCGGCGGCGGTAGCAGCTCATTGTGAGCCCAGCAGGTAAGGCAGCTTTTTTACAGCAAAATGAAATGGTTGGTTTTACAAAAAAAAAAAACCCACCGTTTTGTTTCATCTGTAACAAAATGCTGCTTCCTCATTTTGTTTCATTTTGTTTCATTTCGTTACCTAACAAAACGACCAAACAGCATTTCATTTTTCATTTTGTGCCCATCCTTAATGGCTAGGTCAGTTCATGCAGTACTATCTTCAGGTCTTTCCTGCTGCTGCTGCTGCTCCTCCTCCTCCTTCATGCAGTGTGACAGATGTTACCATCAGCTGTCCTTTGCACCATCACCATAAGAAGTAGTAGTAAATTTATTTATGGTAAAAGACCAAAAAGAAGAACAATAATGCACAAACAGCCCGCCGCAAGCACACCCACATTGTACACTTCCAATTTACTTCTTGTAAGTTGGGCCTTTAAAATTTTTGATTAAAATTCATAGATACGAATTAAACAATTTAGCTGTAATCCAAGGTAAGTATAGTCACCAAACTGCAAGACAAAAGAGTGATATTTGTCATAACCTCTATTTTAAATCTGTTTGTGAGTCCTTATTGTAGCAGAACAAAATTTTTCTACTTGTCTAGTAGCCTGGTAAGTATTATCAGAAAGAACCAAATGTACATAAAATTCTGTTGACCTCCCAGGATATTTACATATAAGTGGAAAAATTAGTTCCTTATGAAGATCACAGTAGTAGGAACAATATAAAAGTACATGTTAAACTGTTTCCATTTGATCATTGGTGCTGGGGCAATTGTGAACTGATTGAGGTAAACTTGAAACCTCCCCTCCAAAAACATGGAGGGAAGAACATTAAGTCTGGCCATTGTAGAGGCTCTTCTAGAATTAGGAGATATAAGCCTGACTAAATACGGGGTGGCAGTAAATGCAGTATCATAAGAAATTTGGATTTCCACAACTGGCCAACATGGTTCTGCAGTTGTATGTCCCTGATCTGTAATTTCACCACAGATTTGTGGCTTTGCTAGAACCCAATGCTTTAAGAGTACAGGGGGAATAGCCAAAGTTAAATATCACTTTTATTATTTGCTTTTTCCATTCAGACTGGAAGGTATCTTGTAAAAGCAATGGAACTAAACCCTCTGAGGAGAAAATGGATTTGAGCCAGTACTTAATGTTGGCTCGTGCTGCAATGGGAATTAACCCAGCCTCTAGGCCAGTGATGGCGAACCTTTTAGAGACTGAGTGTCCAAACTGTGATTCAAAACCCACTATTTTTTTTTTTTTTGCAAAGTGCCAATACAGCCATTTAACCTGAGTACAGGTGGCTGTGAAGGGGCGATGTAAGGTGCCCACAGAAAGGGCTCCGAGTGCCACCTTTGGCACCCGTGCCATAGGTTCGCCATCCCTGCTCTAGGCGAAGTGCTGTGTTAGAAGTACGGGGGGGGGGCAAGATGGCTCTTACAAATCTAGTCTGAACAGTTTCCAACAATCTTAAATTGGCATATCCAAATTGGGAGCCATAGAGCATTTGAGAGATTATTTTGGCCTTAAAAACTTGTAAGGGTGAAGGGATATGTTTCCCCCCATTTGAGTTGAAAAACCTAGTTATGGCTTTGATCTTTCCTTGGGCTCTCATTGTTTGTACAGATAATGTAGAACAAGCACCAGACAAGTGGAATGTTATGCCAAGATATTTATATTGCTGGACTTGTTCAATTTGCTGGCTATTAAGGGACCATTTGTGATTAATTCCCCTTCTACTAAAACCATTATTTTGGTTTTAGTATAATTAATTTCTAAACGTTTTTGGATACAATAAGAGGAGAAGGATCTTAAAGTCTTCTAAATCCAACATACAATGTTGACAGAAGCACATAATCATTGGCATACAGAAGTATTAAGATTGGTCGAGAAGCAAGCTTGGTTGATGAAAATCTGGATTACATAAACTTCCAACTAAGCCATTAATATAAAAATTGAATAGAGTGGGAGCTAGAATACCTGTACATCCTTGTCTCACACCCTTATGTACAGGGACCAAGTTAGATAGTATCCTGTCAGATTTACAAAGGTTCATTTTCCTGAAGTCGACTCATCAATAAGAGAAGCTGTTTACCAATACTGGTTGTCTCAGATTTGGACCATATATTGTCCCTTGGGATGGAATTGAATGCTGATATGAAATCTATAAAGGCAACCTTTGGGGGAGGAGTATTTACAAACTAAGTGGTGAAGCATAAGACCCTGACGAATTGTAGATTTCCATCATTGCCTAAATCCCGCCTGTTCTTCTGAAAGAATGTTCTCCTTCCATAGCCAATATTCTGCTTCTGCTTCTGCTTATATACCACCCCATACCACTTCAAGTAGTCTCTGGGCAATTTACAGTTTAATTACAGTATGCAGGCTACACATTGCCCCCCTTAGCAAGCTGGGTACTCACTTTACCAACCTCACAAGGATAAACAATTGCTAGCATTCAGACAATAGAGCTGTTTTACAATTTTGTGAGGCAAACATCCCCTGACTTTCCTTTATAAGGCTATCCTATTCTAAACCCCACATTTTGTTTATAGTTAAACGCTTTAGCTCAAGATTACACTTAAGGAAACTCTTTTTATGTTAGTACATTTCATGGGGCTCTTCTGCACACCACTGCAATTTGTACCCATTTTGCTGGGGGGGGGCAATGTGTAGCCTGCACACTGTAATTAGAATTGTAAACCGCCCAGAGACCACTTGTTGTGGTATGGGGCGGTATATAAGCAGAACACTTTGCTTTGCTTTTTGCAATTTTGTGTCTGCAAAACCCACATGAGAGTGGTGCTTTTGTCGAAGCAAATCTTCCTACTTTTGGCCCCATCACTTCATTCTCTGATGCTCCAGTATCAAAAGGGACAAAGAAGGAACATTATCGGGGGGGGGGGGAGCAAAGCAAAGCAAAGTGTTCTGCTTATATACTGCCCCATACCACTTCACGTAGTCTCTGGGCGGTTTACAGCTTAATTACCGTATGCAAGCTACACATTGCCCCCCTCCCCAGCAAGCTGGGTACTCACTTTACTGACCTCAGAAGGATGGAAGGCTGAGTCAGCCATGAGCCTGCTACCTGGGATCTGCAAATTTAATTAGCGTACTCTCTATTCCTTCCTCCAAGTCATTAATAAAGATATTGAACAGCACAGGACCCAGAACAGAACCCTGGGGCACCCCACTGGTCACGTCTCTCCAAGCTGAAGAGAGGCCATTTATGATCACCCTTTGGGTGCGATCAGTCAACCAATTACAAATCCACCTAACAGCAGCACTATCTATCCCACTTTCTACTAACTTCTTAGCAAAAATACCATGGGTAACCTTATCGAAGGCCTTACTGAAGTCCAGATAAGCAATATCCACAGCATTCCCCTCATTCACCAGGCCTGTAATTATATCAAAGAAAGAGATCAAATTAGTCTGGCATGACTTGTTTTTAAGAAACCTGTGTTGACTTCTTGTAATGACAGCATTGTTTATTAAATAATTGCGGACTGCCTGTTTAATAATCTGCTCTAGGATCTTTCCAGGAATTGAATTCAAGCTGACTGGGTGGTAATTATTTGGGTCCTCTTTTTCCCCTTTTTGAAGATGGGGACATTAGCCCTCCTCCAATCGATGGGGACTTCCCCTGTACTCCAGGACTTCTCAAAGATTATTGCCAATGGTTCTGAAATTACTTCTGCCAGTTCTTTTAATATACTTGGGTGTAATTCATCTGGCCCAGGAGACTTAAATTCATTTAATGTTTCCAGGTGTTCCTGTACTAGCTCTCTACCTATTCTATGTTGCAATTCCCATCCTACCTCATCCACTCTTTGTCCCAGCAGATCCCTTTCTTCCTTTTTGGAGAAAACGGAAGCAAAGAAGGTGTTGAGAAGTTCTGCCTTTTCCTTGTCTTTTGTTAGTAGCTGGTTATCATCGCCACGCAGAGAGCCTATCATTTCTTTATTTTTCCTTTTGCTGTGGGCATAACTAATCAGCCATATGCAGTTTGCCAGGGTCAGATTTTTTTTAAAAAAATTATATATATATATTTAATATTGTATGTCTACTGTTGTATTAGTTATGTGTTGTTGGCTGGCTGAACTTGTTCCGTCTATTGTAAACCTCCCAGAGTTCCCCTTGGGAAGATGGGCGGTATAGAAGCCTAATAAATAAATAAATAAATAAATAAATAAATAAATAAATAAATAAATAAACCATTTTTACTATCTTTAATCTCTCTGGCAAATCTAAGTTTGTTTTGTGCTTTAGCTTTTCTTACCATCCCCCTGCATATATTAGCTGCTTGCTTATATTCCTCTTTGGTGCATTTCCCTTTTTTCCATTTCTTGTACTTGTTTTTCTTTATAGTTAGCTGAGTTGAAAGTTCTTTAGTAAACCATTGCAGTTCTTTAGACCTCTTCCATTTTTTCTTCTTGTTGGAACAGTTTTAAATTGTGCCTTTAATATCTTGCTTTTAAGGAACTCCCATCCATCTTGGACTCCCTTCTCTTTCAGTGTTTCGGTCCATGGAATCACAGCCAATAATTCCCTAAGTTTACAAAAATTGGCTTTCTTAAAGTCCAGGATACTTGTCTGACTATGCTTAGCTTCACCTTCCAACTGTATAACAAATTCCAAGAGGGCATGGTCACTGTTACCTAAAGATCCCACCACTTCGACCCTGTTTACGAGGTCCTCCCTACTGGTTAAGGCCAGATCTAAAATGGCTGCTTCTCTTGTTGCCTCCTCTACCTTCTGGACCATGAAATTGTCTGCAAGGGCAGTAAGGAATTTATTAGAGCTTGCATTCTTACCTGAGTTGGGTGATTGCTAAACACTCAGATTCCCACGCCCCCAATACCTCAGTTTCTATTTACTGCCTTTTTAACCAAATTTGGGGTCTGTTGAGATTCTATATCAGTTTAACAATGTTAGAGGCTGTTAATGTTTAGTAATGTGAGGGTTCTGAGAGAAGTTAGCAATGCCAGTGTTCGGACTGTTTATGTAACCAGTCACTTAGTGAAGAAATGAATGAAGCAAGCCAGTCAAGATAGCTTATTACGCATCAAGTGAATATGTTTTTCTTTGTATTCTGACTAGAGATGGGCACGAAACAAACAATTTTTCATTTCTGTTTTCGTTTTTTCGTTTCATTACATAACAAAATGACAAACGAATTTTGTCTCTAAAATAAAACGAAACGAACAGAAACACCGGAAATTTTGTCGTGCATTTCGTTTTCGTTACGGCAATACAAGTGATCTGCTTTAAATGCTAAAAAAAAATCACAAAAAATTGAAATAAATGGTAACGAAACAAATGAAAATGAAAACAATTTTTTTGCAAAAATTCACGAAAAACGGAAATGAACCGAAACGGACCCCTAAGCAACAAACGACAAACAAAACACCATTTTTTTTATTCGTGCCCATCTCTAATTCTGACATGAAGATTTTGTTAGTGAAAGGGCTCGGTCCCTTTAAAAGCAGTTTAAATTACTAGATAAACTGTGTCTAAAAATGCTGTCCCCACGGCCACCAGGCTTTTTGAAAAAAAAGAAAAAAGAAAACCTGGTAATGCCCCTTTAAGTGAAGTTTCTGTGACTCACCCAAGAGGTAGGGAATTTTTTGCCTCATTTTGAAAATCCAGCTTTTAAAGAGGCAGATGCCATGGGACCACACAGATGATCCGGCTTTCTTTTTCTTTCTTTTTTCATAGCACCGACCGGCTGTTCCTGGGGCCAATGGGCTATGTTTTTTTTTTAATTTCCCTGCACATCGGAGCAACAGGAAGTTCAATCTGGTGCTCTAAGCATTAATTTCCCCCAGCCAAGTGGTCCGTTTTTTTTCCAAATGCTAGTGCCACCTGCTGGCCTGGGGGCTGAACTTCCCTTTAAAATTAGAAAACCAGCTTTGGACGTGGGAACTCCTGTCCCACTTATTCAATGACACGATGGGACAAAGAGGAAAAGCCGGACCTTCAGAAGATCAGGGTCAAAACTCAGGTGAGATAGCAGCCAAAGAGAAACATTTTACCTCTATTTGCATACACTTCTAGCAAGAGAACCATTGGATTTTTTACTGCATCTACTTTGTACCCAGTCCATGTCCCAGTCAACGAATCAAGCATAATTGGACTCAAACAAGCATTATCCTAAGATATGTGGAAACATGTTTAATAGGAAAAAATATTTGCCAGTGACTCCCTTTGTCCATTGTTCAGTCTTGTCTGTAGAATCCAGACAATATTCTGAAACCATGTTGTGTTGCTCCTGAGTTTGAAGAAGACAGTCTGAGAAATAAGGTTTAAGAAAGAAATTTGTAAGCTTGTCACTGTGAAACTCACATCAGAAGAGCCAAAGGGAAAGGGAAATCATGCTGATGAGAAGGCATAATTTTCCATTTTAAAAGAAAGAAAGTTGTAAGTGCAGAAGTCATGACCTGGTTACATAAAACAAGCTTGTCATGCAAACAGAGAAAGCAACACTGGGCAAGGATATCTTGGTTTTATCCAAGAAGAGAATATAGAAAACTATGAACTAGCATTAGTCAGAAAGCTACATTTACCTATGGAAGTGGAACAGGGACAATGCAGTGCATGATACCAATGACACACTTTTTGGTATACTGGATTATAGTTTCTTTGATAATTCAGGAACACTTTCGTGCATATTTTTCGTCTTTCTGAAGAAATATGCCTTTTAGACATAAAGTGCACAAATGTGACAGTTATGGCGGCGGCGGTGGGGATGTCCTTTCTTCAAAGTTTAAAAGACATTATCTTATATAGGATAGATGCCCTTTGGCTGTACTCTTTGGAGGAAGACATTTCAGTCCACTTAAAATGACATCCACTCACCCATACTGAAAAAAAAGACCATGCAAAAGACATGCATGCCAGGTGAAATTCTGATAACCTGCATTTCCTTGTCAGCCATCTGGGAGATTGCTTTGAATTTAAAGCTTCACTGCCCTTGGTTTATCTCCAGATGCGTCTGGCATCCTCGGATATTCAGGAATCCCTGTCAAACCATATAGCTGGAATCAAAGTGGAGACAAACTTTAAGGGATATATTGTTAGCACTGAGAACAAAGGCACTGCATTGTACTTGGTAAATTAGAGGTCGAAAATGGACAACAGTACTTCTAGAAATGGTCACAATTTCTCCTCTGGTAAACAACAAAGCAGAGCATTTAAGAGGCTTTGGCTATCTAGATCTGTCTTAAGACATTCCAAACATCCTCTAAGCATGGAATACACTTTTGAATACTTGCTGCAGGTAAGCCCTTTGTACGTTATGCTTGTGGCAGAACTTATAGGCTAGCTCTGCCTTCTCCCTGGCTCTTAAGAAGGCAATAATGTAGGACTCTCATATCCAAGGGGAATAGGTTCTAAGTCCTCCCCCTTTATGCTGAAAAACATGGATTATAACAAATGTTATTTTATTAATAAACACTATACACAGCTCTCTGCCACCCTCTTGGAACCAATTCTGGTAATGATGCTATGGAAATATATTTCTCTAATGAATGTTCTCTGGCTCTGTCTAGTGGCTAATTCTGGTAACTCCATATTTAGAATTATATATACTGTATATATTTATTTTAATATTTTTAATATTTTTGGAATATATGGTAAAATACACAAGCATGACTTGACTTGTTTTTTTTTTAGGGTCCAGGCTGAACCCTGATCTGTTCCTTTCTACCCAATTCTTTCATGAAAGTCAGTTTTCACCACCTGTCCGAAGGGGAAAATATTTGGAAGAAGCAAGATAACATTCAGTGAGCAACAGAATTATCTTCTATTGAAAGATGGCTAGCACTGAAGTTTTGGGACAATAGATCCCAGAATTCACCATGTGTTGACCATAGGGTGCTTGTTTTCTAGCACTCCTGGTCAGCCTCTATGCCACACAAAGCATATTGATGGATTATGGTTTACTTATTAGAGCACTGAAGTAGGACTCAAGATACATTGGTTCAAATATCACTTGCCCACAAAATTTACCTGCAACTTGTGGAAAAGAAGACCCATCTTCTTGCAAACCAAACAAAGTAAACATTGTCCTGAACTAAGTCCTCAAGGAATGCTGACAGATGAGGACACAAAAGAGGGAAAAGGATAGAAGGAGGAATGAATCAGAGGAGACATCATTGACAGATTGTTACACTCTGAATAGGAGCATCTACACTGCAAAATTGCATTGAAGCTTCAATTATAATTTTATATAGGGCTTATTGGTAATTGGGTATCCTGTGTGGCGCATTGGATAAAGTGATAAACTAGGAATTTGGAGACTGAGGTTTGAATTCCCACTTGACCATGGAAACTCGCTGAGAGAGTGGAAAGGGTAAAACCATAACTAAACTATCTCACTTAACTTGAAAGGTCTAGTAGGGTCACTGTAAGTTGGTTCTGACTTGACACTCTATAACAGGCCTGCCCAATGTCCGGCCCGGGGGCCAAATCCAGCCCGTCAGGCCATTCTGAGTGGCCTGTGGCTGGCTGGCCCGCCCCTCCCTCCCCCTCCTTCACCCCATGTTTTTTTAAAGAAAGTGGGTGGGGCTTGCAGTGGGGTGGCAGGGTTGGGGAGCAACCGGTCCCTGACACATTCTCAGCCACCAAATCTGGCCCTCCTTACAAAAAGTTTGGGCACCCCTGCTCTATAACTACAGGGGCGTATCGGGGGGGATCAGAAGGGTACATCTGGCCTGGGTGCAGCAATCTGAGGGCACCTGGAGGGGGAGCAGGAAGAGGAAGCCATGTACCCTCCCATACCCAGGAGTCCTCCTTTCCCTATGGCTTGGCGACGGCCCCCCCTCCGCCGCCTCCGCTGCCACTTGTGTGTCCAGCCAGCCAGGCAGAAGCATAGTGGCCACAGCGCCCTTCTCCTCTTCCTTGCCTTGGTGGGAGAGGTTCATGCACACATGCACACACATGCCCGCGTCTGCCTGTGTGCACATGCACCCACCCCACACCCACAGGGTTCAGCCCCGTTGCTGGGAGGTGTGATGGGGGTGTGACAGGAAGGGTGCAAAAATGAACTCTGTCCCCAGGCGCTCCAAATCCTGGTGATGCCTCTGTATAACTAACCAGCTAATTGGAGCTGGCTAGATAATCACCACCTTAGAAGTGCAGAGTTGGAAAGGACCTATGGATCAGTGAGTCCCACTCTCAACTTCTGGTTCCACAGCCAGATATCTATGCCACTGAGCTATCCAGCAGTTCACAGCTCAGTAAACGAAGTATCTGGCAGGGAGGCTGGGAGTTTGATTCACCACTGTGCCTCCAGAGAAAAAAGCCAGCCTGTGTGGCCTTAGGCAAGTTGCACAGTCCCAGGGTCTTCCTGGAAGAAGGAAATAAGAAAGCACCAGTTCCGAGTGCTCAATAACTAGAAAATTCGGTCAAGGATCACCATAAGTCAGAAATGATTAGATAGTACTATACATCCTTGTCATTATCATCATCACCATCATTATTATCATGTAACTGAATACCCATCTGGATATTGAGAGGAAAAGGGAAAATGTCTTATTTTCACCCATTTACTGAGATTTTATACTATTCTGAATGCCACCTGCCTCAATGCAGGACTAATTTACCCGTGTCTAACAGGCCATGCTGACTGCGAATGTTGGGATTTGAGAAGTAGTAGTAGTAGTAGTAGTAGTAGTAGTAGTAGTAGTAGTAGTAG
>JAHTLZ010000016.1:21494816-21505480 GCA_023846285.1 Phrynocephalus versicolor | reverse complement strand
TAGTAGTAGTAGTAGTAGTAGTAGTAGTAGTAGTAGTAGTAGTAGTAACATTTCCAGGCTCTGCAAAGGATAGAAACAGGAGCCATCACATATTAGGCAAAAAGAATCATGTGTCTAAGAAGGGTAGTTTTCCATCTTTGACTCTACCATGGATGCTGGGCTTAAATGATTTGAAAGTTTCTAAGACTGAACAAGAAGTTTAAAAGGATTGGGAGGCAGCCAAAAGACTTTGCTCTAATGGGCTTGAAGTACAGTATGTTTCTGGTTCATCTCAGAAAATGGCTCTCAGCAGCCCATCTTGTCCACAGTAAAAATTAGCATGCATTTTACATGCAGACATCAAGGGTAGAACATTTTTCAGAAGTTGTCCTGAATAAATATTTATACAGAAACCAACATAGCACAGAAGGCTCCTTTTAAAGTCCTGAATATTTCAGAAAGCATCTGTTACTAAACTGAAGGATCACATACAGGCAACCATTACAGTTTAATGAGGTAAACAAAGAGAAGAACTTCTGGTAACTTAAAAAAATACATATCAATACATTTGACAGCCCCATTCATCTGGGAGAACAGGGGGTCCAACTTACTTATGAGACTGAACATAAGAACATAAGAAGAGCCATGCTGGATCAGGCCAACGGCCCATCTAGTCCAGCTTCCTGTATCTCACAATGGCCCCACCAGATGCATTTGGGAGCGCATGAGACTAGATATCTGTCTCCTGATACCACTCCCCTGCATCTGGCCCTTGAGGTACCCCAATTTTAAGCCTGGCGATTACACATCTCCATCATGGTTTGTAACCTGTGATGGACTTTGCCTCCAGGAATCTGTCCAATCCCCTTTTGAAGGCATCCAGGCAGGAGTTCCACAGACTAACAACACGCTAGGTAAAAAAATATTTTCTTTTGTCTGTTCTCACTCTCCCAGCCCTCATTTTGAGTGTATGTCCCTGACTTCTGGTATTTTGTGAGAGGGAGAAGAGTGTCCCTCTATCCACTTTACTCATGCCCTGCATTATTTTGTTGGATGTGTGTCAGAAGGGAAGGAGCTGGAGTATAGGTCAACCATCATGGACTTTGTTGACTGGTGTGAAAACAACCACTTGCGCTTAAACACCAGCAAGATGAAAGAGATGGTGATTGACTTCCGGAGAAAGACACTACCTTTTACACCAGTGAACATCCGGGGCTTAGATATTGAGATAGTGAACAGCATCAAGTACCTGGATGTTCACTTAAATAATAAACTGGACTGGACTCATAACACTGATGCCCTATACAAGAAGGGTCAAAGCCGCCTCCATCCCCTGAGGAGACTGAGGTCTTTCGGAGTGTGTAGGCCTATGTTACGGTTTTTTTATGACTCTGTGGTAGCTTCAGCTCTTTTCTACGCTGTAGTCTGCTGGAGTTCAGGTAGTACTGAACGGGATAAGAACAGACTGAACAAGCTGGTCAGGAGGGCTAGTTCTGTCTTGGAATGCCCTCTGGATTCTGTGGAGGAGATGGGTAAGAGGAGGATGTTGGCCAAACTGACATCCATTATGAACAATACTTCTCACCCACTGCACCAGACAGTGGAGGCTCTGCGTAGCTCCTTCAGTGGCAGACTCAGACATCCCCGGTGTGGGAAGGAGCGCTATCGCAGGTCCTTTATTCCCACTGCTGTGAGACTCTTCAATTCTACAGTTTAACATATTCATATGGGGTATACAGTTGCTTCTCT
This sequence comes from Phrynocephalus versicolor, assembly GCA_023846285.1. NCBI lineage: Eukaryota > Metazoa > Chordata > Lepidosauria > Squamata > Agamidae > Phrynocephalus > Phrynocephalus versicolor. Next base: position 21,503,752 of record JAHTLZ010000016.1, on the reverse strand, counting down.
TTATATTTATTTTTATATACAATTTTAGTGTAATATTTGTATATTGGGTTTCTTATTTTATTTAATCTCTATTAGCTATTTTTTTTTCTCTCACACACACTTTACACTTTTTTGTGCACCTAGATATCTTTACTTGTTTTTTATATTGGGAGCTGTGTAACAAGTAAATTTTCCCAGATGTGGGATCAATAAAGATTTATCTTATCTTATCATATCTTATCTTATGTGTCAATCATATCCCCTCTCAGGCGCCTTTTTCCCAGACTAAAGAGCCCCAAATGTTTTAGCCTTTCCTCATAAGGGAGACCCCCCAGCCCAGTATTCATTTTAGTCACTCTCTTTTGCACCTTTCCCAGTTCCACTATGTCTTTTTTGAGATGTGACGACCAGAATTGTACACAATATTCCAGGTGCGGCCTTACTATCATTTTGTACAATGGCATTAGAATTTTGGCTGTTTTATTTTCGATCCTCTTTTTGATAATCCCTAACATGGAATTGGCCTCCTTCACCGCTGCCACACATTGGGTAGACACCTGCATTGAGCTGTCCACCAACACACCAATACCTGTTTCCTGATCTGTCACAGATAGCTCAGAGCCCATGAGCTGATATATAAAGTTTTGATTTTTTGCCCCAATATGCATTACTTTGCATTTTCCTACATTGAAATGCATTTGCCATTTGGCAGCCCATTCCCCCCAGTTTGGAGAGATCCTTCTGGAGCTCTTCACAATCTTCTCTGGTTTTTACCACACGGAAAAGTTTCATGTCATCCGCAAACTTCGCCACCTCACTGTTTATCCCTATCTCCAGGTCATTTATGAATAGATTGAAAAGCACCAGGCCGAGGACAGATCCCTGGAGCATACCACTTTTCACTTCTGTCCATTGTGAACATTGCCCATTGACACCTACTCTTTGTTTCCTGGATCTCAACCAGTTCTCAGTCTGTAAAAGGAGCTGCCCTCTTATCCCCTGACTGTGCAATTTTCTCAGCAGCCTTTATTTATTTATTTATTTATTTATTTATTTATTTATTTATTTATTTATTTATATTGCATTTTTATACCGCCCGTCTTCCAGAAAGAACTCTGGGTGGTTTACAATCGAAGATAAAACCAGCAGAAATAACAGTAAAAAGGAAAAAAGAAATAAAAACTGGCAGACTGAAGAGGGGGAAAACCCTCAGCAAGAGGCAACGCGGGCAAAAAAAAAAGATTAAAATTAAACAAAAAGAAAATTAAATGAAAAGGTTGCCATATGTCTGTGCTAGGCGCAGCTCACGAGGAAGATGATTCCACTTTGGTGAGGGACTGTGCCAAAGGCCTTCTGAAAATCAAGATAGACAATATTCACCAGTTCACTCAAATCCACATGCCTTTTGACCTTTTCAAAAAATTCTAAAAGATTTGTCAGACAAGACTTACCCTTACAGAAGCCATGCTGATTTTTGCTCAGCAATGTTTGTTCTTCTATGTGTTTTAAGGCCTCTTGGATGAGGCCTTCCACCATCTTCCCTGGGACAGACATAAGGCTAACTGGCCTGTAGTTTCCCAAGTCCCCCCAACTTCCTTTTTAAAAAACTGGTGTGACATCCACTATCCTCCAGTCCTCCGGCACTGTGGCCGTTTTAAGAGACAAGTTGCATATTACCGTTAAGAGATCCTCAATTTCATTTCTCAGTTCCTTAATAACTCTTGGGTGGATGCCATCTGGGCCCAGTGACTTACTGATCTTCAATTTATCAATTAAACCTAAAGCATCCTCTCTTTTAAGCTGTATTTGATTTAATGCTTTAGTTAAGAGGGGCCATTTGGGCAGCGAAATCTGCCCAAGGTCTTCTGTCGTGAAGACAGATGCAAAGAACTCATTTAATTTATCTGCAGTTTCCAAGTCCAATTGGACTGAATGTGCAAAAAAAAAAAAACAACCCATAGTTCTTACAATTAAGTAGAACTTTACTGATGTTCTGCTTCCATATATCAACAAAATGTTGCCTTTCTTTATGTGAGTTGGTAATGCTGTGAAAATATACTCTACTCAAATTTTAGAGAAGTGGGCTGAAATACCTCTTTGGTTAACACAAGTTCAACACAAGGTAAGTAAATGACAGAAATAGACAGGAAGAAGCATCACCAGTATTCAGCTCTGGCCAAGGAGTCATTTGACCTGAGTTTGGAATAAATGAGCTAAAGATAATACAAAAGTTTTCTATAATAGGTAACTCTTCCAATATAATGGGGACATAAGAAATTACATTTCTTTATGGGGTGGCAGGTAATGTTTTCCAGTTTTTAAAGGGCATTTAAAAGGATAGTTTCTGGAATTTTGAAGAAAGGATTGACATGAATTTTCCAACTTGGATTATGTTTCTTTATCAGTCATAAGGGTTGTGTGGTGTTTTTGTTTGTTTTTAAAGGACATCAGAATATAACGAAAAAGTCCTATAGAGATAGACCCCAAGTGCCAGATCAGCAGTTCATGCTGGTTCATTTTTCAGCCAGGCAGGTAATTTGGTGCTGCCCGGCTCTGCCTCCTTCAGGCGCTGCCTCTGAGTAGATGCCCATTGGAGGAAGTGGGACTGGAAAATGCAGAACACCTGTTCAGTCAAAATATGATCCACTGGGTTGTGCCCCTCTCTAATAATGAGCAAGGGAACATGTCATTTTTTTAGCAAGCCCCAAAGTAACAGCTTGTTTCTTAAACGCTGTTATACACCATTAATGAATTACTGTAGTTTTAAAAGTAACTTTCCAAGGACTGGCTTTGGCGCAACAAGAGCAAGTCTTTATTTTCACTTGCACGTTGATAGGACAAATTGATTGATTGATTTTCATGCCATCCATCTTGCTACAAGGCTGCTTTTATGCAATCATAAATTTACAGCTGAATGCTGTTAAGGAAATGGCACTGGCACCTTCTACCAAACATGCAATCAATTTTTTTTTAATTACATACATAAAGGGTCAATGGCAGTGTTAGAGAATCTATGGCACAGGGGCCAAAGAGGGTACGTGGAGACCTTTCTGTGGGCATGCAACATCACCCCCCATAGCCACAACAGTTTCCCCTCCGCTTGGAGCATGCAACTGTGCTCTGTACAGAGAGCCTGGTGAAGGGGAGACAGTGGATTGTGGGCTCGATCGTAGCCCCAGTTTACTCTCCAGACATGCCCCTCTGGTCATCCCAAAAGCAATGAGGGTGGAGAGTAAACTGGAGGTATGAAGGAACCCACAAACTGCTGCCTCCCCTTTGCCTGGCTCTCTGCACAGAGCTATTCTGAGACCGCCAAAATGTCTCCATGAAGCCAGCTGGGTGAACGGGAGGCAGCGGTTTGTGGGCTCCTTTGTAACCTGTTTTTGCTCCACCCACACTGCTTTTGGGATGCCCAGAGCGGCATGGCTGGAGACTAAACTGGGGCTATGAAGAAGCCCACAAGCTGCCACCACTCTCCTCTGGCTTTCCTGACATTGTAGCACCCCATCCACCTTTCTGCCCAGGGCAGAGAGGTGGATGCGGTGGTACTCTTTGTGATAGCAAGGATCGAAGAGCAGGTTTTTGAATTTCCCATGGCCACAGTGATGTTGCTGTGGTCACGGGAAATTCAAAAGCCGGCTCTTTGATTCTCACTTTCCAGAAGGGTAGCACCCAAAACATTTGTAACCCAGGGAACCACTGTATTCAGGTTAAACTGCCGTATTGGCACTGTGTGAAAAATAAGTGGGTTTTGAATCTCAGTTTGGGCACTCGGTCTCTAAAAGGTTTGCCATCATTGGTCTATGGCCTGGATGTTACAGACGTACTATATTCAGTAGCAACTTCAACAGCCAAAGTCGAGTTTGTCACATGAGAATTCCTGCCTATCTATCAGATCTTCCATCCAATAGGAGTGGAAGATGCAATGTAAGGATCTAACAGAAGGGATCATACCATTGATGTACATTCTCCAACCAATGGCTCAAGAATGATGCCATCATTGATGCTGATGCTTCTACTGGGGTAATTGTATCTTCTTGTTTCAGTGCCTTCTGAATCCAGGCCCCTTCAGCCAAGTTAGATCCCTGGTCTGGGTCACAGGTAGGCATGAACACGTTGGCTTCCTACTGAAGTAAGAAAGAGTTGCAGAGCCTTACCAGGCTCTGTATGCTTAGAATAAAGATTGGTTGAGGTTAGTCTGGAAAAAAGGCGCCTGAGGGGGGATATGATTGAGACGTACAAAATAATGCAGGGCATGAGTAAAGTGGATAGAGGGAAGCTCTTCTCCCTCTCACAAAATACCAGAACTAGAGGACATACACTCAAATTGAGGGCTGGGAGAGTAAGAACAGACAAAAGAAAATATTTTTTCACCCAGCGCGTTGTTAGTCTATGGAACTCCCTGCCACAGGATGTGGTGATGGCATCTGGCCTGGATGCCTTCAAAATGGGATTGGACAGATTCCTGGAGGAAAAGTCCATCACAGGTTACAAACCATGAGGGAGATGTGTAATCTCCAGGCTTAAAACCGGGGTACTTCAAGGGCCAGATGCAGGGGAGTGGTATCAGGAGACAGATATCTAGTCTCATGCGCTCCCAAATGCATCTGGTGGGGCCACTGTGAGATACAGGAAGCTGGACTAGATGGGCATTTGGCCTGATCCAGCATGACTCTTCTTATATTCTTATGTTCTTATGTTCTTATGTTCTAAGATAGTGGGGTGCCACATGCAAAGAGATCAGGTTATTTTCCTTTCCCTGTACAGTACATATAATCTCAATTCTGCATAGGGTCACACATGCATGCAAAGAGCTTCAAGTCCCATATGTTTCCATGTGCTCTTCTTATGAGTAGAGTCTTGGCCTAGAACCAGGTAGTTTTAGGGATAAAGTGCCTTGGGTCCTTCCTGGGAGAAAGGCAGGATGGGTAAATAAATAAATAAATAAATAAATGGGTGACTTTTAAAAATTTCCTTCAGCTCTTTCTCTGCTGTTTCCATTCCTGTCAAATCTATTTAGAACTCAATGCATATAATATTCTTTCTCTTTTAAACTGTTAAGCAGTATTAAAAGTTCCTTTCATTGTTTTGAAGACATGGTTAAGTCAGAATTACTTACATTCCATATAAACCCAAGAAAGAACTGTTTTCTCTAGAAATTCCTTCTGGACAAACACTCATATAAGGATGTCTGTGAAGATTCTCAGTCACCCAGATGAGGTTATCTGGGAGGTGAGGCATGGCAACCGGACTTCTTTTCTTGCTGATACTCACAATCATATCCTGGGGAAACAGGCACAGCCAATGTTTGTTTGTTTGTTTGTTTAAATTATGTTAATCCCACCTTCTCCTTAAAAGCACCTAAGGTGGCTTACATCACTAAAAACAATATTTAGAAGCTAAAAACAATAAGTATACCAATACTTTAAAAGAACCAAGTGTTATATTAAAATGATAAATAAAATATTAAAACTCATTTAAAAGAACAGAGTGCAACAATTATTTAAAAACCCTCTGAAGCCACCAATCATTAAGGAAAAGCCTGCTTGAAGAGAAGGGTCTTTGCCTGCTTGAGGAAAGACAGTGAAGATGGGGCCAACCTGGCCTCCCCTGAGAGACGGAGTTCCAGAATCTAAGAGCAGTAACAAAAAGGCTTCCCCACCAAGTGCATGTGTGCCGGTGGTGGGGCCGAGAAAAAGACCTTCCCTGATGATCTTAATGCCTAGGCAGGCTCACAGAGGGAGATATAACAAGTGGTTTGTTTAACAGAAAATCTGCTTAAAGGAAAAAAATTCTGGAGAATTGCTTAACAGAATCGCCTATGGGGCAAATCTGTATAACAGAAAAACAGTCATGATTAGGGGTTAATCAGTTTTCAATACATTCCTATGGGAAATATGTACAAGGAAAAGTTGCTTAAGTTGGACCAAGTTAATTCCTTTATACAAGGTACCACTGTAGCTTGGACCCAAGCCAATATGTTATTTTGATAGCTTTTTAAAAACAATCTCGCCCACTTATCAGTCCTTTCAGCACAAACCAAAGAACCCAAGAGGGTTATGCCTATTGAAATACATTTTCTCACCTAATGCCTTTTTGGAAAGGTGTGACCAATTCTCTTTGTTTTCATTGCCAGAGGAAAACGTGGTGTGTGTGTGTGTGTGTGTGTGTGTGTGTGTGTGTGTAAATATATTATAGAGTTGGGAGAGATGCAGAAAAGGACAGGTAAAGGCTCATGAAATAAGGAATGTTATGTCTTAATGCCTGCTTGGAGCACACAAAAGGTGAGTGAAGAGAAATGTGAAAGAGTGGTTTAAAATTGCATATGTTGTGGAAGGTAAAAGCATGCCATATCATCCATAGAAGATTTTCCCCCGTAGGATTATTAAAACGATTTTGTTGGATCATTAAATGTTATTTATGAGCAAGGAGACTTTCTGGAATTCTACTAGAACTCTGCATCAAGACAGTATAAAACTTGGGGGAAGGGAAGCATGCCTATACAGTGGTAACTTTTATAAAGGAATTAATTTGTTCCAAATGAAATTCTGTTAAGCAAATTTTCCTTTATACAAATTTCCCATAGGAATGCATTGCAAACAGAGTAATCCCTAATTGCGACCATTTTTATGTTGTATGGATTTGCCCCGCAGGCGAGTCTGTTAAGCAAATTTCCCCTATCTCTGGAATTACTTTATGTTGTACAGATTTTATGTTATACAAACCGTTTGTTATACGAGGGTCCACTGTATATACACAAAACACAAAAGGGTCCAGATGGGTATGCCCACTGTTCTGCAAGTTAAGATACAGTATTATAAAGTGTGTAACTGCCAGCATTGTTTTCCTGCTGCTGTTTTCATGTTCACAATGATATGAATGGGTTTTAAAATGGTTTCAGGCTGTATTGTGCATTTGCATAATTTTATGTTAACTGGATAGCTTCAAGAATTCCCTGACTGTGGAGCAAGAGATTGGGAGCTTAATTCCCCACAGCATTTCCCAGGAACAGTCAGCCTGTGTGGCCTCAGGCAAGCAACCCCCAGGCAAAAGGAAAGGCAAACCACTTCTGAGTACTCTCCAGGAAACTCTGGCAAAGTTCCCCATCAGTTGGAATCCACCTGGAAGCACATTGTCTTTATTGTTTAATTAAACAATCTATTTAAGAGTTCAACAAGCTGGAGGATTTTTTTAAAGCAGGGCCTGTTTTTATATTTTGTGTAAACTGTTTTAAGTAGAGATGGGCACGACCAGAAAAAATGACGTTTCGAGTTGTCGTTTGTCGGAACGGGTCCGTTTCGGGTCGTTTCCATTTGTCGCAATAATTTTCAAAAATTTGTCGTTTCCGTTTGTCGTTTGTCGTTTCCACTGCGATTTAGCGCGATTTGACGTCCCAGAGCATGGGGGTGTCCCGCAATCAGACAGGCTGGCGCTAGGTGTTTTTGCGCCCTAGGCGGTGGGCGGGGTGGGGGGCGGGCAGCAGGGTTAGGCTTAGGGTTAGGCTTAGGGTTAGGGTTAGGGTTAGGGTTTGTGGGCTCTGGGCTGCACCTCTGGGTGCCTCTGACCCACTAAGAAGGGAAGTGTACTGGCGTACAGGTTAGGGTTAGGGTTGGGGTTAGGGTAAGTGGGCTCTGGGAGGCACCTCTCTGAGTGCCTCTGACCCACTAAGAAGGGAAGTGTACAGGCCTACAGGTTAGGGTTAGGGTTAGGATTGGGGCCTAATGTTCAAATGGAATCTCTTTTCCTGTAGTTTGAATCCATTGCTCCAAGTCCTAGTCTCTGAAGCCATGGAAAACAACCCAGTCCCTTCTTCTATGTGACATCCTTTCAAATATGTAAACATGGCTATCATATCCCCTCTCAACCTTCTTTTTGAAAGGCTAAACATTCCCAGTTTCCTAGGCCGCTCTTCGTAAGACATTTCTTCCAGACCTTTAACCATCCTGGTTGCCGTCATCTGGACCCATTTGAGGTTGTCAACATAATTTTTAATTTGAGGTGTGCAGAACTGGACACAGTACTCCAGATGGGGTCTAGCACTTCCCTTGCTCTAAAAACTATGCTTCTGTTGATGCAACCAAGAATTGCATTGGCTTTCTTGCCCTCCGCAGCACACTGCTGACTCGTGCTCAATTTGTGGTCCACCCAGACTCCCAGATCCCTTTCACAGGTACTATTCTCCAGGTAGGTGTCTCCCATCCTGTATCTATGCAATTCATTTTTTCTGCCTAGATGCTGGACCCTACATTTCTCTCTGTTGAAATTCATCCCATTAGCTTTGGCCCAGCACTCTAATCTGTCAAGGTCATTTTGGATTTTTATCTTATCATCTAGGGAATTAGCAACCCCTCTCACTTTGGTATCATCTGCAAATTTAATCAGTCTACTCTCTATTCCTTCATCCAAGTCACGTGCCATCGAGCTGGAAACTACTCATAACAACCTTAATAGGACTTACTAGCAAAGTGAAACATTTAAACGATGGTTTTACTAGTTCCACCCTCCCAACTGAGCTTCCATGGCAGAGCAGGGATTCAAGCCCAGGTCTTCTTAATCCATCACTCCATCTACTCTACTACACTGCTTTGTATGCTTATTTCTTGTTTTGACTTGCATATCACCCAACACTGCTTGTATTACTCTCTAGGTGGTTTACAACATCATTAGGCAATGGACACTTTGTCCCCCAATGAGCTGGACAGTCATTTCATCAACTCCAGAAGGATGGAAAGATGAGTCAACCCTGACTCTATTAAGACTGAACTCTGGTTGTGAACCAGAGACTTGTGTGCAATCATGCAGATTAATGACTGTTCCATGGGGTTGCTGGTGTAGTAATACAATATTAATTTTAAAATTACCTTGATTTTAAAAGTTATCTTTTTAATCTAAAAGTAATTTTCTATCTATCTATCTATCTATCTATCTATCTATCTATCTATCTATCTATCTATCTA
>JAHTLZ010000016.1:21467328-21480837 GCA_023846285.1 Phrynocephalus versicolor | reverse complement strand
GGATCCTTTTGCCCGGATGAGGTGAGCGATGGTAGATCGACTCCTGGTGCGGCTCGCCAATATGTGGGAATAACCCCCACGTGGGAAGCCCCAATCTGTGAGGCTTGAAAAGTTGCTCGCCAACAGCAGGACTTAACTCCTGTGAATCCTTAACGTTTTAAGGATTGAAAAAACTTGGGAAGCCTATTCCAGAAATAAGCTTGAGTATTGATGGGAACCCAGCAGGGAAGCTTAACCAGCAACCCCCCCTAATGGGTTGGAAAATAAAGAAAGAGTCCACACGTGTTTCTTGGTGCAAAATGGATGCTTCTCCTTTTCTCTCTGTCCTTCTCTCACTGTTCCTTCTCCCCGTCTCTCTGCGTCCAGCAAGCCTTTATTGAATTACCACATTACTACAAATCCCATTTAGCTTTGCAACAATCTCTCAACCAATTACAGACTTATACGTCACATAAAAACACACATACAGGCATTTCTTTGTTCTAAGAGCTGAGCTCACTACGCATGTGCAGAACTTAGCCTGAGAAACTGATGAGAAGTGAAACATAGTGTCTGAATCTAAACCTTGACTTTTCAGAACAATACGCTTGTGTTAAACTGTACTCACTTGCTACGTGATTTCTAGCTTTCTGATAATGGCGATGCCACAGAGGCACTGTGAGTGAGAAAGATTCTCCTACATTCTACCTTGCCTCATGTAATTAAAAAGAAGTGTGTATAAGGATACAGTATTTTTCCGTGTATGACTATATATTTTTTCTATAACTGTTAGAACAAAATTTAGAATCATCTTACACAGAGAAGTAAGCCAAGGCGAGAACCATGCAGTTGCACAATCACCCATACTTTGTCTCTCCAAAGAGTCATCTTATACAGGGGGTGTCTTATAGATGGAAAAATATGGTATTTTATCTTTCAAATGGCTCGGTGTTCATGCATTTCTGCCCTGATTCTTCCTTCTACATTTGAGAGACTGAAATCAGCCCATGTATCTTCTGTGTGGTTTTCTTGTTTCTAGCATAGAGTGAAAGCTCTCATGCCTCAGGCAGTTTGCTGACGCAGACAACTTGTAGAAGAATTATTTGTTTGTTAACAATAGTTAACATTTATAACCATCCTTTTCAACCTTGGGAAATCTGTTAAAGAGCTCAGGGTGCAAATGAGAGGGATTTTACTGAATAATGAACCACCCCACCCCATCCCACTCCTGGGACTTATGAAATGTTTTCATCGGAGACCTACCAATGTAATAGGAAGGTAATCAATATTGCTGTTTTATGCCTAACAGTAATTGCACAACCTTCTATTGACACTTCTAAAGGGCATATCAAGAAAGAAGATTTCTTTCCCAGCTGATCCAGAAATTCATCTCGGTATTAAAATCAATACCCATTTCAGGTATGTGGTACATTGTTGTATGTAGAGAAGATACATGGCATACTGTCCCTGTCACTAATATGGTGTCATCTGTATATTTTAAATTATGGATATTTCTTTCACCAGTTTGCACTCTTTTGTCTGAATCTTATCCAGCTTCATTCTGTCAATACTATGCCAATTATAATACCATGCTGCCTAGATGCCCTAAGCACATCTGATCTTCCCTGATTTTGGAAGCTAAAGAGGGTCAGCCCTGGTTAGTACTTGGATAGGAGACCACCAGGGAATACCAGGTGTTATAGGCGCCTGGAGTAGGAACTGGCAAACCACTCCAGTATTCCTGCCAAGAAAACTCCATGGACATGGAGTCACGAAGAGTCGATCACGACTGTAACGACTTAACACACACACAATTAATATCATAAACAGAGAAATAGGCCACAGAAAGGAAACTGTAAATTTCCAGAGTTTCAGGGTTCCTTGTCACCAGTAGGAGATGACACCCAACTCTATCTCATCTTTCCGTCTAAATCCAAGGGAGCTGGTTCAGTTTTAGATCAGTTTCTGGCGTCAGTAATGAGGTCAAATAAGATGAAACCTAATCTAGACAAGACAATATTGATTCTTGTCGGCTGAAAGGCAGATTAAAGAACAGGGACTCAATCTTAGTGAATGGGGTTCTTCTCCTGAGGGGGCTTATCAGTTCATTTCTCAACCTGGATGTCTATCTTTTGGTGGTGGCCAGAAGTATATTTGCAAAGTTAACATTAGCTCCAGCTGCCTCTGTTTCCAGAGAGGTTTGATCTGGGTCATGGCTTTTTAAATACCTACCGGGAGTATAATTTTAGAATGGCCACACTGGGTCTGATACTGAATTACCTCACAAAACCTCTTGTTTGTTCTGTTCTATCCCTACTTACACTTCTTCCAATATTTTTTAAACTTTCTGCTTTGAAAATTTTATTTTAGGGGAAAGTAGATGGGAGTGGGCTTTTAAAAAAAATTGTTGTAATTTGAACCTAATGGAAACAAAGATTCTAGACTAGATTGTGCTTCTGTGGTATCTCATTCCAGTATGCTGTCTAAATGATGCATAGATTATTATTTTTGCTCCTTTTGTTGAAGAAGATTGGGATTCAAAGGAGAGACTCTTTCCAAAATTTCATTGAGATACAGTGGAACATTGATTTACATGCTGCTTGACTTGCAGCATATTTGACTTGCAGCAAGAAGGGGCCTGTTTGACTTGAGTCGCAGGCTTTGACTTACAACTCAGAGCCCCGACGCAAGGCACCGGAATCTGGTGGCAGCCATGACCCAGCATTGTGGCTGCCACCTCCAAACTGCTCCTGCCTTCTTCCGGCAGCGGCGGCTTCGTCGAGGCCAGCTCCAAGCACCTGGAGCTGGTCCTCGGCCTCACCGAAGCTGCCGTTGCCACCGGAGGAGAAGAAGGGCCGGGAGCTCGAGGCTGGCCTCGTTGGTTAGACAGTCAGCTCAGTCTTGTAAAAAATCTGGCAGCAGAAGTCTGGTCCACAATGGGAGCATTTTAGTTGGGGAGCTGTACAGGTGTGGGACTCTAATGGTAAGCATAGAGTTGTTCAGAACTTGGAACGTCAGGTTAAAAATCAGTAAAACTTAAATGTTAGACATTGTTGCTACGAACATTAAAAAGTGGAAGCATATAACTTGTGGACTATAATTCCACTGCCTCCTCCTCTCTTTGAAGAGACATTTCATTTACATCCCCGGAAGGAATCTCCTATCCCAGTCAAATTTGTGTTAAATTGCTGTTTTCAGGGGTCTTTTTCATCACCTGGAACGGATTAATCCACTTTCCCATTACTTTCTATGGGAAGAGTTCGTTTGACTTAAGGCATGTTTGACTTATTTCTAGACCTCCGGAACGGATTAATGACGTAAGTCAAGGTTCCACTGTGCTATAGAGAAACTAATGGAGTTATAATATCATGGGTCAGATTGTTTCTTCTTCTTCAAGAACCATGTCCTCGTAGAATGTTGGTGATCAGTAGCCTGAACTGGTTTCTATCTAAAACTATTCTAAATACAGCAGCTGTGTTCACTGTAGACCATTGGTTTAAGTTCTTAAGCCAGAATGTTCTTCTACACCTCGGACCACATTTCCCATTTATTTTTCCTTGAATGATAACTTTCAGCAGATGGTTTTTGTTATTGTGCATTATGTATCCAAAATATTGCAATTTTCTTCTCTTTACAGTATTGAGGATTTCTAATTTTTTATTCATGTGCTGTAATACAGCCACATTAGTGACTCTGGCTGTCCAAGGTATCTTCAGAATTTGTCTATACATCCACATTTTGAATGCTTCCAGTTTCCTGTATAATGTGTCTTTAAGGGTCCAAGTTTCAACACCATAGAGAAGTATGCTGAATACATAGGATCGAAGTATTCGAGTACAAAATCTTGTCAAGACTTTCCTCATTTTCTGGAAGGAATTTCTAGCTTGTTCACTTCTACAGTATATTTCACATGAAGGATCCCAGTTATCTTTGACAAATCATCTCAAGTATTTATAAGATGATACTCTCTCAATTACATGACTGCCGATACTGAGAAGATTCTGTGAACCATTTTGTTTTTTACTGATAACCATCTATTTTGTCTTCTTCACGTTAAGTCGCAATCCCATAGTACTGCTTTCTGCAGCAACAGAATCCAGTAATCCTTGCAAATCTGCCAGACTTGTTGCAAGCAGAACAGTGTCCTCAGCATATCTTATGTTAGTAACAAAAACTCCATTCACTTTCACGCCTTCATTCTTTCCTTCAAGAATATCCCAGATGCACCTTGATCCCCTAGAAAGGCAGTATTAGTATGGCAGGTACTGAACTGAATTCAGTACTTCCAAGATCTGAACTTGAAAATATCTTGATCTCAAATTACTTGCTGAAAACCAGTGATCATAGTGTCAATGTATATATAGGTATTAGTATAGTAACAAATATATGTTATGTATAATCACAAATGTATTTTTTAGAGATGGGCACGACTCAGAAAAAAGTTTCGTTTTCGTTTTCGTTTTCGGCTAGGGTCTGAGTCGTTTCGTTTCCGTTTTCGTGGGCTAATTTCAAAATTTTTCGTTTTCGGTTCGTTACGTAACGAAAACGAAATTTTTTTCGTTTCTCCCCATTTAGCTCAATTGAGTGCTTTTCCAGTAACGAAAAACGAAAATTGGCTCGAAATTAGTCGTTTCGTTTCCGTTTTCGGTCCAGGTTGGTGCCGATTTTCGTTTTCATTTCGTTTCCGTAACGAAAACGAAAAACGAAAATGAAAATACCGCTAAGTCGTGCCCATCTCTAGTATTTTTATGCTTGTTTCTAGTAATACACACCTGTTATAAAGTTATATTAAAAGTTTAAACTAAGGTTTTGCAATGTCTAGACATCTACAACAAGGTTTGAGAACTTTCCAAAAGAGTTTTGAAGCGAGTGAAAAATGGATTCAGGATTCTATATGGAATCCCTATTAATCAGTTATAGGGTTAGTTCATAATTGTCTGTGTTTGCTTTTAGGTCCTGTCTCTATGGATAAAGTCCACTATTGTGAAAGATTCATTGAGCTCATGATAGATCTGGAGGTATGTCAACAGTAAGATAAATATCAAATTTATTGACTATTGTAACGCTCTCTACATGGGGCTTCCCTTGACCCTTGTTCAGTGATTACAGCAGGTGCAGAATGCTGCGGCCAGATTGGTAGTTCGTGCAAGCCGATGCAACTGCATCACCCCCATTTTGGTTTGCTTGCATTGGTTACCCATTGCCTCCTGAATAAGGTTCAAGTTATTGGTTTTGATTTTCAAAACCCTCCATGGCTTGGGACCTGAATATTTGACGGAGCGTATAATCCAGAGGTCAACGTCGGCCCGGCCCACCAGAACATCTCAGTCCCTTGCGCTCCGGGTCGCCACCCCCTAGGAGGCTTGTAAAACCTCTGCCCGGAATCGCGCTTTTTCTGTGGTGGGTCCAACACTGGAACCACCTTCCGAGTGAAATTAGGACTGTGGAGTTCCTCCCGGAATTTAAGAAGCTGTTAAAAACTTGGCTTTATATGGCCGCATTCGGAGATCAAGGAGGTTGAATTATTTTTATAAGTAGGTGTTATGAGCTTGTTTGTCAGCCTGTTTTTCGCCATCTTGCCTTAGTAATGTTTTGTATTTTTAGCTTTTTAAATATTGGTTCTACTGATTATTGTTGGGTTTGTTGTTGTTTTTAGGTCATATTGTGGAACCGATGATTATTTTTCTCTTTATTTTGTTGTATGCTATTCCTTGTTAACCGCCCTGAGTTCCCATCTGGGAAAATCTGGTGGTAAATAAATAAATAAATAAATAAATAAATAAATAAATAACATATAATATGTCCTAGGTTAAATAAATAAATAAATAAATATGTCCCAGGTTGCTTGACAGATACAGGAAACTGCCTAATACCAAGTCAGCCTTTCACTCCACCCTGCCCAGTACTTGCAGCAGTGACAAGCAGGCGTTTAGGCAGAATTATTTGCTAGCCCTGTCTGGAGAACTTTTGTGCTTCTTGGTGGCCTAATGCTAAGTTGGATTGTTGGCCAAGCTGTATGTTGGCTGCTCTCTGACTCCAGTGGTTATGCAGGACCAGTGCATACAGTAAAAAAATTTTTTAAAGATACAGCACCCTACAACTGCATTGATTTGCTAGCTTCTCTGGGTATTTGGATTTTTCTTTTCCTTGTTGGTTATTTCCCTTTTCACAAAAGCCCAAGCTCTGTAATATCCATTCCCATATGCGGCAATGAGAAGAACGCTCGTTGTGATTTCTCAAATGAGAAAGGGGAAAGGGGTTGTTTTGTGATTAAAAAAACCGTCAAGAATAGAAAGAGCTTCCCATTTCAAGCCACTTCCCTGTGCTGCCCACATCATGAGAAGCACACATTTTCTTAAACTGGAATATATATTCATTCTGCTGTGTCCATTGTGGAAACAGTTAGCTACAAAGCATAGCAGCTTTAATCTCTTTAATGTGTCCACATTTTTGTTAACCCTACTGAAAAGTCTTCATTGCCGGGGTGCATCATAGTTGTAACCATTGAGTTCAGCCGCTTTGAGCCACAGGGTTCTGTCTTCGGAGAGATGGTTTATTAGGTATGCAGCTGGAATGCTGGTGAATCCAAGCCCAAATGCCAAGCAGCACAACATTTTGTGTTATTTCTTTCAGCGCTGAAGGCATTACAGGAGAGTTAAAAGAGTTCAGATAGCTTCTGAAGCTGATCAGAAGTGGCAAACCAGAAGTAGGCTATAAAAAGCCCTCCCATTTGTTCTCCTGTACCTTGTCCCATCTGAAGTTGAGGGTCTTTACATAAACTTATGATCCCCCCAAAGCATTTTATTGTTTATTATTTGGTTGTATCTATATGATGATTGAGACCAGATTACTCAAAGATTTCCCCAATCAGTGTTGACTTTGGGGAAAAACAAAACATGAGTTTTTGACTGGTATACTTTGATGGCACCAATATAATCTTTTACCCATTTTAGGGAGAAAAGATCTGTACTGGGTGTTTAGTACTCATATCTGTGTTCTTCCCATTGTTGAGAGTCTCAGTCAAGAAATTGTATTTTACATTTTTGTTCCCTTATTTACAGCATGTAGCTATAAAAATTACAACATAGTATGACCAAAAGAGACAGATTTGTGTATTGTATTTGAGTTTGTTTTTCTGTCACAAATTCATGATGTCTATAAAGTGACCACCTCAGATGCTGTTAAAATGCAAAAAGAAATCCATTGCTTAGTAGTGTAGGGATATTTTATTCAGGATAAGTTCTAAAATGGTCTTCAAAAAGAGAGAAGAGAAAACAGGGAAACTTTTTCAGTGCCCTCTGCTGAGGAGTCCCACTCACATCAAGGGAACTTGCTCCAGTGCAGATGTTTCCCTTGGTTTTTGTTGCCAGCTTTTCATTCTGTGGCTAACTGTATTTTTGAATTTACAAATAGGATTATGTTGTTCTGCTTTGGATTTTTATGAAGTTTTGGAACATTGTGTCATATAAAAAGGAAAAAAATCCTTCTGCTAGTTTATGATACTGTAACCTACCACCTGTCACGGGGGTTAGGGACCCACCCGACCCGTGATACTTGAAAATCTGCGATATGCGGAAGTGGGTCGGGTGGGGCCTGGGGGCGGCGTGGGGTGATGCGATTGCCTCCCGCCATCCCCCGCGCGGCTCTGAGGCTTCTCTGAGGGGCCGGGGCCGGCACGGGGCGATGCGATCGCCCCCCACTGCCCCCCATGCAGTTCCAAGGCTTCTTGAGCAGTGTGGGGGCGGCATGGGGAGATGCGTTCACTCCCCGCCCCCCATGCGGCTCCGGGGCTTCTCAGAGGAGCGCAAGGGGGCAGCACGGGGCAATGCGATCCCCCCGCGCGGCTCTGAGGCTTCTCGGAGGGGCCTGGGGGCGGCGCGGGGCGATGCGATCGCCTCCCGCCTCCCCCCCGTGCAGCCCCAATGCACAGATACTGCGATCCTGCAATATAATGCGACCTCACTACCTGAACCGCGAAATGGCGGGGGGTGACTGTAAAACAAATGAGAGTAAGGTGGAACTGTAGCCTTACTCACAGTGTTCTACAGCAGATAAAGTCTAGAAGAAATAGTGCATGTATATCATTTAGTCAGGTTTTTATGCTGATGTAGTCTAGAATTATCTGGAACCATAATATTTTTTGTCATTAACATACAGTTTTAAAGAAATAAATACTAGCCTACCTGGAATGTATGCGGCTTGACTTTACTTTACCCATTAATACTTTATCAGATGTTTTCTCCGTAATAGATATAAACCATATCTTTTTATGCCGCACTAAAAATAATTACTTGTTTTTTCCTTTCAAGTTATCTTTTCCTGTTTTGGCTTTTGTTATTTTTAAATATATATTTTCTGCCAATTAACTCTTTAATAGCTGATTTTCATTGCCTAAAATCCTGTTGCTTCATAGAGTTAGTCAACTCCTTTGATTCAAATCACCCTAAATTGTTATTTAATATGCTAAGTAGCTTGAGTAGGCCTACTTGCATCAATGGGACTTATGTAGAGTTGACAGACAAAATCCTCACTGATTTAGTGGGCCTACTATAGTGTTACTTGTTGTGCTAAGTGATACAATTATTTGTCCTCTTTCCTTGGAGGGAGGTGTGGGGGCAAGAATGCCTTAAGACTCCTTTATTTCAGTTGGCCTGATTCTGCCCTTCCAAGTTTTTACTTCAGTTTATTTGATTCCTGGGATGTTGTTTGTTAAAACTAAATTAAGGCAGGCCATGGGCAGGCTTTTAAAAACAAACAAACAAAACCTGTATTTACTCCTTTACAAATACTAACATCAGAATGGATGTCTCTAGGATGTGAGTGAAGGGAAAAAAAGCAAAGCATTCTGCTAGTTGGGTACTCATTTTATCGACCTTGGAAGGCTAGAAGGCTGAGTCAATCATGAGCCAGCTATCTGGGATTGAACCCCAGGTCGTGAGCAGTTTTAGCTGCAGTATAGGCATTTAACCACTGTGCCACGGGGCTCTTCAGTTCTCCGTGAATGAAGAACACAATGGCCTTCCATTGGATTGCTGTTTGGTCCCAGCCAGTTAATGAGGTGTGATGGCAGCTGTTTTTTACCAGGGAGGAAAAATCCACCCTAGAGCTAAAATTTCTCCAAAACTTTGGCTGATATCTTGTTGCTTTCTTACACAGGGAGAAGGTAAATGATTGAAGTTTTACTGTCCAGCAGGCACATAAAGAATCTCCACTGAGATTCTCACGTGTACACCAAGTCACTGGACACACACACTCCTGAGCAGCGACTCATTCATTGTTGGCTGTTTGTTTTCTACCCGCATAACACAGCAACAGGATTTCAACCAATGGACTAATAGTTTTTCTAGTTTTAATCCCTTCTGCCCCAACTTTGTTACGCATAAAGTTGTTCAAATATGCTGTTTTTTCTCTAGGCTCTGCTTCCAACACGACGCTGGTTTAATACTGTACTAGACGATTCTCACCTTGTGGTGCATTGTTATTTATCGAGCCTAGCTAAAAGGGAAAAGGAAGGCCATCTCTTCTGTCAGGTGGGGACTTGCTTTTATATTGCATGGTACTTCTTTGAACATTTTGAAAAACTTGCTAGCCTGCATAGTATAATACTATTACCACAATCTTGCCATAGTGAAGGACTAGCACTTATTGTCTTCCCTGGCATGTGATTATATTGGGGAGTTCACTACATAACTCAACTTAGCCCATTGCCAGGCTCTTGTTATTGCTGACTGCTTTTGCAATCCCGTGTAGAGATCAAAATATGTTGTTCTTTTAGGAACTGGGCTTATCCCTTGGAGATATATAGAGCTTTCTTGCCAGAAGCCCTTCAAATGTTTCATGGAGCAAATTCAAAAAAGGTGCTCTTAACAGTACTGTACTAAAAAAATGTTTTCTTAAATTGTTCTTTCAGCTTTTAGACATGCTCAAGTTCTATACCGGCTTTGAAATTAATGATCAGACTGGAAATGCCTTGACAGAGAATGAGATGACCACAATTCACTATGATAGAATTACTTCCCTTCAGGTATTTAAAGTGATTCGTTTCAAAAGCTGAAAGTTGGCCTGGCCTTCTCACAGCATGCTTTTTGTTCTGTCTTTTCTGCCACAATTGCAAAATGTCGCTTTCAGTACTTGACACAGATTCTCATTCAATTTAATTCAAAATTACCGAGAGGCTCACATAGAGCTGACAAGTACTGCGTACACTAATATGAAGCTGTGATAAAGTAAAAAAGACAGCTTCTTTATAAGCTGGATAATTAATCAATTAATGATCATTCTGGAAATTTTGAATTCTTGAGGGCATGGTTGTAGCTTATTGAAGACATGTTGGTGCTGAAAATTTAGTTGCACAGATATCATTTAATACAAGCCATGGGGAACGGGAATCATTTTGGCACATCTTTCACCTCTTTCTTGATATTTGCACACTGAAAAGCTTCATGTTTGTGTAGTATTCATTCCAGCACTCTGAAACATGTGGTCTGTGCATCACAGTGTTGAGGCACCCAGAAAAGCTGGATGAGAGAAGAGGTTGGACAAAATGGCCTGTAAAATTGCTCCCAGATGGTAGGAGTTAGGCCCGGATAATAAAATATGCATCTACACCAGCAGGTACAGTAGTCCCTTTCTCCTCATGGCAGCACTTCCCACACCCTGCAATGGAAGATGCCTGAAAATCATGCAGAGGGTCCTTCCATGTATACAGGGCCTTTCTGTCCATAGAAAGCAGGTACTAGCTTTAACCGGATGACTTTAAACCCAGCAAGGAAATATCATATGTGGTATAAGGCATGTGTATCATAGTGAAGGTTTATTCTCTAGATGTGATCTGTCTGCATCCATCTTTGTCACAAAGGACATTTCTTTTTTTCACAAGGGTGGGCCCAGTGAAACATCCTTAACCCCAAATTCTGACTGTCACTTTAACTTGGAGATCTATCATGTATGCATGTGCTTCAGCAGTCTGTTTTTGTGATTCACCCTTTGGCTTTTCACCAGTACCTGTGCTGAAGAAAAGCAGAATGATACATCTATGGGCAGCTTCTGTCTTCTCTGCCATTATTACTTGCTAGGAGAGGAATCTGTAAATTAACCTTACAAAACCCTGTCACTGCTGAACCAGGAACTGACTTTCCATATTTAAGAAAGGGGAAGAAATGATTATGGTTTATGTAGTTTCGGTTGTACTGGAAGACTGATTCTTACAGTTGTACTTGATACTGATTCGTACCCATCATGGTGCCTGGCACTTTGTCAAGCACGGGTGTGGGTGTGGAAACAGCTCTTTGCCTCAGCCAGCTTATTACTTAAAAATTCAGGACTAGAGAAACAGCCGAGGAAAGAGAGGGACTGGGAGTGTCATGCTTTCTAGGTGTCTTGAAAGAAGAGCAGAATACCACGAAATTATGATGTTATTGTGTGTTGACAGAAAGGGGATTGACACACTTTGTTTCTCATCTCGCCTTTGCTCAATGTTAGCCATTGTCTTCCTTTATTTTTGGACATATGTGCTTAGCCTGTTATATTTTAAAACATTAATGAGTTGAGTTGTTTGCTAAATATCTTTTTTATTCCTATCTTGGCCAATTTCTAGAGAGCTGCTTTTGCACATTTCCCAGAACTCTACAATTTTGCCCTCTCAAATGTATCTGCTGTCGATACGCGCGACTCCCTGGTAAAACTCTTTGGACCTCTAAGGTAAGTTCATGACTTCTCTTATTTTGTCATTTTATTTTGCGTTTGTCTCAATTTGGAAATGTCCATTTCCTATTAATCATCTTTATGTTTCTTCAAGCAATATATACTGTGTCAGGTTAAGTGTGTTAGAACTGCCATATAGGCCCTGCACTTTTCAGTCTCAATACTTAAGGGACCACATCCCCCAACATATTTCAGGCTGGACCACGAGAGCATCTTTATTATTTCAGCTAATAGTGGCCACTCTAAAAGAAGCTAAGAAACCATCTACCCTTAAGTGGGTGTTCTTTGAAGTGGCCCATGAGCTTTGGAACCACCTCCCCCCAGATGTCTGCCAGACATCTACCTTTGTTGGGTTTTGGAAGGCCTTGAAAACATATATATTTCAGCAGGCCTTCCTGACCTAACAAGTGTGGTTCCTCATCATGCCCATTATAATAATAAATATTATTTGGATATATTATAATATTAAATATTGCTTGGGTTGGTATTTTGAAACCGTCCACCCAGACCATTCCACAGACATACTGTATCTGATAAGTGTGAGATCACCAGATGATGCCAAAGAGTGATGATCTATGATTTAAACCTGTTGAGTGCTAGATCTGATAGGTGTTTAGTGGATTTTATATATATTAATGTTATCGTTAGATTTTATATATACTGTATTAATGTTATTTCTATTTTGTTTTGTTTGATTGTTGCACCTTTATTATCCTGTTTCTTGTACTTTATTAGATACCTGTAAACCACTTTGGGTAACATAAATTTAAAAACCGATATACAAATCTAAATGAATAGTAATACAGTTGAGAATATAATTATTTTAAACTTTTAGTTACCAAGTCAAATCTTCAGATTATTTTTCACTCTTTCATAAGAATGAACAATAGGGACACATTAAAGAGCTTTCCTTCTTTTTCACGGGAACCACATGACTGTCACATTTTTGCATATCAACCCAAAACAAATGAATAATAAAAAAAATTAAGAAGACAAAAATATTGTGGCACCTTAAAGACTAACTGCTGTATTTTAATTTGCACTTTCATGGACAAGTCCACTTTTTCAGGTCATTCAAATATAACTTGTCTTTAAGGTACCACAGCTTTTTTCTCTTTATTGTTTTTCGTTTTTCATTAGTCTGGTAGCACAGACTAACATGGCAACCTCTTCTAAAACTACAGTGGTACCTTGTATAAAGGAATTAATTCGTTCCAAATGAAATTATGTTAAACAAATTTTCCTTTATACAAATTACAATTTCCCATAGGAATGCATTGAAAAATGGAGTAATCCGTTCCAGTTCAGAGAAAAATGACACAAACTACAGTACTGTACATGTATAATGTTGGGGAAGAGAAATGCAAAAATGCAAACAGACACCCCCCACACACATTGATTTCAGGCGGAGTGCTGCAGCACAAGGGTTAATTCTTCCCAGGCCAAGCCTAGGAACCATCTTCTATTGTCTCCTCCTTCCCTGCGCGCACGCGCGCACACACACACACACACACACACACACACACACACACACACACGCGCGCACACGCACACACACACAGGCACACACACGCACACACACACACGCACGCACGCACACACACGCACACACACACTCCCCTCTCCCTCTCCCTCTCTCTATCTGCTCCTGACCTGAGCGCGCAGCAAGGGACGGCAGAGACGCTTCTCTTCTGCTGCTGCTGCTGCTGCTCGGGGGAAAGCGAAACCGCCCGGTTAGGGGGAAGGAAAAGAGGGACGGAAAGGGGGAAGGGAAAGAGGGACGGAAAGGGGGAAGGGAAAGAGGGACGGAAAGGGGGAAGGGAAAGA
>JAHTLZ010000016.1:21438845-21461096 GCA_023846285.1 Phrynocephalus versicolor | reverse complement strand
TATATCATGAAGGCAGAGATAGCACTGATAGAAATAAGGTGATTCTCTGCCAGTTAACGTAAATTATTTCAATACCATAGATTGATGTACCTTATTTTTATTAGCAGTCCAATCTGTAGTTTATTTTTAAAAAACAACACCAAGACAAGACTTAAGAAGTTGGCTTTCTACTTCCTTTTTGAAATTAGTGGGACTTCAACTGTTTATTATCCAAATAAAGTCCATTATCCTTATATGTGGAGGAAAGTAGTTGGTGGAGTGATGATGATGTTAAGAGTAATTAGGAAGGAGTAGGGAATAAGCAATGGTAATGGCTTGTTTGGGTGTTCCTTTTGTTCTTCTCCCCATCTGACTATCCCAGAGTAAGCGTAGTCCTTGATTTCTTCTTAGGATTTAACCAGTGGGTCAAGCTGCTTCTTCTTTTCTGGAAGCCTGTTCTTCCAGCATGAGAGATTGGATGGGACATATAGGGTGGGGGCATCCCTGTCAGGCAGGAAGGGAGGAAGAACTGGAATAAGTTGGAGAGGATTGGTCATAACATCAACCGATTCCTCAAATGCTTTTTTGGTAAATTGTTTTCCATTTTATTTGTATCTGAGCAACACTGACCTTGATTTGTTTTCTTACAAGCAGGACCAGAACCTAAACCAAGGCTTAAAGGTGACTCAAGAACCTTCAGAATCTTTCTGGATCCTAATCAATATCAACAGGACATGACCAATACCATCCAAAATGGAGCAGAAGATGTATACGAGACATTTAATGTAATAATGAGAAGAAAACCAAAGGAAAACAACTTCAAAGTAAGTTGAAGTACTACTTTTTGAGGGGGTAGTAAATTACTTGACTGGAACTTAGTGTCCATATTCCCTCACTAGCCTGAACCATGGTAACAATTACCATTACAGTAGCAATGATTCTACTAACTGCTTTGCAGTGTTTATCTTTTTAAATCCAAGGGACTATTATTTGTGGTGAAAGTTTCATATTGTAGTTGGCAAAAATGTAGACATTTTCCTTTTAATATTTTTAACATTTTCAGACTGTGGCCAAGTGAATCAGCAGATACTGATTTCATAAACAAGGGGTCCTTCTGTACCTTCACACTCACAATCTCTGTTCCACAACCAGAGAACTAATTTGCTGAGCTATCTAATCTTTATTCTGAAAGGTGCATATCTCCCAGTTCTGCTAAGTGTTTCATGGCAGAAAAACATTGTGAATCACCAGGCCATGGTGGATTCCAAGTCATCTACCTAGGTCACCTTAGGAAAGCCTCATTAATTTTTTTTTTGTGGCAAAGCGGTCAAGAAATTGTAGTTCTTAAAATGATAAGTAGAGCTATTCCATTTTATGAACAATGTTAGTAATATGCCTGTTGAGATTCTCAGTCATCCAGGTGCAATGAGAGTTGAGTCATGGCAACTGGACTTCTTTTCTTGTGGGACCAGAACGTTTTGCTATTCATCCAAGTAGCTTCTTCAGTCTGAGGAAAGTTACATTGTGTATATTCCATTTCAATGTCTGCTTTTTTGGTAGCTGAAAATAGCCAAAAGAATTATGCCGGTTGCTTTGTCTCAGTGAAATAGTTTTAAATCGCACTGGATGTTCTAAACACTTTCAAGTATACTGTCAAAGACTAAAGTTTAGCCAGAGTTTTGAAAGGTTACTTAACAGCAGGATACAGCCGGAGACACAGATAATACAGAAATTACCGATTTTTCTCGTGTTAAACCATCAGCCAATGGATAGGATTCAGTCTTCTTTTTGAGATGGCTATCTCCAGGAGGAGAGTTGCTCTCTTTCTTCTTGCTCAGATACACCAAAAAAGGGTAAGACAGTCTCGCTTATGACAAATGTTGGTAGTGTGTCAAGCAGATAGCAGACAGCTTGATTTCTTTGCTAAGCCTCTAGGGAGAAAGATGTGAAAATTGTATGCAGTCCAAAATTAAATGAACATGACAGTGGCAGGAGCAGAAACATAATGCAGTAGAGAAATGGGACAGTCGCTACTTTGCTATGGAAGGCCCATCATCTTGTCTTGCATTGCTTATGGCTACTCCATTAGTATTTTGGAAGTTGTTTTCCTTTTATACTAATCATCAGTTGACTAAATTAGTAATTATGTTGTTATAAGGGTTTCTGTTATCCAGGTGAAACTCAAAAATTAGGATATTGTGCAAATGTTCATTTATTTCAGTAATGCAACTTTAAAGGTGAAACTAATATATGAGATAGACTCATTACATGCAAACTGAGATCGTTCAAGCCTTAATTTGTTATAATTGTGATGATTACGGCATACAGCTTATGAAAGGCCCAAGTTCACAATCTCAGACAATTAGAATAGTGTGAAAAGGTTCAATATAGGGATGGGCACAAAACGAAAAATGAATGAAGTGCTGTTTTTTCATTTTGTTATGTAACGAAACAAAACAATGAAGCAGCATTTCTTTGCAGATGAAATGAAATGGTCATTTTTTCAGTTAAAACAAACCGTTTCGTTAGCTCTGTAAAATGCCACCATGGGTTGGCGCTAGATAAGATAAATAAAAAATAATTAAAAAGCGCCAACCTGGCCCGCAGGCCAGCTGGTCGGCATGAGAAAAAATAAATTTAAAAATTCGCACCGACCTGGCCCGCGGGCCAGCTGATCAGCACAAGAAAGAACAATAAAAAAATAAAAAAGTACCGACGTGGGCCAGCTGGTCAGTGCGTGATAAGAAATAAAAAGAAATTAAAAATGTGCCGACCCGGCCTGTGGGGGCAAGGGAAGGCCTCACAATATGCATGCTTATACTTTCCAGAGGTCCAATATTGTTCTATTTTCAATATTACATGAAAGTAATAAAACAAGGATTCTATTTACAATCCTTGTTTTATTGCTTTCATGTAATATTTTAATTGTCTAAGATTGTGAATTTAGGGTTTTTATAAGCTGTAAGCGATAGTCATCACAATTACAACAAATTAATGCTTGAGCTATTTCGCTTTGCCTGTTAATTAGTCTGTCTCATATATTAGTTTCACCTTTAAAGTTGCATTACTGAAATAATGAACTTTTACACGATATTATATTTTTTGAGTTTCACCTGTTATTTGTTATTGTGCTGCTTCTCTAGTTGTAATAATAAATAATATTAATAATATTATCTTTCTTGAAATACAGAATGTTGCCATTTTATAGGTCACCTCATATAACTGTGTGTCATATAAAATTAGAACTCTTAGTCTTCCAGTTGAGATCAACTGCCTATCTGTGCAAAACTTTCCCATTTCCTCTGTGATCATTAGATGGTCTCCATCTGATACAGTATTAGGTGCATGCTGACATGCCAACTAGATCATTTCACAGATTCAGTTCAACTTTAAAGCAGAAGAGAATGAAGGTTACATTTGCGTAGTGCTTTTCATAGATTAAATTACACATTCAAGACAGAATAGGAGTCCTTTGCCATTTTGTCTACAACTTCCTGGGTACTTTGGCTTACCTATAGAGTCTTTGTGTCTAAACTAAATGATTTAAGTGCCTCAGAAGATGCACTGTGTAGTTTATTGTTGCTAACAGCTGCACAAAGTCACACAAAAGAAAAAGACAGTCATATCAATCAATTTGTACATGCTGGTTGTGCATAAGCTAATACAGACAACAGTGTGGCTGATATATGAGAACTACTGTACCTTCATGATACTAATTGTTTTGATATTCATGTCTTGCTTCTGTGGACAGACTTGGTCTTTGGGATTGGCATGGTTGGGAATTAACCCTGGATCATATTGCCAGCTACATCCATCTGTGCCCTGCAGTCCTGTCAACGCTGTGTGGCTTTTGGTTTGCTTTGTCCAGCACACAAATTGCGGTGCCTGGGACAGGGGCATGCACCTACCATTTTCTTCCCTCACAGTGTATCTGCTCTTCTCCTGGAGCACAGCCCAGGCAATAGAATGAATAAAATAACTTGCCAAAACTATCTGTGAGTCTGCAAGGGTGTCCCAGAGCCTCTTCCTACCAGTATTCACTTAGAGATAGCTGTACTACAGTGGACCCATGTATAACAAATGGATTGTATAACATAAAATCCACACAACATAAACAATTCCGGAGATAGGGGAAATTTACTTAACAGAATCTCCAGTGGGACGAATCCATACAACATAAAAATGGTTGCAATTAGAGATGGGCACGAAACAACCATTTTTTCATTAACGTTCTACGTTCTCCGTTCTGTTACGTAACGGTACGAATAACGACCATTGCGATGGGACAGGCTCGAACCGAACAGAACCAAGAAAATTTTCTTTGGTTCTGTTCATTTCCGTTACTGGCATCGCACTGCTCGCGTGATGAAAAATGGAGCAGCGGAGGGTGACAAGAGGGGGCTGGGCCTGGTGGAGCCTCTTTGCCCCCTCCCCGCCGGAGCTGACGTGAGACTTTGCCAGTCTCACAAGAAGAGGCGGGATCCGAGCCCTTATGAGGGCTGGGCTCTGGGATCTCGGCCTCTTCGTAGGCACTTGGCAGGCTTTGGAGGGGAGGATGTTGGAGCTCGGCTGCACCCGGTGCCATCTTGGCCACATGGCGAAGCGGCGACTGTACAGCCGGCTCAGAAGCAGGAGTGGAGGGTGTCATTAGAGCACGGGGGGAGTGCAGCGGCACCCCCCCACAGGTTTCCCGGGTCTAGGCCCGGGGGGGGGTGCGAGACGGCAGTCTACTGGGGCGGCAGCTCCCGGGGAGGAGTGGTTCCCAGGGAGAAGGGCCCCAGTTAGGGCGGGACTGCGTGGGGCTCCGGGGTAGCGATCCGATGGGGGTGGCGGACGGAGCGGCAGATTGGTCCTTGGGGAGGGGTCCCAAGGGAGGGCAGCGCTCAGCGGTGCTCCAGGGGTGGCGGCCTGTTGGGGGTGGTGACCGGAGCAGCGCCTGGCTCCGGGATGGCTCCCCATGGCCGCGGGAATGCTCTCCCGGCCCGCATGCCTCCGGCTCCGGTGGCGCCCGGCCCTGCGAGGGCTCCCTGCGGCTGCAGCTTGCCACACCCGAAAAACGAAGAAACAGAAACGAAGCGGGCCCTGGGGGCCCGAAAAACAGAAATGCAATGAAGCGGGCCCCAGGGCCCAAATAACGAACACGAAACACCGTTTTAGCATTTCATGCCCATCTCCAGTTGCAATTAGGGATTACTCTGTTTTCAATGCATTCCTATGGGAAATTTGAATAAAGGAAAAATTGCTTAACATAATTTCATTTGGAACGATTTAATTGCTTTATACAAGGTACTACTGTATTTCATAATATTCATTCTTAAAAGGTATATTCCAGACCCTATTCTAGTGCACTGCTGCACAAGACTTCTGAAGACATGGGTAAGGATTAGTGGGAAAGGGGTTTATGGTGGCTGTGCTTGCCTCGTGCTGCCACAGTGGCAAAACAAGGATAAATCTGTATTAGTCCACCTACCTAAGCTGTTGCTAAGGTAGAAAGAGGAAAGAGCCTTGTCGGAAGGATAAACCAAACCTGCACCCACAAGGAATTATATGGACCAAGCAGACTGACATTAATTTTCATGTTCTGTTGATTACATAATTCATGTTTGAACTGAATGTATGTGAATAATATACATTGTTTTAATGCCATTGATTGCATTTGCGGTAGTTTTCCAAGTAATTCCTTTGTCCCAATCTGGATGCATGCTAGAAACCATGTGATGTTCAAATAGGAAGAGTACATTGTTCCCTGGATCACAAAGGTTGTTATTTGCATACTTAAACAGGGAAGGGCATGACAAAAGAGGCATGTTTTGATGGCAAAAGATTTCCCTGTATGTACTTCAGAAATTCTGGCTTGTCTTACTGGCCATGTGCAGTCTCCTTCCTCAAGTCTTGCGTATTTTCCAGAGAACTAGGAGGGAGCATTTCATTTTGCTCTTTCACTTTTACACACGCTTTCCCACACACTTGCTCTTCTCACTGAACCTTGGAGATGTTCAAAGTCTGGCATAATTTAGTGTGACAGATCCCATATCACACCTAGATTTTACATTTTCTATTATACTTGGATTGGACAAAGACCTTCCCTCACAATGCATGTGTCAATTTACAGTACTTGTTTGGGCTGGGATGTACTTGGCAGTTCCCAGTGATCGTTAAACAGTTCTTAATGACCAGTGTTAAAACCACCAGCGTGCTGTCTACTGAGGCTTTACTCTGCACATCTGACAAAGTAGGCCACAGTCTATCAGAGGTTGTGCAGTATATATTTTCATTATCTTTGAAGTGTGACAGGAGTCTTTTGTTTTTCTTCAAAGCAGTTTGTCATGTAACTAATGCTAAGTAGCAAGTGCACATTTGTGGAGGGCTATGATCTGGTGTTGTCATTTTTAAACTGCTTGTATATGTTACACACCTCAAAACACTTTAATACTGCAAGGCAGGTTTGTGTATTACTATAGGTGGAATATTGTATGACCCTATGAATATGTTGTCTGTCTGGATGCATCCAAAGATACAGCTACTGCTTTTTCCCAAAGACTGACCAAAATCCTTTTGCATAGTGTAGTAAATTGCCCTAGAGTAGGCTTGTTAAATCAATGGAGATTTGTCGAGTCAGCTCCTCCATTGATTTAAATGGGCCTACTCTGATTGTGACTTACCTTAATATAGTAAGTCGGAGTTACTGTTGGTTCATTTGAATTAGTGGAATTTAGCAAAGGATTGATTCACTAAATCCCTGTTGATTCAGTAGGCCTGCTCTACTAAGATTTACTACTCTGAGCAACAGGATTTTAGCCATTGATATGATATGCACCAGCATATTTCTGTGGTTAAGTGAAAGTATGATAATTGAGGCAGGGGATACAGAATTTTAGCAAAATTCTCTTTGGGGCAGTGACCCTTTGCAAATGACACAAAGAACAACATAATCATTTTTTTCTTAACAAAACTGAATTCACTCCCAATAGTGAGCTGGTTTGGTAGTTAGAGAGTTGATATGAATGCTTCTGGTTTTACCAAACAAGTTCTTTGTGGACAGATACCAGCAGAATATTACAGTGACTGATTCCACCTGAGCCTAAACATCAGTCAGCGGAATACATGTTATTTTCTCTAAACCACACAGAAACTCTGAAGTAGCACTAGGTGTTTATTGCGTGTTTAAAACAGGTGGTGATGGGCATCTGGCATTTATTCCTGTTGTATATTTTTACAGGCTGTTCTAGAAACAATAAGGAATTTGATGAACACAGATTGTGTAGTTCCTGATTGGTTGCACGACATTATCCTTGGTTATGGAGACCCAAGCAGTGCTCATTATTCAAAAATGCCAAATCAGATTAGCTCCCTGGATTTTAATGACACTTTCCTCTCCATCGATCACTTGAAAGCCAGCTTTCCCGGATACAGCATTAAAGTAACCGTCAAAGACCCTGCACAGCAGATTCCTCCATTCAGGTGACTAAAATCCCATGAAGCTGCTGATCTTGGTTCAGTTTTATAACTCTTTGTCAATAGATTTGTTTGTAATGCAAATATACATATATAAATACTACAGAGAAACATATATTTGAATTGGATGGTCCTGGCATTTTTGACTCTTTCTTAGTCTTCTTTGTATGTGTATGTCATGAAGTACACACACCAACATTAGAATCTCTTTGTGACAAGGGCTGGATCCAGAGTCACACCCACAGTAGTGTCAGGAATGTCTTTGTTCTGCTGCAAGTCTCAGTGGAGAAACCCTGCTTGAGAGTATTTACAACTTTTGAAGAATATAATTTGGAGGGGGGGCTGTATGGGGATCACCCTTTGCCCTTTTCTGCTTTTCCCTCTTCTTATGGGAAGAAGCATGTCATGATTAGAATTCCCAGTTTGGCCATTTGTGTTGGTTTCACTTTTGGACAATGAACTTTTGCCATTCTCAGAAGTGATCATTTATTAGGTCCCATATTTTATTTGATTTACCAGAGGGATTCAAGGCATGTAATTGTGAACAGCCAAATGTCAGTCATGAGTTGAATTGTTCCTCTGACACTTATCCCGTCACTGTAAGAATGCTGTTAAACAGTGTGTTTAAAAGCTACATCTTCTTTTACATTTTTAAAGTTATGCTGAATTGTTGCCGTTGTTTCGACCTGTTCTTTATCTTACTATACTAAAGCATTCACCGGACAGCTTAGAACACAAATATGCAAACAATACTTTATCGACCAGCAAGCTGGGTATTCATTTTGCTTACTTCAGAAGGACAGAAGTCTAAGTCAACCTTGAACTGAGT
The DNA here is from genome assembly GCA_023846285.1 of Phrynocephalus versicolor. NCBI lineage: Eukaryota > Metazoa > Chordata > Lepidosauria > Squamata > Agamidae > Phrynocephalus > Phrynocephalus versicolor. The sequence goes on along the minus strand of JAHTLZ010000016.1, from coordinate 21,452,833 downwards.
CAACCTGAACCCACTGGTATTGAAAATAGTTTGTGAGCAGAAACTTGACTGCAGTACTGCAGTTAAACCAGTGTGCTGTGTGGACACATTCTCCTGTGTAGTCCGTTCAGTTATTTTCTCCATACTTTCTCCCTGCTCTGGATACTTGTTTCACTGATATCTTTATGTCTTGAGTTTCCCTCTTATTACAGTCTATTGCATCGAGCCACCTCTAAAAATAAATGAATAAATTGTAATCTGTTCCCATTGTCTTCTTTAATCTCAGATAACATATTTCTAGCATTGTACTCTGTTCTTCATTTTGTTGTGATGGTTGTAATGTTTGAGAGCTAATTTAGTGTCCTGGTTGGAAAGGCAATTTCACTTACAGTTATTGTCCCCCCCCCCCCCAAACTAGGATAACATTTCCAGTCAGAAGTGAAGCTGGAAAGAAACGCAAAGAGAGTGATGAAGAAGAATCCAAAATGTTGCTTGTTGAGCCACACGTTATCCCCAACAGAGGACCCTACCCGTACAATCAACCCAAGCGGTAATGGCAGTGTAGCCAAATTTAAGTGGTCAATAATAGTAAATAGTAAATGACAATGATCTGTCAGCACAAAGTATTTAAATAAGCTTGATGTGTATCAACTTTATAAAGACGAAAAATACATGGATACATTAATTGGGGGAAAGCCTTAGTATTTATTGCATGTGGCAGATTTGTATTGCATGTTTTTGTAAGATCAATTGCTGAGGTAATTCTGTCTGATCTATTTTACGTGCATTACAAAGAGACATTTGGCAATAAATATATGTGTGCTTTTAAGCCTGATGATAGAATATGACTTCTGACATTGATTACATTGGCTATTAGGCCAATGGCTTTGTGGTATCCTAAATACATATGGTAAACTGTAACCGAATGATTTCAGAACAGCCATGTAATGACTTTGAGTGCAGTAATGCCTTCTCAGTCGTAAAGACAGGAATTAGCTCCTCTTGCTTTATCTGAATTCTTCCATCTTTACAAATCCTGAAGAAAAAGTTTTGTTTTAGCAAGGCTCTGACTAAAGGGATGGACAGATCTTAGGAAAGTGTTCATGAAGGCTAGTCCATGGAAATTAGTGTATCATACTTTGGATTAACCAAACGTACTTTTATTCCATTTATAGCAATACAATTCAGTTCACCCACACCCAGATTGAAGCTATACGAGCAGGAATGCAGCCTGGATTGACTATGGTATTTCATGCTTACTACTATTTATTGATAAATTATCTTCTGTGGCATTAGAAGTTCTTTGAGAGTCAGATAGTTTCTTCTATGCAACGTTTAAAATTAGATTACTTCGAATCCATGATGTAATCTCAAAAGCTGAGTAGTTTCATAGTTGTACTAAAAGCTTAAAATTGGAAGAAAGAATAAATAGTTCAGACTTTTTTCTGATGAAAGGGGTAGTTGTGTCAACTGGACAAAACATGCATTTCCATTGGTTGAAGGATATGTTTCTTGTTCCAAATGACAGACCCAGTATGTTCCAGTAACCAAAGTAATAGCTGTAAAACTACTACATAGTTGCAGGGAATCTTGGCAGATATTCTGGATCCATTTCAAGTCATGTTTATGCTGTACATGGTAATGAAACAGCATTGGTTGCCTTGCAAGGGAGGCAGACAGGGGAAGTGTAACCTTGCTGGGCCTTCTGGATCTTTCTGTAGCATTTGACATTATCAACTACAGTGTCCTTCTGGGATGGCTGTCAAGTGTAGGTACTGGGGACTCCATATTTTGTAAGTTCCAGTTCTTTCTTGATAGCTGATTCCAGTTTATAGCATTTCAGGATGCCATGTTTACTAGAAGTGGGCACTTGATGCTTCATACGAAGCATGAAGCACAGCACCACTGGTTCCGTTGAGGCCCACCTCCATCCCCTGGCACTTAACAATATCCGTGCCCTGCCGGTGGTCCTTCTTTTTTGGTGGTGCCCCAGTGTGGGCAGGAGCCTTCCCCTGTCTCACCTCCCCAGGCAACTGACCATTCATTGGCTGCCTGGGGAGACCCTTTCTCCCATCTCCCTGCTGGAGAATTCAACTAGCTGGGGAGGCAGGGAGATGGGCTTCTGCCGCATTGGAGTGCCTCTGCGAAAGAAGGACCTTGGCAGCATGCAGCGGTAGCCCAGAGGGATGGGCATTAGCAGCACTTAACAAGTTCCAAAATTTGTCTCTAAACTGATTACCAGAACCAGTAAATTTGATCATGTATCCCCACTGCATTTGGCTCCCTGTTGGTTTCCATGCTGAATTCAAGGTGCAGGTTATGCCCTGTTAAGTCCTGAATAGTTTATGATCTTAATATGTGTTGGAATGTCTTCCCCAATGGTCAAGTTTCTGTCCTACCTCCTCCTCACAATCCACGTTTTTAAAAATTGCTTACTGAGGAAGGCCAACAAAAGGTGAATATGGAAGGTTGTGTCTTTTCGATTGTTGCCCCTAGTCAGTCTCTGGAATAAAAAGCTGACAGAGATATGGCAGGGTTTTTCCTTCCTCATCTTTAGAAAGAGTAAAGGCCAAATGATTTAAACTGCCTTTAGTAACTGAATCTCCGGAATATTGCCAATAGCAACTTTTTGAAATATTAATTCTACCTTTTTAAAGGGTTGTTCATATTTATGGTTTTGGTTCTCGTCTGTTTTATCACTGTGCTGTTTTTAATTGTATTTTTTTGTTATTGTCAGGTACCAAGGGATTGTGAGTTTTAATATTTTGTAAACATCCTAGTGTTTATTTTGTTTTATAGGTTGTGGGACCACCTGGGACTGGTAAAACTGATGTGGCAGTGCAGATTATATCTAATCTCTACCACAATTTCCCCGAACAAAGGACTCTTATTGTTACACATTCTAATCAGGTAACTAAATTTGCATACCTTTATTTTTTGGAGTGAGTTTTATTTCTATTTCTGTACAAGTAGTGGGACTTCCAGATAGTCCAGTGTAGAAATAACTTTTCCCCACTTTCCTGATGTAGTAGTAGTTCAGAAGGGAAGCTTTTGGGTCTTGATGTAATTAAGTACCATCTCAGCAGTCACCAATTTTATTTTATTTCTATGCTACCTTTCTCCCCATAGGGGACTCCTAGGTGGCTCATAACAACTAAAAGTGTACAATGAGAACCATTTTAAAATACCACAAAAACTATATTAAAAACCAGGTAAACGTTTGTCCAAATTAAAACCAAGATTTGAAGGAGCAGCATCTTGTAACCTATACATTTCACTTTGTGTTATCATACTTACTTGTTTATAGGATATATGTGCCCATCTGAATCCATGGTTTTAAACTAAAGTACAGAAGGCTAAAAAATTACCAAAGCTAGAATCCTGTTGCTTATGTAGTTAATTAAAGGCAGTCAAGCAGATGATGTGAGCTGTTTGCTGGCGGACTGTGATGTGACCAGCCATTGACTGGTTGCACAATTGGTTGTGCAACTAGTTACCAAAAGGCAGCCCATGCAAATGCCCTTACAGTAGCATTTTGGCCAAAACAAAGACCCTAAAACGTGTAACAACAACTGACTTTTGTTAGTTAAGAAATCCTTCTCTGATAAGAAAGGTCCTCATTAGATGCAAAACCAAGGAAGCATAGCGATGTGCCTGACCTCATTTGGAAGGGCATTCCAGAAGATGAGTAGATGCCCTGCAAGACCTTCTCCTGTAAACTCCAGATGCACTTCAGACCTATGTAAAACTACCATCTCACTGGAAGGCCTTAGTGATCAGGCAGGATGGTAAGGAAGAAGATGTGTCCTCAGATTTGTTTTCCTCTCTTTCATCTCTTACAAATTCTCTAAAAGTTCTTTGCAGCTGCTTATAGGATGACACCTCAGAGGAAAGAATGCTCCCCAATGATGGATGCACCTTGATATTTCCACGAATGTATCTCCAAATAAGGGCGGCAGCCCTCTTTCCTTTACAGGGTTTTGCAGCTTTGGGGTCCTCCCACCTGAGGTTACTTTCTCATTTCCTGTTCTCATTCCCTGGTCATTTGTTCTACATTTCTTCCAGTTCTTATTGTCTCTTAGTTGCTTATCAGTTCCTCTTCTGGTGATTTGTTAGCTCAAACAAAGTTTCTTGTCTCTATGGAGCACTTGGCCCTTTGGACACTTCTTTTTGAACAGGTCAAGCATCTTTGTTGGGGGGAAAATGCAAAGTATCCTGCTTATATACCGCACTCACACAGCTTAGAGGAAACCTTGTTTACTTGCATATTCAATCTATCAATAACAGTTAATAATCATAACCTTTGAACTGCAGAGCTGGAAGGGACCCTGTGGATGATCAAGTCGAGTCCCCACTTTCAAGACAAGAAGGCTTATTGGCTTCCTGACCTCCTTGTGGGGCTTCAGAGAAGTTGACCGCCCTTGAAAACTCGATGATATACTGTTTATTTATTGATTTATTTTAGAGTATTTTTACCCTGCATTTCTCCTTGGAAAAGGACCCAAGGCGGCTTACAGTAATGAGGGACAATATACAGTCCATTACAGTTAAGACATGTTCAAGTATTGAGAACAGGGAATTGAAGGACATCTTGCAGCATTAATAGACAACATTACATTAAAGCTACAAGAGAATGCGAGCAGTTTAAAAGAGAGAGAGAGTAAAAAAAGTCCATGTAAAATTATGAGTGAGGGAAACTAACATTGAAAACATAGTGTCAATCCAATCACAACATCTATAAACACAAAGTCTATGTGATCATGTATGGTAGATTCATATAAAAGTCACATACTTTTATATGAATCTGTACCACTACTGTAATAAGTAGTCCATAATTCAGAGAAAGCTTGCCTGAAGAGTAAGGTCTTTGCCTGTTTCTGGAAACACATCAGAGATGGAGCAGTCCTTGCCTCTGTCAACAACCCAGAGTCTGGGCGCAGCAGCCGAGAAGGCCCTTTCATGTACCCACAAGACATACCTGTGAGGGTGGCGGGATGGAGAGAAAGGCCTTTCCTGATGACCTTAACACCTGAGCTGGTTCATACTGTGAGATTCGATCTTTGAGGTAGCTAGGACCCAGGTCATACAGTGTTTTGTAGGTTAAGGTCATCACTTTGATTTATGCCCAATAGCTGATAGGTAGCCAATGGAGCTGCTTTAATAGGGGTGTAATGTGATCTCTGTACCATGCCCCAGTCAGCAATCTGGCTGCTGCATTTTGGACCTGTTGAAGTCTCCTGAGACTTTTCATCGGTAGTCCCACATAGAGCGCATTACAGTAGTCTAGCCGGGATGTCACTAGGGCATGTGTCAAAGCTGGTTTCTCAAACAATGGGTGTAACTTGCGTATCAGACTATGTGATCCTTTGGTTTTAATAGAGTAGGCTTCCCCCCCTTTTTTTTTTGGTAATTTTGTGCTTGATCTGAATCAATTTGAAAGTCGCTTCCTTAAAATATTAACGTTTTGGCATCACACAGCAGGCTCTCCTTATGTTGAATGGGCTCTTTTGCAAATATCCCTTTCATTCGGTTTTTCTTCTTACCAAAATAGGAGTGGTTCTGCCAGCATGCTGGGTTTCCTTGTAATAGCATCTAGATTTCTAAAATCTACCCCTTCTGTTGTTCTTGTCAATCTTTAGGCCTTGAACCAGCTGTTTGAAAAAATCATGGCTCTAGACATTGATGAGCGTCACCTCCTGCGTCTTGGTCATGGAGAGGAAGAACTGGAGACAGAGAAAGATTTCAGCAGGTCAGAATATAGCTAATAAGAAACTCAACTATGCAAACATAAAAACTGAAGACATGACGTCTAAACCCACCCACCCCCTTGCATACACTCCATATAAGCAAGATGTTATTATAGAAAACTTGTTAATCTTTTTCTAGTAGTTCCAATTTTCTATAGAGTCAAATTTTGATTTCTGTGTATGGCTAAGACCACTTTATTGCCATGTACTAAAGCAGGCAGGATGCAAACTACAGCCTATGCTGTAGGCTACTTGTAGAAATGTTACCTTGGGGTATAAAAAGAAAATATACTGTGAACATAATATAAACTAAAATGGGAAAAAAGAACATAAGGATGGGAAGATGCATGGAGACTCTGAAGAAGTTAAAACGTGAATAAATAAATGCCATATTTTTCTGTGTATACGATGCTATTTTTTTTTCTAAAATCATGGCAATAAAAATTAAGGGGTGTCGTATACACGGAACTAAGGGTGGGAGTGGGGTGGAGGAGAACCCAAACTGACCTTTCTGTTTCCTGAAGACTCCTCTTTGCTTTGTTTTTGTAAGGACTGGAGCCTCCTTTTCAGCATGGAAAGGCTTGAGGCAGAGCAACCCATTAAGAAATGCCTTTCCAAACTGAAAAGAAGGGTCCAATCCTGCAAGAACAAAGCAAAGAGGGCAATCAAGCACTCTGGAGAGGAAGCATAACAGCGAGGTCAGTTTGGATTCTCCCCCACTCCACCCCCTACTGTTTACCATCCCCTGCTGTTTTCTTTTCTTTCTGGAAGTGCTTGATTCACCTCCTGCCTGCTTTGTTCTTGCAGGATCGGACCCTTTTCAGAGGGGAAAGGCACTTCTTAATGGTCTGCTCCACCCCCAAGCCTTTCCCCTCTGAAAAGAAGGGCCAGTTCCTGCAAAAACTAAGCAGAATGGAGTCTTCAGACCACAGAAAGGAAAGGCAACAGGGTGGGCTGGAGAAGAACTCGAGAATTTATTAATTTGGGGTCTTAAAAATGGGGAGCGTCTAATATATGGCAGCGTCTTATAGATGGGAAAATATAGCAACTCCTTTTAACTCTCCTTTGGAGGAGTTAAAAGAAAGAAAGAGGTAGATAGATATTTTGAAATATGGTATATAAATAATAATAGTAACAATAAAATCCTAATTAACAATCGGAGTGCTGAAGATACTCTTGGACTTCAGCAGGGCTGTTTGAAAATATTTTTCTCCTTTTGTCACATTTTGAATAGTTTGTTTAGATCCAAACAGTCATATCTTTATAGCTTTCTCAAAGCTATTACTGCTCTTGCTCCTGCTACTATCATTGTTTCTTCTTCTCATTCTTCTCCTGCTCCGGATTCAACATTATCATGGCTATTATTGAGTTTGAACATGAGTGTCTTCAGTGAGGTCAAACAAAGAACCCCATTGGTTTCATGCAGCCTGTAGGGTGCTCAAAATATATCTATTTAGAGGAAGACTCCATTTGGTATAATTGCATAATTGCCCTAAGTTTAGCTCCTGTAACTAAACCTATATGATTACCTTGGGCATGCCTCCATGGGCATGCAGCCAGTCAGTTGATTTGGTTTTTTTTGATGTTGCACTGAAAATTTCTGTTCAGACACTGTTGAACATCTTTCTTTCACAATATAGTATACAGTGGTCCCCCACCCTTTCGCGGTTTATATACTGCGGTCCCGCTATATCGCGGGACCACAATATATGAAAAAAGCCCCCCTAGGGTAAGGGGGAAAAGTCTTGTTTCAGGCCTCCCATACTTACCCCAGGACTGGAGATGCCTCGAACAGGCCTCTGGGGGCCTTCCTGGGCCTTCTGGGGGGCCCAAAAGTGCCTCCCTGCAAACAGGAAGTGACTTCCAGATAGCTGAAAATCATTTCTGAGGCCTCTGAGAGCCTTTCTAGGCTTGTCGGAGGCCTCAGGAATGATTTCTGGTTCGCAGGGAAGCCCTTTTGGGGCCTCCAGGAGGACGAGGAAGGTTCTCTCAGGCCCGTTTAGGGTAGGGCCAGACTGGGGGTAAGTACAAGAGCCCCCAGCTAGCCCCCCCCCCTGCAGACTCGACCTGCATCCGCATATCACGGATTTTCAATTATCGCGGGTCAGATCAGGTCCCTAACCCCCGCGATAGGCGGAGGATCACTGTAACACCATAATCATGTTGGTAGCCAAAAAGAAAGTGGTTTCAACCCACGTATCTCCTGTTTTAGTATGTTAATCTGCTTTGCAGGTATGGAAGAGTAAACTATGTCCTAGCTCGGAGACTGGAGCTTTTGCGGGAAGTTGGCCGATTACAGGAGAGTTTGGGTGTCCCAGGAGACGTTTCTTATACATGTGAAACAGCCGGCCATTTCTTCTTATATCAAGTAAGACATTAATAGAACAATATTATGCCCTAAGACAGTGATGGCGAACCTATGGCACGGGTGCCAAAGGTGGCACTCAGAGCCTTTTCTGTGGGCACCTGAAATCGCCCCTTCACAGCCACCTGTATTCCGGTTAAATTGCTGTACTGGCACTTTGCAAAAAAAAAAAAAAAGCTAGCGGGTTTTGAATCACAGTTTGGGCACTCAGTCTTCCACTGGCCAGGAATGTACTACGCCAGCTCTTGGACTGCTGTAAATTGTGGGATGTAACAAAAAATGGACATTGAAGAAGATCTAGAACCTTTGCAGTCCTTGCCTGCCCTGTGTATTTCCCTTGATGTCCCTGTTTGCTCCAGCACGGCTAGAGAAGATAGACTATCAAAACATTGTCAGCTAGAAAACATAGCCATAGCTGGAGTTCCTTCTCCACTGACCACATAGAACACTTTTGTGGCCAATTCTCCCATGAAGCATAAGATCACTCCCCAGGTAAAGCATAGATCTGAGTGCAACACAGTAAGGACCCTGATGGTGGGAATTTGCTTAAAGTTCTCAGAATTGGACTTAAAAGGTTTACGGCTCCTTACAAAAAAAAAGTATCCTTCTGATAAGTTTGCAAATATTTCACAAACATTTAGAAGGCATGCTCATTACCTAGAAAATGTCAGTACAAGAAATCTCAATGGAAGGGGGGAAATGCTCCCATAATTAGACAGTGGTATTAGTGCTTTTCTGTTTCAGCTACATCCCCTGGCTTTATAACTGTATAAACAGACATAACTTTATTATCCTGGGCATAGAATCCCACCCAGGTAGAAGTCTTCAGAAACTAAGGAGCAGAGAGAGGAGACAAGAGGCAGGCATAGTTTGTGCAAGGAAGAACAGTGCACTTACATAGTACAGTGGACCCTTGTATAACAAATAGTTTGTATAACATAAAATCTGTACAATATAAAAAATTCTGGAGATAGGAGAAATTTGCTTAAGATAATCGCCTATGGGGCGAATCTGTACAACATAAAAAGGGGATTACTCCATTTTCAATGCATTCCTATGTGAAATTTGTATAAAGGAAAATTTGCTTACCATAATTTCATTTGGAACGAATTAATTCCTTTATACAAGGTACCACTGTACTAGATTCTAGTCACAGTAACTGTAAGGTAACAAAATATGGTAATATATTTCCCTCTTCTCCCCCTCAGGTAATGTCTCGTTGGGAAGAATATATGAGCAAAGTGAAAGTTAAAGGAAGCAAACCTCCAGATGTTGCTGATATCAGCAGCTTCTTTCCTTTTCACCAGTATTTTGCGAACGCCCCTCAGCCAATATTTAAAGGCAGATCTTATTCTGAAGACATGGAGATTGCAGAAGGGTGTTTTAGACATATCAAGAAGATATTTACTCAACTCGAGGTAAGGTTTCAAAGCCCAGGTGTCCCACCTATTAATTGTAGAACAGGGAGATGGTTCTGATAACTGTATATATAATATGACCCCTCTTATCCACGGAATCGGTATCCGCTGATTCGCTTACCCACAATCTGCAAATAATAAATATTACAAGTATTAAAAGAATCAAATGCAGGAAAGCGTTCATGTGCTTTTCCAGAACTGGCTACTAGAGGGCGCCAGAGAGTTTGGGCTATGAAGAAAACGTAGGATGGTCTTTGCCTGCTTAAGGTCTCTCCTTTGGCAAGCTTTCTCCCTAGAGGGGGCAGCAGAGGCTCTTATTGCCTACTGGTTTACCTGGAGGTTAAAAATATTATTTATTATTTATTTATTTGTGAGCTTGTATCCCGCCCATCCTCCCAGCGGGAACTCTGGGCGGCTAACAACAATAAAAACACATAGAAACAGCGGTTGAAACAGCAAGCAGTAAGGCAGCAGAGAACAAGATGGCGACGAGCCCGAAGAGAAGAAAGAAAAGGAAAAAAGGAAAAAGAAACTAATTCACACAAAAAAGAAACTAATTCACAATGTCGCGAAGGCCTCTCTGAAAAAGAGGGTCTTCAAGGCCTTCTTGAAAGCGGGCAGGGACAAAAGCAGGCGCAGCTCACTGGGGAGGTGGTTCCAAAGTGAAGGCCCCACCACAGAGAAGGTGCGGTCTCGGGTGCGAGTTTTCCGCGCCTCTCTGGGTGTGGCAACCCGCAGTGAGTGCGCCTGGGACGATCTCGTGGGTCTGGATCCGGATGCCTTTTGGGGGATGCGGTCCGCCAGGTACTCTGGTCCCAAGCCGTGGAGGGCTTTGAAAATCAAAACCAGGACCTTGAACCTGATCCAGAGGACAACGGGGAGCCAATGCAGGCGGGCCAGGACTGGGGTGATGTGCTCGTATCTATGAGCACCCACCACCAGCCTAGCCGCCGCATTTTGCACCCGCTGTAACCTCCGAACCAGGGTCAAGGGCAACCCCACGTAGAGGACATTGCAATAGTCGATCCTCGAAATCACCAGGGCCTGCACAACTGTCCTTAGGGAGGACTCATCAAGGTACTGGCGGATCTGGGCGATCCTGTGGAGATGGAAAAAAGCGGCCCTGGAGACAGCCATCACCTGGGCTTCCAGGGAGAGGGCCGAGTCCAGGACCACGCCCAGATTCCTGGCCCTGTCTGTAGGCTGGAGGGAAACACCCCCCAGACTAGGGAGGGGGCCATTGTACCCAGACGAGGGCGCCCTGAAGAACAGAACCTCCGTCTTCTCCAGATTAAGCTTCAGCCGGTTATCTCTGGTCCATTCCAGAAGGGCCTCCAGGCACTGATCGAGGGAGCGGATCGCCTCCACTGCAGATGATGAAAAGGAGAGATAGAGCTGTGTGTCATCAGCATACTGATGACAGCGAACTCCAAATCTCCTGATGACCTCCCCCAGCGGCCTCATATAAACGCTGAACAGCATGGGTGAGATTGCCGACCCCTGGGGCACCCCACAAGGGAGAGTCCAAGGAGCCGACAAGACATCGCCCAGCTGAACCCACTGAGTCCGGCCACTAAGGAAGGAACGGAGCCAGGCCAAGGCCTGACCACCGATTCCCGCCTCCGCGAGCCGGACCAGTAGGTTACCGTGGTCGACGGTATCAAAGGCCGCTGAGAGATCAAGGAGGACCAACAGGGAGGAGCTCCCCCTGTCGGCCTCCCTGAGGAGGTCATCCTGCAGAGCGACCAGGGCGGTCTCGGTCCCGCGAAGAGGTCTGAATCCAGACTGGAAGGGATCCAGGATATGAAAAAAAGTGTCACTGCTGGGCAGTCTAGGTGGAAAGCATGGACCTCTCCAACCAGCTTGCTTTTACACTGAGGTCTGAGAGCATGCTGGCAAACTGCTGAGCATGTGGGCGAGCATCCACCCCCCAGTGGCACTTGAAGCCTCTGCGCTCTGTCCTCCCTTTGGGTAACCATCAGGTTTACATGGATCAGAAGCAGGGGAGAGAGATTTTGTCCCTTACGTACTGGATAGATGGTAATGTTTACTATAATCCACAATTTTCAATATTTACGGGGGAGCTTGGGACCAATCCTTGGAACCACATATATGAGGGTCCTACTGTACTGAATTTTCATAAATACCTGGAACCTTGATTTTAATAATAGCTGAAAGATTTTGAGACAAGATATTACTGTAAATATAATTTGGGAACACATCTTTTTCTGTCAGAATGTTCTCAGAGGGTCCGGTTGGGCCCTTACACCTCTAATACTCTTAGTACCTACATTGGAACACCACAGGGATGTGTACTTAGACCACTCCTTTATATTCTTTACACATTTGATTGTGTCTCTGCCTGTCCTAGCAATAGGATCATTAAGTTTGCAGATGACACAACTGTGATTGGGCTCATCTCTGGCAAGGAGAGTGAGATGGCTTACAGAGATGAAGTGGAGAGGTTGACCAAGTGGTGCAGAATAAATAACTTGCACCTAAATATAAAGAAAACAAAGGAGCTTGTGGTAGACTTTAGGAGGCAGAAAACTGATATTCAACCACTGGTGATTGATGGGACTGGTGTGGAGAGGGTTACAGGTTTTAGATTTTTGGGCACTGAGTTACAGGAGGATCTGTCCTGGAGTGTCAACACAAGGGGGCTTGCAAAGAAGGCTCAGCAGAGACTATTTTTCTTGAGAACTTTAAGGAAAAACCATCTTCCACAAAAGCTGCTGCTGGCCTTCTATCATTGTGCAATTGAGAGTGTGCTTACTTACGGGTTATGTGTGTGGTATGGAAGTTGTACCCACTGGAATAGGACAGTGTTGCACAGAATCATAAGAATTGCACAGAGTATTGTGGGCTGTTTACTCCCCACCCTAGAACAAATTTATACTACCAGGTGCCACTGTAAAGCATTAGATATATTAAGAGATCCATCACATCCTGGTCATCGCCTCTTCGAGTTGCTGCCATCGGGACGGAGATATACAGTACTGAGGGCAAGAACAAACCGTCTCAAAAATAGCTTCTTTTTTAGAGCAATGTTGGCCTTAAACGGAAATCCTGGACTTTGAAGTCAGCTTATTTTATATGTCATAGTTTAGTCATTTTATATGTCATATTATGTGTTGTACCTGTTTTTAAATCTATGTGAAATGCTTTAAATGAGTTTTATATAGCAACCACAAAATTTCGTTGTTCCTGCAAGGGGGCAATGACAATAAAGATTCCTATTCCTATTCCTATCTTGAAGTCTCATTTTTCTGAGAAAAATGTAGAAAAAGCTCTAGTAGTATTTCTATGTAGAGATGGGCACGACTCAGAAAAAAACCTTCGTTTTCGGTTTCGGTTTCGGCTAGAGTCCGATTCGTTTCGTTTCCGTTTTTCGCGAAACTTCGCAAAAATTAGTCGTTTCGTTTTTTCGTTTTTTCGTTATCGTTATACTGGTTTTTTTGGGGGGGTAGCGGGCTCCTAGAGGCACCTCTGTGGGGTGGGTGCCTCCGCCGGCCCGCTATAAAGGAAGGGACAGCAGCAGCAGGCTCCAAGAGACCCCTCAACATGGGGGTCTCCCATCCTCACCTGCTGCTGCTGCAAAATGGCATTCACAACCATATGGTTATGCATACCATTTGCAGGCAGAGTGAGACCTGCTCGAGTACTTGATACCCTGGTACGAGCGTGTCGCCAGCCATTTGCAGGCCAGGCAGTGCCACTGCACCTGCTCAAGCACCTTGTCCCACGAGCGGGTCGCACCTGCCATGTCCCACAAAGAAGGGAATCGTACTTGCGTGTGTAGTGCAATGCAAGTCGATCTGGCTATGGGCTAAGGTGGATTAGGGTTAGGGCTAGGGTTAGGCTAATGACGGGTAAGGTTATGGTGGGCTATTGGGTTGCACCTCTGGGTGCCTCTCTGACCCACTAAGAAGACAGTCTGTGACGTATGGGTAAGGAGTCAAGGATTAGGGTTAGCGGGTTAGGGGGCTAGGGCAAGTTTTAGTGGGCTTTTTGGCACATCCCAGAAGTCTCAGTGGCCAAGTGGCCATGCGATTGGTGAGATGGCTCCAAAAATTTGCATGGTCGTCCCCTCCCACATGGCTGGCCAGGCCACTGGGCCAGCCCATCATTGCACACTGCGCAGGTGTAAATAAAATAAAATAAAATAAAATCAATGGAGGACAGAGGAGGAGAGGAGAGACATTTTGTTGCAAGAAAAAACCCACTGCTACTGTGAAAAATCTGGCAGTTCATACATTTCCGCGTGTTTCTGTTGTGCTTGTGTGTTTTTGGACCACGATTTCAAAAACAATATTGCATTCGCCGCCCCATTTTCGATCCCCCGCCCGCACCGCATGGCATGGCGACGAGGCGACTCGAGTCCGGCTGCCCAGGACGGGGGGAGGCGGGACCCCCCCTCCAGACCAGAAAACCCCCCTCCGGTAGGTGCCCTAGTGAGTGCCCTTAGTCAAACAGGCA
>JAHTLZ010000016.1:21418665-21436884 GCA_023846285.1 Phrynocephalus versicolor | reverse complement strand
GATAGATAGATAGATAGATAGATAGATAGATAGATAGATAGATAGATGCCTACTGCACCCTATAGGTCAGCAGTATCAGGTCTAGATTTCTATCTCTTGACAGTACCCAACTGCTAGAGCTAACTAACTCAGAATTGTTAGTCTAATCCACGTTTTACATTGGCCAGGTAGCTGAGAAGCATATGAGGATCTTGTGCCGAATGCATGATGGTCAGGAGCCAGGCTATGAACTGCCTCCAACATTTTATGGGTTTCAAGGGCCCATTGCGGTATCATGCAACATTCTGAAATCTTTTAGCACAGTGCATATTACAACGTATGACTGCAGGCATGCTAGATTCAGAATATCTGTGGAAATAAAATGTTAATGAAGAGAAATACTAAATTCACATTTTTTTTTGCAATTGTTCGGTGTATTGTTAAATCAGGCAGTCTGTAAATGCAATGAATAAAATAAAATAGTTACGTGGAGAGCGTTCCATTAGATTTGAAGTGGATATGACTTAACTGTACAAACTACAGCCATCAGTTTATTTCCAGTCAGAAATGAGAACAATACTGCCCAGAAACTTGGATTTAACATGTTTACTATGTGCATATTGCATGGTGTATATCATATTTCTTTTATTACGTCACTATGCCCAGTGTACAGTTCTAGTAAACTAGATTACTAGAAAAATATTTACAAGCTTCCTGAATCAGTTTCCCTGTTAACTTCTACACATACAGTGTCTGGTCTTACAGTAACCCCATATATTTATTCTTAATTTCCTAGTATGATAACATCTTAATGGAAGAGGCTGCTCAGATTCTAGAGATTGAAACTTTTATACCACTTCTCTTGCAGGTAAGAACTCAAGCATCCCTACAATTTATGGTCCTTATGAATTGTTTTCTTCTTTGCTTTTCAGTTGTCTGGAAGCACTTATATTAAAACAGTGGAAACAAACTATATTTTTTAAAAAGAAAGAGATTATTTTCTGATTGATAGATTCGTATAAATAGGGCTCTTGTGCTGTTAGAATATTAGGCTAGGGCTTGTCTATAGACTCATTGGATAACTATGGCCGAGTTAGACTTTCTCAGCCTGAGCTATCTCACAAAGTTGTAGTGGCAATAATACAAAGAGAAGCAAAGCCGTATGTTGTTCTATTTGTAAATCGTCCAGAGTTCCCTTTGGGAAAATCAGTGCAGTATATAAATTTAAAAATAAATAAATATAAATAAATAACACCACCTTGCTTGTGTGGGGAATATAATGAGATAGTTACAAATAAAATAGGTAGGGCTTATAACAGAAATGTAACAGTATAGATTTCAAATGCACCTCATATTTAACATCTAGGTTGTGTGTGTGGTGTCGTTACAGTCGTTACCCACTCTTTATATCCATGGAGTTTTCTTGGCAGGAATATCGGAGTGGTTCTTCATTGTGTCCTCCGTGAATCCACACCACTGGGTTCTCGGTAGCGACGCGAACGATGGCACCGGAAACTCTTGAAAGCAAGGAAGCAGAATCATTAGTCTCCGCCCCGCTACCCATGCTCCCTTGCGTTCCCGCCTAAACGCCCCAGTTCCCTCTAACCGCCGCGTTGGATGGTTCGGAAACCTCTTGCTCGTCAACGGATTCTTCATTTTGGATTTTTTCGTCTTTTATGGCCCAGCGGTCACTCTTCAAAAATTGTGTCCGGTGCGGGGGCAAAATCCCTTTCTCGGACGGGCATTCCCGCTGCCTGTACTGTTTGGGGGAAGCCCACTCTCCGGACTCCTGCACCCACTGTAGGAGTCTAAGTTCCCAGGCCCTTCGGAACCGTCACCACCGCCTGAATACTTACCTTCTTGAGAAGTCCCTCAGGCCGGCGATGGAGTCTTCTGCCTCCCAGGCTGCAGCGGATCCGGCCTCTCAAGCTCCGGCGGATCCTGTCGAGAAATCAGCAAAAAAACTTAAGTCCAAGAAACCATCTACCGAGGCTTCGGTACCGAAGAAATCCCGCCGAGAGAAGTCACCTTCTCGCCGGGAAAGGTCCCCCTCTCGCCGGACATCTCCATCTCTCTCACCCAACAGACGGAGCGCCTCACCGGTATCGCTGGACTCCTCGGATGAAGCGTCGGTAGCGCTCTCGATACCTGAGAAGAGAGGCAACAGGTCGGAGCTGGTGAGCTTGTTTTCTAATGCTCCCCTTCAATCCTCTCTCGGCCAGGCTTCCGCGGCTTTTCCAATGCCTCAGCCAATGTACCAGAGCTTTCCCGGACCGGCCTGGCAGGGTACGGTCCCGCCCTTGCCACTGGCACTTTCAACTGGTACCCAGCCGCAATGGCAGGGCATGGTACCGCCCTTGCCTCCGGCTCAGACGGTCGATACCCAGCCGCCGTCTCCCGTTCGGAAGCAGTCGGCTAAACGTAAGACAGCAGCGTCTTCGCCTCCTCCTCCCAAGAAGACTGCTAGAGGTACCGAGACGGTTTCTGCTGCTACCCTACCGCCTTCTCGATCTGCTGCTCCGGTACCATCTCCGACTCAGCCTTGGGGCTGGTCGTCAGTACCACCTACATGGCCCTCGGTACCACCTATGCCATCGGTACCTCCTATGTCATCTACCTGGCCTGCTGGTCCCTCATCTTCCATGGTACCATTCCCTTTCTCGGGTTACCCGATCTTTCCTGGGTTTCCCCCGGTACCGTACAACGCCGGACCCTTTTGGAACCGCCCGGGACCATGGTATGACGCAGAGGGACCCTCGGAACCGAGATCCCCGAGCTCAATGGCCATTGAACCGGCAACTTCACGGCATCGCAAGAAGACTAAGCACTCTTCCTCCCGGCACCGCTCTGGTACCAATCCACCTTCCCCGTCGGACTCTGACTCTTCCTCTTCCGGGGATTCCGACTCCGAGGAACCGGACGGTTCCGACCAGGAACGACCTGCCACACCTGATTCTAATGTAGCTGGTGAGAGTCCCCCTTCCTCAGCTGACTCTATTGGAAACTATTCGGAGTTCATCTCCAAGATGGCCTCGACCTTGAATATTCCGGTACATCACCCAACTCCGCAATACTCTGATCATGTCTTTGATCAGATTTCATCTGACACTACATCTCCTATTCACTTGGGTATCCTGCCGTCTATCCTTGATATGGCCAAGGACTCCTTCAAGAAAATCCCCTCTTCTTCCAAGTCTCGGAAACTAGAGGGGTTCTACAGGGTCTACGATGAAGGTGCACCTTTCCTGGTGAAACATCCAGCACCCAACTCTGTAGTGGTATCTGCCTCTCAATTACAATCTAAATCTTCCCAGGTCCCTATTCCTCCAACTAAAGAAGGTCGTAAGGTGGACACCATGGCCAGACAGCTCTACTCCACTGCAGCTTTGTCTTTCAAGATAGCCAACTATCAAGCTGTTATGGGGGCTTACCAGCGGGCGCTCCTCAACAAAGCCAAGGCGGCTCTCGACTCTGCCTCTGATGCTGCCAAAGGTATTGCAGTGCCAGCTCTTGATGAGGCCCTCTCCATCGCTGCCCAGCAGATGAGATCTGGCAGGCACGCTTCTGATGCTGCTACTAAGGCCATGGGGTCGGCCATTGCCTTCCGTCGCCACGCCTGGCTGAGATCCACGGGCCTGTCTGAGGATTCTAAAAACAAGATTTGTAGTTTACCCTTTGAGGGCGAAGGTCTCTTTCATGACAAAACTGACGAGATCATGAACGAACATCAGAAGAGTCAGAACACTGCTAAACGTCTTAACCTCCTGCCTGCTAAACAACATCGGTCCTTTCGTCCCTCCTGGAAAAGATCCTTCAGCCACACCTCTGTCAGACAGCAGCAGCGTGAGCAGCCTTTCCCCTCTTCCTCCAACACCTTCTCAGGCAAAGAGAGATCTCAGAAGCCCAAGTTCCGGACTTCTGCTAGACACCAGGACAAGCGTAGTCGTAAAGACTTCTGACTCCCCAAGGCTGAGACCGTTCCTGTCGGCCTGGTCCGCCATCACCACCGACAGATGGGTTCTCTCCATCATTTCTCTCGGATACAGGATAGAATTCTCTACTCTCCCTCCCACAGGACGCCTGATCCACACCTCCCCTTCGCCTACCCTGTGGGAGGAAATTTCCACCCTCCTGCAGAAGGATGCCATTTCCCCTGTGCCTCCCTGGGACATCCCTTCGGGCCACTACTCGCCGTACTTCACAGTCCCAAAAAAGGACGGTGGTCTTCGACCTATCCTAGACCTCAGATCAGTCAACTGGTTCATCCCTCCAAAAAAATTCAAGATGGTGACCCTGGAGACTGTTCTGCCCCTTCTTCAACAGGACTGCTGGTTCACCGTCATCGACCTTCGAGACGCTTATTTTCACATTTCGATCCACCCTTCTTTCCGCAAGTTTCTTTGCTTTATGGTGGGCGGCCAAGCCTTCGAGTTCAAGTCTCTTCCCTTTGGACTGGCCACGGCCCCCAGAGTATTTACAAAGTGTATGGCCCCAGTCGTCGCCCATCTTCGGTCACAGGGAATAGTCATCTTTCCCTACATAGACGATTGGCTTCTGGTCTCGTCTTCTTACAACCAATCACTTCTTCACCTCAGTGTCACCCTACGACTCCTTCGCCGTCTCGGTCTCGAGGTCAACCTCGACAAGTCCAGGCTTTCTCCATCTCAAAAGGTCGAATACATCGGCGCCATTCTGGACTCCAGGCGCCGAAAAGCCTTTCCTCCCGTCTCCAGGCTGTTGGACATAGCTTCCATAGCTGGCCTTCTGCACCCGGGCGCCTCTCTCCCAGCTTTGTTGGTGCAGCGTCTCCTGGGCCTTATGGCCTCCACTACATCGGTGGTTCCCTTGGCACGCCTTCGTATGCGGAGGCTCCAGTGGTGTCTCCTCTCTCAGTTCGACCCGGAACTCGATTCCCAGAACAAGCCTATCTCCATCTCCACTCAGGTCTGGGAGAGCACACGCTGGTGGCTCAACCCCTCCAATCTCCTCGTGGGCCGCCGCTTCCAACCTCCCTCCCCGACCGCCCAAATCACCTCGGACGCCAGTTTGTCGGGTTGGGGAGCCTTCTGCGGCAAGCACCAGATTCATGGTCTCTGGTCCCCTTCGGAGAGTACCCGGCACATCAACGAGTTGGAGTTGCTCGCCATTTTCAGGGCGCTGAAAGCTTTCCTCCCTATCATCCAAAATCAGGTAGTCCTAGTGGCCACAGACAACACCACGGCCATGTATTACCTGAACAAACAGGGCGGAACCCACTCTGCCGCTCTCCTACAACTTTCTGTCACCATATGGGACTGGTGCATCACCCACCATATTCTACCGATGGCTATCCATCTCTCTGGAGAGGACAACGACCTGGCGGACAGTCTGAGTCGCAAGACCTCCACTTCCCACGAATGGGAATTGAACCCATCTGTGTTCCGTCTTCTGGTCAGGCGCTGGGGCTCCCCCTCCATAGATCTTTTCGCCTCGGAGGCCAATTCCAAATGCACCCGCTTCTGTTCCAGGGCAGGAACGGGCAGCCGTTCTCTGGGGGATGCCTTTCTGTTCAGGTGGTCTCGCCACCTCCTTTATGCCTTCCCTCCAATCCCTCTCCTCCACAGGACTTTGGTGAAGATTCGGCAAGACAAATCCAATGTTATTCTCATCACTCCCTGGTGGCCACGCCAACCGTGGTTTGCCACCCTCCTGCAGATGGCTCAGGACCACTTCACTCTGCCCCTCTTTGCCTCTCTCCTGTCTCGGGACAACGGGCGAGTGCTTCATCCGGACCTCCCACATCTCAAACTGACGGCCTGGAGGATTCGGACTTGATTTCTGCTATCTGCAGGGCGGCCAGGAAACCTTCAACTCTCAAGAACTATAGCCTCAAGTGGGCTCGTTTCAGGGCCTTCACAGCCGAACACTCCTTTCCTCACTTTAACCCCCCTCTTTTAGTGGTGTTGCGTTTCCTCCTTCAGCTAAAGCAGGCCGGTCTTTCTCTGGCTTCGCTTAGGGTTTATCTCTCGGCCATTGTGGCTCATCAGCCCCAGGATTCTCCTGCTGCCGCGTTCTTTAGACATCCACGATTGAAGCTCTTTTTGAAAGGCCTCAAGAACACTTACCCAGATAGACGCCCACTGCCTTCCCAGTGGTCTCTCCGGCTGGTTCTTCAAGCTTTGGCCAGACCTCCCTTTGAGCCGATGGCTACCACGTCGTTGCACCACTTGACTCTTAAGGTTGCCTTTTTAGTAGCCATCACCTCTGCCCGTAGGGCCAGTGAACTGTGTGCCCTCCGACACGACCCTCCTTTCCTGCAATTTTTTCAGGACAAGGTGGTCGCCTATCCCGATATCTCCTTCCTCCCTAAGGTGGTTTCCCAATTTCACCTGTCCCAGCCTATTGTCCTTCCTGTCTTTTTTCCTTCCCCATCTTCTGCCATTGAGAGAGAACTTCATTCCCTTGATGTTCGGAGAGCCTTGGCTTTCTATATTTCTAGAACTGCCTCCTTTCGGAAGACAACTCGTTTGTTTGTTTCCTATGCCCCTCAGGTTTTGGGGTTACCTATTTCCTCTCAGCGTTTCTCTAAGTGGGTTGTTTCTACAATTAAACTGTGTTATCAGTTGTCTGGTCGGCCTCTCCCTATGGGGGTACGAGCCCATTCTACCCGAGCTGTTGCCTCGTCGACTGCCTTTCTCCGGGGAGTCCCTATGGAAGATGTCTGCAGAGCTGCGACTTGGTCTCAAGCCTCAACCTTTGTTCGGCACTACAGCCTGGACACCAGGGCTAAGTCCACTGCCTCGTTTGGCAGGGCGGTGCTCTCTAGTGTGTTGCCGTGACTACCCTCCGCCTTCTCAGGTAGCTTGGTACTCACCCAGTGGTGTGGATTCACGGAGGACACGATGAAGAAGAACCGGTTGCTTACCTGTAATGGTGGTTCTTCGAGTGTCCTCCGTGAATCCACACCAACCCGCCCGCCTCCCCTCTAGTCACGTTGTCTGGAGTCTGTTTCCTCACAGCGGCGTGCAGAGGGAACTGGGGCGTTTAGGCGGGAACGCAAGGGAGCATGGGTAGCGGGGCGGAGACTAATGATTCTGCTTCCTTGCTTTCAAGAGTTTCCGGTGCCATCGTTCGCGTCGCTACCGAGAACCCAGTGGTGTGGATTCACGGAGGACACTCGAAGAACCACCATTACAGGTAAGCAACCGGTTCTTTGCCAGTTCCTACTCCAGGCGGCCTTTAACAAGAAGCTAATATGTGATGTTCGTTATTAAGTGTCAAGATCAAATGTACAACAATTGAACAATAACTTCAGAGTACAGTGGACCCTTGTATAACAAACAGCTTGTATAACATAAAATCTGTACAACATAAAAAATTCTGGAGATAGGGGGAATTTGCTTAACATAATCGCCTATGGGGAAAATCCGTACAACATAAAAATAGGATTACTCCATTTTCAATGCATTCCTATGGGAATTTGTATAAAGGAAAATTTGCTTAACATTTCATTTGGAATGAATTAATTCCTTTATACAAGGTACCACTGTATTATTAAAACTTTATAACACTCATTGGTAGTTTCAATATAGTGTTATGCCTATCGTGCCTGTCATAGCTGACATTTATCTCAGAAAGGATTAGTTTTAGTGTTAGATAATACAACCCTTTTAAGTCATCTGTGTATTAAGGTATAAATGTTGCCATTCTTTAAAAGGTTATACAGAGCTCATAAGCTTACCCATAACTCCAGCAGAGTCATTATGTTCAGTAAATGTTTCTGAACATAAGCATATCACATCAATGGGTGATTCCCCTTGATTAAGAACTTTATTGCAGTAGATTGCAAATAACTTAAGTAGATAGACCTCAGGAGATCTTTTATTTATTTATTTTTACATTTCTATACACCACCGATTTTCCCATAGGAACTCTAGGTGGTTTACATAGAAGCCAACAAATGAATAAACAGTAGTTAAAATCATAAGCAAACAAATCAAAAGACAGTAGATAAATATGTTAAAAAATAGAAGGCACAGCAAGAGGCACGAAAACCGAAAATAATGGGAAATGCGACAAAACACAGGGGAGAACAATTCATTTGAAGAATGCCAGACCTTTGCTATGCCTAGGTTTCCTTCTTTTTTGAAATGGGAAGATGTCTGGGTATCAACAATGAGGACGGTTTGGATCAAACAAACAAAAAATAGACAGGGAAAGTGTATTAAAGGAATGGCGGGTTCTCAGTTCTGTGTCATAAAAATTAAAATAAGTGTAAGATATAAATATACCTCAATTTACAAAATTAATCCGTTCCCTATGCATTTTCAAAGCAGCCCACACAACATGAACTCCTCCTCCTCCTCCTGACTGCAGTGTATGTGTGGGGGCAGGGCTACCACCAACCTCCCAGCTGTTTTATTTTTCAGGTCGGACTGTAGGTACCACTCTTCATAGCCTGACCTGTTAAAAAACAGCTGAGAGGCGTGGGGCAAGGCCGAACGCAGCAAGCAGCGGGAAAATTCAAACAGCACTGCTTGCTGGGTTCTGCCCTGTCCTGTGTATCTCAGCTGTTTTTTTAAACAGGTTGGGCTGTGAAGAGTGGGGGGCCTACTCTTCACAGCCTGACCTGAAAAAAAAACAGCTGAGAGGCGTGGAACAAGGCAGAACCTGGCAAGCAGCAGTAAAATTCAAACAGCACTGCTTGCTGGGTTCCCGCGCCTCTCAGCTGTTTTTTAAAAACAGGTCGAGCTGTGAACAGTGGGAGGCATCTTCACTCTCCACAGCTGGACCTTTCAAACAGAGGGTTTCAGTATGAAGCACTGACCCCTGCATGATGTGTATAGAATTCCTGAACCGGGGCATCGGTTTCCAATTTGAAAGGAAATCTTTGGAAACCAATGATCTGGTTCTGGAAATGCTATGCACAGCATGCGTGGGGTGGAGCTTCGTACTGAAAGGTATTTCATTTCAAAACTCAAAGTTTTTTCACAACTCCATTTCCAATGATTTCCTTTTTTGTAAGTAGAGACATTCGAGGTACCACTGTATATTCTTTCTGTTCTCCAAATTCAAAATACCATAAGCACTTTACATATTCTGCAATTTTTTGACATCACACATACTAAGCTCTTGAGGTAGTCATTTTCTAACAAACCATAGAACAGACGACTACTTCTGATTGATTCCAAAATAGACTTCTTATCTCTGACAAAGGCTTCTAACCCAGAATCTTAACAGACTTTCAGACCAGATTCCTCCCCATTACATTCCCCTCACACCAACCAATCAGCACTCAGCCTTCCACTCAACGTTCTACCTTCCAGCTGCCAATCACACTTGCATCCCACCCATGCATATACACAATTCAGTCCTTCAAAGCTATACAACCTTTAAATCTGGCAGTTATTTAAGAATACATACCTAAGCATTGATTTAAAATGGGCCAAATTGCCACAATATATCTATAGGAATCTGCTATAAATGTAGTTTGCAGATGGAAAGAGAGCATGTTCCCACCTTGAAAACACTGTAAATGTAAAAGGAAAGGCTACAATATAAAAAGTTGCAAATAGTCAGCTATTGTTTTGTTTAAGCAAAAGTATCTAGTATTTTGTGATATATATCTAGTATATTATGATTAACAGATCTATTCCAGTATGAGCTTTCTTAGATCATAATTGTTACTGTTCTTCCAAATATCATTTTGTCTATGTACCTGTCTAGTTTAAAAATGGGGAGTAAAGAAAATATACCATGTTTTTCTGCCCATGTCTTTGTAGCACATTTAGCGTAGCTGAAATGTAGAGCTCAGATGTTCAGCAGCATATTGGTTTTAGTCATTGTAACACATGGGTGGTCGCTGGTTGTACTACTTCAACTCTGGAATCTTGCTTGCATTCACTAGAATCCACAGGACGGGTTCAGCCGATTGAAAAGGTGGATTATGATTGGGGACCATCATCAGTTGCCGCCAGTCATTAAAAACATGGCTTTTCAAAAATATTCCAACATGGAGCAGTCTCTCTTTACGCGGTTTGTCCGAGTGGGAGTGCCAACTGTTGACTTGGATGCCCAAGGAAGAGCAAGGGCGAGGTAGGAAAAAAGGAACTTGTGTGGATAAATTTAGGTTATAGGTGAAATTCTTGGATGGAGGCAGGAGAATTCCTACTGTTATCAAAGTCTGCTTGAAGTCTATGTATGCAATAAGTTGAATGTTTGTCATTACTCAGAGAGGGATGTTGTTCTTTGTTAGTTGTTCCTTTTTTATTTGCATGCACATTTAACCCTTTTACAATGTTCAGTTTAGTCAGTATGCCCATTACAGCCATTTCCTAATACTTTGGCCCTGCTGGGAGGTAGTGTGCACTCTTTTTGTTTGGCAAAAGCAAAAGCAAAAGCAAAGCAAAGTGTTCTGTTTATACACCGCTCCATACCACTTCAAATAGACTCTGGGCGGTTTACAGTTTAATTATGCAGGCTACACTGCATAATTATTAATAATAAGAATAATCATTGGGAAGGTATCAGAGGACACAGAACCTTTTAAAATGCATTACCTATGTGTTTCATTAAAGGGGAAAATAATTACTAGACTGTATCACATTCTTATTGACTTTAAAAATTGTGGATATCTTAAAATTCTGAATTTTTAAACTTCTGAACCTGAAGGGCTGGATTTCCACATTCCAATTTCAATTTTGGTGCTACTGCATATCCTAAATTCAATGAGAATGTTGTATTTTGTTATTTATATTTTAATTGATTGGGTTTTTTGAAAATAAATGTTATCCATGGCTGTCTCACTGTACTGCAAAATGGGTTGGTCTGTAATGCTATATTTACTTTTTTTATCAGATACTAGACCAGTGGCTTATATTGAAATTAATTTAAGCAGAAGAGAACTACTAAAGGATGATTACTTAAAAACTGAATTTATTGATAACTGTGCTTCATTCTATTTCTCTTAAAAGTCTATGCAATCTTTACAACTGGCGTTACAAGAACCTGGGTAACTTGCCCCATGTACAGCTCCTACCTGAATTCAGAACAGCAAATGCTGGTTTCTTGTATGACTTCCAGCTGATAAATGTAGAAGATTTCCATGGTGTTGGAGAATCAGAACCCAATCCTTATTTCTATCAGGTAAGAGATAAAGTAATTGTCCATCCTATGGGACAAACTCCTATTCCACAACTAGGTGCGTGCAGTTCAAGGTTACAGTAATTGCACTAGCACCAGGGCAGAAGTGCTGTCCCTGAAAGAGTTCCACCGGTGCATGGCACATGGGGTCATGCCATGGATGCACAACCAGTTGCTCAACTCCATACCACAGTTGCTTGTTGTCTGTCCACTTCCGTTATGCTGGCATGGACAGGATGTTTTCCTTAAGGTGAGATTTTTCCCCCCACTGCATCAACTGTGAAAACAGAATGCCAAGCACCCCCTGCACATGTGTGCTAGTCATGTCCAACACAAATTGCCAGTATCCTGTTGCATGATACAAAGGTGTGCACACCCTGAAATTGAAAAAGGAGTTCTTCAGTTAATAATTTGTTTTAGCCTCTGATGACACTTCAGTGCACAGGTGGAGGAGCTGTGCAACAGGATCCCAGCCAGTGTATAGAAGGTATTTTGTAGATAACAGAGAGTGTTTGCACGTAAAAGAACTTGGCTGAAAGTGGTAATGTTGCTATCTAGAACTGTTCAGCATTAGGCAACTCTGATTCTGTTTAGCTATTAAAAGTCTTAATAACATTCTCTGCCACTGAAAAAGGAAAATAGTTGTCTTTTAAGTAAGTATCTGAATTAGGACCATTGTGAGCTTTTCATTTCTTTTTTGGCACAAGCCAATTATTTTTGCGTAAACTGATGTTATTTTTAAGATGTTATAGATATCTAACACTATGAAAGAAGACTATATTAACATAAGACTGCACAGTTTTCTCTGTTATTTGAATACTTTGTCTAACTAGAGAACTCCATTATAAAATCACTTAGGATGGTTGATAGACAGGGATATGACTGCTCATTTTCCTTGCTGTGGTGTTTATTTGCCCAGAACAGCTGTACAAAATTTCATTGAGAAGATATATTTTAAAAATCCATATTTTTGTGAAACTTTGCAGAACCTTGGTGAGGCTGAATATGTTGTTGCCCTGTTCATGTATATGTGCCTGCTAGGATACCCTGCAGAAAAGATAAGTATCTTGACAACATACAATGGACAGAAACATCTGATTCGGGATATAATTAATCAGCGCTGTGGGAATAATCCAATTATTGGAAGACCAAACAAGGTAACTTTCCAGATATTAATCAACTGCTTTGTTGTTTCAACTAAAATACAGTACAATGCATTGTGGTTCGTATATCGTGGTCCCGAAGAGGTCTCCTCCATGGAGCCTCTTCCCATCCCTTCTGCAGCCAGGAGACCTTTTTGCAAAGGGGGTGATTGGGACTGGGGAATCCTGGTTGCAGAATGGGAGTAGGGAGGCTCCATGGAGGAGATATTTTTGCAAACTAGGTGAATGGGGCGGGGGAAATCCTGGCTGCAGAATGGGAGTGGAGAGGCTCTATGGAGATCTTTTTGCAAACTAGCTGATTGGGGTGGGGGAATCCTGGCTGCAGAAGGTGTGGAGAGGCTCCATGGAGGAGATCTTTTTGCAAACAAGGTGATTGGAGCGGGGGAATCCAGGATGCAGAAGGAGAGTGGGGAGGCTCCGTGGAGGAGACCTCTTTGCAAAAGAGGCAATTGGGGCGGGGGAATCCTGGCTGCAGAATGGGAGTGGAGAGGCTCCGTGGAGGAGATCTTTTTGCAAACTAGGTGATTGGGGTGGGGGAATCCTGGCTGTAGAATGTGATTGGGGAGGCTCTGTGAAGGACATCTTTTTGCAAACAAGTTGATTGTGGCAGGGGAATCCAGACTGCAGAAGGAGAGTGGAGAGACTCCATGGAGGAGACCTCTTTGCAAACGAAGTTATTGGGACTGGGGAATCCTGGCTGCAGAAATGGTGGGGAGATGATCTCTGGAGGAGATCTCTTTGGAAATGAAGTGATCGGGGTGGGGATGGAATCCCGGCAGCAGCAAGGGAGGTGTGGGGAGAGGCTCCGTGGAGGAGGCTTCTTTGGAAACAAGGTAATGGGAGGTGTCAGAATATTGCGGATTTTCCTTTATCGTGGTTGGTCAGAGAACCTAACCCCCACGATAAACGGGGGACTACTGTACTGGATATCACTCTGTATACATCATTTATTATTTTTACTTATTTCAAATAATTTTACCTTGCCTTTCTACTTCAGTCAGTCAATCAATCAATCAAAACCTTTGTTGGTATTAAACTAAACATATAAATTCCTGATAATAAAAAAATAAGCACAACCTGATTACATCAAGGTTCTTCTTGAAGTCATCCTTACAGATCACAATAGCTAGGTATTTAGCTGTACACTCAGCCAGCTCATGTTGTTTGTCAGGGGAACCTGAGAAGTTAGAGGTAACAGAATTCAATAATAGTTGGTGAGGCTGGTCGAATTTTTGGCAGGTGAAAATAATGTGTATGATTGAATCTGGTTCAACTAAACAGCATTTACACAGTCGATTCTCAAAGAGAATATTGTGAAACCTGCTAGATAGAACTGCAGAGGGGAAGATGTTGAATATGGCTAACATGAATGCCCTGTGCCATAGCGGATTGTTAAGGTGGTGAACATGGTGCCAGATACAGAACGAGGGGGTTAGCCCATATAAGTGGAGAGAGCAAACTGGGTTGGAATCAGCTGCCAAAGTTTGAAGCTCCATATCAGGGATTCTCTGATGGACAATATGGTAAAGTTGAATTTCTCCACAATTAGTCAGAGAATCCAGGTTCATACCAATTGAAGTAATTTTGGAGCTAGTAAGAGAGCTCTAAGCAGCAGTCTAAGAATCTCTTAATAGATCAGTCAGCAGAGCTGGGGGATGTTTGAAAGTGTAAGCGAAGCCAGAACTTAATAGTAGATAGCCAAGCAAGATAGCTGGAAAACGAAAATCAAGTTCACTTAATAATGTTGGAAGTCTGATCACATTCGGGACCCCTAAAATCTTGCGTAGAGGTGGCTTACATCATTAAATTATATTATTTAAAACTAACAACAATAAACATACAAATACTAAAAGGATACATGCCCTAAGCACATCTGATCTCACCTGATTTCGGAAGCTAAGCAAGGTCGCCCTGGTTGGATGGGAGACCACCAGGGAATACCAGGTGCTGTAGGTGCCTGGAGTAGGAACTGGCAAACCACTCCAGTATTCCTGCCAAGAAAACTCCATGGACATGGGGTCACGAAGAGACCGTCACAACTGTAACGACGCAACACACACACAAATGGTAAGCAAAAGCAACACCAAAACACATGCAAAGCAGTAAGATACAATAATCCATTTAGAAACCATACTCAGACAGCCAGGCTCTCATGGAAAGCTTGCCTGAAGAGAAGAGTCTTCACCAGCTTGCAAAAGGACATTAAAGATGGGGTCAGTCTGGCCTCCTGTGGGAGGGAGTTCCAAAGTTTGGATGCAGCAACAGAAAAGGCCCTCTCCCATGTCCCCACCAAATGCACCTGTAAATGTGCTGTGTTCAAGAGAAAGGCATATCCTGGTTACCTTAACACTCAAATCGGCTCATTAAGGGAGACACAGTCCTTGAAATAGCTGAGATCTAAGATCTTTAGGGCTTTTTAGATTAGAACCAGCACCTTTAATTGTGTCTGGAAATGAATTGGCAGCAAGTGGTGTTTTGTAGTCTTGTCACAAAAAGTAAAGTAGGCTTTGAGATCAGAGTTGTTGCTGAGATAATGTGGCAAAAGACAGTCTCTCAAAATATTTTATATGCAAATATCTTTGAGTCATTAGTTTATAAACGGCATAGGTTTGCATTTTGGAAGATTTTTTTATTCTCTCAAGAATTGTTCAGACGGGGAAAATGAATCCAGGAAATTACAAGGGCTTATTACGTTACTTAGCTTTTTGATTTGTTCCACTTTTCTCCTTGAGGCAGTTATTTTGGGGCAGCATTAATTAAAGTTAGATAAACTATAATAAGAAGAAGTTGTATTCCAGTAATCAAGTTATTATAAAAAGAGAATATGGTGAAATTTTGCACAGTTCTGGTAAAGGAACATTCTGCTTGCAATAAGCAAATCCATTATGTACTTTCTTTACATTCTGAATGCAATGTGTTTAAGGCAAACATCCCTATTCTCAGTCTATATTATTTGCATATTTTAAATACAACCATATCTAAGTCTTTTGATGTGAACATACACAAATGCATCTCAGTTGAAGTCCTGCTGCTTACTGTAGTAAGTCACAAGAATAGTTGTATTGACAGAACCTACAGAGTTCAATTGGCCTACAGTAACCCCCTGCCTATCGTGGGGGTTAGGGACCCACCCAACCCGTGATGACCGAAAATCCGCAATATGCGGATGCGGGTCGGGTGGGGCCTGGGGGCCGGTGGGCGATCAGATCCCCCTGCCGCCGCCACCGCACGCCGGTCTGAGTTTTGGGGCGGCGTGCACTGGCAGCGTTGCAGGATCTGACCTCCTGCCACCACCTGCCTGTGCCGCCCCAAGACTTGTTGGACTG
Organism: Phrynocephalus versicolor; assembly: GCA_023846285.1. Classification (NCBI taxonomy): domain Eukaryota; kingdom Metazoa; phylum Chordata; class Lepidosauria; order Squamata; family Agamidae; genus Phrynocephalus; species Phrynocephalus versicolor. The sequence goes on along the minus strand of JAHTLZ010000016.1, from coordinate 21,421,295 downwards.
GCCTTTGCCGGCAGTGGCAGGGGGATCTGACCTTCCGCTGCCGCCCGCCCGCGCCGCCCCGAGACTTCTCGTCCCGGGCCGTCTCCATTGAAATGCATTGGCTCAATGCATTTCAATGGAGAAAATTTTCCCCATTGGAATACATTGGCTCAATGCATTCCAATGGGGAAAAATTTCTCCATTAAAATGCATTGAGCCAATACATTTCAATGGAGGTTGCGGGGCAGCGTGATTGCCGCCTGCCCGTGCGGCCCGAGGCTTCTCGGAGGAGCGGGGAGGCAGCGGGGGGCGATGCAATCACCCCCCGCTCCCGCCCGCACGGCCCGAGGCTTCTTGGATGAGCATGGGGGTGGTGTGGGGCGATGCAATCGCCCCGTGCGGGCTGGCAGCAATGGGGGATCGGATCTGGGGCTTGGGGAGGGGGGAAGGTTTAAAAGCCCCCCTTCCCCACACCCCGGGCTCCAGCTCATTGGCACTGGGGTGGGAAAATAAAGGTTTTTCTCCCCCACCCCAGCGCTAATCAACTGGAGCCAGGGCAGGTACTGCGATCCCGCGATATAGTAGGACCACAGTACCTGAACTGCAAAATAGTGGGGGGTGACTGTACTCTAGTTGCAGTTTGCTACACTGAGCAACAGTACTATGTGCCTTCAAGTTGTATCCAAATTGTAACAGTTCTAACAGTTTACAAGATACATGAGAGATTTAAGGTGTGGTTTTACTATTACCGCACACACTATACTTTCAGCAAGTACGGTACCTGAATTCAGGTCTCAGTGTATTATTGCGGTCTGTGGAAGGGTGTCTGAAGGGTCACAGAATCACACACAACCCTTGCCTTCTGTTCATAATGCAGTACACTTTGGTATCATTTCAGGGTGACACTTTTAGCCATTTCATTTGTACCAAAAGTTCTCTTGAAATCTCATTCAGATGCCATTGAATTAACACTCTCTTAATTTTTCCACTAGGTGACAACTGTAGACAGGTTTCAAGGTCAGCAAAATGATTATATAATACTTTCTCTTGTGCGAACCAAAGCAGTTGGACACTTGAGGTATGTAATATTGTATCTTCGTTACAAGCCAAAATCCAGGCTAGCTATAAATGGAGTGCTTGTGAGCAAAAGTTTCACAAGAGCACAACAGAATCTTATTTATCCTTCAGTGAGCCACTATGGAGATTGGGAATACATGCCTACAATCCAGTAGGACCCCGGTATCCGCTGGGGATTGGTTCCAAGCCTTCCTGTGGATAATAAAAACCATAGATGAGAGAGAACACCAAAAAAAACAAACAAATTCAAAACTTGTTTGGTGACAGTAGCTTGCTTTACAGCTGCTGTTTATGACAGTAGCTTGCTTTTTGGCGGCTATGATTTATTTATTTATTTTCTCTGCCAAACATGGATAACTGAATCAGTGGTTAATGAATCAGTGGATACGGGGGTCCTACTGTACTCTCATTCAGAATTCTCTCTGCTCTGCTCCTAAGGAGAACAAGGCCCTGCATTTTAATGGCTCTGTCCATGCTTCCACATTCTGAATAATGCTCAAATGTTTTAATATCTAGCATTCAGTTTTCAGAGTTCTCTTTTTCCATTAGCATTTAAGATTAGTAATTGTAAGTCTTCACTGTTTGAAATTGTGATTATTATCTTTGAAGACATATGTGGCTTCATTCATATTTATAAGCACACTCTCTAGATACCTGCACCCATTTGTGCATGTCCTGAAATTTCATGTACTATATAAGGGGTAGGTGAACCCTGGCAGCTACATTTCAATGCAAAAGTGTTTTAGTAACTTGAAGGAATTTCATGTAATATTCAAGGATGAAAATAAATAGTTATAATTCTTTTGGGGATAAAATACTAGTGTATTAATTATTATAGGGTGTTGACTTTAAAGGAACTATCTCCTTAGAGATAAAGGATAATACATTTTAGTTATATTTCCTGTCTTATGGAACAACTGTAGAGCACTCTCTTCTGTGTATGATGATGATGATGATGGATGATTTACAGATAGAGAACACCAAAAGAGCTCTGTATTTACAGAACTATAATTCCTGTGACCTAGCTTGAATCAGGGGTCCAGCTGAATGTATGTTTGGTTCCAGATTTGTTTTATATAACTGTCTTTCCCAGTGGCAATCCAAAAAGAGTAATGATTATTTTATTCAGAGGTGGACATTCATACCTTGAGATACACAGTTTTCTTTGTTGAAGTAGCTGTTAGCTGCAAGTGGCCTTAAGAGTGTTTTAATAAGAGTTTCAGTAACGGTTGCCTTTCTGTCCCTTGAAGAGATGTTCGACGTCTGGTGGTTGCTATGTCAAGAGCCAGACTTGGGCTGTATATCTTCGCAAGAGTATCTCTGTTCCAGAACTGCTTTGAATTGACCCCAGCTTTCAGCCAGCTCACAGCTCGTCCTCTCCAACTGCATATAATCCCCACAGAGTATTTTCCAACAACTCGGCAGGTATAACCATCTATTTCAAATTGTGTTCACGATTGTGTAAAGACTAAAGGTCTCTTTTCCATGGTGTAACTTTCATTAAGAAACATTCATTATTTTACTTTGGTACAGAAGAGCTCTATTTTTTGTTTTAGAACTATCTTAATATTTCT
>JAHTLZ010000016.1:21374712-21385194 GCA_023846285.1 Phrynocephalus versicolor | reverse complement strand
ATAATAATAATAATAATAATAATAATAATAATAATAATAATAATAATTTTGATGATGATGATGATGATGATGATGATGATGATGATGATGATGATGATGATGTGCCATCAAGTCAATTCTGATTGTGGAATCAGAGGTTGGGAGTTTGATTCTCCACTGTGCTTCTTGCCAGTCTCTATGACTTTTAGTAACCTGCATGGTCCCAGTGAGCCCTTAGAAGAAGTGAATGGTAAATCACTTCTGAGTAGTCCATGCTTAGAAAATCCTGAGAAGTGTCACCACAAGACAGAGTTGACTTGATGGCACATGATTAAATTGAATTTAATAGATAGACATCGCCTTTATTCCACTTGGATTTGAAGAGTTCAGCTGTTTGTAATGAATTAACTATACTTTTAAAGTCTTTGTTTTGTATTTTTAATATAAATTTCCCTTTTTATTTTGCAATGACTAACAGTATATTTGAGAGGAACCGCTTCTATAAGAAATGTCTGCCTATGATGAAGGAGGAGGGTATGAGGACTTTGATGAGGGAGCTGACAAAGAATCACCCGATGCTGAGGGTCTCCTTAGTAAGGATGGAGAAGGGAAAGACCAGGCTTCTAAAAGGTATAGTTTTTTTTCCCTTTGCATACAATCCCATATACTATGTATACAATTTCATACACAAAATGTATGTTACTACTCCAGTAAGATTATGTGACGTGAAGGAGTGATGCAGTAGTCTGAAGCAGTTAAAACACAGAACAACTTGGTTTAGACACAGGCTTGTTGATAAACCAGGCTAGAAAAGAATAACAATTTTTATAGTTTTCAGTGGGTTTGCTCTACAGAAGACAAAAAACAAATTCAGGCTCTAGAGAATCTTGATCTGACAACATACTTAGAGGAAAACACCACATGCATTCATCAATGGGCTTGAAGAAGAGACATTCATGCTTGTATCAAGGACAAAAAAACCATAGAACAATGGAATTGCACAGGTGAAGGATCTCCGTGTGAGCAAAATTATCCCCCTTTCAGATTCATCAGTGATATGAAGGTTGTTGTTTAATAAATATGCAATAAGACTGCAGCCTCAAACCTGCAGAAACTGTGAAGAAACCCATTGTCCATTTATCAGGAACAAATAGCATTTGTTGAATTTGGTGTTGAACATGTTAAGACCTCGATTTAGCTGGATACTTCAACACTGTATCTTTCATCAAACTTTAAATTCTTACCTTAGCATTTTAGGCATTTCATATGTTAACTGGCTTATGTGAGAAAAATGCAGTCTTTTTGACATAAACGTAGTAGTTTTTTAAATGTTTAAGCACGTTTATACAGCTTTTAAAAATTAGCTGTGTTCTCAACAATGTGGTTTAATTAACAGAAAACATAAACAAGGAAACACAACTGTTTAGATCTATAGTACACTATATCTATACCAGAAGTAAGCCAAACTGAACTGAGTGGGATTTAATTTCTACTACTCATTCAAAGTTCTATGTAATAGACAGAAATAGTTCATGACTGGAACAGGGAATTCTTAAATGACATGAGTCTGTAAAAGTCACACCACAAGTTTCTCTCATTTTTAGAAGTAAATAATGGCTAAAATCCTGTCATTTAGTGTGGTAAAATGAGAGTAAGCCACTGAATCAATGGCAATTTGGTAAGTCAACTTTTCTATAACTGTCATCAATGCAAGCAGGACTTCTCGAATTATGGTATGACCTATTTTCGCAGAGTACATTTCATTTACAGAATGTCCATTTGAACCAATGGAAGTTACAGAGGAGTTCGCTGGTTAAATCTCACTTGGTTCTATGAACCTATTTTAGTAGAATTTACTACACTAAGTAACAGAATTTTGGCCAATTTCTGTTTTGGGGTTGAAACCTTATTATTATGCAGGCCTAATGTCTGAAGTTTTACAATGTTATTAGAGATGGGGATAAATTAAAAAATGAATCACATTTTGAATGAATCACATGATGAATTAAAAAATGAATCACATGATGTCATGAATATTAATTGATGAATTTTAAATAATTTTAATTCATTAATTCATTGGGCTATCAAATGCCCCCAAAGCATCTAGAGACACCAAGCTCTCCAAACTTGATGGAGACTGGATTTTTGATGTCTCAGTTATGCACCTCCAAACACGCCCCGCCCCAGAAAAGTTCTCCCCAGGTAGCTAGAGACTGTAAACTTGCAGAGAAGCTTCCTCTGACTTTCCACTACAATCCCTCTAAGTTTGGGGAAGACTGGGTTTCCCCAACACAGGTTCTGCAGGACAGTTTCCTAGGGTGCCCCACTTTGTGGATGTATAACTTAGATGTCTGAATCCCAGTCTTTACAAGACTTGGAAGGATTGTAGAGGTGAATTGAGAAAAGCCCCTCTGAAAGTCTTCTCTCTAGGTGCCTGTGGGGACACTTTACGGGGGGGGGCTCTTTGGAGGCCCATAGCTCAGACTTCTGAACCCCAATATTAACCACACTTACAGGGGTTGTAGAGGAGAGGTAGAGGAAGCATCCCTGAAAAATTGGGATCTCTAGATGCCAGGGCAGCTTTTATAGAATTTTAAAGTGGAGACAAATCAAGCCATTGATTCATTGATTTGTCACGGGAAATTCATCAAATCACCATTTTAAAAACTTCATCCCCATCTCTATGTACCATCATATGGATTCTGACTGATGTCAGTCTTCCTCAGGATTTTCACTTATGAGTGGTTTACTGGTCTCTCCGTCTGGTGGTGCTCTGGGGCCATACAGCTTGCATTGTACATGTGGCTCTGATTCCAAGGGACACAGTGGGAATCTAACTTCTGGCCCCAGGCTGCAGACTCCATTCTTATATGTAACTAAAAGGAGAAATGATAAATAAACTATCTAATTTAATTTGACAACTCTTCAGCCACAATTCTTAGGAGACTCTGGAAAATGTAGTTCAAAAAGTGTTTTCCAGCCTCTGACCTGTATACCTTGATTCAGAAGGAAGATGCATTGTGCTCAGAGGATGATCCACCTTGATGTATGTAACTCATGGGCTCTGAATTATCCGTGACGGATCAGGAAAGAGATCTTGGTGTGTTGGTGGACAGCTCCATGAAGGTGTCTACCCAATGTGTGGCAGTGGTGAAGAAGGCCAATTCCATGCTAGGGATTATCAAAAATGGGATTGAAAATAAAACAGCCAACATTATAATGCCATTTTACAAAACAATAGTAAGGCCGCACCTGGAGTATTGTGTACAATTCTGGTCACCGCATCTCAAGAAAGACATAGTGGAAGTGGAAAAGGTGAAAAAGAGAGTGACTAAAATGATTACTGGGCTGGGGCACCTCCCTTATGAGGAAAGGCTAAAACATTTGGGGCTCTTTAGAATGGAAAAAAGGCGCCTGAGGGGGGATATGATTGAGACATACAAATAGAGGGAAGCTCTTCTCCCTCTCACAAAATGCCAGAACTAGGGGACATACACTCAAATTGTGGGCTGGGAGAGTAAGAACAGACAAAAGAAAATATTTTTTCACCCAGCACGTTGTTAGTCTGTGGAACTCCCTGCCACAGGATGTGGTGATGCATCTGGCCTGGATGCCTTCAAAAGGGGATTGGACAGATTCCTGGAGGAAAAGTCCATCACAGGTTACAAACCATGAGGGAGATGTGTAATCTCCAGGCTTAAAACCGGGGTACTTCAAGGGCCAGATGCAGGGGAGTGGTATCAGGAGACAGATATCTAGTCTCGTGCGCTCCCAGAGGCATCTGGTGGGGCCACTGTGAGATACAGGAAGCTGGACTAGATGGGCTGTTGGCCTGATCCAGCATGGCTCTTCTTATGTTCTTATGTTCTTATGTGCATATGACTTCAGCCCAGATCTTTGACATTACTTGAGTGTATTGAAAATTCAAGTTTCTTCTCTTCAACCCTTTAAGGGGGCCTGGGAAGAGTTGAGAAGCCATTCTTGTGTAAAGTATCTCACATTCTCTGAGTCTGAGAAGACCCGAAGGTACTATTGAATGCAATTGAGGTGTCAGGAGATGTTGACCCTTTTTAAAGGAAAGACAAAAAATAGGTGGGCCGATACACCTGCCACTACCTCTGCACAAAGACTAAACGTGGTTTAACTCTGGAATTGAACAACATCAGGCTTGTGTCCTCTGCTACGCATAAACAAAGGCCAAGCACTTCTGTTTCTGTTTAGTAGCAAATCAAATATTTCACTCGCATCAAGGAAACTATAGTTTACGCACAAACTGGAATCACGTCATGGTTTGAAACTCTTTGCAAACTTACTTTTCATGCAAATCAGAATTGCAAATGGGATAAAGCCATGTTTTATAGTCTTTCTTGGTCCCTGTGCATTTGTGCAATCCATTGTTTGCTAAAGCGGAAATAGAACAGTCTGATCTGTACCATCTGAACGAGACTATGGACCACAGAACATGGGTTCAGATTATCAAAGATGGAAGAAATACTACAGCTGCTCCAAGAAAAAGTAGTATGTGATGGTTAATAGTATTTTATAAAGACAGACAGAGGTAGCAATATACCATTCTGATATATTGGAGAAAGAGGTGTAGTGCTTTTATCAAGGATGTGATTTGAAGCTTGCCAAAATTCATCAACCCTATTCATTATTATTTCCTGCTACCCATGTGACATGGTCTCAAATGTATCACAAGTCAACATGAAACTTTGGTAGGTTGGTGAAGGACTCTGGTGTCTTATTTACTCCTTCCTGTTGAAGACTGTGGCCTAGAAAGGCAGAAAGTAATATGGGATGAAAATGGCAGGATACACAGCTGGTGTCACCAGGGCATGTTTGGATCACCAGACAGAAGTCCCAGGGATTCCATTATAAGGGACTTTCACAAGGATGAGCTTCACTCACTCATTCTTGGCGTAATAAACCTCACCAGAAGAAGAAAGAGACGATGCCTTGATGCAATAGGGAGTCATTCTGTGGAGGAGCTGCTTCTCACCAGATAATTGTCCAAAATGTGTAGGTTGGAATAGGCATGCTGGATACAAAGTGTAAGGTCCATGTGACCCCATTCCACTTACAATACATGGGCATTGCATTTTGCTAATATGGGAACAGGGCTTGGTTCCCACATGAAAAATGCTACACAAATACAAAAAGATATGTATTTTTTGTTATTTGGTTTTCCTTCTCTTTGTTCCCTGGCTACTGCTAGGATAAACTAAGATGGTTGGACTTGATGGTCTTGCAGGCCCCTTCCAATTTCACTATTCTACGATTCACTATTTTATGAATCCATATCTGGCCATTCTGCATCTTGCTGTTTCATTCATTTTACAATGAATATCCTATATAATAATCATGTGCCATCAAGTCAGTTCTGACTTATGGCAACTCTTTTCAAGTTATCCAGGTAAGGAGTATTCAGCAGTGGTTTCTGATTCTCTTCTTCTGGGAGAAAATGTTTTTTTACGCCGTGTGTTGTTAGTCTTTGAAACTCCCTGCCACAGGGTGTGGTGATGGCATCTGGCCTGGATGCCTTCAAAAGGGGATTGGACAGATTCCTGGAGTAAAAGTCCATCACAGGTTACAAATCATGATGGAAATGTGTAATCGCCAGGCTTAAAACCAGGGCATCTGGTGGGGCCACTGTGAGATACAGGAAGCTGGACTAGATGGGCCTTTGGCCTGATCCAGCAGGGCTATTCTTATGTTCTTATGTTCTTATGAGTGCCTTGGTACTATGCAGTTTGCTCAAGGCCATACATAGTTCCCTGCAGGCCCAATGGGAAAATCAAACTCTCAACTTCCAACGTCTGTGTCCACAACCAAGTACAGTACTTAGCTCACTGAGCTATCCAGCCAGCACAATGAATAGGCTCCATGTATTTTGGATTTTTATTCCCTATGAAGCAAATTTATATTCATATTCAGTATATCACAGCCTGTTCTCTATCTTAAACAATTAAAAAACCTCTGAGAATGAGATTGCTTCCTTATATGAACACATTTGTCCAAAATGGAATACAAAAAGGTCTAGAATAGTGGTGGCGAACCTTCGGCACTCCAGATGTCTTGGACCACAACACCTTATTTATCTTAACATAACTATATCCCACAGTCCTTTGCCATTGGCAATACAAGTTTGGAATTCTGGGAGTTGTGGTCCAAAACATCTGGAGTGCCAAAGGTTCACCACCACTGGTCTAGAGTTTAGGAGCTTGGATGAAAGTTATGCTTCACAGAAGTGAATAGATTTGGACGGCACCCTTATTTATCTTAACATAAATATATTAACTAAGATCCCACAGATTTGTTCTTTGAGCAGGATGCTAGACAAGGCCGCCTGTATGGGTCAGTAACATGACCAAATACTCCAGGCATTACAAATATTCTCTTATATTTGGATTGAATAAGGCTGCCCCAAAATGCTTCATCCCCATATGTGTGTTAATCAGGCACGTGACCAACAGCACATGAAATGTAACTCTTTCATGAGTTGATTTTTTCCTACAAGCAGCTCAAAATGAAGACATAATGGACTGAAGTTTGAGGGCCAAGCTATATGGAGTGATCCTGGCCTAGTTGCCATTTTTGGATTACTGGAAGCTGCATAATCAAATGGTTGCGAAAATGGGCAATAGGTGGACCAAGTCAAAAGCCCCTAAAAAGAAGGAGTGACTCAAAAGTGCAATGAATATGAAAAATGGCAAGCAGGCTGTTAGGAACAAGTAATCTGTGAAGGTAAAAGTTCAACAATATGTCAAAATGGTGCTCCTATATTATCGAGTACTGCATTACCGATCCCGGCTTTCTATTCATCTCTACATGAGAAGAAAAATCTAGTTATACAATACATATACAGTACTGTAGTTCCATATTCTTTGCTTCAGCTTATGTTTTTACTTGTTTGCTACATCATTTTTTAAAAATGTTCTCAACTTGAAATCTTTTTGTTTCTTTATTATGTCAGCCCACAGACAGCAACTTCAGTGGACTGCTGCTGTCTTCTTTGGAGTCTCATCTGGCTGGCTGTCTTGGTTGCTTTTGCTTGGCCTTTCAGTGTGGCCATGTCAGCCATTTATGGATTTGTGGCGCCCCTGATTACTCTCATAGGCCTTGATGATATCAGTGATTCTATGCTGCAAGCAGTACATGTGGGAAGAGAATGTGCTCGGAACGTCAGAACGGGCAGACCCATTGGTTGAAGAAAAGATCTCACCGCAGTTAGCATCCCAGTTCGCCTCAAGTCTCCTGACTTTACATGCCGTTACATGCACCCTGCTTTGTATCTCTCCCTTTCACCTTCTGCATTAAAATGTACTTGTTTCAATATATAAGTGGTTTCAGGAGGTGTTTAACTGACCTTTCATTTTTGGCCTTTAATCCATAAGGGTCTAACATTTATTTATACTATAAATAAAATCAGTGCAACCTAATGCCTAGAATAGTTCTTGGAAGACAAAGAATCAGACAACTCGAATCACTGGAAGTCAGATGTTAGCATCCATCAATACTTATTGGGGGTCTATGAAAATAGTCTAGCCTTGTATCATTTATATCTGAAATGCAGTTTATATTGTCAAAAACTGATCGTTTGGAGGGGTCAAGGTTGCATGCTATGTAACGTGCTTTCAATGCCTCTGACTGAAATCTTTTTTGTTTCTTTATTATATCAGCCCACAAATACAAAGTGCAGTGAGCTGTGTCTGCCTTCTGTGGAGTCTCATCTGGTTGACTGTCTTAGTTGCTTTTGCTTGGCCCTTCAGTATGGCTATGGCAGCCCTCTATGGATTTGTCTCGCCCATGATTTCTCTAGTAGGACTGGAAGATATCAGTGATTCTATGCTGCAGGCAGTTCATGTGGGAAGAGAATGCGCGCGGAACGCCAGAACAGGCAAACCTATGATTTGAAGAGAAGATCTCACAAAACATTTAGCATTCCGTTCCTTCACACGTCTCCTTCCTTGACATGTATATAATTGCTAATCACCATCTGTATCTCTTCACCATTTGCATTAAAAATACATTGATTTCAATACGAAAGTAGTTAATTTCGTTATGCTTTTTGTGGCTTAACATATTAGCCTCCTGCATAGGACACTTTAAAGAAGCCCTACTTTAGTCCAAGAAAGGCAGCAGAGGGATGATTTATTTGCTCCCTGTTGATGCAATTAACCATGTTGCCTCTTAGTCACCTGGGAGGGAAAACAAGACTTCTTACCGTTTCTGTAAAAACCACCTCCACAAAGTTAACACAGTTCGCAAACGTACAAATATGACCAAATTAAATCTGTGGGTAAAAGTTCTGCTAGTATCTGGAGGATGGCATATGGGGTGGTGGTGTTTGTGAGAAAAGGTTCCCCATGTTCCAGTCTATGGGTGATTACAAGAAACATATTGCCCTTTTTCATACCAAGGATGTACAAAAGAACAGCAATTCCTAAAATACTCTACACCCCCCCTTTTAATTACTGTGCATACAAAAAGGGGAAAAAAGCATTTTCGAATCTGTGGACCCTCGTATAAAAACAGTTTGTATAACATAAAATCTGTACAACATAAAAAATTCTGGAGATAGGGGAAATTTGCTTAACAGAATCGTCTATGGGGTGAATCCGTACAACATAAAAATGGTTGCAATTATAGATTACTGTTTTCAATGCATTCCTATGGGAAATTTGTATAAAGGAAAATTTGCTTAACATAATTTCATTTGGAACAAATTAATTCCTTTATACAAGGTACCACTGTAATTCTTATATCACACTGAAAAGCCTGAACAAATACCACTGAAAGCAGAGATGGCATTGGCAACCAAAGACAGGAAAAGAGGCAATAGATATGTACGTTTTTTTTTACGATTTATTACAACAGACCGAGCTTCTGTTTGCTGGCCCTCATCCATCTCATTATTGATGGAGAGACCTCCACAGAGTTTGGAATCCTCAGCTACAAATTCGTTTGACTGAATGGAGAACCTGTGTGGCCCTCCCGGAGTCCCTGCTACCACCGCCAGGTATTACTTGGCACTGCGTTCTTCTCCCAGGGCTGTGGAGATTTGGGGCGAGGACAAAGTTAAACCTCCAATCCCCATGAAATGGATTCCTAATTATGACCTCCCATAGCTGCTGTTTTGGAGCGGGGAAGGTTAATTTTTTAAAAATTGCTGAGGTTTCACTTATTAGTTCATTTCATTTATTAAATTTATACCCCACCCTTCTGGCCATACGGCTAATGATGCATTTAGTGCCACAGCTAGTTTTGGCCTTTGTGTTCTTTTGTAAAGTGAATTGCAAGCATTTGAAGGTAGAATACTGTGGAGAAGACTTAATCCTTTTATATGAGTCTTGTGTGTGTGTGTGTGTGCCTAATCTGTGCTAGGTGTTGTGTGTCATCAGGTCATACCTGACATATACCAAACTGAATAGGGTTTTCAGGGTAGGAGAACAATTTGAGGAGTGGTTTTACTACTGCTACCCTGTAGTGAATTTCCAAGGCTGAGCGGGGGATTCTGTCCCAGTCATCTGAGTTCTGGTATGTCACTCCATCCCTTACATCACACTGGGTAACTCTGCTTCATCTGTATTCAAGTACAGATGCCCGTAAGTGTCCCTCAGAGGCAAACCCTTAATGCCTCCTTGTATTCTTTAATACAGGCATGTCAAAGCAGTTGGTCTGGATATGTATGTCATCAGCTTTTCTATGCCTGCCATGGAACAGAAGATTTGCTTCTAGTAGCACCTGAGGCCCTATGGCTCCATAAATAAAATAGCTGTCTTTGCAAATATCTGTCACTTTGAAACTCATAAAAAGAACTGAAGCTGCACTTTAGCTGTAGGTTTTAGACTTGCATGACTACCAACGTTTTGGGGAAAGGGGTGGGTAGGTGGGTTATTTCAGATCATTTTTGTCTTTAATAAATCTTAATTGACAAATTAATCCTTTCTGTCTTTTGTACTGAATTGGCAAGAGGGCATGAAGTTGATTTCCAAATAAAAAGGCTCAAAGCCACTGATTCCTCCGCTGCCATCTTGCTGCAACCTATTGTATAACCTTTGGGGAAACTTCCTATTCCCTACAAACAGAAAGCCATAGGATTTTGTCCATGAGAATAACTTCTAACACATAAGGCCAGATACCGTTCTCATTTTGCACTGAACACACCACGTCCTATTCATCTGAGGCTTTTCAGTGCAATTTTCAGTTACAATTTAGATGTAATGAATTGCTGGGTTTGCTTTCTAGTGCTCTTCCACTGAAGGAAATTAAACTTTCCCAGATCAAATTTAATGTGGAAATTAAATTAAACTGAAAAACTACGTTGGTATTAAATCATAGGAACTCTGCTCTGTGTTTTCCTCGGATAGCCTTTGAATGACTGAGAGAGCTTGGGCAAGTTACATTACGCAGGAAGAGCTCAATGGAACCTCACCAGCCATGGAGAGATGTAATCTATCTATCTATCTATCTATCTATCTATCTATCTATCTATCTATC